>CM060932.1:150917829-152167829 GCA_030765085.1 Allium cepa | reverse complement strand
ATGAATCTGTGAATGAAGATAAGCATTATAGATCATACCGCTCATCGATTGAATCTGTGATGATTGATGTTGTGAACTATTGTGTTAAACCCCCTGGACTACACTTTACACACACAAATATAGATTGCACGTGGAAATCGGTTAAGTCACAGACTTTTAAAATAGTTTTAAATTTGAATTTTTAATTCAAATAGTTTTGGAAATGGACTGAGTTAAGTATAAAAAAGCTTTCTAAAAGGGATTCCAAAAATAAAACTTATTCTCAATAACTTAGTTAAAATTTGAATAATTTGATTTAAATTGGAATTCAATATCTGAAATTGAATTTTATATTTGGCATTTATGATTTAAAAATGGTATACAAGTTTATATGGGTTTTAAACCATTTTTAAAGTGTTGTTTGGGAAATTGAATTAACCCAAACTTTTTAACTTGTATAAATGAGATCGGGTTTCTCCGAAAAAAACTGGTTGTTTTCAAATGATAAAAGCTTTCGTATAAGAAATGAATTCCCAATTTGGATTAAAGAGAGTTCAAGTTTGAATTGAAATGGTTTTCCAAGTTATGGATGAATATTTGGAAACGAGTTTTGAAATCTATAAGTCAAATTTTGGTTTAAAGATTTAATGAATTAATCCAATTAAAATGGAAATTGTTTTGAAATCCGTGAATGGATCTTTGTGAAATTGGGTGAACTTTGTGGAATGAATATTTCTGTTTAAAAGATTTGAAATGGTGATTGATTTAAACCATTTGAAGGAAAGTTTTGGATTATTAAGTTGTGACTTAATCGAAATCCCATATCCATATGGTTTTAAATATTGCGCTCATTATCCGGTTTAGCCCGGAGAGGACCTTTGTGTCATATAACCCATTCCGAATAATGATACGTCGTTATGGATAACATTTGAAGACCGGTGGTGAAGACCGGTTATTTGCGAGAACGATAGGATAACCATCGATTGTCTCTGCACTGAGTAGCTACGGTATAGAGATTTCCTAAGTAATGGGAAGTCCGATCAGGATTGTGAATACACGGATTGCAAGGGCTTCTTCGGAAGTTCCTTTGGTTCTGTTCGAACCCAGAACAGACTTGTATGGTTGTATGTCTGACACTACACTTTGGGATATATAGCAGATTTCTTTCAAATGCATATCTGCTGGTGGCGGATAATTTATTCTCTTAGCTTAACACCCATCTCTAAGACGTACGAGCTCAGAGGTTATGTAGTGGAAGGTTATCAGCGATATACTCCCAATTTGGTAGTGTGGCATGCTAAGTGCTGCTGTGTGTTGATGATCATTGGTTGATCATTTGTGATCAAAGCACGGCTTTCATGAAAAGCGTAGCTTTGTGGACGAAACCACATCGAGCCTCACAAACCGGTAATGGTCGAAACATGAAAGATGCGACATGGTTTTAGGGGTAGCTTCCCTAAGGTGTGACCATTTCTTCTGGAAAAGGGTAGTATCATGGTATGGAGCCCAAATACTTACTCATGTGGGCACTGTAGTATATTTATTACTGTGTGATGTTGTTGGTGTGGAGAGCTCTCAGATAAAGGTCACAAAGGACCGGAGGTGGCATATCTGTAGGTATTACTCCCGGACAGGGAGGAAACCGGCCTTGTGTTGGCAGAGAGCCGGGTAGGTTCTCGGGGCGTCCCGCCAGAGGCGGTCCCATGTGGCAGTAGGAAGTTCCTTAGCCTGACCATTTGTTGGAAATCCAATCAAAACAATACGCGCCTTGTACGGTTTTAGTTGTTGAACCTGTCATTTAAAATGGCAGCTATAGCTGGCATAATATAATGGTGCCTATGCTGGCTATGATTAATATTATACTTTCAAAATGTTTTCCACTATGCACTAATAATAATATCAAAAATGGTTTTTGCGTATCAAGCATATTTGACTATCATAAGGAGAAATCTCCTCCAATTCTGCGTTTGCATTGTGTGTGTGGCGGGAGGCCTTATGGTAGTTTCATTTTCCAAAAAGCATTGCGAATTTACTTCAAATTCTCTTATTGTTTGTTTTAAAAGGTAAACTGTTTTTGTTACTCACACCAGTCCCATGACTGACTCGGAGTTTATTGTTCCTTTCCTAAACTCTGGGTGCCCACAATTTTCCACACGGGTAGTCTAGAGTTGGGTTTTTCTGATAGTCAGGTTTAGTAGATTATCTGGAACTAGTTCAGTCCGTGGACGAGACTTGCTTGTCTAGGTGACACGTGATGGGGTGTTCTCGCTTTTTGTTTGGGAGTTCTAGCTTTGGAGCTTTTGGATCAGAGTTGCAGTATTGGATTCTGTGAAGACTTAGCTCATATTGTATCGTGTTCTGCTGTATTCTGTGTCGTATATTCTCTAATGTTGATGATTATCATTGTATCAGACTGATGTATTGGATATTGTATTCATGTTGTATCAGTGATATCATCTTGTATTTCCGCTGTGTTATTTATCATCTAATGGGTGTTGCAAGCTCCGGCGATACGAATTTGATGTTGTTTGTCAGACATCGAGTTCGTGTCGTCACAATTAAAAAGTTAACTATGTAATTGGATAATATACAATATGAAAAGGGTTTTATAAATAAAATTTGAGCGGTTATAATAAATTTTATACCCTTAAATTTTTGTTGTAAAAAGATTAATACAGGTAAATAGAATGAAAAGTTAATTGAATAAAATACAATATAAATGGTGCAAAAGGAACTTTAAATAAATTGGAATAGTTATGGTAGGTGTAAATACACTTAATGTATGTGATTAGATATATTAAGTGGAATAAATTTTTTTGGAATAAATAAGAATTAAATTGGTTGAATAAAATGTGATTATATTAAATGACCATGCAAATTTATGATTTTAGAAATTGTTAATTAAAGATAACTAGATAAGATAATCAAGTTAGAATAGTTAAGATTGATTTAACTTGAGTGAAATTCAACAAATGAAATCAATTATTAAATTAAATTGAAATTTATATGGTTTAAAAATTTATTGTTTTCAATCTATTTTTTTCTAGTCGTTTCTATTCTCCTATCTTGTTCCTTTTCGGGGACGAAAAGTTTTGAGTAGGGGAGAGTGTAACAGCCCATATTTTGTAAATATTTTTTATTTGCATTTTTATTTGAAAACTTTAATTTTTAAATTATTTAAGACTGAATTTCTGGAATTTTTCAATGTAAGTTTGGAATTTGGTTGTAATTTATTTTCCAAATATAGTGAAATAAACAATTTCTGAAAATTTTATATTTTGGTCAACTGAAAGTCAAAGTTTGACCACGGTTGAAAATTTTAAATTTTAAAATTTTAAATTCCAATCTTTTTCTTTGAAAATTTATTTTATTTTAGTATTAATTCTGCTTTTCGTTTCATAAAATTTCGTTTTATACTTTTTAAATTTGATAACTTTCAACATTTTACACGCGATTGTTTTCAGTAAATTTTGTCTATTTTATATTTTTATTTTTCTACCTCAATTCTATTTTTCAATTTTCTACTTTATTTCATTTTCCATTCTCTTTTCTATTGGATTTTTGATTGGAAATTCATATAGATTTAGGTTACTTTTCTTGGATAGGAAGTTAGACCTTTTCATTTGCCTTAGCCTTTTTATTTTCTATTTTCCTATGTTTGTTTCTCTAATTTTTATTTTCGATTTTATTTGTATAAATTTGAATATATTCATTTGATTTTTGATTGGTTTTCTTTTTAATAATTGCTTAGAAATTTTAAGAGACATAGGTTACTTGTTTTATTTGTTGCATTTTTCTTTTCCCTTGCCTTTTCATTTGCATAGCCAATTACTTCCCACATTCATAGCCGAGATTTTCTCCTATCAATCTTCCTCAAACTCCTCTTTTCATTCGTGCATACAAAGGAAAAAATTTAATTAAATCCATCAATTTTTTTATAGTATTGCCTTTTTATTTTCCAAACCATTCAAACTCTTACCTTTTATTGCCTAGGCTCTTTATTACCTCCCACATCCTTAGCCGTTCATTTTTCTTTTATAAACCCTAGCCGCCTCTTTTTTCTTATTCACGTGAAAAAAAAGTTTCTCATCTCTAATTCTATTTGCATGAAGAAAAGTATACAGCTAGATCTAATTTCCATGGCTTCTCCTTCCTCTTCTTCCTTTTTTCTATTTTTTTCCTTTTGCTATGCTCGGTTCCACCTTGTCCATGCCTTGCGTTTCCATGACCTTATCACCTCCTTCGCACAAATTAGTGATGCGCTTGACCAAAAAAAAAAAACCAAGGCTGATCCCACTTGGTGATTAAAGCGAAGGTTATGTCATGTTTATCTCATATTTTTCCATTTTTCTAATTTCTATTCTTTTGTATTGAAATATATTCTCATATATGTTGTATTTGTTTGTATACAAGATTTGGATCTGACTCTTCATTCGCTTAAAAAAAGTCGTGCTTTGTCGTGCCTTTTCGTGCTTTTCGGATTTGGATTTGTGTCTTGAATTTCAATTCTAGCTCTAAAAAGGTGGGATTTTTCACTTTATACATACATACTTTTATAATTGTGAAATGATGACAAGTGAATTGTAGAAATTATTATGCTATGTTCACACATGCCTATGATTGATTATACGATGTTAAATGCTATTTATATATTTGTTACATCATCTGTTATGATATTATATGCAATATTGTTACATTTATTTCCTGTTTATCACACTGCAAGTTTTCTATATCTATGGATTAAAATGATACATACCCGAACGGACGTTGGGATAAGGAAAATCACTATGGGCTGAAATGATAGGCTCGAGTGATTTTTATTGATTTTTGTTGTATTTATTTTACTTGGGATTGCGGGTTTGAAATGATAAAACCTGGATTTTTCTTTTTAAATTGCGGATTGAAATGATATATATCACTTGACCTAGGTTAGAAAATATTATACAGTCCCATGGTTATATTTTTAAATAATATTTTCCTAAAAATTTATTAAGTATTTTAAATAATATTTTCCTAAAAGATCATTAAGTAATTTTGAGTTTATAAATATATGAAAGTTTAACTTAAAATTTGATTTGATGCTTTAAATTATAAAGGCATATCGGTTTTTATGTAAGTTAAAATTTATAACTTAGTAATTGGTTTTAAGTGAAATAAAGATCTTTATCGATGATAAATAGCTTAATAATTGAGTTTGACCTAATATGGAAGTGTAAATCTAACCTAGAAATTGTTATGAATTTTACTTTATGAAATGGACATGTTTTGTATAATAAATAATGTATTTTGAACTAGTAAATTGGATTACAGTTTTAATTGGACAAAATTGTAAAAAAAAATATTTAACTAGAAAATCATAGTAAATTGATGTCTAAATGAATAGATCTATGAAGAAAGTTTGATTGTTATATTAACTATTATAAAATATTCTTTTGTGAAATGTTATGTTTTGTAAGATAAATAGCTACGACTTTGAAATGGAAAAAATGTAAGTTAAAACATACATGTGAGATGTAAGTTTAATTAATATTTTAATTGATTAATATAATAAATGTTCTTTACTGTAATAACAAAAACGAAAGAACATGTAAAGTTTTAATTAATGCAAGAAACATGTAAAGTTTTAATTAATGAAAGAAACATGTATAGTCCTAATTAATGAAAGAAACATTTAAAGTTTTTAATTAGTGCAAGAAACATGTAAAGTTTTAATTAATGAAATAAATGTGTAAACTCCCAATTAATGAAAGAAACATGTAAAGTTTTAATTAATGCAAGAAACATGTAAAGTTTTAATTAATGAAAGAAACATGTAAAGTTTTAATTAATGAAAGAAACGTGTAAAGTTTTAATTAGTGTGATATTAATTAAAATAATAAATACTCTTTATTGAAATAAAAATGTAAATTAAAACATACATTTGATAATGTAAGTTTTAATTATTGTAATATTGATTAAAATAATTGATGCTCTTTATTGTAATAAAAATGTAAATAAAAACATACATTTGATAATGTAGTTTAAATTAGTGTAATATTGATTAAAATGATAAATGCTCTTTATTGTAATAAATATAAGTTAAAAAGTACATTTGATTTATAAGTTTTAATTAATGTAAATGGCATATTATAAATGATTAAAATACTAAAGCTTCTTTATTGTAATAATAATGTAAGTTAATAAGGTACTTTTAACTTAACATAAAAATTTCAGCTTCAAATTGTATATTACGGTAACAAAGTTTATTTAACTATAAGGCTATGATAAAATGACCATGTTAAAATTTGTAATATATAAATACTTTGATTATATAAAATGTTAAAGTGGAAAGTATTATATTCCAAAAATGCTATGATTCCTTAAGGTTACATTTCCAAAGTATTATGATTTTAAGCAGTATGAATTCCAAATGATAACATTTCTTAATTATTAGGATTTCAAAGGATTATTGGTTTCAAAGTGTTTAGCTTCAGAGTCGTTATAACTTGAAAGTAATATGATTTTGGAAATGAATTTATTGAAAATTGTATTTAATTAAGAATTGTCTTTATATCTATTAATTTGAAACTTGTTGAAATTAAAATTTTAAGAATATGACTTTATAAAGTGTCTTGGCTTAAGATAATTTAAAGGAATATTTCAAGTTAAATAGACTGAAGGAAATATTCAGTGATTTGGAAATGTGGGTTTTATTTAAATTATATATTGGTTTGGTTTTGAAATGAAATAATATAGTATTTAGTTTTGAAATGGATGTTATTTTGGGAAGTAATGGTATTTGATTTTAAATGGTTTTGGAATATAAATGTTTTGAAATAAATATCCATGGGTTATAATAACGATTGCTTGTTAAAGGGATTAGGATCAGAAGTTGTCATACTCTCTACCAACTCCAAAACCCACTTTAATAATCGTGTACGCGGTGGAGATTCCAGAATGAAGTAGGATGGTGGCGACGTTCCTTTGAGGTATATACATGGACCCGACTCCCGTGAGTTGGCTTAAGGTGGCTAAAACATGAGCGATCGACATTCCTTTGAGGTATATAGTATTTAGTTTTGAAATGGATATTATTTTGGGAAGTAATGATATTTTATTTTAAATGGTTTTGGAATATAAATATTTTGAAATAAATATCCATAGGTTATAATAACAATTGTTTGTGAAAGAGTTCGGGATTTGAAGTTTCCATACTCTCTGCCAACTCTGAAAACGACTTTAAAAATCGTGTACGCGGTGGAGATTCCAGAATGAAGTAGGATGGTGGCGACATTCCTTTAAGGTATATACATGGACCCGACTCCCGTGAGTTGGCTTAAGGTGGCTAAAACAGAAGCGATCGATGGGATAATGAGGAAGCTAGCTCCTTTCATCGGACACACTCCTTCAATACCACTCTATTACTTTGTGATTGATTTGGGCCCTTTTGATTTTGGAGGTGTGGCTCGAGGTGGGCGGTAGTAGCTGCTACGCGTTACCACCAGTCTGGAAGCGTAATTGGTATATCTACCCTAACATTACCTACTTGTGTCGTGTCACCTACCCTAGCGAGCCTTGTACGAGTTTGATTTATGTCGTGCCTATGGAACATCTTCTCGTAGCCTCCCGATTAGGAGGTACGCAGGTGTTGTATAGACTACTGGAACTATTATGTGTTGGTGGAAAATGTAAAGCCTTAACGCTATTTAAAAGTAAGTTATTTTACTATAGACATTATTATAATAGTGAAATATTATTACATAATAATTAGTTTAATGGATCCTTAGAGGATGGGCGGTCTCAAGCATCATTTAAGTTACTTTTCCCTTTCTATTACAGTTCACTTGAGTTGGTTTACATTGTATATGTATGTATGTCCTGACTCGAGTGTTTTGTGTTTTACTTTATGCTCGGGTCAGACTGAGTGATACAACATTTGAGACTCACCTTTGGAGTTGGAGCTTTGCTTGAAGAACCAGCTATCTTTTTTGCTTTCAGTTATTCAGTTGATTCGAGGGATGTATTCAGCTTTGTACTTGATTATCATATTGAGACTTCTGTTGTATCTTGTTTAACTCTGATGTATTTATATAGTAGCTTCATGAACTGCTATCTCCTTTTTTTCCACTGCATTATATTACTCTGTGTCTGTGATCTATGATTTATTTATTTACTGTATATTCTGAGTTTTGCCAAATTTAAATTAAGAATTCGGTATTTTGTGCTATTCAAGGCCGGCATGTGTGGATGTGAATGGTTGAAAATGTCGGGTCATTGCATACAAAGTAGTCTCGCCAACTTTGAGACTTGAAAATGAATGTCGATGATGCTGCTATCATCGTCGAAATTATTTTTCAGCGACAAAAGAGGAGAGTGCCGACTTGCTTCTTTTAAAATTCTTTCGAAAACAATTTCTACTTGAAAATACCTTCAAATAATATTAATATTATTTTTATTTTATTTTTTTCAAACTTTGAAATCAAATTTTGAAAAGCACCGAAAATTAAATTCTCAAATCCACAATTTAATTTTATTTCATTTGCAAATCAGATTTATAAATCATGTCTATAAAATTTCATCTCCTTATAATATACAACAATAATTACAGGTTTTGGAATGTTAACAAAACAATAATTGACGATCTGGTATTATCATTTCTAACGACCAATTCATTTAACTGTCTAATTTCCAAAAATTATACTTTTATGTATAAAATATAATCATACTTAACAAAATAACAATATGGTATAATATTTTTTTCATAACACTAACAAATATGCTCTCTCATAGAATGATTCAAGAATGGATTTTAGAACAAAGATAGAGATTAAAATTTAGAGGAACCCTAATCAAAGAGAATTCTAACTAGGAAGATTGGCTTGAAAGGAGGGAAGATTTTGTAATAGATTCTGCTCATTCTAGGGTATTGCTACCCTATTTTTAATGAGTTTTTACTCCATAAGCCAAGTTTTGCCTAAAGCAAAGCTCTAATACCAACTGTAACGACCCGCTATTTTGAACCATTCAAATCGACAATAACCCACACATGTCAGACTTGAATTGTTCAAAACAACAGATTGTTATTTATATTTGGCAAAACTTAACATAAAAAGTAAATAAATCAATCACAGAATCACAGACATAGAGTAATAAAATAACACGCAGCAGATTAGATAAATAGTAGTTCATTAAGCTACTACAAAAACAACAGAGTCCAAGACAAAAGACAACAGAAGTCCAAATACATAGAAGTCTCTAACACATATGCAAATAACAAGTCTGAAAAAAAATAACTGGAAAGCTGAATAGAAAAGATTGATCTCCAAGCCAAGTTCCAAGCTTTAAAAGGTGTGTCTCAAATGCTGTAATACTCAGGCTGACCCGAGCATAAAGCAAAACACAAAACACTCGAGCCAGGATTAACAATCTTATGCAAGTAAATCAACTCAAGTGAAATGTCTAAATGAAATGCAATAAATTATAGAATGTTTGGGATTTCCACCCTTTAAGGATTTGTGGAACTATCTATATACATAATACAATACGCTACATAAATATGTCTACAATAAAGTAAAATATTAAAGTAGCGTTAAGGCGTTACCTATATCCCCCATAACACATTTTATAGATTCTCGTATTTATACAATACGGTAAGCTCCACCAAACCGGTGGTTTACCTAGAGAGCACTTCATAGGTATGGTACAAAACAAACTCATAGAGGCGCGATAAGGAATGTTACAAGGCACGTGAGGCAATGCCAGGGTAGGATCCTACCGATTGCACTTCCGTACTGGTGGAACGCATAGCATCGACTACCATCCACCTCAAAACACACTTACAAACCAAAGATGCACCCAATCAAATCACAATTAATAGAATGGTATCGAAGAAGCATGTTCGATCGAAGGTGCGAACCTCACTTGGCCCGGTATAGCTCCTTTATTAGCCACATCAAGCTGACTCACGGGAGTCTAGGCTGCGTTAATTCCTTATACAGAATCGTTCGCCAAACCATCCTACTTCATTCGGGAATCTCCACCATGTGCACAGTTATTAAAGTGGGTTTCGGTATTGGCAGAGAGTATGATAATATCCAATCCCTGCCTCTTTAACAACCAAACGCTTATTTCACACTATTTGGTTCTTTTACATTTTCAAAACCTATTCATAATTTATTTCAAAATATCATATTCACTTCAAAATCATATCACTTTCGAAATCATATTCACTTCCAAAATCATATTCATTCTCAAAATCATAACCACAAAATAGGTTAAACCATCATCTCAAAATATTCGCATTTCAAATCAATTAAATCTAAATCATAATAGATCCAACTTTAAACATTTTGAATATTGAAAGTAGTTTATATATTATAATAGTTATACATTAAAAATAGTTTATATTTAAAAATATGTTAAAGATTAAAATAGTTTATATATTAGGAATAGTTTATATATTAAAATAAGTTATAGATTGAAATAGTTTATATATTAGAAATAGTTTATATATTAAAATAGGTTATATATTAAAATAATATATTATTTTAAATATTTTAAACATAATATATTTCATTTTTATTAAATTTAATTAAACTAAATCTTATATTATGAAAGAAAAAAATTTAAATAAAGTTATAAGTAAAACCTTAAAAAATTTCATCTTAAGACTTACTTATAAATTTAGAATTCTTAAAACATATAATTTTAAAATCTAAAATCTACATATATGTTTTAAAATAAAACCTTTATATTAAATTTAAAAATCATTTTCCTTTTTTTCAAACGCATCTTTTCCAAATTTTAGAAATGTCTTTAGAAAAACAGACTAGAGGTGTCCGTATATAATTTTTATCCTAGGGCCAAGTGATACAGATAATTCTCATTTCAATCCGCAAGAATTTAAAATTTACAGGTATATATCATTTGAACCCGTGATCCCAAATTTCCAAAATCAATAAAAATCGCTTGGCTTTATCATTTCAACCCATAATGATTTTTCCCTATTCTAAAAGATCGTTTGGGTATGTATCATTTCAACCCACAGGGAATTCCCAAAACTAAGAGAACTTGCAGCATGATTTACATAAAATAAATAACGTAACACAAAATCACACATAACAATTTACATAAGATGACACATAACTTACATAATGAATCACATAACATAACAAATTACTTACATAAACAATTAAATAAAATAACAAACAATTACATATAAACTACATAATATAACATATATGCATATTTAACATGGAAGGTGACGTAAGATTCCTACCATAATATAACTCATTATGCAACCATTTTTAACATAGCAATTTAGATGATTTCCAACATAACACATGTATACATATAAAATTTATTTTATTTTTCCTCTTTTCTTTTCTTTTTTATATTTTTTTCACATATAAATTCCACATAACATACTAATGAAAATTTCCATCACCGAAGTGTCAACTTTTAAATCAATATAACGTTTTAATTTTTATTTTCTTTTCAACATAGCGATTTAATATTAACATCATGAAGCAAATTAATAATCATATCATCACATCTATTTTTTATAAATAAATAATATAATATTATAACAATTTCATGTCAAAATAACAAGTGAACATATGTCATATCAAATCATAACCAAACTATGCAAAAGTTCTAAACTATTGCGACATTCCATTAACATATACATCAATTGTTATTCATCCACTTAGCATAAGATTATAAATCGTGAGTGAATAGCTCACCTTTCGAGGCTAGGTAATATTTGATAAACAAAGTTATAAATTTGAATCTTTATTCCAAAGCAAAGCAAGCTAGAATCAATGGATCTCCAAAATAAAATATGTAACTTTGTTTTTTATAAATAGAAGAGAAACGAGACAAAGAGGGCTCGACTTTGGATAGGATAAGAGGGGTAGGGTTTTATCTTTGGGCGGTGATTGGTGACCGAAATAAGGAGGAGGAGATGAGGGCTTAGATGGTGGAAGAGAGGGCAGTACAAGGACGAGGAGGGAAGGATTGAAGGAGAGGAGGAATTTTTTTTGATTTATGAGGTTTTAGAGATTTGAGATCTAGAACTTTCTGAAAATTTTGAGATGAAGAAAGATGTATGTTGAGAAAGTTTTCTGAAGAGAAAATCATGTACGTATAAGTTAGTGAGAAGGAAATAAAGGGTCGTAGGCATAAAAATAGACACACGTCTCTTGGTATTGTTAGAGTCTCTTGGTTAACCAAGGCCCATTAGGACTAAACAAAACTCATTAGGACTAAGCCAAATTTCACAACTAAACACCACAAATTTATGTCAGTTTTTCACAGAAATTCAAATATTTAGAGAATTAGAAATTTGATTTTGACGAAATGAAAAGTGGAGAAAAGATCAAAATCCAGTCTATTATCATATAAAAAGAATAAAAATTTAAAATTCAAATTTAAAATTTTCAACTAAAGGTCAAATTTTGACAAATTTTGACCAAAATTTGAAATTTTAGAAAATTTTCTATTTCATTGAATTTGGAAAAATATATTACTCAATGTTCCAAAATTTGTTCTTTAATTTTAACCTTTAAATTTTATTTAAATTCAAATAATAATATATTTTAAGATTGACTGAATTGAACCTCCATTTTATTAACATTAATTTCTCTTCATTCAAATGTTTATTTTATGCAATTCAACATATGTTGCTTACTCTTGACTGAATCAATTAATATCTATTTATCATTTCCCCAATTAAAAGACTTAGTTTCAATTAATTCAATATTAAATTTCCAATTGAATGTTGGTTACACACTAATCGTTTTATTTTAATTTAATAATTCAAACAAAGTTTTATCCTTTTATTTCGATTTACATGCTCTTTATATTACAACAAATTTCTCTTTCAATTAAAACATATGTTTCCTTTTTATTTCCTCAAATTCCTCTTTTATATTAATTCAAACATACTTTTCTATTATTACGTCCATTAATTAAATTAATGCTCTCTTTCCTTTTATTTGAAAGATTTGAATTGCATTTAATTCCACTGATTACAAAATAAATTCCAAAGCGGATTGATCAATGGGATGAGGAATAAATCAATTGCTACAACTTAGTAATTTATATCTAATAATTTATTGTTTACACAAGGAGTATAAATCTAGTTACAAAATAATTGATTTCTTATTGTATGCTAACTTATTAGAATATTGTTCATCTCATTCTTTAGTAACATTTATTGTTATAATTAATTGAAATTAAATTAATACAGTTGTCAATGACATTCAATTAAATTATATTCTAATGCGTGTTACCACCTTCCATTTCATTAAAGATTAGTTGTTTTAGAATTTTATTTAAGATCATATTTTATATTCTAACAAATTTATTATTATTATTATTTTACAGTAATAAATGAAAATTCACTATTTTAACCATATTCTAGTTAATAATTTTAGTTAATATTTTTAAAATTCGTTTGATTCTAAAGTCATTACTGCATTAGTTTTCTTTATTGGGAAGTAAAAGCATGTATGATATTATAGGAAATGTCCTTTTTTTATGTGCTTTCAGTGTGGACCGCAATGTAATGGGAAAACAATAAGATAAGGAAATTTTAGGAAAGACAATCAACTATTGCAAAAGAAAAAATAGAAGAGATTGGAAGTTAAGAAATAAATGAATAAAATTTATTTAATTGACTACTTAAAACAGAAAAGAAATAAGATTGTAAGTCCTAAAAAAATTTGAAAAATAAATTTCAGTGGTCGAAGGACAAGGAAAGGATGTTCCTAGCCACAGGTCAATGCCCTGTACCTTAAAAGCTGAAATTTATAATTGAACTTGGGTGGTGGTTGCTACTATAAATAAATGAAAAGGTTTTGAAACTAAATTTTACGACATAATTATGTGAAGTCCACTATGGACATTAGATTGTTGACTAAATCCCGATTTCATATGATATGGCATAAATTATTTTGGAGAAAATATATAATATGTACACTTCTGAGAATTTTTGTTCAAAATGGTTTTGAAATATAAAATACCTTCATGAAATTTTTTTGAAAATTCTTTAAGCCCAAATTTTTTATAGATATTTTAAAAAATATAATATATAAATATATTAAAAAAAATGGAGAACGAATTTTTAAATTTCTAAATTTCCACATACTTAATATGGAAGGAATAGTCGACAAGTTGGTTAGTATTGATTTTACTATACAGTAGAAATGGCAGTAAAATAAAATATGGTTAGAGACAAGGAAGCTATTTTAACTATGGAATCTTTTCCTATGTACCTTGTCATTAGGAAAATAAAAGGTTGATTTTTGAAATAAACCCTATTTAAAATCTTAAAAAGAAATTAAATTATGCAAAATGTACTTGGAAAAGTTATAGAAAAATTTGGGGGGCAAAATAGAAAGTTCTGATGTACTGTGTAAAGTTGGGTGCCCATGTAAAAAAGGATGGAAATATTGAAATTTTCATCTAAAACCTTTTCCTTACATAGAGAAAATAGGTTAATAAAACTTGATTTTTCTAAATTTGGATGTTTGCAATAGTGTGGTGAGATTTTGGATGGTAAGTATTGGATGCAAAATTGGTTGGTAGGTATTTGATGCAAAATTGGTTGAAGTATAATTCTATTCAAAGAAGTGTGTGAAAATTTGGATGTTAAAACAAGTTTTTTTGTTTTAAAAGGTTGCATACATGTAGAAGTTTAGTATATTTTGGATGTTTGCATCATATTTTTAAAACTGATTTAAAAGAAAGCATTCATATATGAGACATCGATTAGAATCATTCTGCATACATATCATATGTACTATGATACACCGTGCACTTGTACATGACTGGTAGCAAAACTTGATGTACGCTACTTGATTTATTAGCTTAGAATGGTGTATGTTAGGTTGCATGATTGAGCCCTTAAGGAATTTTGGGGATGAAATTTTTTTAAGAGGGGAGAATGTATCACCCCATGATTTTTACATAATTAATTTTAAAAAACTAATTAATAAATTATAAGCATTAGAATTTGGGAATAAAACTTGCACCATTGGGTTCGTGATGATTTTCTACTCAATTTTCATACATAAAGTTTTCCGATTGGAGTTCAATTAAAAATTTATTAATATTTGAAGTTTTGAAATCCAAAGTAATTATATATGTAATTAAGGAAACAAGAATAATTAATTAACGTTAATTAGGATCAATTAAATTTAACGGATAATTAGTTAACTGAAAAATAAAGAAAGTTATAATAGGAAGAAAATTATATCAGTGGCTTAAGAAAGGAATAAAACAAAAAATCACAAACGGTAAAAAATAACGCATAAAACACGCAACAGGTCGACCAATAACGCACTAGGTCAACCGGTAGCAGCTGACCCAAGGCAATAAGCAGTCGGTTGGTGGGCAGGTAAAATTGTGAAATTTAAATTACACATGGACAATCATGATGGAGAAAAATATTTTACTTTCTTACAGAGTAATTGATGTGCATCGCTGATTAAAATAAAGATTGTATAAAATAAACATAGTGCTCCAAGTTAACTCCCAATGCCTATAAATACAAGCCTACTTCTCACTTCTCTTTTCATAGTTTCTGGATCACAGAGCGAAGCTCTGCCATTCTCTTTTCTTCAAAATTTCTAAATTTCTAATAGTAAAATATTATATTTATATTTATATATATATATATAAGTAGAGAAAAGCGGAAAATAACTGAAGAGAAGAGTAGAAGCAACTCAAAACGGAAACAAAAGTAAATGCATAAATCTAAAACTTTAATTTAAAATCAGTTCAATCTTTTTCCTAGATCTATAGTTTTAATAGATCTATAACTTTTCTATTTATTTGGATTTAAAGTAACAGGGAGTCAAATAAAATGGGAAATGGTCTAGATATGGAGAATTGGAAAGCAAAACAAGGTGAGTGGGAAATTATATGTTTGTAGTAGATTATATTTATATCATTGAAATATATATCATTATTGTTTGAAAATTATTTTGAACATTACATTGTAAATGCGAAAGGAGTAGATATTGATCTCGGTCTGGAATTTTTAATTAAATATGTGCATCGATTAGAATGATAAATAACGAATTAGGTAATAAACTGTACACGCATAATAATTATGGAATAGATTTAATGAAATTTATTATGTAATAGATTTAATGGAAATTTATTATTTAATAGATCTAATGACATTGGTTATACCTAGAATTCCAGATTTGATTAGACTATTATTGGGATTTATTGTAATTGGGTTGGTATTTTAGGTATTTTAGTTCATTGGAAAAGGGGTAATAATATAAGTCATTATGAATTTTCCAGGTTACAAATAAATGTGTATTGTTTGAAATAATAAGAAGTGTAAATGCAAGAAACAGATGTTCAAGATAAGGGAAATCTCGTATTTTGTACTTTCTATTTCAATAAAGAAATAAAATACAATTCCTCGTAATTTCGTACAAAACACAAATACTATTTTAAGCAATTCATAGAGAAATATAGCATTAACAATTTCTTTTGAAGTGGAAGTAGTTCCAATGCATTAAATTACAAGATCCTCGATATAATAAAAAGAAAATTAAATAGGAAAAAGAATAATAGTTAAAAAGAGAATTTAAAATATACCTTTAAACAAATTAAGAAATAAACAATAGGGGAAGAAGAAATTGCGACAAATCGCAAATCTGTACCCTTTGATTCGACAATAAACTACACATGTCCGACTCAAAAAGCACAAATTGATGGAAAGTCCAGAGAAAGAAAAGAAGAGAGAAGAAGAGAAGGGAAGAAAGAGGGAAGAGAGAACCAAACAGAACAATACAGAATCTCACATCGCAGCGTAAAACATGTAATATCATATCAATTATCTTTACAAAGCAAAAACTGTATATACATACATCAATTAGAGTACAACAATCAATCAATAGTTATCATCCTGAACAGTTATAATAACATGTCCTCATAATTTCCAATAATATATAACAACAATACGCAAAGAGGATAATCAAAACAGATGCTTGTATACAAAAATGAAGATCTCCAGCTCGCCCGTTGAAGCTCCAAAAGCACCAAATCTGAACCTGTAAATATACTCGGTCTGACCCAAGCATTGCAAGGAAAGAATGCCCGGATCAGTCTGGTAAACCAACATGAGAAAAACACTCAACTAAATTTATTGGATTACCAAACTTTTCCTTTTCAAAACAAAAGTATCCCGTAAGGCATGCCCACACATAAACACGGACATGTTTTTACCTTACGATAACTAAAACATTTCATATCATAACATCTTATACTAGTGTCTAGTATACAAAAAATTTAATCAGAACCAAAATTGTTAATTGATTAAATTCTAGCATATAGGCCAAAATGTGTAATACAACCAAAATGGCAGGTACGTAGCTGAGTTTGGATTTCCATACAAATGACTAGGTGAAGGGACTACCTTCTGATGGGTACACCTCTACATGTATGTCCCAAGGCACAGAACATCTTCCCTCTACCAACACAAGACCGCCCTACCTCTATAACTAGATAGTACTAAATATGTCATCCTTCAATCATTACCGACCTTTTTTGAGGCTCCTCATAGCATACAAACCACAATAATCAGATACATGACATCATAGCGTGTAATGATATATCTAGAAGAGGATGATCATATCCTACTTGGGAGCGACCCACTTAGCCTTGCCGCGTCTTACCCTATTTCGGTCATTTCTGGTTTATGAGCCCTGTGGTAACGATTACCTTTCACAAATCACAATCACGTCATTTTGAATGCCACACGGCCATTTCCATTGACTACTAATTGAATTCCACAAAAATACAACCCTTAAGCTCATACGTCTCAAGGGGGGTGTTAAGCTAAGAGATGTTGCCTTCTCCGCCACCACTGATGTACGTTTGTACAAACCAATGTACGTTATCTTTAGAACACAATGTGTGACAAACATCCATACAACTTGTCGAGGAATAGGACAAATCGAAGGTACTTTCCTACCACATCCTGTCAGAAAATCCCTAGTATTAGTAGCGAATAGTCCTTGCGTTGGATATTTCATAACGAAGAGACTACTGCTACTGGATGTATATTGGGATTTTAACCCCAAACAATCAACAAGCTGTCCTCCACTATGAAAATCCTAAATATCAATATCATCATAA
Organism: Allium cepa; assembly: GCA_030765085.1. Taxonomy (NCBI): domain Eukaryota; kingdom Viridiplantae; phylum Streptophyta; class Magnoliopsida; order Asparagales; family Amaryllidaceae; genus Allium; species Allium cepa. The sequence continues at coordinate 152,149,706 of CM060932.1, read as the reverse complement.
CCGACCTGCATAATCATTGCATAAATGTTGCTCTGAAGTGTTTTTCGGATAAACTGATCAACATCTCTTCGCACCAACAACGCAAAATCATTTCTCAACCTCACACAGAAACTATGTCTCATAGACTTGTAACGTCTCCCACTTTTAGCTTGCTATCCTTCGGCCAAGAAGGAAGCTCGATAGAATGGAGTAATACTCCGCACAATACGAATCAACATCCTCAACACAAACGATAATCAAGACTACACAGAAGGCTACGTACTAAGTGTACGACTAAATAGTTCTCACATGGTGTCGAGGAACTAAAATGGCCAAATTTGATAGTCGGTTATTTAATTATCAAAGCAAACAAATAAATATCTTACACCATAAGCAATCACTAGGCCCTTTTAATTAGACTTTTATTAATTAAATCACTTGCCAAGTATTCACTTTAAATTATCTTCAAAAAAGATATAATCTCAAACCATTTCAACTTTTATATTGGAAAAAATTTCCATATACTTATTTAATAATAAGTAATTCACAAATCAATTTATTTTCAACCCTTAGAAAGTATTACATATACTTAAATCACGATTAAGCATATATTTATTCTTTAAGGAAAACATTCACTTAAATATATTTACTTGGGTCAAAACGAATGTTGCGTAAAACATTGTTACATCAACCCAAAATCATTAGTATAGGGATTCAAAAATTAGGTAGATATATAAATCCCATGTACTATATAAAACATTTCCTTTCGAAAATCATTTACTATAACAACAGTATTATAGTCTATAATTTCCTTATTTGTCGAAGCGTCTATTTCAACAATGAATGTTGAAATCTATGCATTCGATACTTAACACATTTTAAAAACAACTTCAAATCATTTAACCCATTTAAAAGATCACTTTTCAAAACATTCATTTAATTTTAAAATATTATTCACTGTCCAAAATCGTGAATATAATTCATTTACCAAATTCAATATTTCTACACATTTACTAAAGGATAATCCACTGTCCAAATCGTGGATTTAATTCCCAACCAAATACATTGCTTCTACACATTTATTAAAGAATTATCCACTGTCGAAAATTGTGGATGAAATCCTTTAATAAGCTTTCATATTTAGCTTATCAAATTCAATTGACTTAGGATTTATAAAACAATGTTTATAAATTCACATTTATATTTTACAAAAATTTCCGCTTATAAAATCACTTTATTAACAAATCTTATTGTATCCCATTCACATGCCAAAATCCAATTTATAAGTAAATTAATTATAATTCTCTTATTTGCAAATTCATTCGTTTTATACTTCATCAATTAATAAATCTTACTTACTTATAAATCCATTTATAACTCCATTATAACACTTACAAAACTCCTTTAAAATCCCATCATTTTGATTTATAAAATATCAATTTTATAAATCTTATATGTATACCATTTATAATAAGTAAAAAATCCCAATTTATACTATTTTACCCAAAAAATCAACTTCATATTTCAAAAATCACATTCTGATTATATTTCACAAAAATCATAATTTTTATAACATAAAAATTATAACTTTATTTATTTAAGATAAATTCATTTCCTTAACACTTCAAAATTCAATAAATCATATATATTCAAAATCACTAGAAAAATCTTTTTCAATTTGGAAACCATCACTTTAACATTTTTAATTTACCAAAAATAGGCTCAATGCTGCAACAGCACTAAATACATCAATCACGGCATCCAAATCATCATATATCAAAGCATATATCACAATATCTGTAAATAAACCAACACCAGTGAGGAATCCAGTTGGATCCCTCCAGCATGTCACTTGCAACAAATATACATATTAGAATATGTATACAACGTCCGCTTCGAGGCAGACGCGCGTACAAAGGGACATTCGCTTATACATGAAAACGTATAGGGTCTCATCTGCTTCAATAAGCAGGAATATATCCAAATTGAAAGTCTATATGGATCGTATACATATATAATATATAACAAGTTGGTGTATTATAGTATCAATTGCAAAGAATAATTATGCAAGTAAAAATTAAAGGTAATCACACTAGTGATTTTATACTAGTTCGGACCTCCCGTCCTACGTCTAATCCCGAAGCTCCTCTTCGGAATTTCACTAACCAATTGCCCTCGCTTCGCCCGGAGGAATAGACTTTTGACAAAAATATTTGTTTGACAAATGTGCCTTCTATGCAACATTGATTCTGATTATAAGTACAACTTCTTCTTATAACCTCCTTGAGTAGCATGTAGTTTAAGCTTTGATATAAGGAAGAGATAATAATGTAATTTTGAATTCTTTTGTAAATCAAAGAAATATTAGAAAATAAAGAAAGAAAGTTCATAATAGCAAGTTAAGTTCCGACTTTCAATTTCATGTTTATTTATAGATGGTGAAGAGTTTGTTTGAAGAGTAGTGACTTTTGATTCATTCTATTTCTGTCTAAGAGCCACAATGCTTGAGAAGAAAGAGTCGTGATCAAAATAAGAGGATGCAACCCTTTGTTTGAAGAAGATGTCTTTTGGAAGAAAAATGGTCGTTACCCAAGTCACACGTCTGGCCATTTTTGCCAGACATCTGGTTTGTTAAAAATTTTAAGACAGACATGTTACCAGACGTCTGAGTGTATATGCAGATGTCTGGTTTTTTATAGAATTTATAAGCAAAACATGTTGCCAGACGTCTGAGCATATATGCCAGACATATGACACATGTACACTCTGTTATCTTCATTTTATAGTTTGTATGAGAAAGTGCTTGTGAAGATTACTCAAGGAGATTGTACATATCATCTATTTACAAACTTAGTAGAATGTACTAATATTACTCAGTATAATCACCCTTGTGTCGGTCTTCAAGTCTTGGACATAAATGTCTACCTGCATATGGATGATATATATACACCTATGTATATTGACTCTTAGAGCTTGTATTGTTGTCGTCGTCGAAATCAAAGTTATAACATTCTCCCCCCTTTTGACGATGACAACTATACAATTTATTTCAGAGGCTCCCCCTTTCTCTTATAAAATATGCTTTCCCCCTTTGTCATTATCGAAAAACAGTTTATGAAATAAGATAAAATCATAATGTTAATAAGAAGAAATAGAATACCATAGTTTACATAAACAGGAATTAAAATTAGTAGCTAATTTATTGAGAGGAAAAATAACACCAAAGATTAGGTGCAGTGTCATCATGGTCGTGATGTTGCCATTGCGACTGATCATGATATCCTTCATTTTCTTGAATGGAAAGGCCGTGAAATATGAGAAGTGATCATGATGTTGGACTTCTTGTGGATGACAGGGGAAATCTTCACTTTCCTGTATGTTGATAGTGGTTGGTGCTTTTTCGGGAGCATGGCTCTGTAGAGGCTCTTCGACTGTTTGAGTCCCGGATTGATGCGCGTGTGTTGGTGGAGGTAGTGTTGGAGATGGTGATGATGAAGATCATGAAGATGATCGTCCGTGCACTTTTCTCGAAACCTTTCCCAACGTTGAGATGACTTTTTCTAGAGTTTCTCGACCGTATTCAAGCGTGTAGAAAAAGATCGTTCCATTCGAGAAAATTTCTTATCCAAGTCTTTTTGATCTAGAGATAAAATACGTTGATTTTGAAGTGCTACATCTCCAATACTCTCTCCTTGACCTGCTGCGATTCGTGCCTCTTGTATTTTGGAATCAGAGTGATAACTTGTTGATTCAAAGAATCTTGATGTAGTGGCAGGTTGTAGAGGATTAGTCTGTTGGGGTTGTGGTTGGTGTTGTTGCTATTGATATTCAACAAATGGTGTAATACTTGGAGGAGTTTCGAGAAGATGCATTAAAGATAGGAAAAAAATTCCACTCTCGTTTATAGGAAGTTCTTCATATTGTGATAGGAAAGATGGCACGTTGTGTGCTCAGAGAATTCGCATAATATATGGAGCATCAACGATTGTTTGACGAACCAGTGTCTAGAAGCTTTTAATTTGGCCAAAAATATATTGAGACCAATATACTTTTGTATGACCAAAAATTGCATATAAGGCCTTATGGTTATGGTCATATACTTGCTCATGACTACCTAATCTAGGGAGAATGGTATTGACAAACATTTGATTAAGTAGTCTAGCTTGTGGACGAAAATAAGTTGGTGATAATTTTCTCATATCGTCTTCCCAAATGAGATGTGCGATAGCATCTCTTGGTTGGTACCTCATATAAGGTATATCTTGTAACCTCGTCCCTGTGTATGAGCACTGTAAAAATTTTCCAAGCATTTCAACGTTGAACTTAATAATTTCCCCATAAACACTTGTCCAAATCCAATTTTCGGGATCAGAGGGGTTCCAAATATGAAGTGAACATAAATTGATGAAGAATAAAAAGGCAACTAATTAATCAATTTGACCTGAGTAAGAGTCATAATTAATTAGATGATGAATTTTAGCATCACTCAGCAGATCATCAATTTCATAGTTAAAGAATCTCCTCAATGGGTAAAATGGACCACAATGAATTTTTCTCTCCAATTCTTGAAGTTTTTGTTTACCATCTTGTTCCACCATCCAGTCTTCAATGATTTCATCAGTTACAAATTGTTGAGGTTTAGAGCTTTGAGCTATCTTTTTGCATTTGGGAAAAGGTTTTTTAGACTTGGGTGCCATGGATTTGAAGTACTTTGAAAAAGAGCAGTCTGATTTTAGGGTTTAATGTTTTGGTGAAAAATTAGGTAAAGAGTGAAAAAGATGATTTATAGATGGAGGTAAAAAGTAGTTATGGAATATGGTCAGACATCTGAATTGTCAAACAGATGTCTGGTCATTTAAGTAGTATTGAGACATAGACATGTATCAGACATCTGATAGTAATATCAGACATCTGAGCTGAGTTAATTTTGGTTTCCAGAAAATGAACCAGACGAATGGTTTAAGATTCAACATCTGAGCTGAGTGATATAATTTTTTCAAAACATTTTTCCAGACGTCTGACTATGACAACATATGTCTAAGCTGTAATATGAGCTCGTTGTTCGTAGAATATTGATAAATTAGTTTTATAGAAAATTATTATATATAATTTTTTATATAAGAACAAGATAAAAGTCATGGTTTTAATCTTATTACAACTTGGAGAATATATATATATATATGAAATATAATCTGTAGAAGAGCAGAGTTTATTTCTTCTCCCATGAATTTGGTTTTGCCTGTGTATTTTCTTTTAATGCTCATATTGGAGACCAAGAAGGAGGTATTGGACTGAATTAGTCTTCAGATATTCCTTCTCTCCATAGTTTACGTGGAGTTATGTGACGAGCATGTGGAGGAGATTCGGTTAGACGAGGAGATCGTACATGAACACAATCCTTAGTACGAGAATGTCCACATACAACAAGAATACATTTCTCCATAAAATTTAAACGTGCTCCCTGGCGTTTTTGTTCGTAATGCATTTCTCTTTGTACATCCATCATTTCTTTTTGATAATGATGGATTTTATCGGCTTTGTCCAAGAGAGAATATGTATGAAGGTTAATACCATGTTTGGCTTTCTTTCCTTTTGGAGAGTAGCCTGTATGATATGTAGGTGAGGGAACAATGTGGAGAGAAGGAGATGATTTAGGAGTTGTTTTGCAGGAGATGTGTATGTACTACCAGATGATGGAGATGAAAAATCAATGGTAGAGTAAGTGGAGTTGTGATTGGATAACATGTTTTAAAATTTTGATATTGATTACAATATATATTAGAAGAAGTTTGTACTGTGATTTGGTTTGAAATAAAAAATTATATATATATATATATATATATATATATAAGAGGAGGAGGATTTTTCTATTTTAATCATTTTTTGTTTTAGTTGTTAAGTTTTTTTTGATTTTTAGAGAAGTTTGGCAAAGAGAAAAATTATATGACCAGTGAGCCACATATTTTGAGAGGTAGGGAATAAATTCCAAAAAAAATTTATCCATGTTTCTTATAGTTCGGATAAGGCGCATATTCCAAGTTTTCTTCTAAGTTTTACAAATAACTTTTCACATAAAGGTTTTGTAAATATGTCTTCTATCTAGTTTCCAATGTCGATGAATTCTAAAGATATAATTCTTTTTTCTACATTATCTCCATGAAAATGCTGTCTGATATCAATGTGTTTAGTTCGAGAGTGATTTATAGGATTCTTAGATAGATTAATTGCACCAGTATTATCATAATATATTAGGAAACAAGTTATAGTTTTACCAAAGTCTTAAAGAGTTTTTTGCATGTATATTACTTGTGCACAAAGCAAAGCAGCAGAAATGTATTCTGTTTCACAAGTTGAAAGAGAAGCATAGTTTTACTTTTTACTAAACCTTGAGACTAAAGCTTGACCAATAAAATAGCAAGTACTACTTGTGCTTTTTTTTTCCGTTTTACAACCTCCAAAATCTACATCACTAAATGATACAAGTTCGAAAATCATACCTTTAGGATAAAATAAGACGTAATCTTTGGTGTTGGATAAGTAACGTAAAATTTGTTTGACTGCTCTATGATGTGATTCCTTTGGTTGAGCTTGAACAGGTGAACATAAACATACATTCATCATTATATCGGGTCGACTAGCTGTTAAATGTAATAAAGAGCCAATCATACTTCGATAAGTTTTTTGACCAAAATCTTTTCCATTTTCGTCTTTGTCTAAATATATGGTTGAACTCATAGGAGTTGGTTTACAAGTAGGATTTTCCATTTCGAAACATTTAAGTAAATCCTTACGATACTTTTCTTAATTTATAAAAATGCCATTGTGCAATTGTTTTATTTATAATCCTAAGAAAAAATTTAATTCATCCATGTGTGACATTTCAAACTCATTTGTCATTATTTCAGAAAATTCATTACATAAACTTTCATTAGTTGATCCAAATATAATGTCATCAACATATATTTGTACAACTAGTACATCATTATTTTTATGTTTTATGAATAATGTAGTGCCTATTTTGGCAATTTGAAATCCAGAATTTTGTAAATGAGTTTTTAGTCGATCGTACTAAGCTCATGGTGCTTATTTTGGACCATATAAGGCCTTTTTTAGTTTAAAAACACGGTTTGGATATTTTTCATGAATAAATAATGGTGGTTGTTCTACAAAAACTTTTTTTTAATAAAACCATTTAAGAAGGCACTCTTAACATCCATTTGAAATAATTTAAAGTTGTGATGCATGAAGAAGCAAGTAGATTATGAACTGCTTCGAGATGAGCTACGGGAGCAAACGTTTCTTCATAATCAATTCCCTCTTCTTGGTTGTAGCCTTGGGCCGCTAATCTTGATTTGTTATGAATAATGTTTCCATTCTCATCTGCTTTGTTTTTAAAAACCCATTTTGTTCCTGTTACAGATTGATCTGATGGTCTAGGAACCAGTTCCCATGCATTATTACGTTCAAATTGATTTAATTCTTCTTGCATTGCTAAGATCCAAGAATCAACTTTAGATGCTTCTTTACAATTTTTTGGTTTTTTATTTGAGATAAAAGCAACATGACTCATTTGATTTAAGTTATTCCTAATGACTCGAGAATTTAAGTTTCCAATTATATTATCCAAAGGATGATTTTTTAACGTTCATGTGGGTGATTTTAAAACATTTTCATTATTTTCAGAGGATGAATTATTCATATTATTTATAATTTCAGTTTTATTTTGAGTTAAAATTTCATCATCTTCTTCTTTAATAGTTTGTTGGACATTTTCATCAAAAGATACATGTAAGCTTCTTTTATAATATTTGTTCATTTATTATAAATTCTATAAGCCTTACTACGTTTTGAATAACCAATGAAAATTCCTTCGTCCGCTTTGGGATCAAATTTTCCATGATTATCTTTAGTATTTAGAATAAAACATTTTGACCCAAAAGTTTTGAAATACAAAAGCTTTGGTTTTCTTCCATAAAATATTTTATAACATGTATTTTTAGTCATAGGTCAAAGTGTGACATGATTTAATACATAACAGGCACTAGAAATGGCTTCAGCGCAGAAATGTTGGGTAGATTACTACTATTTAGTAGTATTCGTGCACATTCCTACAAAGTTCTATTTTTTCTTTCAACAACACCATTTTTTTGTGGTGTTCATGGAATTGAAAATTTATGACTAATTCCTTTTTTGTTACAAAAATTAGAAAAAAATTCATTTTCAAATTCTCCCCCATGATCACTGTGTATATTTTTAATTGTTAAATTCATTAATTAGTAATTCATTTTGCAAAGATTTTAAACATTCCAAAAGTGTCACTTTTATATTTTAAAAATAATTCCAAGTGCATCTTGAAAAATCATCTACAATTACGAACAAATATTTGTTATGATATATACTATGTACTTGTGTTTGTCCAAATAAATCTAAATGAAGTAGTTCTAATGGTTTCTTAATAGATATTATATTTTTAGATTCGAACGAACTCTTCTTTAGTTTGCCCTTTTGACAAGCATCAAACAAAATTTTAATTTTATAATTAATTTTAGGTAAACCTCTAACTAGATTATGTTTTGCTCGTTTGTTGATATATTTAAAATTTATATGACAAAAACGTTTATGCCAAATCCAAGGATCATCATGATTTGAGGATAGACATAAATCTGAATTATTTTTAATTTGACATTTAGAATATATATTACGATTTTTAAAACCTTTAAAGAGTAAATTTTTGCTTCGGTTGAAAATTTTACATTTATCTTTTTCAAATTTTATTTCACTTCTTTTATCACATAACTGACTTATACTAAGAAGATTATGTTTTAAATTTTCTACTAATAAAACATTTGAAATAATAGGCATGCTAGAGATACCAATATTGATGACTTCTCCAATGCCAATGACGATCCCTTTTGAATTATCGCCAAAAGTTACAGTGCTATCATCAATGTATTTTATATTTGAAAGCATGTGAGCATTTCCCCTCATGTGCTTGGAGCATCCAACTATCTATTATCCATTTCTCTTTATTTTGTATTTGGATATGTGATGACCCGAAATTTTAGGCAATAACAATTTGATAATCTTAATTTATAAATATTTAATTTGGCAAATTATCTTTTCAAAGCTAATAAAAATATTTTCTAATTATAATGCATATATATGTATGTACATTGTGAATAGAAAGCTTTGGTTTGAATTTAATATAATAATTTTCAAATGTTATTTAAAGTTAATTTTAGCATTTTTAAAACACTAAAAATAGTATCTATATATATTTATTTATTAAAAGTATTACAGCTTAAGGTTAAAATAGGATTTAATAAAAAAAGGTTTATTTTGCTTTCTTTTTAATTATTCATGAACTAAATTGGTTTGTATATATAAATTTAAAACATAAAACATATATTAAAGTTAGAACATAATAGATAATTTACATAAAAATATAAATCATAAGAAAAGATTTAAATAAAGGATTAATACCATTTCTTTTAAATTACACATGAATAAGAATAATTCGTAAATATATATATATATATACATATATATATATATATTTAAAACATACATGTATAAACATATTACATAAATTTAAGTAATTAATAAAAAACATAAGAGATTATTTAAACATTGTTTTGACATTTGTAAAATAATAAAACATGCATTAAACATGTGTAAGTTTATAACATCATGCAAAATACAAATGGAAACATTTGTTTCTTTTAAAATTTTAATTTATAAATAACATGATTTGAGAAACCAGTTTAATGCATTTTCTCTTTCTTTTCCCATTCCATTTTTTCCCTCATCCTCTTTCTTTCTTTCTTCTTTTTAAAACTAAAAAGACATCAAACTGTTTCAACCTGAGATCAAGCAAGTTCAATTTCAACTCAACATTTTGCAAGGATTCAAACTCAAATTCAAGATTATTTCAACAATCAAAGTTTCAGATCAACTATATCAAGTTTCATATCAAAGATTAACGCTTCTCCTCTGTTTTCATAAGCCGATGAGTAAACTTTTCTTTGAAAATAGTTTAATCTATGATTTATACTTGATGCATGTGGTGAATCTGTATAGCAAAGTTGTAAATTGGGTTTGCATGGATGATTTTAATAGGATTATTGTTTGAATTACACTAAATATTTGTATACGTGTCTGTGTGTATGTATATTGGACTCTGCTATGATCATAAACTCAAGAACAAAATAAATAAATTAAATTCCTCTTCATATATTCAGATTTAGGCTTGGATCTCTAAATGGAAAAAGATTGTAAGACTATAACATCATTTTTAAAAATGGTTTCAAGAATTTATATTAAATAATTATTTCAAAAATAGGAAAATACAGTAAAAATTAGGTATAAGTCAAAAATCAATGATCATAATTTCATGTTTTGATTTTACAACTTGATTCGTACTTGCAAACGATGAATTTTGATCATAGTTTCATAATTTTTAAGTTTATATACATCGGGAATTCGCGAGTTGAACGGAAAATACATTTTTGTCAATTCCCGTCGATCGGCAAAGATTAGTGAGTCGTGATCGTTCCTGGTGGAAGCTGGCTTAATGGAAATTATTGGAAAAATGATCGGTGGATTTTTAGATCAATGTGGTGGTCGGGCGATGTCGAACTAGGGTTCATGTCCGGTTTTGGTCGAGGAGATTTCGAGGCGATTGCGGCAACGTAGGAGCATCATGGTCGAACAAACTAGGAGGATCGTCGCTTGGGTTCATGATGCGTCTCTAGGTGGAATAATAGGGTTTCTGCTGATCGGATTTGGTGGCACGAGGCGTTTTTCCATCAATGGTTTAGGTTCCAGTGTGATCGAATTGCTCGATTTCGTTTTCCAGGCCAGCTCATCGGAACTGGGTGGTCGAAGTGTTTGCTGGGTCGTCGACGACGTGTTGAAGGCAATGAGGTTGGTCGGAGGGGGTCGGTTCGCTGGTGCACGTGCTCGAGTGCACGATGGTGTCTGTGCGTGTTGTTGTGATTCGAGGAAGAAGGCTTTTTCTTGGGGTTTTGCTCAAAGTCGTATGAGGTTTGTCTCGAGGTGAGTGCTTTGTGAATTTTGCTTGGGTTTTTGCTCGAGAATCTCGAGTGTGGGCCTGGGTTTTAGTTGTGTTTAGGTTACTAAGTTTTAAAATAAAAGTAAAAAGCATGTACAGTTTTATGAAAGTTAGAGAAAATCATATCCAGGTTTTAAAAGTAAGTAAATTTTGTTAACATTTTAAAAGCAAATAAATGTGTAAGTCCAAAATTTTCAAGCAAAGAAAATATAACCGAATTTTATAGTTTATAAAATAAATAAATTTTCAAAGAAATGTAAACCATGTTTTCCAAAGTAAAATTTATTAGACTAGTTTTTAAAGTTATTTAAGTGATTAAGTTTTCAAAGAAAAGTTTTAACCAGTTTCCAAGTAAAGTTTCAAAGATTTAAAATGTTAAAGTTAAACGTTTTTAAAATTGTTTGTTTAAAAGTAATTATATATTAGGTTGATTATGTAATTAATTCCTAAATGTTTTACAAATGATATTAATGGTGTAATTAAGATGTGATTAAGGTAAGCGTATTAAATTTTAATTAATAAAAATATTCTCAATTGTTTTTGTATAAATTGTTTTCAAGCATCTAATTTAAATAAATATAAATGATAAGTAAGAGTTCAATTAACATAAATGGTTTATTTTAATTTATTAAGGTCTTATTAATAAAAGTGATTAAAGTATAGTCACTTAATTAATTAAGATAATTAATTAATGTAATTAATTTAAGATAATCAATTAGTTTAATTAATTTAGGATAATCAATTAATGAAATTGACTAAGTATAATTACTTAATGTAACTAATTAGGTATAATTACTTAATGTAATTAATAAAGTATAATTACTTAGTGTAAGTAATTAATGGATAATTACTGAATGTAATTAATAAAAGGGAAATTACTTAATGAAAGTAATTAAAGGATAATTACTTAATGAAAGTAATTAAAGGATAATACTTAATGGAAGTAATTGAGGATTAACTACTTAACGTAAATTAATTAAAGCATTAATTAATTAAAGTAATTAGTTAAAGGGTTAGTGAATGTAAGTAATTTTAGGTTAATGAATGAATGTGATTAATTAAAAGATAATTAATTATTGTAAGTGATTATGGAATAACTAAATAATGTAATTAACTAAGGATCATTAATGTAAGGAATTAAAGGTTAATTTATTTAGTGTGAAAAATTAAGGAATGATTGATTAATCTCATTAATTAATTAAGATACATGGTTTTTAATTAATTAAGATACATGGTTTTTAATTAATTAAGATGGATAATTAAAGGATGATTAATTAATGGTTCATAATTAATTAATATTAAGTAAGCAGGATTAAAAGTAATTAAAGTAATTAATTTAATTTATTTGGAGGTTAAATTAAATTAATTAAAAATGGTGAGACTAATAAACCTTGCTTATGGGTGATTAAGTTATATTGAAGCCTTGAATTGTTTGATATCTCTGATATATGCTATTCTATGATATGAAGTGAATTGGTTGAACTATGATAATCTGTGTTACCTATTTGTGATAGATTTGCTGTGCGAATATATTGTTTCTGAATATAAATTGAATTGTTTAAACTTAAACAACTTGGACTTTAAGACGGCTTTTTGGATTTCGGTGAGACTGGGATCGGATTCCAAATTGGATATCCAAAAACCATATCGATCCAAATTAAACGATAGGTTGTGAAATCTCAAGTGAAGATCAAGATGAAGATTCAAAGAGGAAGGGCTATTTGTCGTTAACTCTGGGGGTGATTCCAAAATGAGTTTAACGAAGATAGTGCCTTAGATCGAGATGAAGATTTAGAGTGCAAGGGCTATTGTCGTTAACTCTAAGGGTGATTTCGAAATGAGTGTAGCAAGATAGTGCATTCGGTTTCGTTCGAACCCGGAACGAACTTGTATAGATGAATGCTTTCAGACCATCATCATCGGAGGACGGTAAGCATTCCAAGATATGTGTTCTAAAAAGGTAATTGTAGCCTCAAGCCTCATCAACCGGGAATGGCCAAAACAAGGGAGGTGCAGCAAGGCTAAGTGGGTAGCACCCATGTAGGATAAGATTTCCTCTATCTAGAGGTCCCTTTTTCGGCTTAGTGGGTGATTGGTCGTGCCAACTACGGGGTTGTCTTATTTGGGATTATTAGTAAGGGGTAGTCCCGGTCTTGTATTGCAGGGGATCAGGTTGGATCATCGGTACTTTGATTGGACTAGGTACCATGACAGGCTGTACCCCAGTAGCCATGTCAATTATGGAATCCAATCTCCAATAAGTGTCATACGTTTTGATTGTGCCCAATAAAGTTGGAATGTGAGATTAAGCATTCCAGCTATTTTCTATTTTACTTGAAAACCCTAGACACTATTATAATATCACTAGATTTCCTATCAAATTTTTTGGTTATTGTAAGGTAAAAACCCGACATGTTTATTTGTGGCATGGTCTTACAAGATACCTTTGTTCTCAAGTGATTTTCAAATTTAAACAACTTTAACCCGTTTACTCACACCAGATCCATTCCTGTCCCAGATTTTATTTTCTATTTTTCTTCAACTCTTGGGTACTCAAATTTTTACGAGTAGCCAAAGGATTCAGGTTTGCTTTGATAAATTTTATGGAGGAGACTTGGAGCAGGAGGCTTCAGTGTATATAGATATTGTGGTTCCACTGTGTTGATCCATGTGTTGTATTTTGAGTTGTATGATAGTTAGGTCTTCACGACTGTCTAATGTGTTGTATAAGCCGTGTAACTCTGATGTATATGACTAATATGTAATAAATATGTGATATATTATATTTTATTCATTCCGCTGTGTGATTCTGATATTGTTTAGTTCTTTCTTTTCTTTCTATTCTCTTTTGTACCTATTTCTTTCTTAATGATGATGCGTCTTTCTGTGGAATGAAAGATGGGTCGTCAAAGGATACTTGTAAAAAATATAAATATTTAAGTTGGTATCCATTTTATTTTTGGGTCCTAAGTGTTAGTTTGTGAAGGTAACCATACCCAAGATGGTTTGGTTCCTTTAGAAATGTAATTATTATTGTGAATCACTTCTTTTATATAATTATTTATATATTTTTATTTAATTAGGTTGTTATTTGTTTTAGGAACACAAATTTTAATCATTTCTGAATTTGTGATTAATTTCACATTTTTGGAAGAAGGTTTTATCTTAATATAAATCTTACTATACTTTGTAATTTTTGCTTTATTCTCAAATCCTATTCCATTTCGATTTTTAAATGGCTTGGAAATTTTAAATAAATTCTCCAAGTCATGTTTCCCTTTGTTAAATTTTGTAACATTATTTGTAATTTTATATAGTTTGTTTTTAAGATCAGTATTTTAAGATCTTAAAATTTCTAGATTATCTTTTAAGATAATGTGCTCATTATTAATTTTATTGTTTTCTAGTTTAATATTTCCTAATTCACAGGATAAAGCATTATTTTCAGTAGAAAGATTCTTACATCTTTCTTGAGCATTTTCTAATTCTTCTTCTAAAATAGATTTTTCATCTTTTAGTAACCATATTTCAAGTTCTAATCGATTTATTTTAGCAACATATTCCTTATTCAATTTTTTAGTTTCTCTATATTTTTCATCAAGTTCCATATTTACTTCTAAAATCTGAACATAAGTAAGATCGAGACATACCTCATTAGTGTGTGCCATGAAACATGTATTTACTTGGTCCGTATCATTTTCACTGTCACTATCGGATGAAGCGGAAGAGTCAAAGTCATCCCATGTAACATGGAATGCTTTTCTCCTGTTCTTAAATTTCTCAAACTTATTTTTCTTTTTCTCGTTGTTGATTTTTGGACAATCCTTCTTCATATGTCTGAAGTGATCACATTCAAAACACTTGATCGAAGTTTGATTAGATGAATTTAATTTTCGTTATTTTGAAATCTAGTCATTTTCTTGAATTTCTTAAATTTTTTGTAGTTCTTGGCAATAAAAATAGTTTCATCTTCATCCAATTTAGAATCTTCATTGCTTGCTTGAAATGCTATGTTCTTCTTTTCTGATTTTTCTCCTTTCTGTCCTACAAATTTGCTTCACATGACATTAAATTTCCAATCAACTCTTCAACTTTGAGTAAAGAGAGATCATTAGCTTCTTCGATAGCCAATACTTTTCTTTTTCACTCAATTGTAAAAGAGTTGAGAATTCGAGATACTAAATCAAAATCAGTAAATTATCTTCTAGTGCAATAAGGTCATGTTGTATAGTTTGAAATCTTATGTACAAGTCAACAATTGACGCATTTTGTTTCATTTTAAAAGATGAAAATTGATTTTCTAAAATTGATATTTTTGTTTGTTTGACCTTATTTGTACCTTCGTGTGTAACTTGTAAAGTATGCCATATATCATAAGCAGTAGTACATAACATGACATGTGAAAATTCATTTTTATCAAGAAACAAAATAGTACATTCATAGTTTTAGCATTATTAAAAGCAGCAGTTTTTTGTTCATCTATCCATGTACTAATATTTGTTTCAGGTGCTACGTACTTAATTTGAGTTGCTTACCATATTTCCAAACCATTTGCTTCCATAAAAATTCTCATTCGGGTCGACCAATATGCATAATTTGATCCGGTGAATAATAGAGGACATGTAGTACATTAAACTTCTTCAAAGATACTTTCCATGTCAACAATTTTCAAATACGTGTTACTGTGATTTGAACTGACTTTGTGGTATCAGAGCTTGGAATTCTATCGATCGTCGCAACATCATAGAATAATGGCTAGAAAAAGATCCATCGAAATACAGCAAGCGAAATTCCCATCAAAGTCATCAATGAGGACTATAAAAATGTGCTTTTTGGTTTACAAATTTCAGTAGAACATAATGATGATCTAATTAGCGATAAAATCTCAAAGCATAATTTTCTTATTTTAAAAAAGATGAAATCAATCAAATTTGAAAACATAAAATTGAAAAATGAGAAAGTAGATATAGAAAATCAACATGGTGTTTTGGAAAATAATTTTTGGGCTCTTAAAGAATTTCTACATGAAAAAAATACTATGTTTGAAAAAGAAAAAGAAAAATTTCAAAAGAAATTATGGATTTGAAAAGCAAAATGATCTATTACAATCATCTTTAGATAATTCAGAATCTAGAACTTTTCTTCTCGAAAATGAAAACTGCACGTTAAAAAAGGAGGATTCTGAATTAAATAAACAAATTGATATTATGGAAAAAGGTAATATTTCTTTTGGAAATAATAGTTGTGACTTTAAAGCTAAATTTGATAAACATAAAACTGAAGTCACAAAATTTAATAAAGGCCAAAACAAATTAAACATGATTTTATCTAGTTCTAGACCTTTTTGTGATAAAAGTGGAATAAGATATAAAAAAAATGATAATAATAGTACTAGGTATGCGTTTCTATATAAAAGAAATTTTAATGCTGGTTTAAAAACAGAAATATCTATAAAGCCACTTCTCATCATTTTAGTACTATTATTAGAAATAAAAAATACTAATGTAATGAAATGTGATTTTAAAATATGGATTCCCAGGAATATGTGTAATATTGATAAAAAAATATATTATTGATTATTTTAACACTATTATCAGTAATGAAAGTTATATATATAATGGATTAACCACATCCACTTGGATATGGTTTCCCAAAACGTGAACCTTATATTTTTAATATACGAGTATACTTGCGCTTAAATAGAAAAATATATTAGATACTCATTATTTAACAAGTGGTCAATGTTGCACTTTAAATTAAATAATTTTATTGACTATATTACTCCTTATTTTAAGATTTTTCAAAAATAGGAAGCTTTAATTTAGGGGGAGATATTTAATCATTTATATTTTTTTACTCTTTTTGTTGATGACAAAGGGGGAGAGAAACCTGTAAAACTTATGATTATATTGGTATAATATGTAGACTAAAATATATCATGTCTTTAGGGGGAGTCATATTATTTTACATTTTAGTTGTGTGGTTGTCATCATCAAAAAGAGGGAGAATGAAAATATCATATCTATGGTGTTTTGATGATAACAATCATATGACAATGCTGCTAATATGTTTATCGAGTAATTGCAGGTTAAGCAAGTATAAGATGGATAATAATGTTTATACAAGTTTATATCAGAGAATGAAAAAAAAACAAGGAATTTGGAATAAACATCGAAAAAATTCCAAAGGAGGAATCAATCTTAGGGAGCGAAGGAGAAACACAACATTGCAATAAATAGTGGAAAATTGAATTGGAAAACAAGCCTAGATGTGGGACTTGAACTAAACACACCACGGTTGGAGCACGTCATATACTACCCTACCATAATAACTAATATTCATAAACTGGTTTGTCAAGTTATAGTATAGGACAAAAAAAATTGCTAAAAATATGAGCTTTGGGATTTGAACCCAGGATTACATGGGAACGAGCATACGGCATAACCACCATACTATATCTCACTCAACAGCGGGATTCGAACCCTGCCCAACAAAGATGGATGCAACATGCTTACCAACCACACTACAGAGACTTTTGTTTACATATCACTCAGCACTTCATTTTAATAAGAAGAAAGATGTAAAACTAAATTACTCAAAATATACAGGAGGCAGACTTGAACCCAACATGCTAAGAGGATACACACATGTCTTACCAACTAAACTACATAGTATTTTAGTTTTAAGCCCAACGTCTACTTTAGATTACCGTTTCGAAACGAATAGTCAAGTGGCTATTTAAGTGCTTTTTCAACCAATTGCAAAATTTCAACCGATGCATCGTTTCTAATGGGAATTTATGAAGGATTGCGACTATTTACTGGCTTCCATTCACTCCAATATAAGCCTTCCGCCATCCCAAAAACAAAATAATCCCATTCTCTCAAATCATTCTCATATTGCTTCCAAACGCTCCAACTTCCATATTCATTCTAGAAGCAAATTTAGACAAGTGACATTTTACTCCACAACATACAAGTCTGGTGCTAATCTACTTCCTAACCTCTACACACTCATCCTGCATCATTTTTACAGGTTATAGAAGTTGTACTCCAGTTCGACTACTCATTGTATTGAAGACACAATATATAGTCAAGTTATTTCTTTGTAAAAGAAAATATTGAAGTCCTATTCGGCTTCTCGGGCAAGTATATTGAAATCCTGTTTTGCGGCTCAGGTGCCTATTCCTTTGGACGAAGTGAGGGTGATAGTTAAATTACAGAAGGAGTCTGGGGCTAGATGTAGGACTGGGGAACCAGTATAAAATCTTTGCTGTGATTGCTTCTTGCTTTACTTTTCTATTTATTTGCGTTGTAATTATATTTATATTGCTACTGCTGTAATTACCGCGCGTCAACTCTGTATCTATATATTTCGCCATCTTTGATCCAATACATGGCAACTAACACAAATACTAATCAAATATATAGATAATATATCATATATCATTCAAACAATCATCAATCAACATAAAATAAATTTATTCTCACTTATATAAAAATATCAGTGAGTCAAAAAGAGTGAGTTGTACTCACTATGGTTCTAATAGCAATCGTAGTGTTTTATTCCAAATAACGTTTAATTTTACCCAAAACTTACACTAGCACCAATCAACTCCAAACTAGCTCTAAAATGTAGTGCTCATCAATACGGACCCAATGCAACTTTAATTCATCAAAAACAGACCTCGTATGAAGAAGTTATAGCATTTAGAAGTTTGTATGAATTATATATAATTATTTACAAATTTATTTTTATTTCAAACCTAGAATTCATCTGCACCATTCATTTAAATTAATGAGATTGTGGCCACATATTTTGATTCTTATTCCATTGTTTAAGGACGAACAAAGAAACCCATGTAGCTGTCTCATTCATCGAATTATACTCCACCTTCAACAAACTAAAATTCGATCGGCCCCCATTCGAATACCCACAAGCCCTACACCATCGGCCAGCGACCGCACACACTCGGTTCTATCTCAACCACGAAAATCGTGAATGAATGCCGGTCGATTGTGGGCATTTTTCCGTTGATCCATCGCGTGAAATCCAATCATAACCATTGGTGTAGTGACCAAGAAGTTCAATCATTCGATATTCGTATATTTAATTGTTTTTAAATATTCACAAGTTAATTTTGTAAGATGAATAACTTATATTTCAAATATCGGGATTTAATTGGATAATTAAATTAATTTAATATTTGAAATTGCAGAAATAATTGGAATTTGAGTTTATTGTGAATGAAAATGATTTATAAAGTTGAATTAAATTCTATTTGAATTGGAATGATGTTAGAGAACTTTTGAAATTGAATTAAAAGTTAATTTGTAGAAATTGTTTTAATATTTAATTGACGTGTAAAAATAACCATTTTTCAAACAGTCTCAGATTTCGAAAAAACCAGTTTCATTGGATTCATAATGTTATATTATTATAAGATTTCGAATTTTGTGTCAATCGGATTTACGGTTTGTCCGGGACAAGCTAAAACACGTAGAAATTTGTTTAAGTGAATTTTAAATTTAAATAATCGGTTCAAAAACCTATCTTCCAAATACGATCGAATTGGCTTCCGATATATATTCCATTACATTTGGAATAGGGGTAAAACTTTATAAATGCCAGGCCGCACACTTCGATTGGAGTTCGAAAATTTTCGGGATGAATAATGCATGAGAATTTTCTATAAAAGGCCACCATTTTTTCTGTTTTGCACAAACCCTAATAGAATTAGGTTTAGCCGCCACCATTTAAATCAATGGCCAGAAAATTCAAAATTTCTTCCCTCAAAATCTCTCGATCCATCAACCTATTCGAAAAATGTTCAACTACAAGTTGATAGAGCATCGTGAGATCTTTCAATCCATACGACTGCGATGACCTAAAACCTATCATCGAAGACGAAATTTGGCGATGAAGCTAGGATGTTCGCAAGCGATTTTAGAGAGGGAGGGACGACCGAGATGCATATGATTAACATCGCAGGTGGAGCTCGAGGGGGGCTATACGACGGTGGTCTCCGATCATTTCAGAAGGTCGTTGGTAGTCGCGTTAATTCAAGCCAAAACAGCGGCTATGGGTTGATTGTCTGGGGTTTACACGCGATAAGAAGGAGGAAAACGTGCACAGTTCAGATCTCACCATTCAGAAATCAACGGCCGAGATTAAGTGGGATTTAAAAAAAATAAAAATTGTGAAATTTATATAATTCAAATTCGTACAATCTTTAAAATATTGTAACTTCTTTATACGAGGTTCATTTTTGACGAAACAAATTGCATTGGGTCCGTATTGACGAGCATTACATTTTATAGTTGGTTTGGAGTTAATTGGAGCTAGTGTAAATTTTGGATAAAATTAAATGCCTGTTTAATTTTATTCTGAATAAAACACTGCAACTGCAATTGGTAGCGATATGTGTACAAATCACTCTTTTTGACTCACTGATATTTTTATATAAGTGAGAATAAATATTATTTATGATGATTGATGATTGTTTGGATGATATATGATATACTGATTGGTATTTGGATATATTCCTTCCTATTGGAGCAGATGAGACCATATACATTCCCGTGTATGAGCGGATGACCCTTTGCATGCGTGTTTGCCTCGAAGAGGACATTGTACATATATTCTAATATGTATATTTGCTGCAGGTGACAAGTTGGAGGGATCCAACTGGATTCCTCACCACCGTTGATTTATTTATAGATATTATGATATATGCTGTTATCATATAATATATGATGTTTTGGATGTTGTGATTGATGTATTTAGTGTTTTTGCAGCATTGGGACTATTTTGGTAATTTTAAAAATGTTAAAGTGACGATTTCAATTTCAAATGATTTTGAAAATAGATGTTTTATTGAATTTTAAATTGATTAAGGAATTGATTTATTCTAAATAAATAAATGTTATAATTTTTATGTTATAAAAAATATGATTTTTGTAAATATAATCAGGATGTGATTTTTAGAATATGGAGTTAACTATTTTTGTAAAATGGTTTAAATTGAGATTTTTGAATTATTATAACAGGAAATTATTGTGAAGGACAATTTTTTTTAGCATTTTGGACTCAAGGATAGACCTTCAGCATTTTAGCCTGAAGGACAATTTTCTTTAGGTATCAGGTTTTAGTTATTAATAGCATTTTTTAGGTATCAGTTTGTAGTTATCGGTGGCAGGTTTTAGGTATCATTTTTTAGTTCGGTAGCAGTTTTGGAAGAATGTTTGTCCTTGTGAATAATTTTGAAAGAATGTTTGTCCTTTTGAATAATTTTTAGAAAAATGTTTGTCCTTCTGCTTAAAAATTGAGGTCGTGTCCTTGAAGCTAAAAATATATGAATTTTTATCCTTTAAATTAGTTCTTCCTTATTATAAATGTTTTATATAAAAGATTTATCAAATTGAATTTTTATAAATCAAAACGAGGGAATTATAAAGGATTTTTGTAAATGTTAAAATGAAGATATAATTGGATTTTATAAGTGAGTAAGATTTTCGAATTTTTGAAATTATAAAAAGGATGAATTTGTAAATAAATGATTTATAAGTAATTAACTTATAAATTGGATTTTGGAATATAAATGAGGTTTAAATGGGATTTCGTAAATAAAGGGATTTTATAAATTGAAGTTTTATTACGAATTTATAAGCATTGTTTTATAAATCCGAAATCAATTGAATTTGACAAGTTAAATATAGAAGTTTATTAAAGGGATTATATCTACGATTTTGGACGGTAGTTAATCCTTTAATAAATTGGTAGAAGTGACGAATTTGGCAAAGGAGATATATTCATGATTTTGGATAGTGGATTATCCTTTAATAAATGTGTAGAAGTATCGGGATTGGATAAGAGAATTATATTCATGATTTTGGATAGTGAATAATATATTAAATAAAACTGATATTTTTAGGAAGTGGTATTTAAATCGAATTTAAAAAATTTGAAGATGTTTTAAAATGTATCAAGTATCGAATGCATAGATTTCAACATTCGTTGTTGAAATAGAGGTTTTTGAGAAGTGAGGAAATGATGGACTATAACATTGTTGTTATAGAAAATGATTTTCGAAAGGAAATGTTTTTGTTTAGTATATGGGATTTATATATCTATCTTATTTTTAAATCTCTATACTAGTGATTTAGGGTTGTCGTAATCATGTTTTACGCAACATTCATTTTGGCCTAAATAAATGTGTTTAAAGAGAATGTTTTCCATAAAGAATAAAAATATACTTAATCCTGATTTAAGTATATGAAATTTTTTCTAAGTGTGGAAAATAAAGAGATTTGTGAATCACTTATTATTAAATAAGTATGTGGAAATGTTTTCCAATGTTGAAATGTTTTGAGATTATATCTTTTTAAAGATAATTTGAAGTGAATATTTGGCAATGATTTAATTAATGAAAGACTAATTAAAAGGGCCTAGTGATTGTTATGGTGTTGAATATTTATTTTTTTTGCTTTGATATTAAATAACCGATTATCAAATTTGGCCATTTTAGTTCCTCAACTTGATGTGGGAACTATTTAGTCATACACTTAGTACGTAGCCTTCTGTATAGGCTTGATTATCGTTTGTGTTGAGGATGTTGATTCATGTAGTGCGGAATATTACTTCAATCTATCGAGCTTCCTTTTTGGCCCGAAGGATAGAAAGTTGAAATTTGGAGACGTGATAAGTCTATAAGACTTAGTTTCTATGTGAGGTTGAGAAACCCTTTCGCGTTGTTGGTGCGAAGAGACTGGGATCGGTTTATCTGAAAACCATTTTGGACCAATGTATATGCGATGATTGTGCAGGTTGCATTGTGATGAAATTGGTACTCAGGATTTTCATAGAGGGGGGCTGCTTGTTGATCATTTGGGGTTAAAATCCCAATATACATATAGTAGCAGTGGTCTCTTCATTATGAAATATCCAATGTAAGGACTATTCGCTACTAATCCTAGGGATTTCCCGACATGATGTAATAGGAAAGTACCTTCGGTTTGTCCTGTTCCCGGACAACTTGTAAGGATATTTGTCTGACATTGCATTTTTAAAGATTACATACATTTGTTTTTACAAACATACATCAACGATGGCGGAGAAGACAACTTCTCTTAGCTTTACACCCTCCTTGAGACGTATGAGCTTATGGATTGTATTTTTGTGGAAGGCAATTGTAGTCAATGGAAATGGCCATGTGGTATTCAAAGTGATGTGACATGTGATTGTGAAAGGTAATCGTTACCTCAGGCCTCATCAACCGAAAATGACCAAAACAGGGTTAGATGTAGCAGGGCTAAGTAGGTCGCTCCTATAAGGTTATGATCATCCTCTTCTAGATATATATTTACACTCTATGACGTCGTGTATCTGATTATTATGGTTTGTATGCTAGATGGCCCTCGGTAAAGGTCGGTAATGATCAGAGAATGACATATTCGGTACCATCTAGTTATAGAGGTAGGTCGGTCTTGTGTTGGTAGAGGGCAGGTGTTCTGTGCCTCAGGACATCCATATAGAGGTGTGCCCATTCGGAAGGTAGTCCCTTCACCTGGTCATTTGTATGGAAATCCAAACTACACCGCATACTTGCCATTTTGATTGTATTATCCATTTTGGGCTATATGCTGGAATTTAATCAATGTAACAATTTCGGCTATGATTAATATTATTTGTATACTAGACACTAGTATAATATTAGATGATTTGATATGAAAAGTTTTAGTTATCATAAGATAAAAACATGCAAATGTTTATGTGTGGACTTGTCTTACGAGATACTTTTGTTTTGATAAAGGAGAAGTTTAGTAATTTAATAAATTCAGTTGAGTGTGTTTCTCATGCTGGTATACTAGACTGATCTGGACGTTCTTCCCTTTCAATGCTCGGGGCAGACCGAGTTTATTTACAGGTTCAGATTTGGTGCTTTTGGAGCTTCAGCAGGAGAGCTGGAGATCTTCATTTCATATACACATATCAGTTTTGATTATCCGCTGTGCTTAGTTGTTGTTTATTATCGGCAATTGTGGGGACAGGTTATTATAACTATTCAGGCTGATAACTATTGATTGATTGTTGAACTCTGATTGATGTATGTATATACAGTTTCTGTTCTGTAAAGATCATTGTTATGATATTATATGTTTTCTACTGCGATATGAGATTCTGTTTGGTTCTATATTCTCTCTTTCTTTCCTCTCTTCTTCTCGCGTCTTTTCTTTCTCCCGACTTTCTGTCAGTCTATACTTTTTGGGTCGGACATGTGTGGTTTACTGTTGATTCAAGAGATACGGATTTACGGGTCATCACAGTTGGATTGGTAAGTCATGCCAAGCTCTACAATCTTCTAGTTGAAATTTTTTCATAATTGCTTACGTATTTGGAGAGATAGAGGGAAGAAGAAGAATGATTTTCAGCCATTGGAAAGTTTAGTGGTACTAGCCCTAGCTGTTTTAGTGTTTTGGAAAAATGAATAAAAACGTGGCCTTATATAGAAAATTAACGCGCATTATTCATCAGAAATGTTTTCGAACTCTAATCAAAGCGTGCCGTCAAGCATTTATAAGGTTTTACCCCTATTCTGAACACAGTGGACTAAATACTGAGAGCTAATTCGATCATATAAGCAAGATAGCTTTTCGAATCAACTTATTTAAATTTGAAATTAATTCAAACAAATTTCTACGCATTTTAGCTTGCTACGACCAAACCGTAAATCCGATTAATACGAAATTTGAAATCCTACAATAATATGACATCACGGATCCATGAAACTAGTTTCATTGAAATCCAAGACAGTGTGAAAAATGACTATTTTTACACAATAATTAAGTATTAAAATATTCAATTTCTACAAATTTACTTTTAATTCAAATTTAAAAGTTTACTAACGTCATTCTAATTCAAATAGAATTTAATTCAACCTTATAAACATTTTCATTCACATTAAATTCAAATTCCAATTATTTCTGCAATTTTCAATATTAAAGTAACAATTTAATTATCCAAATAAATAACTATATTCGAAATATAAGTTGTTCAACTTATAAAATTTTACTATTGAATATCTAAAATCAATAAATATATGAATTTCAAATGACTGAAATTCTGGGTCATTATAGAAATGGTCAAACTAGAAAGGATATTAAAAGTCCAATAGGCAACTAAAGATAACTAGTAATGAGTAAACAGTAAATTAGAACAGTAATGAATGATGGTGGACAAAAGTAATTAAAAAGTAAACCTATAAGATTCGTTGAACATTAACGATTAAAAGGAAAGAAAATAACAGATGAATGGAATATCTACAAATAAAAAAATACGTTTATGACAGGTGTGATGTACATAAGTATGTAAATAACTTAAATGGTTAGAATTACATTAGTCATTAGATTAGGTTGGAATGCAAGGTCAGTAGTGTTACATAATAGAAGTCTACCTACTACAGGGGCTACCAATAGTTGTGTAACATTATATTGATCTGGGACATATCCAACCATAGGACCTGTAGAGAGTATATGATTGGTTATAGATGAAGGAATACCCAATGGTAAGTGGAGTCTACATCAAAAGTAGAATGGGGGGATCGCCTTAGTTGCGTTAGGAAATCTAAATAGGATGGTGAGTAGCTCGAAGCTATGTTAGCAGGTGCGTGCATCAAATCAGGAGTAGGAGCTACATAAGATGGGTGCACTATAACGACTCAGAATTTTTATCGCCTTAGTTATGAATATTAATTGTTAACATTCAATAATATAGTATTTTAAATCAAATACAAAAATCCCTGTTAAATGATAACTAGTAAAAATAAATAGTTTTCAACCCAAATAATATTTTGAATATTCCAGATTTTAATTCTAAAATAGAAAGTTTATTAGAATTGGAAATTCTTATATATTTATAACAACAAAAGAATTTATACGTAATTTAAGAAAAAAATTCAAATGAACAAGTAGAATATACTATAAATAAAAATGAAATGACTTATGAAAAGTATAATGTATTATAAATAGAGAGATTTTAAAACTGGATTTTTCTTATGTGTATATATATATACTAGTTAAGAAGAATGTAAAACATGTATAAACTAAATAAAAATAGTATGTTAGAAAATAGTATATGTAATGGTAAGTAAAATATATATATATGAACTAAATAAATATAGTTTATTAAAAACAATATAATATATATATATATATATATATATATATATATATATATATATATATATTATTACCTGACACTTTGGCCCGGGCTACATGGTGATAATCTCAGAGTCTTTGGTTGAACCGGGATCGGACTTTAGCTAAGAAAGTATTGGAAGCATAATAGACTAGTGTAATTTAATTTTTGGTCGGCCTATGCATATAGGTCGGTATCTGATACTGTTCGGCATGATTATATGGCATAAGAACACAAGGTGGTGTGACGTTAGAGTATGGATATAGCGGACTGGCCGATAGTGGCTCGGCCAATGTCGTTCAGCCAGCATCGTTCAACAAAGGTGGTTCGGTCAACATCGTATGGCCTCTCACGCTCGGCCTTGGAGAGAAGGTTAACGTCGTTCGGACACTCATCACTAGGCCTATGAGAGAAGGTGAGTATGGTTCAGCCGCTCATTGTTCGGTCTAGGAAGGAGAGCAAAAGTTGTTTCGTTCAATTAAGGCTCTGTATTGGAGGTTCGGTCAGGAGTGGTTCTGCATGAGTGTTCGGTGTATCTGGTTCGGTGCACGATGAGGGAGTCAGCCTATTCTTGGGGTAAATAGAAAAGTGAGGAGATCAACATTGCTTTACTTTGAGATCCACTACGAGTTACTCTGATTCCTTTGAGAGCTTGCTTCAAGTCATTTGCTAAATGGCCACCAAACGACCATTCTGGTTCAACATTCATCGGTTGGTTGAAATTCGTTCCGTATGCCTTGACCGGCCAACTCGAGATTACCATGTATAGGCCAAGTCACCTTGGTTTTGGGCCTGCATAGGACATCTAGCTTACCTTCATCTATAAATAGAGGGGCAATAGTACAATTGAATGGACATTTTTTCGAGAACTCCGGGGACACTATGGCGTTTCTATACTCATTTCTTTATTGTCAATTTGTACTCGAGTTGTCTATGTACGAATTGTATTTGTATTCAACCCATTGAAGAAGTAATAAAGATTTCTCTCAAAAATGGACGTAGGCAGTTAAGCCGAACCACTATTATTCTGGTGTTCTCGTTTTTACTGTTCAAATTGCATCTTACTGTGATATTCCTTTGTTTTAATTTAATTTATTCATTAATATCTCTACATAATTCTACTCAAGGGTGTTATTGACCCATTCTGTTGCTAATATTTTAGTGGTTTCACTGAGAATGGCATCTCAGGCTGTTAGGATCTACTTTGTCGCTGCTAGATTGAAGAAATCCCCTAAAGAAGATCCAAGTTCATTCTCAAGAGTTCAAAGATTCTACTCAAAGTTTAGACCAATAACTCTACAATGGGAAGACCGCATACCAGACCAGCCACCCACAGTGCGGATGTCAACGAGACTATTAGCGTCCAACAAGTAGGACCTAGCAATCAACAAGCTAATCGAGGTGCGAGGACCGCCACCATCCTAAACCAAACAGAAGTTGTCACTAGAACAGAGTTCAACGAGCTGATGAGAGAACTCATGGAAAGCAAGAAACAACTTAATGAATAGATTCAAGCTAACGCCAATCTCATGACCCAGCTACTCAACAACAACTTTAGAATGCTGAAGTAAGTCTCGCTACCTACTCATCATCTGATAGCTCCGCTTTGTCGGATGAACATCCCAGGCATAGACACAGTAGAATTGAAACAACGCAAACAGGTGCAGTAGATCGATCCAACAAGAATGGTCAAGGTCCCCTACTTGGAGCTGTGACGCCCCACTTTGAGACCCACATTAGCAAACAGTATTACTAGGTAATACCGTCGGCTAATACGGAGAATAGAGCTGGATAGGAGCGACCATCTATAGCCTTGCTTTAACTATCTATTGAATACATCGACAATTGTCACACCAAGCAGGTTGACGTATCCAATGAATACTTGAAACAAAACCATATGTGGCTGGAGTATCTATCAGAACAGAATGTAACAACTCCAATGTAATATACATCACAGAATAGTAGATCATCATATACACATATACGGATACATAACAGAGTATGCAAACTAATACATGTCAAGTGGTATAGCAAACCACAATATACAAGCAAATCCAAAAGAATACATATCAGAGTTACAACAAAAAGGACTACATAAAACTATAACAAAAAGGAGCTAGCTGAATAGTCCATGCGGAAGCAAAATAGGCTAAGTCCAAAAGTACCTAACATGAAACATCTCGGTCTGACCCAGTATAAAATACGCGGGTCAGTCTAGCTAAAAAATCAGTTAGATAAACCGAACAACGATAAACCTACATGGTCATAAAGTATAACAAATATCTCTAAAAGAGAAAACACAATCATCTAACAAAAGATGAATCATAACAAGACAAGCCACATATCATCGGAACACAATAAACAAAGGATATGAATTTCCCAAAACAAGCCAAAAAGGCAAATAACAAATACCAATGAAGGTAACACAAGTTCCATAAGGTAACCGTTATATATCATGCGGCTCAAAAGGACCAACGCCGAAGGCGATACCTAGGGAATATAAATATCAATGAAACAAAAGATACTCGAGCTCAGTACTGTATAACAAGGATCCACAAGAGACAACACCTAGAGGAGACAGTCCGAAGACACTATCCTGAAGGTGATTAGCCAGAAGGAGACAGTCCGAAGACACTATCCCAAAGGCAACAAATCCGAAGGTACAAACCTGTAGGCAACATACCCGAAGGCAACAAACCCCAAAAGCTCAATCCCGAAGGCAACAAACCTCGAAGGCAACAAACCGTAGTGGCGAAGGTTCGAAGGCCCAGTACTGGACACCACTAACTGGCAGAATGTGTCACAATTCTCGGAAAGGAACCCGAAAAAGCGTTAACATGAGTCCCATAACCACCCATTCTCACTAAACGGTTTACTATCCGTTAGTCAATTTCACACTCAAAGTAGTACAAAGTTTACCTGATCTCATCGGTAAACCAGACCAAAGGTCAAAACAATCAATCGAACAGGTCGGTGATTAATCGGAAAGATAAACGCACGGATTCATGGTCTGTGTTTTACCTAACCATTTAATCTTCTTTCCACTTTGCTCGAAGTGCGAAATTTTTTGTGCGTGTGTGGTTTAAATAGAAATTATAAAAACGAGCTTTTAATACAATTTAAAAGATTATTTTATAAAAACCCGTGTATGAAGTCAAAAAGGAATCATCAAAGTCAATGATGAATGGTAACAACAATCGGAACAACCAAAGCCGATAAAAATTGGAGTTTCAATCCCAAAACCAAATTGGGCAAAAGACTGCAGAATCAGACGTCTGAAGTATATGGTTTAGACGTCTGAATCTGGAAAATTAATGTTTTCCAGAACATAATTCAGACATCTGAACCATATATTCCAGACATCTGAAAATGGCAATTTTAAGCCTATTTCTTTTCTGGTTGCACTCGAACCAATTCAGACGTCTGGGAGCTTTGATTCAGACGTCTGACAACAGGGGAAAGAAATTTCCCAGTACAATATTCAGACGTCTGGAGTTGAGGATTCAGACGTCCGAAACCTGATGTTCAGTCATTTTCTGAACCTAGGCCAAAGATGGCCAAAACAAATCGAAAGCGATTGAATGAGCGATGATTACGGGCTTACGTCAAACGACTACCCAACCTTAACGACCCACCCAAACACTCTGAACAACATAAACATCAACCATTTAAGGATTTCATAGATTTGGCTTCAAAAATCATAAATTGTCAATTTCACCGAATCAATCTAAATCGAAAGCAAATGAACATGCAAACATGTTAGGAATTCATTCCTAACAATCCAACCTAGTTGAATACATAGATGTGAGATAAAAATCTCACCTTTTTACTCAAAAACAAGGATGATAAGCTCAAATGCAAAGAAAATACCAACCAATCTCCACTTCAACTCTACAAGCTTCAATCTAAGACCAAAACAAGTATTTCCTAAGTTAGGTTTTGGAAACTTTCTGAAATTGAGGGAAGAAAGAGTTGGAGAAATGAAGAGGAGGCTTACTAATAGCTTCTCCTGGATTATGGAGCAAGAATTTGAGTTTGCAAGAGGAAACTAGGGCTTGGAGTTCCTAATTCTTCTTCCTTTCCCCCATTTTCAGTTGTGTTGAGCTTGAGAAAAGAAAATGAGTGAATGGAGAGAAGAGAGGGGCTGAGTTAGGATTATTAAGTTAAGCCAATGGGCTGAACCCAATTTCAAAACCCAAATAGAAAAAGTAGCAAAATCCTACTTACTTCAAACATAAAGAAGCTTATACTCAAAAAGATCGCAAACGCCATTTTAAACTCAATGGAAGTGGTTCCGGTCCTAATTCGGCCGTTTGCAAAAAGTAACATTTCGGATCTAAATCCGACTAACGACGCTATATGTAAATAAAACATTTAAATATATAATCGTTAAATATGCGGGTTGTTACAGATCTCCCCTCCTAACAAAATTACGTCCACGCAATTCCTAGAGACGATATTTGTAACAATTACATACATACATCATCCAAAAAGAAAAGGAAATAAGCTTGAGATGAAAAGATATTCTCACCGTTGCCAAGCAAAGATAGAAAACCCGGATAGGATCGCTCGATAAACTCTTTGGTTTCCCAAGTACAGTCATCAGGATTAGTGGACATTGAACTTTAATGAGCGGCACGTCCTTGTTTCGAAGGTGTCGCACCTCCGTGGTAAGCACGCGAATAAGTTGTTGTACAATAGATAAGTCTGGTGAGATCTCAAGCTCTTGCAAATCAGGAGAATCGATAACATAATCCAACTCTCGAAGACATTTCTGAAGTTGAGAGACGTGAAACACGTCGTGAATGCCAGATAAATGAGCAGGAAGTGAAACTCTATAAGCCACAGGGCCAATACGTTCAGTAAGAAAATGGTCCTATAAAGCGAGGAGCCAATTTACCAGTTGTACTGAAGCGCATAACCCCTTTCAAAGGAGAAACACGAATAAAAACAAGACCATCAATCGAGAATTCGAGAGGATTCCTACAGTTGTCCGCGTAGGATTTTTGGCGGCTTTGTGCCTCTTTCATTCTCAAACGAATAAGATCAATCTTATCAGAAGAATCACGAAAAGAATCTGGGCCAAGAATAAGCTTCTCTCCAGATTCCAACCAACAAGAAGGTGATTGACGTGGCCTTCCATATAAAGCTTCAAAAGGAGCCATACCGATACCAGACTGAAAAATATTATTGTAGGAGAACTCTACAAGAGGTAGGTGATCCTCCCAACTACCACCGAAATCAAAAATACAAATACAAAGGAGATCTTCTCAGATGTGATTCACCCGTTCAGTTTGTCCATCAGACTGCTGATGATAAGTTGTGCTAAAATTAAGCTTTGTTCCCAAAGCTTGCTGAAGACTTAGCCAAAAATGACTCGTGAATAAAGGATCACGGTCACTCACAATAGAACTAGGAACACCGTGAAGTCTCATGATTTCCTTGATATATAACTTAGCCAAATGCGAAGCAGTCCTATTAGACTTAATAGGGACAAAATGAGCCGACTTGGTAAGGCGATTAACAATAACCCAGATGCTAGAATGACCCGATCTCGAATGAGGTAGGCCTCAATGAAATCCATAGAAATCTGATCCCATTTCCACAATGGAATCTCAAGAGGCTGAAGAAGACCAGAAGGACGCTGATGTTCGGCCTTAATTCACTGATAAGTTATGCAATTACTCACATAACTCGCCACATTGTGCTTTATGCCTTCCTAATAATAAAGGCGACGCATATCGGCATACATCTTACTACTACCAGGATGAATAGTATACTTAGAACGGTGACAGTCATCCAGAATGTCATGCCTAAGTACGAAATCAGAAGGCACGAAAAGACGGTTCTTCTTGCAAAGACACCCATGAGAATCAATGCTGAAATCCCACAACGCCTCATCACAGGACCCAGACTCACAAAGCTGAATAAGATGCAACAACTCTGAATCACGACGTTGAACATCGACAATATGATCCAATAAAATGGGTCGAGCTCCCAAACTAAATAATAGAATAGGAGAATCAGAAGATGAACCTCGATCATGAATTTCACACAAAGACAGAGTCTCAAGAGTATTCCATTCGGCAAGCATCATAGAAACAACAGCCGAATGTTTGCGCTAAGCGCATCAGCAACACGATTACCCTTAACAGGGGAATACTGGATATCAAAGTCATAGGAGGCAAGAAACTCGAGCCAACACTGTTGTCTCATATTGAGTTCCTTCTGAGTGAACAAATACTTCAAGGATTTATGATTGGTATAGAGAATGAAGCGCTCGCCCAATAAATAGTATCGCCCAATCTTCAAGGCGAAGACAAGGCGGCTAACTCAAGATCATGAGTGGCATAGCGAACTTCATTCGGATTCAATTGCCTAGAAGCATAAGCAACTACCCAATCGTTCTTCATAAGAATAGCACCGAGACCACTACAACAAGCATCGGTGTAGACCACAAGATCATGATACCTCTCGGAAACCACAAGAATAGGAGCATTAGTGAGAAGTTCCTTTAGTGTCTGAAAGGAAGCTTCACACTTGTCAGACCAAATATAATGAATGCCTTTCCGAGTAAGGCTGGTGAAAGGAAGCACAACACAGGAAAAATCCTTAATGAACCGACGGTAATACCCCGCCAATCCAAGGAAACTACGAATTTCATGCACATTCTCAGGCCTCTTCCAATATTGGATGGCTTTGATCTTTGAGGGATCGACTGAAATGCCGTCGAAAGATACAACGTGGCCTAAGAACTTAACCTTATTCTCCCAAAAATGGCACTTGGAGAATTTGGCTCGAAGCTGATGGTGACGGAGAGTACTCAAGACAATTCTCAAGTGATTAGCATGCTCGGCTTCAGATTTAGAATAAAAAAGGATGTCGTCGATGAACACAAGGACGAACTTATCGAGATATTCCCAGAATACTGGATTCATTAGGTCAACAAAGAAAGCAGGAGTGTTCGTCAAACCCAACGGCATAACGAGCCACTCAAAAGAACCATAACGAGTGCGGAAAGCTGTAAGAGGTATGCTATCCTCCGCGACTCGTAACTGATGAAAACCTGTGGCAAGGTCGAGCTGAGAAAAGAACTTAGCACCACTAAATAGATCGAACATATCATCGATCCTAGGAAATGGATACCTATTCCTGACGGTTAACTCGTTAAGCTTGCGATAGTCAATGCAAAGCCTAAGAGTTCCATTAGACTTCTTCACGAAGACGACGTGGATCCCCACGGAGAAAAACTGGACTGAACCAACTGCTTGGACTCAAGCTCTAAAAGCTGCTTCTTGAGTTCCTCATTTTCCTTCGTAGACATCCTCGTGAGAGGACGACTAACTGGCTGTGCGCCTGGAATGAGATCAATGCGGAACTCAATTGCCCGCTTGGGTGGCAAACTCGAAACAGGCTCAAAAACATCAGAAAAGTCACAAGCAATAGGAATACGAGATATATCATCATCATCTCGCGAGTCAAGAGAATGTAAAGCCATTTCGGAATTATCCACATTCCGAAGAACAAGTGATAGCTGAGTAGGTGAATCCGGATGTAGAAGATATATAATCCTCTCAGAACAAATAATCCTGGCATCGTACCTCACTAGCCAGTCCATACCCAAAATCATATCAAATCCCAGATAAGAAATAACGTGCAAATTCGCGTGAAAAGAAAAGCCACGAAAAACAATCTCAACATCATCACAAAACAAGCTAAGGGTCGCGGATCCTCCAATAGGATTCGCAATCCTCAATGATGTAACCATACAAAAAACATCCAAAGATAAATCATCGACGAGCTTCTTCGATACGAAAGAATGTGAAGCACCCGTATCGAAAAGAACTCGAATACTATGGTCATGAAATAAAATAGAACCTTCCAAAATAGATGGAGATATACCTTTGGGCTGAAAAGAACCTTCAGAAGCCTTAGCAGCATAAAGCTTGCTAGACTTGGCACTAGCAGGAACGGTAGGGCAAGTGGAAACATGATGACCTTCCTTCTTGCAATAGCGGCAGAAGAGAGGCTTAGGACAAGCTCAAATCATATGATCAGGAGAATCACAATTGAAACACTTCCGAATGGAAGGTGTTCCAACAGACTGAGACTGAGAGCTAGAACCACCAGTCTTCTTCTTCTTGGAAGGAAAAGACCTGGACTTCTGAAATGAAAACTACTTCTTGTTGGGGTTCTTGGGAACCTCAACTTCATCACCACTATCACACTCTTTCTCGATAGCTTCGAGATGAAGTGCAGAATCTACCAACTCCTCAAAAGAAAGCTTATGCTGGAGCAATAACGACTTCTTAAGATATTTCTTAAGACCAGAGAAAAACTTCAGATTCTTCTTATAAGAGGTGCTAATGAATTCAAGACCATACTTAGATAAAGCCTCGAATGATGCAACTACTCAAAAGTAGAAGACTTTCCTTGCTTTAACTCAAGGAAGCGACGGTTCAATAAAACTTTTTCAGATTCAGGAACGAACTTGAGTTCGAACCGCTCCTAAAACTGAGTCCAAGAAAGAGTAGACTCATCAATTTCGGCTATAAGAAGCTCGTACCAATCAAGCGCACCCTCTTGCAACAAGCTAGAAGTTACAAGAACTCAATCATGATTAGAAAGATCCATGCGAGAGAAGATACGCTCGCACGTGCGAATCCAAGCTTGGACTTCAAGAACAGACTCAGAGCCTTTAAACGGCTTTCCTCCAAGATGAGAAAAATCACTGCGCAGGAGTGTAAAGGCAGACTTGCGAGCTGGAAATACTTGAGTAGGAGTTGGAGGCTAAGTGCTACTAAACAACTCCATAAACTGTTCGGCAGACATATAAACGCCGTCTGGATGCGAGCCACTGGATTTCCCAGCACCCAAGTGTCATCCTCTGCCTCTTCCAGCCATACGCAGAAAGTAAAGATAAGAACAAGATTATTCCCAAGGTAGATAATTCAATATGGGATACTACGGAACTTAAATGCATTCCTAGACGTATTCTCACATTCTATCTACCACCAAAGGCACAGAAGGAATAGAGGTAAGATGATTCAAAGATTTGTAACACTTATACACTTTGATGCACCATAATATGTGCTTCTATTCTGTGTTTATCATATTTTGTTCTGAACCCTGGCTCTGATACCAAGCTATGACGCCCCACATTAAGACCCACATTTGCACAGAGTATTACTAGGTAATATCGTCTGCTAATACGGAGAATAGAGCTGGATAGGAGCGACTATCTATAGCCTTGCTTTAACTATCTATTGAATACATTGACAATTGTCACACCAAGCAAGTCGACGTATCCAATGAATACTTAAAAAACTATAGGTGGCTGGAGGATCTATCGGAACAGAATGTAACAACTCAAATGTAATATACATCATAGAACAGTAGTTTATCATATACACATAGACGGATACATAACAGAGTATACAAACTGATACATGTCAAGTGGTATAGCAAGCCACAATATACAGGCGAATCCAAAAGAATACATATCAGAGTTACAACAA
This sequence comes from Allium cepa, assembly GCA_030765085.1. Taxonomy (NCBI): domain Eukaryota; kingdom Viridiplantae; phylum Streptophyta; class Magnoliopsida; order Asparagales; family Amaryllidaceae; genus Allium; species Allium cepa. Next base: position 152,113,940 of record CM060932.1, on the reverse strand, counting down.
AAATGACTACACAAAACTATAACAAAAAGGAGCTAGCTGAATAGTCCATGCGGAAGCAAAATAGACTAAGTCCAAAAGTACCTAACCTGAAACATCTCGGTCTGACCCGAGTATAAAATACACGGGTCAGTCTAGCTAAACAAATCAGTTAGATAAACTGAACAACGATAAACCTGCAAGGTCATAAAGTATAACAAATATCTCCAAAAGAGATAACACAATCATCTAACAAAAGATGAATCATAACAAGACAAGCCTCGTATCATCGGCAACACAATAAACAAAGGATATGAATATCCCAAAATAAGCCAAAAAGGCAAATAACAAATACCAACGAAGGTAACACAAGTTCCATAAGGTAACCGCTATATATCATGCGGCTCAAAAAGACCAACACCGAAGGCGATACCTAGGGAATATAAATATAAATTAAACAAAAGATGCTCGAGCTAAGTACTGTATAATAAGGATCTACAAGAGAAAACACCCAGAGGAGACAGTCCAAAGACACTATCCTGAAGGTGAAGAGCCAGAAGGAGACAGTCCGAAGACACTATCCCAAAGGCAAAACCCGAAGGTACAAACCTGTAGGCAACATACCCGAAGGCAACAAACCTCGAAGGCTCAAACCCGAAGGCAGCAAACCTCGAAGGCAACAAACCGTAGTGGCGAAGGTCTGGAGGCCCAGTAAAGGACACCACTAACTGGAAGAATGTGTCACAATTCTCGAAAAGGAACCCGAAAAACATTAACGTGAGTCCTATAACCACCCGTTCTCACTAAACGATTTACTATCCGTTAGTCAATTTCACACTCAAAGCAGTACAAAGTTTACCTCATCTCATCGGTAAACCAGACCAAAGGTCAAAACAATCAATCGAATAGGTTGGGGATTAACCAGAAAGATAAACGCATGGATTCATGGTCTGTGTTTTACCTAACCATTTAATCTCCTTTTCACTTCATTCGAAGTGCGAAATTGTGTGTGTGCGGTTTAAATAGAAATTATAAATTGGAGAAACGAGCTTTTATTACAATTTAAAAGATTATTTAGTAAAACCCCGTGTATGAAGTCAAAAAGGAATCATCAAAGTCAAAGATGAATGCTAACAACAATCAGAACAACCAAAGCCGATAAAAATTGGAGTTTCAATCCCAAAAGCAAATTGGGCAAAACTGCAGATTCAGACGTCTGAAGTATATGGTTCATACGTCTGAATCTGGAAAATTAATGTTTTCTAGAACATAATTCAGACGTCTGAAAATGGCAATTTTAAGCCTATTTATTTTTTGGTTGCAGTCGAACCAATTCAGACGTCTAGGAGCTTTGATTCAGACGTCTGAATACTGGGGAAAGAAAATTCCCAATATAATATTCAGACGTCTGGAATTGAGGATTCAGACGTCTGAAACCCGATGTTGAGGCATTTCTTGAACCTAGGCCAAAGATGGCCAAAACAAATCGAAAGCAATCGGATGAGCAACGATTACGGGCTTACATCAAACGACTACCCAACCTTAACGACCCACCCAAACACTCCGAACAACATAAACATCAACCACATAAGGATTTCATAGATTTGGCTTCAAAAATCATAAATTGGCAATTTCACCGAATCAATCCAAATCGAAAGCAAATGAACATGCAAACATGTTAGAAATTCATTCCTAACAATCCAACCTAGTTGAATACATAGATATGAGATAAAAATCTCACCTTTTAACTCAAAAACAAGCTCAAATGCAAAGAAAAGACCAACCACTCTCCACTTCAACTCTACAAACTTCAATCTAAGACCAAAACAAGTATTTCCTAAGTTAGGTTTTGGAAACTTTCTGAAATTGAAGGAAGAAAGAGTTAGAGAAGATGAAGAGGAGGCTTACGAATAGCTTCTCCTGGATTATGGAGCAAGAATTTGAGTTTGCAAGAGGAAACTAGGGCTTGGAGTTCTTAATTCTTCTTCCTTTCCCCCATTTTCAGTTGTGTTGAGCTTGATAAATGAAAATGAGTGAACGGAGAGAAGAGAGAGGCTGAGTTAGGGTATTAAGTTAAGCCAATGGGCTGAACCCAAACCCAAAACCCAAATAGAAAAAGTAGAAAAATCCTACTTACTCCAAACATAACGAAGCTTATACTCAAAAATGATCGCAAACGCCATTTGAAATCAATGGAAGTGGTTTCGAGTCCTAATTCGGCCGTTTGCAAAAAGTAACATTTCGGACCTAAATCCGACTAACGACGCTATATTTAAATAAAACATTTAAATATATAATCGTTAAATATGCCGATTGTTACCCGTGGTCCCCCACTTGCATACGGGATACCACAGTCAAATTGGAATGGAAAACTTAGGATCTGGAGCATAAGTGGAAGCTTACCGACCGGCTCACCAGGGACGCAATGAAGAAGGTCCCAGGACACTCGTTTGGGAGATCACCTATCAAGGAGGCACCATCGGGGATGGTTACACGGGACGGAGTCCAACCATCCACCTCCCATCCAGATCTCGGATTTGTCAGCCATGGTCAGACAGCTTATGAGTGAAAATCAGGGCTTATCCAATGAAGATTGGGGCTAGAAGTCATACTCCATTCACAAATGCTATCCTATAGGCTGAATATCCTCGGAAGTTTAGTATGCCGACTACTCCAGCTTATGAAGGGAAGACTGATCCTTGGTAGCATGTAATGAGATATGAGTGGTTGATGGACTCGGCTAGGGCAAATGGCGCGACTAAATGTAGATGTTTCTCGATAACCCTATCTAGAATCGCTACCATGTGGTTCACCAGACTTCCTCCACGATCGATCTCTAAATTCGATGAGGTAGCGAAGAAATTTTTGGAGCAGTTCAGAATCCATACCACTCGTCCAAAGGACGTGATGTCTTTATCCAGTGTAATCCAGGCTACTGGGTAGTCCTTAAAGGAATATTTGCAAAGATTTCATGTTGCTGCTACCGAAGTTAGCAACCTGAATGACCACACTATTCTTATGGTTGTGAGGCGAGAAGTAGATCCAGACTCGGAGTTTGCTGATTGGATGGTAGGAAAACCTCCGCCTACCCTGGAACGTTTTTACTCAAAGGCGCACCAGTTCATGAGAAGGGAGGAAGCCAGGTGGAGGAGGCAAGGCAGTGCGCCAAGGACTGGCAAAGAGAGGACGCAAAGCAACATTGACGTAAAACAAGCTGGAAGCAACTTTGGAAAAGTCCAGGTCAATGTTCAAAACAAGCCCGAGCAGTCTAAAGGATCTGGCGGAGGAAGTTCCGGAAGGAAGAAGGAAGCTGGAAAGTGGAAACCAAGGATCCCGACCTACAACGAATACACTCCTCTAAACACATCTCTGGAGAATATTTATTTGTCAACTTGTAATACCTTCTAGTATTGGAAACCACACTCAAAATATCCATCGAGGAACAAAAAAATTAGGAAGTACTGCCGGTTTCATGAGACATACGGGCACAACACTGAGGAAACACCTCCATTGTGATGTCCCGGAAATTTAAGCAATATTTATTTAATAATTTCATTAATAATTATTTTAAAATGTCAAATATTGATATAGTAATTTAATTCAAACGGAAATTATCTTTTGAAGATTAATTATTATTTAATTTGATAAATGATATTTATAATGATGATAATAATAATAACTTTTGGGAATTTTCTTCTTTTCAAATGTTAAAATATTTAAGTAACAAAATTATTTTTCTAAGCTGATTTAAGGATATTTATTTATGATGTATATATGTGTATATATTGTAAATATGAGTTTTGATTTTAATTTATTTTTATAAAGAATATTTTCCAATTTATTTTATATATAAGATGTATGATTTATGAATTGACTTAAATTGAGTTAAAATCAGTTTTGGAAACTTTCCAATAGATTGTTTTAAAATTCTATCTTATATTTTCATAGAAATATAAGTAAATATTTATTTTGTTTATAAATATATAATAGTTTGTTTAAAAATAAAATAGTTTAAAATTTGTATTTTATAACAAGAGTTTATTTTGTTTTATTTTAAGAATTGCTTTTCTTTTGAAATAAGATTTAGTTTATTTATATTAAAGTATAATATTTTGATTTGAAAACTTTTGAATAAAATTGAATTTAACATTTCTTTTCTTTTTAAAATTTAGTCTTTTAAAAAAAAGTTTAGCTTTAAAAATATTATTTTTAAGACATTCAAATAGACATTTAAATTGTGTAATTTTATAAAGAAGATTTGTATGTAAACATGTAAAAACTAAATGTAATTAAACATTTGAAACATGTTAAACTAAGTAAGAAAATAAACTTAAAAACCTTTATAAAATTTAGAAATTTCTTTTTATTATTAAAATGAATATGTGTCAAACACTTAACACATAATAAAGACACTTGTAAATCTTTTGTTTTACTTAAGCAACAAGTGGCATGTTATTTATTTTTGAAATTTATTTTTGTAAATAAGAGAAACTTAGCAAATTCATTTTTGTTAAAAAAAAACAGTATCTTCAAAGGAAACTAAAATCAGATTTTAGCAAGGAAACTCAAACCCAAAACACAAATCCATCTTAAATCTGCAAAATCAAATAGGCAAAACCCAAATCTGCATATCTGAAAGTAAAATTACAACATCAATTTGGGTTCAACTTCAACTCTAAGCAAAGAATAATAAGGGTCAGCTACATGCCAATTAAGACTGGGATCATCTTCATAAAGATGCAGTTTTTAATAATCTACAACAACAGAAAATCAACTTCAACAGCAAAAGGCAGATTAAAACTGTTCCAGGAAACAAATCATGTTCTCTGCTTCTTCATATTAGTGAGTAAACCTTTTTATTTAAAAACAGTTTATGGATGATGAAATCTGTTGCATGTAGTGTATAACGTTTGCTTGAGTTTGAATGTAAGTGTGTGCATATGAGTTTGCATCTGGGTATTCTCTGCTTCTTCATTAAAATAAAAGTGAGTAAACTTTTATTTTATTTTCTTTATAAAAAAAAGAAAAAAGAAACAACTTACAAATCAGTGATGAAATCTATTGCATGAGTAGGAGTATAGTTTTTAATGCTTGCTTGATTTTTATTGTGTGAATATAAACATAGTATGTCTGTAAAATGGTCCCTGTTATTTTCATTTATACTCTGTGTAAGTGACAGCTCCATTTTCATCATTTAAATTTTTTATATCTCAGTGGATAATCAAAATTAGAAATTGATTACTAAAAGGAAAATGTTAAACACATTGTATTCTTGTTTTTAAGGATAATTTCAAGTGAATGAATTTAATAATACTCTGTAAAATTCAAGAATACAATGGATTCATAAAATGGGCAAATTACAAACATGGTGATTTTTGAATTCACTTATATAGGCTGAATTGCTTTCAAAAACTAGGAATTTTAAAGGATCAAACATAATTTTTAAGGTAGAATTTGAGGGGATCTTTGGTGTTGAGCAATTTTGGGTATTTTGGTTACCCACGGTGATTGGCGTCGAAGGGGAGGTCGAGGTTGGGCATGAAGGAGGCTGGGGTGCCTGGTGTCACTGGAAAAATATGGGAATATTTTTATGATGGCCGTGGTGGCCATGAGGTGGCGGAGTAGGGTTTTGTTCCTGTTTGTGTCGCTGAGTTTCAGAAGGGATTTGCGATTATGTGACGTGATAGGAGGCGATCTCGAGGAACGCCATAGGAGCTGGAAGTCGAGCGTGAGCTCCGGTGAGGTTGGCAAAGATTTTCGATGATGGGATCGTTGGCGTTTGGAAATTTCCGATAATGGTGGAAATACTCGCTTCGACCTGAAGGTTCGATTTTTCTTTTCGTCACTATTTTCGTTTCTGGGTAGTTGAGGATGAATTCGAGTTTGACGTCGACTTGCTGATGGTCTAAACGATGACCGGAGGGAGGCTGGGTTGCCGTGCACGTGCACGGTGGCCATTGCGTGCATATGGGTTTGAGTTGGGGAAGAAAAGGGGGTGCGCTCTGGTGTCTTCGTGTTGTAGCTCGAAGATTTACTCGGGTAGTTAGTGTTTTGTCTCGAAGGAATTAGGGTTGTGTCTCGATGTAGGAAGGGGTGGTCTTGAGCATGTGTTAGTTTCAGGTCATAAAACCTGACAGTACTCTATGTTTTGAAATTTGAATGATATCCAAAAATGTTATAGCAGAATTTTAAAACAGGAATTTAAATTCAAGTATAGGTTTAAATTTGATTCAAATGAACTTTGAATCCAAAGTTTTTTAAAATGGAAATTTTAAATTTAAATCAAGTTTAAAAATCAAGTTAAATATGAGTTTAAGTTTACTATAGATTCAAATTCTTGAATTTAAATCAGTTGTAATTTTAAAATGTTGAACAAATTTAAAAGCTTTGAAGTGGATTTTAAAAATGTATTTGATTTCAAATAAAGTTTGAATTTAATAAAATTCTTTATAAAGGCTTTCTTTGATATTTGGAAAAAAAAGTTGTGAAATGTTTAACTTGAAATTTGAAAAGTTTAAAATAATCAGTTTATTTTAAAATTTTGATTTCTTTAATAAACTTAAGTAAATTTGTATTTAAAATTTTCTTACTTAAGTAATGAATGTTTTCACCTTCATTTAAAGTTATAATTTATTTTAATTTTGAATAATGCTTAAATAGTAAAACATTTTGAAATCTTAAAGTTTAAAATGGAATTTGAATTTAATTTAGAGATGGATTATTTAAAATACATTTTGAATGTTAATGATAACATTTATAATTAAATAAATTATCTTAGGATAATTAAGATAATAAAAGAACTTAATTTAGAATTTACTTAATTGATTTTAAATAATGATTTAGAATTAATTTAATTAGAAATGATTAATGATGATTAATCCAAGATAATTTTCTTAAGGAAATAATTTAAGGAAATATTAATTGATTAATAATGATAATTATCTAAGGATAATTAAGTAATCAATTAATATGATTAAAATTTTGATAATTAATTAGATTGATTAATTTAAGGTAATTAGTTTTAAATGGTTAAGTCTAATTACTTGATAAAAGTAATTAAAGAATTAATTAATTATTGTAATTAATTTTGATAATGTGATTTGTTTAAGTTAATTAATTTAAGTAAATCATTTTTTGGTTTAATAAGTGTAATTACTTAAGGTAATTAATGGAGCGGGATTACTTAGAGAAGTAATAAGTGATAATTACTGGAATGTAATTAATATAGATGATTTTAATTAAATAATTGTGGTAATTAATTTTGTAATTAATCAAGGGATTAATTAATGGAGATAATTAATTATGGAGATAATTAATTTGTTAATGAGAAATTAAAGGCAGTTAGTTACTGGTTTAATATTAATCAAAGGTGATTAATAATTGTATTTAATTTTAGATTAATTACTAAATGTAATTAATTTTAAATAAAGTTATTAATTTAAATTAGAAATCATTAATTAATATAATTAATGATGTAATTAAGGATTGTTTAATTAAGTAATAATTAATATTAAGTGATTAATTAATGTAATTAATTAAGGATAAATGTAATTAATTATAGTTAATTAATGAAGTAATTAAATGTTAATTACTTATGATTAAGGTTAATTAATTTTGTAAAAATTTATTTAAAGACTAATTACTTATTGTAATAAGTAAATGATTAATCAAAGGGTTTAATCAAGTTGAATACACAGAGAATGATTAATTAACTAGGTTGATTAATAATTGGATATTAAGCAGGATTTATAGATGTGGTAATTAATTTAATTTATTTTAAATTATTTAGAGATGGAAGTAATTAATTTAATTCATTTTAAATTAATTATAGATGATGGTTGATAAATCTTTGATTATGGATGATATTGATTGAATGGTTGTGATCTCAGTAATGAGATGAGTTATATCTGTATAATATGGATGTTTGGTTAAAGTATGATGCTTTGTGATGGATTATCTAAGTGTGATGATTATATGTTTGTGATGTTGATACGGATTATCTATTTATGACGAGGATGTGATTATCTATTATGATATGTAGTTTACCTATCTTTGTGAAGTGGATAATAATGAAACAAGTTAATTATTTAAAACCCTTAAGTACAACTTGGACATTAAGATGGCGTTTGGTTTCGGTGAGACCGCGATCGGATTTCCATATTTGGATATCCGAAAACCACATCGATTCCAATTAAACTTTAGGTCGTTAATCCAAGTGGAGCAAGTGAAGACTCGAGGTGTAAGGGTTATACGTCAGTATAACTCTGTGGGTGATTCCGTAATGAGTTTGACGGAATAGTACTTATAGATTCGAGATGGTGATTTAGAGTGCATGGGCTATGGTCGTTGACTCTGAGGGTGATTCCAAAATGAGTGCAACGAGATAGTGCCTTTGGTTTCGTTCGAACCCGGAACGAACTTGTATGGATTGAATGCTTTCAGAACATCGTCAGGTTGATGATGAGCATTCTAAGATTGATATGTTCTATTAAGGTAATCGTAGCCTCAAGCCTCATCAACGGGGAATGGCTAAAACAGGGGAGGTGCAGCAAGGCTTCGTGGGTAGCCCCCACTGGAGAGCGAGATTTACCCCTGTCTAGATGTCCCTTTTTATTTCGGCTGTGTGGGGCGATTGCTAGCTAGAATCGCCGTGGTGGTCTTGTTCGGAACTGTTCAGTAAGGAATGGTTCCGGCTTTGTGTTGAAGGGGAGCGGTCGTACTCCTCGGTACGGTGATCTAGGCCACGTTCTGTGATGGGCGGTACCCCAGTAGCCCTGCCATTGATGGAATTCAAAATCTAATAAGTGCCTGTACGGTTTTGATTATGCCCAACTATGTTGGAACGTGAGATGTAAGCATTCCAGCTATTTCTGTATTTTATTTTGAAAACCCTAGACACTATTATAATATCACTGGATTTCCTATCAAATGTTTTGGTTAGCGTAAGGTAAAAACTTTTCCATGTTTATGTGTGGAAAGTCCTACGTGATACCTTTTGTTTCAAAGGATTTTCTAAAAGTTAAGCAATTTTAACCCCATTTACTCACACCAGACCCCTGTCTGACCCGAGTGTTTATTTTCTGTTTTATTAAACTCTTGGGTACTCAAATTACGTATGAGTAGTCAAGTGTTTTAGGATTTCTTTGACAAGTTCTGGAGGAGATAATGGAGCAGGAGGCTTCAGCGTGTAGATATATGGTGGTTCCGTTGTGTTTGAGTTGTATCTGTTTTCTCTGATGTACTTGAATTGTAATTGCTTGACAGATGTTTATAACTGTCTAGTTTGTGTTATATTAGCTGTAAAACTCTGATGGATATGATATTATGTAAAGTTTTATGTGATATAATATAATTTATTCGTTCCGCTGTGAGATTCTGATGTTGTCCGTTTCCTTCTTTTCTTTCTTTTCTCTTTTCTATCCCTTTCTTTCTTCTTAATGATGCGTCTTTCTATGGAATGAAAGGCGGATTGTTACATCCATGATGCTATAGAAAAACTGATTCGACAAAAGAAGTTACAGCAATTTTTTAGGAATCCGCAGGAAGGCAGACAGGGAATGACTAACCCCGGTCGCAGGCAAGCTCCATGTCACCCTGAGGAACCTGCTCGAACTATAGGTAGACTGATCATAAACACGATAGTCAGTGGGCCTCATCTAGTAGACAAGAGTTGGCAAGAAATGAAATGCTATGCTAATTCCTTGAAACATGCAGATTTTGAATGCTGCTCGAACTTGGAAGATGAGACTCCAACGAAACAGCTGTGAATGATGATAGATGATATAGTATTCAAGAGCAGGGATGTCGACCGGGTGGAGACACTCACTATCGACCCGATGGTCATTTCAACCACGATTGTGCCAGCATTTGTGAGAAGGATACTGATTGATTACGGGAGTTCTGTGAATAGTATTTTCGAAAAGACGTATGACCAAATGAAGATGGAGGCAATAGATCTAAAACCATCTAAAGCACGTATTCGTGGCTTTAATGGTGCGGCTACTGATGTAATGGGATTTGTAAAATTACTAGTTGAGTTAGGAGAAGGTGAACATAGGAGGGTACGGATCCTACTATTCATTGTTTTGGATGTTGATTCCCCGTACAATGTTTTTCTGGGCCGACCGGCCCTGGCAGAGTTTAAGGCGGCTTTGGCTTTGAAGTTTCCGACGGATAGAAGAGAGTTGGTGTGGTGCATGTTTATCAAGCGACTGGTCATACATGTTATGTGGCTGAGCTAAGAGAGGCCCAGCGAAGAAAGAAGGGAAAGGTTGCGAACGATTTTGTCCGCATACACGTTGCTCAAAATTAGCAAGTCATGCCCGAGCCTTGGCCTGGGCAGCAGAGTCGGATCTATAGAGACATAGATCCGAGAGATGATGATGAAGAACCTAAGGAGTTTAAAGCAGCACCGACAGAATTAACGATTGACATTTCAGTCATCCATGATGACCCATCATGGGTGCTGAAGATTGGATCACAACTCATCCCCTCGATGACTAAGGACCTTGCAGATTTCCTCTGAGAAAATCAGAATGTTTTCGCTTGGACACATTTTGATATGTACGGGATTTCCCCCTCCATAGCGAGTCAGATGTTGAACATAGATCCGAAATACGTGCCGGTGAAGAAAAAAAGGAGAGGAATGGACCTGGAGAGGTCCACTGATCTTAAAGACGAAGTGGAAAAACTCAAAGCCAATGGGTTCGTCTGCAATGCCCTCTACCCAGAATAGGTCTCTAACCCCGTACTAGTGAGAAAATCGAATGGGAAATGGAGGACCTATGTTTATTATTTAGACCTGAACAAGGCATGCCCTAAGGGTAGTTTCCCTTTACCTAGAATTGACCAGCTGGTTGACTCAACACCCAGACATGAGTTATTTTCATTTATGGATGCGTATTTGGGTTACAATCAAATCCCGATGCATATTCCAGATGAGGAACACAATAGTTTTGTCATGGATGTCGGGCTATATTGTTATGTGGTGATACCTTTTGAGTTGAAGAACGCAGTGGCGACTTATTAGCGCTTGGTTAATCGGAAGTTTATAGACCAAATTGGTAAGACAATGGAAATCTATGTGGATGATAAGCTCGTGAAGTCATGGCAGTTAAACGACCACATTCGAGACATAGCGGAGATGTTTGATATACTTAGATACTATGAAATGAAAATCAATCCACTAAAGTTTTCCTTTGGTGTTGCATTGAGAAAGTTTTTGGGTTTTATTGTCAATACACGGGGAATTGAAGCTAATCCAAAAAAGATTCAAGCTATTCGGGACATACAAGCGCCCATAACTATAAAGCAAGTACAAAGCCTAAATTGAAAGGTCGTCGCATTAACTAGATTCATATCCAGAACAACCGACAAAGGTATTCCCTTCTTCGATGTGGTAAAGAAAAGGAAGAGAAATTTTGAATAGACGCTCGACTATGAGGATGCGTTCCGACCTCTGATGAGACATTTGGAAAGTCCCCCGGTTCTGTCAAACCCTGTTGTGACGACCCGCCTTTCATTCCATAGAAAAACGCATCATCAATAAGAAATAAAGAGGTAGAAATAGAATAGAAAGAAGAAAGAACTCAACAATATCAGAATCTCACAGCGGAACGAACAAAATATATTATATCAAATAGATATTGCATAGTCAATACATCAGAGTTACATAGATACAACAACCTTTCACATTAGACGGTTATAAAGTTCTCTCTAATCCATTACATTCCAAATACAACAGACAAAGACTTCAACACATCACAGCGGAAATATAGTTATAGCTACGTCTGGACTCCTGCTCCAAGCTATCCAATACTCATCGAAGCTAACGCAAATCCCTTGGCTACTCATAAAAATTTGAGTACCCGAGAGTTTAAGAAAAACAGAAATAAACTCCGGATCAGACATGGGTCTAGTGTGAGTAAACGGCTAAAAGTTGCTAAACTTTTGAAAATCTTTGAAAACAAAAGGTATCACATAAGACTTTCCACACATAAACACGGGTAAGTTTTTACCTTACGCTAACCAAAACATTTGATAGGAAATCCAGTGATATTATAATAGGGTCTAGAGTTTTCAAGTAAAATACAGAAATAGCTGGAATGCTTACATCTCACGTTCCAACATAGTTGGGCAAAATCAAAACGTACGGCACTTATTGGAGATTAGATTCCATACAATGGCAGGGATACCGGGGTACCGCCCGTTACAGTACGTGGCCTAGATCAACGTACCGAGGATCCACCCTAAATCCCCTGCAACACAAGACCAGAACCATCCCTTACTGGATAGTCCCGAATAAGATAACCCCGCAGTTGGCTGCAGATCCAGCTGCCCACACAGCCGAATAAAAGGGACATCTAGACAAAGGTAAATCTCGTCCTACTTGAGCACGACTCACTTAGCCTTGCTGCACCTCCCTTGTTTTATCCATTCTCGGTTGATGAGGCTTGAGGCTACGATTACCTTTATAGAACACATCTATCTTAGAATGCTCATCGTCCACCCGATGATATTTTAAAAGCATTCAATGCATATAGTTCGTTCCAGGTTCGAACGAAACCGAAGGCATTGTCTCGTTACACTCATTTTGGAATCACCCTCAAAGTTACGGTGATAACCCTTGCACTCTGAATCTTCATCTTCACTTGAGATTCACGACCTAACGCTTAATTTGGAACGATGTGGTTTTCTGATATCCAAATCTAGAAACCCGATGCCGGTCTCATCGGAATCCAAAACGCCATCTTTTAGGTCCAAGTTGTTTTAAAGTTTAAAACAATTCATTTCAATTCAATTCAATACTTGAATTCACACAGCATTTAACATAGATAATTATCACAGATTTATCTCTGATATATCCAAAATCATATTACAGAATATCACAACATATCATCCAATAGATATAATCCAACATATATCATCCAATAGATATCATCCAATAGATATCATCTAATATATATCATCCAATAGATATTCTACACAAACAATCATCCATAAATAGGAATTATTAATTCATGTTATAATTAATTTAATCACCTTAAATTAAATTAATTACTTAAGAATGAATTCTCTAATCCTACTCAAACAATCATTAATTAATTACAAACATTTAATTAGTTAATCACTTCTTGATTACCTTATAAATCAATTAATTAATCTCTAGCCACAGATTAATTATCCTTTATCAATTAATAAACCTTAATTATTAATTAATCTTCTTCAATATAAAGTAATCAATCCTTAATTACTTTATAATCAATTAATTAATCTTCTTAACTAACTGATTAATTATCCATTAACTATTAATTAATAATCTTAATTATTAACCAATATCTCTCAATACAAATTAATTAATCCATAATTACTCTTTTAATTAATCAATTAATCATTAATTAACTAAATAATTATCCCTTATTTATTAATTAATCAAACTTAATTATTAATTGACAACCTTAATTACAAATTAATTAAGCCATAATCACTAGTCGATTAAACAGTTAATCAACCCTTAATTACTTTTAATTAGTCTTTAATTACCCTTGATTAATCCTTAATCACCTTTGATTAATCCATATTTACCCTCTGATTAATCAATTAATTAATATTTAATTATAGACTAATCATCCTTTAAGTATTAATTAATAAAACCTAATTAGTAATTAATAAAAAATTAATTACACAGTAAGTACTTCTTAATTATTAATTAAGTAACCTCTAATTACTTAATTAACAACTCTCTAATTACTAAATTAATCAAATCTTAATTACTTGATTAATTCATTCTTAATTACTTGATTACTCAATTAATTAATCTCTGATCATTAATTAATTAACAATCTTTAATTAATAATCCTTAATTATAATTAATTAACCTTAAATTAATTAATTAATAACCCTCAGTTAATTATTAATTAAACCAATTAATTTCTCTTAACTAATTACTTAATTAATCCTTTATGATTAATTAATCAAATTAATTAATTATACTTAATTTCCTTAATTAACTTAGTTAATCTCAAGGCATTAAATCCTTAAATTATCTTAAGATTAAATGTAACGACCCGATATTTTCAACCATTCGCATCCGCACATGTCAGACTTGAATTGCTCAAAATACCGCGTTGTAAATAAAATTTGGCAAATCTCAGAATATACAGTAAATACATAATCACAGATCACGGACACAGAGTATTTAATAATGCAGCGGAATTTAAAAGAAATAGTAGTTCATGAAGCTACTATATAAAAATAAGATACATCAGAGTTAAACATGATACAACAAAAAGTAACAAGATACATCAGGTACAAATCAGAATACATCAATGAAATCACTGGATACAGAAAGCAAAATAGATGGCTGGATCTTCAAGGAAAGCTCCAACTCCGAAGGTGAATCTTGAATGCTAACTCACTCAATCTGACTCGAGCGTAAAGCAAAATACAAAACACTCGAGTCAGGACATAAATACTTATGAACTGTAAATAAACTCAAGTGAGCAGTAACAAAAATGCATCAGTAACTTAAAGGATGCTTGGGATCGCCCATCCTTTAAGGATCCGTTAAACTATTTACTATGTAGTAATATTGCGCTACTATAATAATGTCTACAGTAAGATAAACATACTTTTAAATAGCGTTCCGGGCTACCCATTTCACCCTTCACACATAATAGTCCCAGTAGTCCATCCAATATCATGCCATCTCCACTCTGGGTGGCTGTCAGAGGATACCACACGGGCTACCGGAGAAAAACAAACTCGTAGTGAAGGCTCCGTATGGTAGGTGACACGGCACACAAGGCAATGCCAGGGTAGATATACCAATTACGCACACGGGCTGGTGGTAACGCAGCAGCCACATACGCCCACTTCGGAACACACTCCCAATCAAAATCGGAGGATGACCATCTAATCAATCACCAGTAAGAGTATAGTATCGAAGGAACGTTTCCGACCAGAGGTGCTGCCTCCTTTGGCCCGAGATCGCTCCTGTTTTAGCCACCTTATGCCAACTCACGGGAGTTGGGTCCACGTAATATACCTCAAGAACGTTGCTACCATCCTACTTCATTCTGGAATCTCCACCGCGTACACGGTTGTTAAAGTGATTTTCGAAGTTGGCAGAGAGTATGACAACTTCCGATCCCGGTCTCTTTAACAACCAAACGTTATTATAACGCCGTGGTCATTTCAAAATAGTTTATATTTCAGAAGGATCAAATCATTTCATTTCAAAACTATATTCCTTTCAAAATAGTTTACGCCTCGAAACCAAAACCATTTTTATTTCAAAACTATTTATTCAATCAAAATAGTTTATACTTCGAAACCAAAATCATTTTTATTTCAAAACTATATTCAAATCAAAATAGTTTATACTTTATCATTTCCATCTCAAACCTATATTCACTTCCAAAAATCATAATACTTTCAAAGTTATAACTCTTTCGAAACCAAAATACTTGAAATCATTACACTTTGAAAATCACAATATTCTGAAATCATACATTTGAAATCATGAAACATTCATTTAATTCTTTACATTTTACAAATTTATTTCCAATTTAATTCAAAATTTCAAATTTCCAGTTTAATTCAAATCAAACCATCAATTTCAATTCAATTCAGTTTTCTAACAAAACATTTCAAATCTTATAAATTTCAAATATGGATTTGATCTACAAAATAAGCTATCCAATTTTAATATGTTTCCAAACATTAATATCCCACATTTCAAAACTAAACTTTATAATTCCATATATTCATATCTCAAATCTAATTTCTTTATTATGTAGTTTTGAAATATTCATTTCATAAATCCAATATTATTAAAATAAACTTAAATTACAATTAAACCAAATATCTTTTCATACAAATATAAACTTCAAATATTCCTTTATCAAATAAAGAAAAATCAAATATCATTCAACATTCACATTCTTTATTAAAATAAAGATCAAATCATTTCCAAACCATTTCAAAATCATTAAAATATTACATCCTTTCAAAACTTCATAATCAAATCATTATTTGAATTCAAATCCAAATATTCAAAGTTAAATATCATTTAAAAATCAAATATGTCATTCATTTATTATTTCAAACATCATTACCAAAAATACATTCCAAAATTCCATTCAAAAATTCATTTATTATATTACATTTCATTCCGTTTAACACATAACCAAGTAAACTTTATTTAAATTCAAATTCAATTTAAATTCCTTAAAATTCAAATTTAAATATTCAAAACATCTAAAATTTCACAGATAATCCATTTCAAAAGTTAAATTATTTAACGCTTTAAAATATAGCCCAAACAGTGTTAAAATCTATAACATTTCAAAACATTGTCAAATTATAGCAACGACGGCATTTATAAAGTGCTATCATAGCTTATATTTTTCAAAATGGTTTATTTCAAGAATAGCGACATTTATAAAATGTCGTAATAGATATTTAGTTATTTCAAACATTGTTAGATTCAAAACAATAGCATTAAAATGCTGTCAAAAGACTAAAGCATTTTGAAAATGCTATAAAATTCCAGGTTTCATTTTAGCTTTTCAAAAATAATAATAAAACTCCAAATTTTTATTATTACAACTTAAATCATATTTCTAGACTTCAAAATTTCACATTTAAAATCATTTTAACATATGATTTAACACAATAAAATTTTAAGATCAAATATTCAATTTTACAAACTCCATTCATTTATTAAGTCAAAATTCACTATTTATTTATTTATAAATTTAATAAACTTAACATTTTACTTCAAATATCATTTCAAAACTTTAAATTTAATTTCCATTATTTATTTACATCTTAAAATAAAATTTAAAGTCAAACGTCACATTTAATCTTTAAAGTTACATACTTAAATTCACAATTTCAAGACTTAATATTTAATTTTCTTAAACCATAAAATATATATTTTTAAATAAAAATTTCTTTTAAAAATACATATTTTAATAAAAATCATTTAAAAATATACCATTGGGTCTGTATATAATTTTCTAACCTTGGTGAAGTGATACGGATATATATAATTTCAATCCGTAGTTTACAAAGAAAACCCGGGTTCTACCATTTCAAACCCGCAATCCCAAGTCAAATAAAATACAATAAAAATCGCTCAGGCCTATCATTTCAGCCCATAACGATTTTTTCCTATTCTAAAGTCCGTTCGGGTATGTACCGTTTCAACCCATAATGATTCTATTCTAACAGGGAACTTGCAGTGTGAATATATGCATAAACAATATAAACAATGTCAATGTCACAATATAATGTCATATATCAGATGTCAGGTTATAATTAACAGTTTTAACATGGTAACAACATGGCATAGCATATCATATGATCATCATTAACTTGCATAAACATTTTATATTACTAAACACTTGTCATCAATTTACTGTTTCATAAGTATAAATGTCAGAGTGAGAAAGACTCACCTTTTCAAGCTGAAGAGCACTACGACACACAAACATGATTCCAAGGGCACGACAAGCATGACAATGGATTCAAATAAGTGGAGAGAGCCTAGATGATCATCTTGTAACAATCCAATAAACCCAAACAAGACAATGCAACACATGAATATACAACACAAAACAATATTGAACAAGTTGAGATACAAAGCAACAAAGACAAGACGGCTTAACCTTGCCTTAACCACTCCACTGCTCGACCATAGAGGATCTTTTGCTTGGCCATTTATGTGTGTTTGGGTCAGGTATGGTATTATATAGGTCAGATTTAGCACACCCATGCACGGCAACATGAAGTGATGTGAAGAGGTAGTGGTGATAATATGAAGCATACATAGGTTCAAGTGCAAAATAGAGTGGTTTATGCAACATTTGGCTCGGTTATGCCAAGTTTTGGGCTCGGCCCTACATACTTCAGGTATGGTCAGATATGAAATGATGTCTAGAGGTGGTGTTGGTAGGTGGTGGTTGAGGTAGGGGTGTGGCCAAGTCAAGATATGAAGGAGATAGTGAAGATAGGCTTGGCTAGGCAATGTTTTCAAGGAGTGTTGCAATGTTTTGTGGAGTTTTGTGGTGATGGCTTCATCCAATGGTCACGGCCTGATCTAGAGGAAGGGATAGGTGGTGGTCGCTGCTGTTGGTGATGGTGGAGAGTATGGTGGTGATGGTGGGTGGTAGAGGCCAAGCAAAGTTAGGTAGAGATCTAGGCAAAACAATGAAAAGAAGAAGGAAAAATAGGAAGAAGAAAGCCGTTAGAATTTCTTTTTTTTTTCTCTTCAAGAGAAGTAGCCATGAGTTTTGAGATGTGAGAAGGATTTCTCACGTGAAAATGAGGAAGAATTCATGGCAATACAAAAAAAAAATGGACGGCTACTCAAAAATAAAAGGGCAAAAGCAAGTGAAAGGTCAAAGTAAATGAAAAGTCACAGGTAATATGAAAAGGTTTGGCTCTTTATATTTCTATTTCCTTTAAATTAAAATAAACCATATATATTTCAGTAAATAAAATATAAAACTGAACAAAATAAAGTTGAAAAAGAAAATAAATAAATATATTTTAGAAAAATATAAAATAATTATGAAAACAACACAATAATAGAAACTAGGGTCAAAAATTGTAGAAAAAATACAATAAGCTTTGGAACATTATAACATCACTGTAAAAATATTTTAAAAATGAAATTATATATATAACATGTCATATTAAACTTATATTCAAATTAGAACAAACAAAAATATTATTTATATAAACTAAAATAAACAATTTTGTTAAATAAAACAATGTATAGACAATATTGTAAAAAACATAACTTTCACAATATTATTCGGATTTCAACGAAACGAAAAGCAGTGTTCTTGAAATTTTATTTACTTTCATAATAAAAGATAAAATTCAAATTTTCAAACTTTTAAAATTTAAATTTAAAAGTAAAAATTTGACCAGATTGACCAAAATTCACATTTTCTGGAAATATTCGATTTATGCATGTTTGAAATTCTAATCCACATCAAAATCAACATTTATATTTCAATTAACAAAATATATTCATTTTAATAAATAAAATAAAGAATTTAATTTAGGAATTTAAATTAAAATAATTAAAATATACAATTACAATAATCAGAAAATACAGGGTTGTTACATTAAAACATTATATTTTTAATGTCTTTGTTGACATTAATTTTTTTTAAAACATTTTAAAATTTTAATTAACTAAACTTAATTATATACTTTAATTAAGATTTTTAATAATATAATCATTTAACTTGATAATTTAAAGTTAACAAAACTTAACTTCCGTAAATAACTCATATTATCAAGTAGAGGTTTTGAAAACTAATTCAATTTGTATTTTAAAACTTACTTTTCTAAAAATCTTAAACTTTCATTTTAAATTAATGTTTTAAAATCACTTTAAATTTCACAAAATTTAAATCAATCAAATTTTCAAAAAACTTCTTAATTAATATTCAAAACAATTATAAAGAGTAAGTTTGACTAAGAATATTTTAAACTAGAGTTAAATTTAAATTCAAAACAATTTGATTTTAAAACATTTTTAAATCTGCTTATCATCTTTGCTTCGGATCAAACCCGAAGACAATTCGAGTCTACCCCCGAGTACATTCCCTTCCTTCCAATTTTTTCCAAAAACTTAGAATTATTTTAAGTTTGAAAACCTGAAGCTTTAAACACCTAAATTAACTCGAGTTCAAACTCGAGACATCTTCCGAAATACTCGAGCGATGCATCGAGTAAAACTCAACACCAAAACATCAAATGGCACACCCCCTGTGCACCTGCACAACCACCAGCGACGACGATGACCAGCACTGTACCCACCGACACCATGACCATCTTCCATACATAAATTCTCGATCATTCGAACTCATACACAAGCCTCGTATAAAAACTGAGCTAGGCAGTTGAAAACTGAAACCCACAACCTCAACAGAAATGCCTCGATCACCTTCCTTCGACCACCAGAGCTGCTGTAACTCCAGCTACATCTTCGCCAGTCTGCCACGAACCCATCTCCAGAGTTCCATTACACTCGATGCACCAGAGAGAGAGAAGTGATCAAATCTTTAAGTTCGACCAATTCTAGGGTTATGAACTAGATTACCTCACCGCTGACGCCTCGGCGACCTTCACTGCCTCCAACCATTTTTCTTAGCCTCGCCATACATCCTTCCTTCTCCAGACAAAAAACCCGACCCTCCAACGACTGTCGTTCACCAAAGAAACCCAAAAACCCAAATTCCAGTCACCACTAAAATGCACTCTCAAAACACATTTAAAATTTTCGATTTTTGTTTTAAAATTCCTTATTTTCAATATGGATTCAAGTTATAAACCTGAATCAGAAATCTAAGATGATGGAGTTCATCATATTTTAAATTTTCTTCTGTTCTATCTTATTTCCAGATGTATTTCCAACTTATTTTACTTGAAACGAATTTTAAACTATAACTTAGGAATAAAAAAAACATAAATTGTTTGAATCTCTAATCCTAATAAAGACCAAGTGAATAAGTTTGGATTTTTGATCAAAATTTTAATTTACAGATCCAAGAACAGTGGCAATTCAATATAACAGACATGCACACTTACAAACATTCACATCACAAAGATAATTCATAAATATGCACAACCAAGCATTATTCATCTTAAACTTCACAGGCAAACAGAAGTATATTTACTTAGGTTTTAATTAAATTTGTTTACTCGCCAAATTTTAAAGAGGCGGAGACTTGGATGCTAGAAGTTGCAAACTGGAAGACTTGGAATTTCTGAAGCATTTAAAACTGAAAATCTTTTGATTACTGCAAGTTGAAGCTAATGGCGTTGAGAAGATTTCCTGACCTTGCACTTTCAGGTTGCATGCTTGCTGCAGACTTGCTAACAGATTTGAAAAATGTGTATACAGGCTTGCATTAGAAAATCTGCTACAGGCTTTGCATTTTGAAAAATGTTGCAGGGTTTACTTTACAGTTTTTGAACTTTGAGTTTGGGAATGGTACAGGTTTGGCTCATTGATTTGAAAAAGATATTTACAGATTTTGCATTTGAAAAATCTGAAGTTTCGTATTTTGAAAATCTGCTTGAGAGAATTGCTTGCTTGTTTAAGAGGGTTGCAGACTAGCATTTGAATGTTTACAGGCTTGACCGTTTGCTGAAAATTACTTTGCAGATCTCAGATTTGAAATGGTTGTAAGCTTCAGATTTGAAAATGGTTCAGGCTTTCGATTTTTGAGCAGAGGTGGATCTTCATTTTGAGGAGGATTACAGGTTTGCATTTGAAGATTCTTACTTATAGGCTTGAAAAAAATGATTTCAGGCTAACACTTTTAGGTCTTTTGACTCAAGCATTTTTGGTTTTTAGGAAGAGTTTCAGGTTTGTAGACAGATGAACATGGCTTTCAAATGAGAAAAGAAGTAAAAGAGAGGAGAGGTGGGTTTATAAATGTGAATTATGATTTAATATAGAATTTAAAGAAAATAAAAGTAATTTTGACACTTGATTACAATAGCCAACACTTGTCACTACCTATTATTAATTAGCTTACACGTGTTTTAACATGGTTTTAAAAAACTACACTTGTATTAATCTTATTTATATTTATTTTTAAAAGATATTAAAAGCTTTTTCATAAATTTTCTAAATTAATAAATACATTCCTAAATTATTAAATACCTTTGTAAATTGATAAATAAAATCTTTAAAAGAAATTAAATTATAAACCAATTATAATTTAAATAAAATCATATAAAATATACTTATTCCATTTTTAAGTGGTAATATAAAAAATTTTTTATTTATCATTTAATAAACTCTTTCGAAAAAATATTCTATAAGGAAAAACAAATCCTATTTTAAATAAAAACTCATCCATATATTTTTTTAAATCAAAATATTTTTAAGATATAAATAATCATTTAAATTCAAATTTATATCTAAATTTAAATTCAAATTCAATTTGAAATCAATTTTAATATCAATTTAAATATTTATTAATCTTAAAACAAACACAAATTAAATTTGAAAATAATAACTTTATTTTAAAAATCTATTTATAAAACATCACCAATTAAATTTGAAAATAATTATTCTATCTAAAAATCCATTTATAACTATATTTAAAATTATCATGTTATTAATTATTTTGGCTATTTATATTTCAAAAATAACAATTTTATCAATTTTAATTAATTTATTAAGAAGATTATCACATTTTAAATTCCTCGAAATTCTGGGATATCACATTTCTCCCCCCATAAAAGAATTTCATCCTCGAAATTTAAAACAGAGATAATCTAAAAACTTTTATTTTATTTTAATCAATCCAAGCATCCATATCAGCCATACACTATCAACCAAACAGATAATTTATTCGAACAATATATCATTCAAATCAAACAACTAGCTATCCAAACACTAATCCGGTTAAGCTTTCCTGAGACTATCCAGAGTTTCACAAGACAAACTCTGAAATCCTAGCTCCATAGAACCTTAACTAGCTAAACCACTACGATCCAGAGTTTCCTTTTACTCCGATCCATAAAATCTGAACCAGAAATCAAACCATACTAGAAACCAGCTCAACTACCAGATCCTACTGAACTGCAGATCCCAACTAAGATGGATCATTCACGTACTTCCTCGGATGAGATACGTGGAAAAAAAACAAAAAACATGAATTCCAGCCATCCAAACTAGCAATTCAATCCTGTAGATCACAATCACTCATCTCCTCAAGCACTCGGAACAGACCAACACATCTTGGAGCAAATTTCCCGTCTTCCAAATCTGATAACTCTTTTAAAATCGGGAAACTATGATAAAGATTAAATCCCTTGATCTCAAATTCCAATGGTCTTTGTCTCCTGTCCACAAATCTTTTCGAGAATCCAGCACTAGTCTCAATGAGCTCCATCTTCACAGATGCTTCACGGATTAGAACTGGACCAAGAACAAGACGATCTCTCGACTTTACCCAATAGAATGGGAATCTACCAGGTCATCCATACTAAACTCCAAAGGGTGCCATCTAGACTCTAGCCTTTTAACAGAACGTGAATTCCATTCAATACAGATGGTCCTCCAAAGATCCATCAAATCCAAAACACAGCCCTCAGCACAACCTTAAAATTCTATCCAGCCTTTCTGTCTGACCGTCGATCAAGGAATGATAGGCTGAACTCGAATTCAAACTCAAACCCAAAGCTGATCACAAAGCTTCTCAAAATCCGATGGAGAAGATAGGATCACGGTTGCTAACAATACAGATAGAAATACCAAGCAGGCGGACAAACTCTTTCAAGAAAACTCAGCCAAAGATGCTGTAGCACGGGTTGCCTTAACCGAAATAAGATGGGCGCTCTCAAATAACCGGTCTTCAATTACCCATATTCCCTCTTTAGTCCTTGGCAAACCATCGACGAGATCCAAAGAAATCACTTCCCACATTACTTTGGAACTTCAAATCCTACAACAAACTTGCAGTCTTCTGCTGATCACCTTCACTTGCTGACAGATCTCACATCCATTGACAAAAATAGCAACATCCTTCTTCAAGCTTGGCCACCAGAAGACTCTCTAACAGAACTCCTTGCCTCATATCCTAGATATTCAAAACACAAATCCTTCCGATGATCTCAATGTTCCTTGACCAACATCCATCCATAACAGGCACACACAATATCCGCACGGACCTCAAACTTATTCTTGCCAAAAGAAATAGCTAGAACAGGCACACTAGTCAGCCTTGCCTTCAAGTCCAAGAAATCCTCTTCATACTCGGGTCCACTTAACTTTGTTCCTTTCCGAGTCAACTTGGTTGAGTGCAAAGAAATCTTAAAATATCCTTGATAAACTTCCTGTAGAACATTGCCAAATCCATAAAACTACGGTTGCTTCACTCCTGAATAATAGCTACCCTGGCTGGATCTACAGAAATACCTCCACTAGAAAAAAGTGCCTCCTCAAAGAGATCTTGGTTTTGCTACACCAACTCTATCACCTAATGAAGGCAAACCTCACTCCCATGGAAACATCCGGACAATCTCTAACCACAACGATGGACTCTACGCCTTCTGGAGATGCCTCGCTTCCAAGCAACAGATGCTCAAAAGAATTCGGGAATCATCGCAAGTTACTTTTGCAATTCCTTCCAACTTAGTCCCCAAAGAAACAATCCTTACTATCCATATCCGAAATAAGATCAAACCCTTCGAGATCCAATATAAAGGGTCACCAGAAAACTATGGGGAAAAATATGAAAACCTTAAACCTCTACAGATCTTATATATCTCGGTTACTCTGCCTATAGTATTAGATACAAGGATAGGACGGTCAACCAAACAAAGAGAAAGATAAAACCTCTCTAGAACTCAAGTTGGAAATCCAAAGAGATACCCAACAAATTTAAGGTAGATATATAATTATATAAAAATTACAAATATGCGCCCTCAATATAGACACTACTCTAAAGCCTGGGTATTATCTCCACCTATGCTCTGGTACCAACTGTGACGATTCGCCTTTCATTCCACAGAAAGATGCATCATAAACAAGAAAGAAATAGGTATAAATAGAATAGAAAGAAGAAAGAACTTAGCAATATCAGAATCTCACAGCGGAATGTAAAAAATATATTATTTCAAATAGATATTACATAGTCAATACATCAGAGTTACACAAATACAACAACCTTTCACATTAGACAGTTATAAAGTTCTGTATAATCCATTACATTCCAAATACAACAGACATAGACTTCAACACATCACAGCGGAAATATAGCTATAGCTACGTCTGGACTCCTACTCCAAGCTATCAAGTATTCATCGAAGCTAACCCGAATCCCTTGGCTACTTATAAAAATTTGAGTACCCGAGAGTTTAAGAAAAACAGAAATAAACTCCGAGTTAGACATGGGTCTGCTATGAGTAAACGGTTAAAAGTTTCTTAACTTTTGAAAACCTTTGAAAACAAAAGGTATCACATAAGACTTCCCACACATAAACACGGGTAAGTTTTTACCTTACGCTAACAAAAACATTTGATAGGAAATCCAATGATATTATAATAGGGTCTAGAGTTTTCAAGTAAAATACAGAAATAGCTAGAATGCTTACATCTCACGTTTCAACATAGTTGGCCACAGTCAAAACGTATGGAAATTATTGGAGATTGGATTCCATACAATGACAGGGCTACTGGGGTACCGCCCGTCATAGTACGTGGCCTAGATCAACGTACCGAGGATCCACCTTAAATCCCCTGCAACACAAGGTCGGAACCATCCCTTACTGGATAGTCCCGAACAAGACAACCTCGCAGTTGGCTGCAGATCCAATTACCCACACAGTCGAATAAAAAGGGACATCTAGACAGGGGTAATTCTCTTCCTTCTTGAGCGTGACTCACTTAGCCTTGCTGCACCTGCCCTATTTTAGCCATTCTCGGTTGATGAGGCTTGAGGCTGTGATTACCTTTATAGAACACATCTATCTTAGAATTCTCATCGTCCACCTGATGATATTTTGAAAGCATTCAATCCATATAAGTTCATTCCAGGTTCGAATGAAACCGAAGGCATTATCTCGTTACACTCATTTTGGAATCACCCTCAAAGTTACAATGATAACCCTTACACTCTGAATCTTCATCTTCACTTGAGATTCACGACCTAACGCTTAATTTGGATCGATGTGGTTTTTGGATATCCAAAAACCCGATCCCGGTCCCATCGAAATCCGAAACACCATCTTTTAGGTCCAAGTTGTTTTAAAGTTTAAAACAATTCATTTCAATTCAATTCAATACTTGAATTCACACCGCATTTAACATAGTTAATTATCACACATCTATCACTGATATATCCAATATCATATCACAGAATATCACAACATATCATCCAATAGACATAATCCAATAGACATAATCCAATAGATATCATCCAATAGATATCATCCAATAGATATTCTACACAAACAATCATCCATAAATAGGAATTATTAATTCATGTTATAATTAATTTAATCACCTTAAATTAAATTAATTACTTAAGAATTAATTTCTAATCCTACTCAAACAATTATTAATTAATTACAAACATTTAATTAATTAATCACTTCTTGATTACCTTATAAATCAATTAATTAATCTCTAACCACAGATTAATTATCCTTTATCAATTAATAAACCTTAATTATTAATTAGTCTTCTTCAATATAAAGTGATCAATCCTTAATTACTTTTATAATCAATTAATTAACCTTCTTAATTAACTGATTAATTATCCATTAACTATTAATTAATAACCTTAATTATTAATCAATGTCTCTCAATACAAATTAATTAATCCATAATTACTCTTTTAATTAATCAATTACTCATTAATTAACTAATTAATTATCCATTAATTATTAAATAATAAAACTTAATTATTAATTAACAACCTTAATTACAAATTAATTAATCCTTAATCACTAGTTGATTAAATAGTTAATCAACCCTTAATTGCTTTTAACTAGTCTTTAATTACCCTTGATTAATCCTTAATCACCTTTGATTAATCCTTAATCACCTTTGATTTATCCTCAATTACCCTCTGATTAATCAATTAATTAATATTTAATTATAATCATCCTTTAAGTATTAATTAATAAAACTTAATTATTAATTAATAAAAAATTAATTACACATTAAGTACTTCTTAATTATTAATTAAGTAACCTTAATTACTTAATTAACAACTCTCTAATTACTAAATTAATCAAATCTTAATTAATTGATTAATTCATTCCTAATTACTTAATTACTCAATTAATTAATCTCTGATCATTAATTAACAATCTTTAATTAATAATCCTTAATTACAATTAATTAATTAATAACCCTTAATTAATTATTAATTAAACCAATTAATCTCTTAATTAATTACTTAATTAATCCTTTATAATTAATTAATCAAATTAATTAATTATACTTAATTTCCTTAATTAACTTAGTTAATCTCAAGGCATTAAATCCTTAATTATCTTAAGATTAAAACATTATCTAATTAATGTCTTTGTTAACATTAATTTTTTTTAAACATTTTAATTAACTAAACTTAATTATATCCTTTAATTAAGATTTTTAATAAGATAACCATTTAACTTGATAATTTAAAGTTAACAAAACTTAACTTCCTTAAATAACTTATATTATCGAGTAGAGGTTTCAATTTGTATTTTAAAACTTACTTTTCTAAAAATCTTAAACTTTCATTTTAAATTAATGTTTAAAATCACTTAAAATTTCACAAAATTTAAATCAATCAAATTTTCAAAAAACTTCTTAATTAATATTCAAAACAATTATAAAGAATAAGTTTAACTAGGAATGTTTTAAACTAGATTTAAATTTAAATTCAAGATAATTTGATTTTAAAACATTTTTAAATCTGCTTATCATCTTTGCTTCGGGTCAAACCCGAAGATAACTCGAGTCTACCCCTGAGTAAATTCCCTTCCTTCCAATTTTTTCCAAAAACTTAGAATTATTTTAAGTTTGAAAACCTGAAGTTTAAACACCTAAATTAACTCGAGTTCAAACTTGAGACTTCTTCCCAAATACTCGAGCGATGCATCGAGTAAAACTCAACACCAAATCATCAGATGGCACACCCCTTGTGCACCTGCACAACCACCAGCGACGACGATGACCAATGTCGTACCCTTTGACACCATGACCATCTTCCATACATAAATTCCCGATCATTCGAACTCATACGCAAGCCTCAAATAAAAATCGAGCTAGGCAGTTGAAAACTGAAACCCACAACCTTAATAGAAATGCCTCGATCACCTTCCTCCAACCACCAGAGTTGTTGTAACTCCAGCCTCATCTTCGCCAGTCTGCCACAAACCCATCCCCAAAGTTCCATTACACTCGATGCACCAAAGAGAGAGAAGTGATCAAATCTTTCAGTTCGACCAATTCTAGGGTTATGAACTAGATTACCTCACCGTCGACGCCTCGTCGATCTTTACTGCCTCCAACCATTTTTCTTAGCCTCGCCATACATCCTTCCTCCTCCATACAAAAACCTGACCCTCCAGCGACTGCCGTTCACCAGAGAAACCCAAAAACCCAAATTCCAGTCACCACTGAAATGCACTCTCAAAACCCATTTAAAAATTTTGATTTTTGTTTTAAAATTCCTTATTTTCAATATGGATTCAAGTTATAAACCTAAATCAGAAATCCATGATGATGGAGTTCATCATACTTTTAAATTTTCTTCTGTTCTATCTTGTTTCCAAATGTATTTCCAACTTATTTCACTTGAAACAAATGTTAAACTGTAACTTAGGAATAAATAAACATAAATTGTTTGAATCCCTAATCCTAATAAAGGCCAGGTGAATAAGTTTGTATTTTTGATCAAAATTTTAATTTACAGAACCAAGAACAGAGGTAATTCAATGTAATAGACATGCACACTTACAAACATTCATATCACAGAGGTAATTCATAAATATGCACAACCAAGCATTATTCATCTTAAACTTCACAGGCAAACAGAAGTATATTTACTTAGATTTTAATTAAATTTGTTTACTCACCAAATTTTAAAGAGGCAGAGACTTGAATGCTAGAAGTTGCAAACTAGAAGACTTGGAATTTCTAAGGCTTTTAAAACTGAAAAGCTTTTGATTACTGCAAGTTGAAGCTAATGTTGTTGAGAAGATTTCCTGACCTTGTACTTTTTGGTTGCATGCTTGCTGCAGACTTGCTAACAGATTTGAAAAATGTGTATACAGGCTTGCATTGGAAAATCTGCTACAGGCTTTGCATTTTGAAAAATGTTGCAGGGTTTATTTTATAGTTTTTGAACTTTGAGTTTGGGAATGGTTACAGGTTTGGCTCATTGATTTGAAAAAGATATTTACAGATTTTGCATTTGAAAATTCTGAAGTTTTGTATTTTGAAAAATCTGCTTAAGAGGATTGCTTGCTTGTTTAAAAGGGTTGCAGATTTGCATTTGATTGTTTGTAGGCTTGACCTTTTGCTGAAAATTGCTTTGTAGATCTCAGTTTTGAAATAGTTGTAAGCTTCAAATTTGAAAATGGTTCAGGCTTTTGATTTTTGAACAGAGGTTGTTTTTGTTTTTGAGGAGGATTACAGGTTTTCATTTGAAGATTCTTGCTTACAGGCTTGAAAAAAATGATTTCAGGCTAACACTTTTACGTCCTTTGATTCAAGCGTTTCTGGTTTTTGGGAAGAGTTTCTGGTTTGTAGATAGATGAACATGGCTTTCAAATGAGAAAAGAAATAAAAGAGAGGAGAGGTGGGTTCATAAATGTGAATTAGGATTTAATTTAGAAATTAAAGAAAGTAAAAATAAATTTGACACTTGTTTACAATAGCCAACACTTGTCACTACCTATTATTAATTAGCTTACATGTGTTTTAACATGGTTTTAAAAAACTACACTTGTATTAATCTTATTTATATTTAATTTTAAAAGACATTAAAAGAATTTTCATAAATTTTCTAAGTTGATAAATACATTCCTAAATTAATAAATACCTTTGTAAATTGATAAATAAAATCTTTAAAAGAAAATAAATTATAAACCAATTATAATTTAAATAAAATAATATAAAATATACTTATTCCATTTTTAAATGGTAATATAGAACTTTCTTTTTATTTATCATTTAATAAACTCTTTCCAAAAAATATTCTTTAAGGAAAAGCAAATCCTATTTTAAATAAAAACTCATCCATATTTTTTTTTAAATCAAAATATTTTTAAGATATAAGTATTCATTTAAATTCAAATTTAAATTTAAATTCAAATTCAATTTGAAATCAATTTTAATATTAATTCAAAGGTATATTAATCTTAAAACAAACACAAATTCAATTTGAAAATAATAACTTTATTTTAAAAATCTATTTTAAAATCTATTTATAAAATATCACCAATTAAATTTGAAAATAATTATTCTATCTAAAAATCCATTATAACCATATTTAAAATTATCATATTATTAATTATTTTGGTTATTTATATTTCAAAAATAACAATTTTATCAATTTTAATTAATTTATTAAGAAGATTATCACATTTTAAATTTCTCGAAATTCCAGGATATCACACCTGTAGACCATAAAGTGTTATATGTATACTTGGCCGTTGCTCAGCATGCCATCAGTACGGCCATGGTTTGTGAGGAGGACTGAATTCAAAAGCCAGTGTACTATGTCAGTAAACATCTAACGGGGGCAGAGAGAAATTATCCTAAAATTGAGAAGCTAGCCTATTGTTTGGTGATTGTATCACGCAAGCTTCATTCTTAATTTCAGGCACACCCGATCAATGTTTATACCGATCAACCTCTGCGTTAGGTGCTCCAACGACCAGAAACCTCAGGAAGGTTGTTAAAGTGGAACATTGAGTTGAGTCAATTTGGTATCACCTACCTCCCACGTAAGGCTATCCAAGGGCTAGCACTAGCGGACTTCATTGTAGAACTCACCATATCGAACGAGCCAAGTAGTAATGATGTTATTCCCCTCATCTGATGGAAACTATACACCGATGGGGCGTCCAACGACCGTTGTTCTGGGGTAGGTGTTATTCTTGTAACTCCCAAAAATCGATTAATTTTTTATGCTTTGAAGCTCAATTTCCCAACTACGAATAACGAAGCCGAGTATGAAGCATTGATTACTGGCTTAAAACTTACCAGAGAACTCGAAGTAAAATAGTTTGAAATCTTTTATGACTCACAATTGGTGGTGTACCAAGTGCGGGGAGATTATCAAGCAAAGGGGCAGAGACATGCCTCATACCTTTCTCGGGTTCAAGAGTCGTTGGCAGACCTTGAATATTATGATATTTCACACATCCCGAGTGAACAAAATGGGGAAGCCGATTCATTGGTGAAATTCGCAAGTACTGGTAATGCGCAGTAGATGGGCTTGGTTCCTGTCAAAATCTTGCAAGCTCCAGTATAAACGTTTGGAAGTAGATTTTGTGTTAGAAACAGAAATTGAAAGGGAGTCATGGATAACCCCATTCAAACAATATCTATCACATGGGACTTTTCCTAAGAGAAAGAACGAAAGACGACAAATCATTCATAAAGCTTCGCGGTATGTAATGCTGGACGGAATAATGTATCGAAAAAGATTCTCGGTTCCCTTACTTCGGTGCATCGCCCACGATGAGATTAAGCAGGCCTTGAAAGAAGTTCATGAAGGAGAACGCAGTGACTATACTACGGGGTAGACACTAGCCAAAAATATCCTCCTCTATGGATACTATTGGCCAACCGTGAATCGAGACGCCATGGACTATATAAGAAGATGCAATAAATGTCAAAAGTACGCGAAAATCCCGAGAGCTCCGTCGTCAAAACTCACACAAATGGTTAGTCCTTGGCCATTTGCAATATGGGGGATTGATACAATCAGTACCGTGCCTATCTATAAAGGTGGTGCAAAATATGCAATTGTTACAATAGATTACTTTACCAAGTGGGCAGAGACAGAGCCCTTAGCTACGTTCACCACCAAAAAGGTCTTTAATTTCGTTGTGCGAAACATCATATGCCATTTTGGCCTCCCACGAACTATCATTACGGATAACGAAACTCAATTTGAAAGAAGGGGGTTTAAAGAATGTTGCTGAAAGTATTGCATCAAGAAAAGATTTGCGGTAGTTGCTCACCCTAAAGCCAATGGACAAGTTGAAGCCATAAATAAAATAATCAAATAAATATTGAAACAACTTTTGGAGAAGGCTAGAGGCATGTGGGTGGATGAGCTTCCGACAGCACTCTGGGCTTACAGAACCACCCACAAGTCTGAGATTGGCCACACTCCATTCACTTTAGCAGACGACACTGAAGCTGTTATACTCATGGAACTTGAAGTTCCTTCTCAGAGGGTGACTCATTATGATTCTAAGACGAATCAGGATCTCTTACTGGAATCGCTGGACTTTGTCGACGAAAAATGTGAAGAAGCTGATTTAAGGATGGCTGCATATAGGCATCGAGTCGCTCGATGTTATAATGAAAAAGTTGATCGGGAATCTTTAATGTGGGTGATCTAGCTTTCAAGCAAGTTTTTCCGATCCCATCACATACGAATCCCACATGGGAAGGTCTATACGTCATCGAATGGAAGCGTGGAAAATGAACTTTCAAGCTAGTGTCCGTTGATGGCAAAACGCTCTCCCGAGGATGGAATAGCGAGCATTTGCGCCGTTATTACACTTAGTGTAACGACCCGTAAATTTTTAATAATTTTATTTGTTTTATTTATATATTTAATTGAAATTTTATGAAAATTTAAACAATAAAATTTTGAAATATAAATTTGATATTTGGAATGCGTCTTGTTAAACATAGCAACCGGTAAATTTTCGTCCGAAAATATGAAGTTCATTTTCGTGCGTAAATTTATTTCAATTTAATCAGCTAAGAATTGATGAAAATAAAACGTTTTCGAAACCTAAATATTTTTACATAGAAAAATTCTAAATCATCTTCTAAGCAAGTCATCATTTTTCGTTTTTCCAAATTCGGACTTCTTTCGCTCCGCCGATCTTATTTTACTGCGTTTTTGCTGCATTTTCCGCTAGTAGAAAATTCAAATTTTTAATTTAATTATACCACAGATATCTGTATGCCGTTTTGATCGTCTCATCGTGCTGATCTCCATGCTATATTCATTTACTTGTTTCGGCGTTCGACAGACAACAGAATCTGTAAAGCTGTTCATCATATCGGTACGTTTCGAGCCTTTTATTTGTTGTGTCTATCCAAATTTCAAACTGCAGCCCAACAAATAATTAATTGATTTTCACGAAATCAAGGAATTTACTATTACAATTAATTTCGTTTTCTTTCTGTCCATTCAAATTTTACATTGGTTACAAACAAATCAATTTCTTTTATTATTCTCGTGCCTGTCACTCTTCCCGAACACTCAATATAACAGCTGGTTCCATTTTTCATTTCGTTCTCTTCTTTTCATTTTATGCCTGGTTAAAAAAAAGGTTTCTTAAGTTACATTCATTTTTACATCTGCTGGACATCTATATTGACAACCTTTTGATTCCCATCTCTCTGCTCTTCTTTTGCCTGAGTATTGGAATAAATACATATCATGTATTGTGATCTTTCATTTTTACTTCATTCCTTCATTGCATGTTCTTATTTTCTTATCTCCACAATGCGTATAAAAATTCTTCCTCCTCCATACTTTTGTTCGGCCACCCTCCACTATCCACCACCAACCTCGGCTGCAACGGTCGAGACCGACCACTCACCACATGAGGAGCTCGGCCCCACTTCCCTCTTCCCTTGAACCGCCGTGCCACCTTCCTTCAAGCGATGCATCGAGATCCGAACCACATCATCACGCGTTCACCGCCCAGCCTGACATCGGCTCGAGCCATACCATGCTCCTCCCTCTCTTCACCTCGCAGCAGCTAGACGTGCCGAGCTCTTCTCCTTTTTCTCCTCAACGTCGAGTTTTTCAGTCTCCGCCGTCACGTACCACCCAAACCTTCCCTCCCCCATACGTCCGTCACCATAAGAAGCTAGCCATACCTCACTTCTCACCATCGCAACTCATCTCCAACCGGAGCTACCCGCATTTGCTGTCCGATCCCCGCGGCCTCGTTTCTTCTCCCTTCCTCCGCCCACCCCTCTTCACCATCACTGAGTCTTACATACATTGGCAGCTCCTATCACTGAGCTCTGATCTCAGCCATCCCTTCTCCGCCTTTCACTTCACGTGTTCGACCCAGATCTCTTTTTTTTTCCTGACCGAAGTCCAGCAAACTGAGTCTTTTGTGTACCTGGTATGTTTTATATGTTGTATATTTATTTTTTTATTTTTGTTGATTTTAAAGTATAAAGTTATATATAATACGATATCAGTTTGCATGCATACGGGAGTCTGGATTTTAAATAAAGTATTTTATAAAACTGGTTTCTATATATGTATTGTGATAGTTTTGTAAGAAATCAGTTACAAAATATGTTGTTTTAAGTAGTGTTTCGATAGTATACATTGCATGTAAAGTTATATATTGTCAATATCCTGGGTAAGCGGTGATTTAAGAGAAGTTTATACGCATTCGAGTGAATTGCATAATACGTAGTTCTGTATAGATGTTTGTATATATAATTATATATATATATATATATATTGTATAGTTATGTGATATTTTATATATAGTATTAGTTTTACTCGGTTGTTATCTATATGTAGTGTGTGTACATATATATATATGTTTACCAAGTATAATAATTTGGACAGAAGCTCTATACAATTATTTTACAAGGGTATTTTTATATAGGTACATATATGTATATAAGTCATATTTATTATTATTTTGATCTTAAATTATGGTTTATATATATCATTACTTTAGTTGTTAATATAACCAGTATGTAACTTTGTATAAGATTTTATATTAGTTTATCTATATAAGTATATTTGAGTTAAAAAGGTTAAAATATATATACACACACATATATTCTCTGTTTATATCAAACTGATTTTTGATTTGTTCCTATCAATTTCTGTTATCAGCCCTGTCCGTTGAATTCGTGCCTATCTGTGTTGCTTTGGAATTCGTGCTTGTCAAATCCCCTCTAACCTCGAAAGGTGAGCATTCACTCACGATTAATGTTCTTTTATTTATTAAATTTGATTTCAATTGAAACGACAATTGAAATATGCGGGTATTAGTTATTTACACGGTTATATATATGTTATTACCTGTATCAGTTCACTTGTGACGTCTGACACCATTATCTATTATTTATACTATGATAATCCAGTTTAGTTGATAAATGATTGATTGTTTGATGTTGACATTGAATTTTAAATTGTTAATGTTGTAAGTGATAAATAATTTGAAATTGAAATTGACGTAGGATAGTTAGATTGATATATGTGTTGAATTTGATTAGATAAAAATTGTATAATATGACCCCTTTAAATGTTTAATTACTTGACATGTAGAAATTTGGTTAATTACACCTTGAACCATTTAAATTTATGTTGTATAAATTGATATAGTATGAAATCGAATAATAAATGTGAAGTGTAGAACCGCATAAAATAATAGTGTAATAATCTTTAATCTACATGAAATGATAGTGTAGATTCTAGAAGTAATTACATTAATTTGCTCAAACAACAATGTAAATTAATACGATTATTTCGAGATTATTTAAATAAATTATTGGATTGTTATTGATTATTGTTATTGCTTGTTTATTTACTTTGACACCATCCCAGTTATCACACTGCAAGTTCCCTTTGCTATGCTTTGATTTTTGAATTGGAATGAAATCGGATAGAAATGATAAATACCCAAATAAAACTTTGACTTAGAATAGAAAATTAAATAAAAACCCGATTGGTCAATAATTTGATTTAAAAATAAAAAATAAAGATTTTATTTGAATAAAATAATAAGGATTTTAAATGAAGTTGGAATTTGAATATTAGTGAAATTTAAATATTAATATTTAAAAATCTAGAACAAAATATTAACAAAGTAATTGATGAAAAAAACGTTGTTTAATTTAAGAAATGATTTAATTAAGTTTTGAAATTATTTAATAATTAAGTTTTGAAATTATTAATGATTAATTTTTGAAATTATTTGATAATTAAATAAGAATGAATTATTTAATAATTAAATAAAAATTGAATTCTTTGATAAGTGAAATTGAACTCCTTAAATAAGTGAAATTAAGTTTCTTTATTAATTGAGTTTTGAAATTTGTAACTAAGTAAATAAATAAGTGAAATTGAATTTCTTTAACAAGAACTAAAATGTGATTTATTCGAATTTATGTAAGACTTGTAATT
The DNA here is from genome assembly GCA_030765085.1 of Allium cepa. NCBI lineage: Eukaryota > Viridiplantae > Streptophyta > Magnoliopsida > Asparagales > Amaryllidaceae > Allium > Allium cepa. The sequence goes on along the minus strand of CM060932.1, from coordinate 152,078,046 downwards.
TAAAAAATTTGATTTGACGAATCTAATTTAATTCAATTTGTAAGTTTTGATGTAATGGAGTTGAACTTAAGTAATTGATTTAATGAATTGGAAATTAAATAGAAATTGTTTTGAATGATAAATTAACTTAACGAATATTGAGTGAAATCGATCAATGAATTTAAATTGATCTGAATGTTAAATTAAATTAATTTAAATGATTTCAGAATGAAACTTATATACGAACTTGAATCAATATTTTAGTTGTGTTAAATAAAAATTGAAATTGAATTATAGAGTTTTGAAATGGTAAATTTGGAAGTTATGAAACGTAAATTATGGAAATTATTTGAGAAAGACAAATGAAATGTTGGTTTACAAATTCTAATTGAAATTGAGATTGATTTGGTTTTGAAATATATTAAACGACCAATCGGGATAATAATTACGAAAGTTATTAAAGAAACCAGACTCGGTTATGGACATACTCTCTAAACCGAAAACCACTTTAATAACTATACGTGGAGTGTGATCCAGAATGAAGTGGTTGGAATGATGTACGTGATGACTGAAGAAAGTGAATGATAATGGATAGTCTTGACACTTGTGTCAAAATTGGAAATGACTAAAACAGGAGCCATGTCAGGCCAAATGGGATTAGCCACCTCGAGCGAACACACTTCTTTGTAAACTACTCATTACTTGTTATTGATTGGTGTGCACCCTCGAAATTTTAGGAATGTTGTTTCACGGTGTTGCGATCGTTGCGGCGATGCGTTCTCACCAGTCTGGATCAGGCAAACGATAGTTTCACTATCTTGGGTATTGCCTCATGTGCCTTATCATGTATCTATAGGATCTAGATTAACTCTAGAGGGGGGGTGAATAGGGTTATAGCAAATTTTCTCGATTTAAACACAGAAATAAACTGTAGAAATAAATAAGATGAAAAGTAAATCACACACAAAATTTACCCAACTTCGGCAACCCTGCCTACTGCTGCATTCCCAGATTTCTATTAGAATTAAACAGTATCCCGCTTACAAACACTCTACTAGACTCGCAAACCTTTGCTCCCGCTCACAAACACTCTACTAGACTCGCACACCCTGCTCCGCCTATAGAGTTTCGTTTACTCGCAAACTCTGCTCTCGCCTATAGAATTTTGCAAACTCGCACACCCTGCTCACTGAACTAATTCTAACTAGACAATCTGACACTACCTACAACCTAGGTGGTAATTTACAAATTCTTAGACTCGAAAAGAAAAAAAAACAACTTCAAAAATACAACCAGGAGCAAAAATTAAAATACGAACTTGAATGCGTAATTTTTGCTCAATTAAAAATTAAGAAAAACCCTTTTAAAAAAAACTAAACCCTAAATAAACTTAATCCCCTTTTAACAAATAAGGCCGACCCCTTGTTCTTTAACCCGATCCACTGTCTTTTGACTCTTGAAGAAAAATGGCGGCCCTCTGTTCGATCTTTCTTCTGAGTGCAATTGCGGCCGATCCCTTTGTCGAATTAGGGCTTCGGCTTCTTTCTCGAATTAGGGCTTCGGTACTTTTCTCTTCCTCCTGAAACAATTGCTCCTCTGTTGATCGATTCTCGTTGCTTGGCTTGCTCGTTCTCTGATGATCGAGTTGGTTGTTGATTCGGTATGTAATTTCTCTGCTTGTAGGTTTGATTGTTTGCCTTTTTAACTTGATGCCGATGATGATAGTTTGGTTCAGTATTTATATGAATTCGAACCACTTGATTCGTTCGTATTCACTTGCGACTTCATCACTTTCCTAATTTTTTACAACTTGATACACACGACTTTCCTGATATACTTACTACTTGATGCTCACGGCTTTGATTTTCACGCGTACGATTTTTCTTGAATCAAAAGGCAAAAACTTTCCCTTCTTCATTGCTGACTTTTTCAAAGATAAGAATTGGATTTGAATTCTCTGATTTCGGTCATCACGTAGTCTTCTGTCAACTCTGACTTCGGTCACTTCACTTTGTTTATGCGATTGCATGTCCACGGCCATCACCGTTGCACTGATATTGTTTCTGGTTATTTCAATACTTCTCTGGTCTCCACTTGAACATTGCATTGTTGTTCACTGTTTACATCTGGTATCGCTGCATCCATTCTGTTGCACTTGCTCATTGCTCCATTCATTTTCCATACTGGGTTGTTCATGCTTGTGACATTGAACCATACTGTTACTTGTGACATTCATGTTGTTTGCAACTGTGTCACTTGAGACTGCTGTGTTGATCTTGTACTTGTGTACTTCATATTTGAATACTGATGCATACATTAACTTGTTGTTGAGTTGATACATTTTTCAGTTCTACATTTGTTTCACTGGTATCTTCACTGTGTCGATTTCATGTTGGTTTAGTTGTGTATGCCACTGTTGCCTTGAACTTGGTCTCTGTAGTTGTAACTGTTATATCACTTCGAATTGCATTCATTTGCTTGTACTTGGTCATTCCTTCTGTTTGTTACTGCATTCCTATGTAGTTGCTGTTGGTATGACTTTGTTTTCATTGCTGTTGACATGTGCATTTGGTTCATTTGAGTTGTCTGCAGTCCATGTTGCATGCATGTTTTCTTCATGTAGCCGTTGGTCTGATTTCATGTTCTTGCATTGTTCATCTCAACTGGTTCTTGTATTCACTTTGTTCATTGATTGTTAACACTTAGTTGCTCTGTGCTTTGACATTGTATTCATCCCTGTAGTTGAGTCTGATTTTTCTGGTCTGCATACATAATCTTTGATGCTTTTTTTGTAGTTTTCATTTTGTACTTCTTTGTGCTCTGGTCATTGCACTGATTCTTGGTGGCTTGAGCATTTGGTCTGCACTTGTGTATATTTTTTATGTTGCACACTTTGATTTACTTGAACTTTTGGTTGGTCACTGTTGCATTACTAGTTGGAGCTGTGCACACGAGTTGGCGAGGCAGTGCACACGTGTATAGATGTACACATGTGTATTGCAGCCACTCATGATTACCTGTCCCTGTAGTGTTATCAAGTGTATATATCTATGTGCATGACTTTATGATGATTTCAAGTGTGAATGATGACGTACAACCCAAATAACTGAGGCAAATCATGTTTTCAAAAATCATATTTCATTTTATATTGCAAAAATATTTCTTTTTCAATTTTACTGCGTTAGTGAATATTTTTGCAGATTGCTCAGATGCTGGATTTAAACTGGAATGCAGTTGAAGACAAAATACGAGTGTGAGTGATATGTAGTGATGTTATCTGTACATATGAAATCGTGATGTAATCAAAAATGTATATGTATAGCGAGAGCTTGAATTTGTACTATTCAAGATTGTAATAAATATTTGTTTGAATAAAATTTCTGTTTGAATTCACATTATGTGTAACTTGTTCTGTTTGAATTCAAATTCAAATTTTGTGTAATTTATTTTATTCAACAAACATTTATTTAATCTATGAAAAACAAAATAGTACATTACCAAATACATTCAAAAACGTATAAGAGCATATTCATACAATCTCCCCCTTTTGATGATAAAAACATATATTTAAGATTTTGACAGTGTTAAATGTATTTGACCAATTATATACTCTAATTGCTCCCCTTATTTAAATGCTTCCTCTCTACATGATGCTTCCCCTACATATGTGCATACAAATAGAAATATATAAATGAGCCTAGATGCAAATGGAAAATTATTTGACCTTTGCTTGATTCTATTTGACAAAATCTTAACTTTTCTCTCCCCCTTTTGTTATCAGCAAAAGAATAATAGTGTAAGAGAAAAATAAAGATAAAGTGATCGATATTAATCCAACATTAAACTCAAATTGAGTATAAATATTAAACTTCAATAAGAATCAAACAAAAACCATAACTACCCTTGTTAGGCGCATATTCCACTTTTAGAAATGATGGATATGATGTTCATATAAAATCATACAGTTGAATCTTCTTGTGGTACATTTATATCAGGAATATGAATATCTACTAATCATGCATAACCGTTAAGACTTTTAAATGAGATTAGTGGTATTCCAATTTAATTTAAAAAAATGAAATCAAGTATCTTCTAACCACGCATGACCGTGAGGACTTTTAAATGGGATTAGAATCAACTTGTCTATTTAAGCAATTAATTTTGATATGCGTTCCATACATGCATAACCGTAAGGACTTTTAAATGAGCATGGAAGCATATAATCAAAAATCCAAGTAATTCACCCATACATAACCGTGAGGACTTTTAAATGAGAGTGAATACTTTGGTTATTTATTTATTTTTTTTAAAAATGTGACATGAAAAACAAATGATTCCTGATTATAGTACCACATATCGACAAACTATATTGAATATTTGATACACCATGATCGATAGAAATAATGATAGATATAGAAATGGTCATGGAATCTTTACCCAACAAAAAGTTTTATAACTCTTGTTTAAATTCCTAAAGAAGTTTTCAAAATATACTCTTTTGAGTAATGTATGAAAAATATCAACACTCGTCACTTTTTCCGTTCACTATTTATCTTTTCGATAATCATTAGGGAGTTAGATTAGTCAAAATTTGTCATTTAAAATCAAATAAAAATGACTAATCTGAAAATATGGTCAAAAATGATTTTCTCGAGGTTGTTATATAAGAAAATAATTTCTTCTATTTGAAAATTATTTAAAATGAACAATATGCAGAAATTTTCTTTGAAAAACGATGCAGTTACTAAATATCTCAAAAATCACGTTCAACTAGTAATTTTTCTATCAACTAAATTACAAGTGTAATCTACATCTGAGTTTCTCTTTCAATACAAAATATCACTAACTAAAATTGATAAACCAGACCATGAAGTGTGCATCAAAAATTTCAAACACAATTTTAGCAACAATTTAAATGACATTCTTTGGATTTGAATTGAAGCCATGTAAACAATCAGAAAACCGTGAATATAGAGCCAACATGTTGAACAAGTCAGAATCAAAAATTATCATTTCTACAATCATCTCAATATTGGCTGATTTCATTCAGAATACGGTGCAGATTATCACAGAAATATACCTTCACCTGTTTTACCTTTACGATAATTTTACGTGATTGCCCATTGTGATTCTGTCACCTTTGTACTAGGCTAAGGAACTTTGCTTTGTTGCCCGTTGTGTTTATGGAACAGCCAAAATCCAAAGAACACACTGTTATTGTTCCTTAGCCTGCCACCACACCTACACGGGAAAAGATTTATGTGACCTATTTGTTTTTATAGGTCCATGTTTGTTAGTGGCAGAAGATTTATGAATAAACAAACCCTTTGGAATGCAAACTTGTTTAGTCCTTTTATTCTTGTTCCAATAGACATGAAATTTGTTTGTAGAATTCTTAGGAACCCAAACTTGTATAAATTTTATGTTCTTGTTCCTATGACTACAATTTTCAAAACAATGTATAATTATTTCAGATCTATCAAAGACACTCTTTCCTTTTGCATTATCCTCAACTTGTGTTTTCCCAAAACCTAGTCCCTTTCTGTTGTTAGCAAAACTTTGATTTCCCAATAGCATGTTGAAAGATTTTTCGCCTCTTGAAAAGTTATTCAAAGATTTCTCAAGATTTTGGACTTTGGTTTTAAGTGATGTGTTTTCAGTTACATGTGAGGTGCTTCGATTTATAAAATCCTTTTTCCTAGCGTCAATGATTTCCTTAAGGTTCAAGTTTTCTTTTTCAAGATTCTCAAAGCTATTCTTAAGTCTTGTCAATTCTGAATCTAAAATTTTACATTTTTTACATTCTAGGTTTTGAATATTTTCAAGTTTAGTTTCTAACCTAAAATTTTGACGAGCAAGTTCTCTCCTATCAGATTTCAGTTTTTCAATTTTAGATTCAAGAGCATCAACTACTTTAGTGAGATCAAGGCACATAAAAACAAGACCTCTATAGGATTGCTCACCTGCCTCGCTAGATTCCTCAGAGATTGCTTCTGATTCTGATTTTTCCATAAGACACAAGTTAGCCTCCTCTGAGCTGCTATTCGAAACTTCCTCTCCTTCTTCATTATCCCAAGTTGCTGCAAAAGCCTTCTTCTTCTTTTTCTTTCCTTTGTTGTATTTGAGAAGTGGGCATTCTTGTTTGAAGTGGCCAGGCTTGTTGCAGTTATAGCATGTCAGTTCATTATCGGAGTTGTCAGAATCTTTTGACCTATTCCCCTTTGTTCTCTTCTTGCGTGGCTTGAATTTCGACCATTTTCTAAGATTATTGACAGCCATTGCAAGCTCTTCGATGGGATCTTCTTCATCTTCATCGCTTTCTTCTTTGCTTTTTAAGGCAATCGTCTTCTTCTTTGGTTCGGAGTTGTTGCGTTCCTCCTTTGCTTTTAGCTCAAGCTCATATGTCATCAAGTTACCAATCAACTCCTCCATGCTCGGTTTACTCAAATCTTTTGATTCTTGTATTGCCGTGACTTTTGCCTCAAAGTTCATCCGTAAAACTCGTAGCACCTTCCTCACAAGCTCTACTTCAGTGGACCTTCCCAAGCTCTCTAGCGTTGTATACCAAGGTTGAAAATCTTCCAAACATGTCCTTTATGCTCTCGCCTTTGTCCATCACAAAGTTATCGTATTCATTGCTGAATAGGGCTAGACGAGACTCCTTGACTTGAGAAGTTCCTTCATGTGTCACCTCCAAAGTGTGCCGAATTTCCTGTGCTGTTGTACAATGAGAAATTCTATTAAATTAATTCTTGTCAAGAGCACAGATCAAAGCGTTCATTGCTTTGGCATTTGTAGTTTTTAATTTCTTATCGTTAGCAGCCCACCTATCCTTGGGTTTAGGAATCTCAGTACCACCAACAGTTATAGTAGGAGGTTTATAGCCAGTTTCAATAATATCCCAAACATCATAATCAACGGAACTAAGGTAAATACCCATCCTAACTTTCCAATAAGCATAATCATTCCCGTTAAACATGGGTGGCCTAACAATAGATTTCCCCTCAGAAAAAGCATTATTTGATGAATTCATGACTCTAGAGTTAAAGAAAAATACCGTGCTCCGATACCACTTGTAGGATCTAGATTAACCCTAGAGGGGGGGTGAATAGGGTTATAGCAAATTTTCTCGATTTAAACACAGAAATAAACTGCAGAAATAAATATGCTGAAAAGTAAATCACACACAAAATTTACAAAGCTTCGGCAACCCCTGCCTACCGCTGATTCCCAGATTTCTATTAGAATTAAACAATATCCCGCTTACAAACACTCTACTAGACTCGCAAACCTTTGCTCCCGCTCACAAACACTCTACTACACTCGCACACCCTGCTTCACCTATAGAGTTTCGTTTACTCACAAACTGTGCTCCCGCCTATAGAGTTTTGCAAACTCGCACACCCTGCTCACTGAACTAATTCTAACTAGACAATCTGACACTACCTATAATTTAGGTGGTGATTTACAAATTCTTAGACTCGAAAAGAAAAAAAACAACTTCAAAAATACAACCAGGAGCAAAAATTAAAATACGAACTTGAATGCGTAATTTTTGCTCAATTAAAAATTAAGAAAAACCCTCTAAAAAAAAATTAAACCTAAATAAACTTAATCCCCTTTTAACAAATAAGGCCGGCCCCTTGATCTTTAACCCGATCCACTGTCTTTTGACTCTTGAAGAAAAATGGCGGCCCTCTGTTCGATCATTCTTCTGAGTGCAATTGCGGCCGATCCGTTTGTCGAATTAGGGCTTCGACTTCTTTCTCGAATTAGGGCTTCGGTCCTTTTCTCTTCCTCCTGAAACAATTGCACCTCTGTTGATCGATTCTCGTTGCTTGGCTTGCTCATTCTCTGATGATCGAGTTGGTTTTTGATTTTGTATGTAATTTTCAGTTTGTTGGTTTGATTGTTTGCCTTTTTAACTCGATGCCGATGATGATAGTTTGGTTCAGTATTTATATGAATTCGAATCACTTGACTCGTTCCTATTCACTTGCGACTTCATCACTTTCCTAATTTTTTACAACTTGATACACACAGCTTTCCTGATATACTTACTACTTGATGCTCACGGCTTTGATTTTCACGCGTATGATTTTTCTTGAATCAAAAGGAAAAAACTTTCCCTTTTTCATTGCTGACTTTTTCAAAGATAAGAATTGGATTTGAATTCTCTGACTTCGGTCATCTCGTAGTCTTCTGTTAACTCTGACTTCGGTCACTTGATTTTGTTTATGCGATTGCATGTCCACGGCCATCACCGTTGCACTGATATTGTTTCTGGTTATTTCAATACTTCTCTGGTCTCCACTTGAACATTACGTTGTTGTTCACTGTTTACATCTGGTATCGCTGCATCCATTCTGTTGCACTTGCTCATTGCTCCATTCATTTTCCATACTGGGTTGTTCATGCTTGTGACATTGAACCATACTGTTACTTGTGACATTCATGTTGTTTGCAACTGTGTCACTTGAGACTGCTGTGTTGATCTTGTACTTGTGTACTTCATATTTGAATACTGATGCATACATGAACTTGTTGTTGAGTTGATACATTTGTCAGTTCTACATTTGTTTCACTGGTATCTTCACTGTGTCGATTTCATGTTGGTTTAGTTGTGCATGCCACTGTTGCCTTGAACTTGGTCTCTGTAGTTGTAACTGTTATATCACTTCGAATTGCATTCATTTGCTTGTACTTGGTCATTCCTTCTGTTTGTTACTGCATTCCTATGCAGTTGTTGTTGGTATGACTTTGTTTTCATTGCTGTTGACATGTGCATTTGGTTCATTTGAGTTGTCTGCAGTCCATGTTGCATGTATGTTTTCTTCATGTAGCCGTTGGTCTGATTTAATGTTCTTGCATTGTTCATCTCAACTGGTTCTTGTATTCACTTTGTTCATTGATTGTTAACACTTGGTTGCTCTATTCTTTGACATTTTATTCATCCCTGTAGTTGAGTCTGATTTTTTTGGTCTGCATACATAATCTTTGATGCTTTTTTTGTAGTTTTCATTTTGTACTTCTTTGTGCTCTGGTCATTGCTTGGTCATTGCACTGATTCTTGGTGGCTTGAGTATTTGGTCTGCACTTGTGTATATTTTTGAGTTGCACACTTTGATTTACTTGAACTTTTGGTTGGTCACTGTTGCATTACTAGTTGGAGCTGTGCACACGAGTTGGCGAGGCAGTGCACACGTGTATAGATGTACACGTGTGTATTGCAGCCACTCATGATTACCTGTCCCTGTAGTGTTATCAAGTGTATACATCTATGTGCATGACTTTATGATGATTTCAAGTGTGAATGATGACGTACAACCCAAATAACTGAGGCAAATCATGTTTTCAAAAATCATATTTCATTTTATATTGCAAAAATATTTCTTTTTCAATTTTACTGCGTTAGTGAATATTTTTGCAGATTGCTCAGATGCTGGATTCAAACTGGAATGCATTTGAAGACAAAATACAAGTGTGAGTGATATGTAGTGAGGTTATCTATACATATGAAATCGTGATGTAATTGTGATGTAATCAAAAATGTATATGTATAGTGAGAGCTTGAATTTGTACTGTTCAAGATTGTAATAAATATTTGTTTGAATAAAATTTCTGTTTGAATTCAAATTCTGTGTAACTTGTTCTGTTTGAATTCAAATTCAAATTCTGTGTAATTTATTTTATTCAACAAATATTTATTTAATGGATGAAAAACAAAATAGTACATTACCAAATACATTTAAATGAATATATATATATATATATATGTTTATTATCATCAAACAAAAACATATAAGCGCATATTCATACCGTATCCCTATATACGCGACCACTACGATTTTTTGGGTGTTATACCTATGGAGTACTCCCTGATATCCCACCAGTTTACGGTGGAGTTTAAAGTGCTGTAGTCTATGACGCTTATATAAAATGTGTTAAGGGGGATAATGGTAACGCCTTAACACTATTTTGATACTTTATATTACTGATAGACATTATCTATTTAGCGTATATTACTACATAGTAGATAGTTTAACAGACCCTTAGAGGATGGTTATTCCAATGTCCTTTGAGTTACTTGTATTTCAGTTTTTATTTCACTTGAGTTGGATTTATTGATATAAGAATGTTAATCCTGACTCGAGTGTTTTGTGTTTTTCTTTACGCTCGGGTCAGACTGAGTGTACCAGTATTCGAGACTCGCCTTTGGAGTTGGAGCTTCGCTTGGAGATCCAGCTATCTATCCAGCTTTTAGATATTCAGTTGATTCCCATGATGTAATCGGATACTGTATTTGACTATTGTATTCGAGACTTCTGTTGTACCTTATTTAACTCTGTTATATATATAGTAGCTTCATGAACTACTATCTTTTGTTTCCGTCGCATTTATTACTCTGTGTCTGTGTTCTGTGATTATTTATTTACTGTATATGCTTAGTTTTGCCAAATTTAGATTAATAATTCGGTATTTTGAATTATTCAAGTCCGACATGTGCGGATGCGAATAGTCCAAAATAGCGGGTCGTTACTATTGGTATCAGTGCTTTGGTAGGTCTAGGAAAAACTTAGCATATAGGGTAAATGTATTTATAGAATCACTCTCATTCGAGTTTGAATCTCTTTCTTTTGACTCGATTCCATTGAAGTTTGGAACATTCCCTACGGTTCCAAAATCCATTCGTGTCCCTCACTATCCGTCTTCTTTTAATTCTGGAGTATCTCATAACTCCACCTCGAATGATCTTTATAATGAGTCAGTGGTCTTGCCAATCTCAAATTGATTTATAAAGGGGCGAAACTCGTTTACAATAGCATCGATTCACTGGAGATTTATATATATCCTCGGTTTAGATGCTAATATCTCTAGATATCCCGAATTCTATCTCCTGAGATCGGATGTGGATTTGCCTCAAAATTCCACATCGATCTAATTCTTGAAGTCACGGTTGACCCGGAAGGATTCCCGTGAATTAAATAAACTTATCTATCTCCCGATTCTGTTATTGAATCATCTTATCTTTTCTTTCGAACTTGTATTCGAATCATAATTCTCATTGATCTGATTTCCATCAATTTTGAATCTCTATCCTTGCTTTGAAATCCATCCTTGCATCGTCAAGCGAGGAAGTGTATTTGTAAATCTATACTTAAAATGTTTTATATATTGTGTTGTTTGAGTTGTTGATGTTGATTTGGATTTTCGATCGATTTGTCTGATCGACGTTATCGATAGGATTTCCAAAATACTTGAACAGAACAAACTGACATAATATTGTTTTCAAATTTGGTAAACAAAATAGTTTTGTATGATTATATTATATATAAAGATAAGTTTTCTGAAATTAAATTGTTAATGAATTTGTTGTCCGAAATGATAATATTTGATTTTCATTTATTATTTTGTAAACCATTGACTATTTCAACATCCACATTTTAAAGTTTAAATGAATTCAAATGAGAATTTGAGAATTTAATTTCCGGTGACTTCAAACTTTGGTCTTAAAACGTATATTATTTAAAATATTTTCAAATAGAAATTATTCCCAAATAATTTTGAAGGTTCTAAATTAGTGCACTCCTGCTTTATCGTTGGAAAATAATTTCGGTGATGAGAGCCGCATCATCGACATTCATTTTCGAGTTTCGAAGTGGAGAGACCATTCTGTAGCCTTGCTACACTTTTGTTTGAAAAATAAATTGATTTGAATTTCTAAACATGACTTGATTTATAATATATATTGAAGATTTTAAATTTAATTTGATATATTATGTACATATATATATATAATCTCTAAAATGGTTTGAAATTAACAGGAAATTAATTCTTAAAATTTGATTTAAGGATGATTTTCAATAAAGCTAAAAGTTTTGACTAAATACGTAACTTGAAATAGGCGAATTGTAAAATTTTATTTAGATAATACTCAATTGCATTATATATAACTTACCTAAATTTTCAAAAGTTAACTATGTAATTGAATATTATACAATATATAATGATATCAATAGAATTTTTAAATAAATTTGAGTAGTTATAATAATTATAAATATTCTTAATATATGTGATAAGATATATTAAGTAGAATAAATTTAATAATAATTTTGAATAAAGAAGAGTCAAATTTGTCGAATAAAATATGATTATAATAAATGTCTGTTCAAATTTATGATCTTTGAAATTGTTAATTTAAGATAATTGGATAATATATAATATATAATGTCTTTATAAATAAAATTTGAGTGCTTATAATAAATAATATCCACTTAAAGTTTAATTATGAACGATTAACAGAGATAAATAGAATACTAAGTTAGTCGAATAATAAATGGATTAATAAAATAAATGATTGTCTGAAATAAAATTTGTAACAAACAACAACAAATTGAAAATAAACCAACTTAATGAAATTCCTTGAGTTTAAAGTCAATTGTTGAAAATTAATTAATTTAATTGAAATTTATACGGTTTTAAATTAATTGTTTTATCTTGTAATTCAAGTCTATTTTCTTCTGGTTGTTTCTATTCTCCTACCTCCTTCCTTTTCGGGGACGAAAAGTTTTGAGTGGGGGAGAATGTAACGACCCATAAATTTTTAATAATTTTATTTGTTTTATTTATATATTTAATTGAAATTTTATGAAATTTTAAACAATAAAATTTTGAAATATAAATTTGATATTTGGAATGCGTCTAGTTAAACATAGCAACTGGTAAATTTTCGTTCGAAAATATGAAGTTTATATTCGTGCGTAAATTTATTTCAATTTAATCAGTTAAGAATTGATGAAAATAAAATATTTTCGAAACCTAAATATTTTTACATAGAAAAATTTTAAATCACCTTTTGAGCAAGACGACATTTTTCGTTTTTTCAAATTCGGACTTCTTTAGCTCCGTCGATCATATTTTACTGCATTTTTACTGCATTTTCCGCTAGTAGAAAATTCAAATTTTTAAATTTAATCGTACCACAGATATCCGTATGCCGTTTTGATCATCTCGTCGTGTTGATCTCCCCGGTATATTCATTTGCTTGTTTCGGCAGATATTGACAGATATTGGAATCTGTAAAGTTGTTCATCATATCAATACGTTTCGAGCCTTTTATTTGTTATGTCTGTCCAAATTTGAAACTGTAGCCGAACAAATAATTAATTGATTGCATGAAATCAAGGAATTGACTATTACAATTAATTTCATTTTCTTTCTATCCATTCAAATTTTACATCGGTTACAAACAAATCAATTGCTTTTATTATTCTCGTGCTTGTCACTCTTCCCGAACACTCAATATAACAGCTGGTTCCATTTTTCATTTCTTTCTCTTCTTTTCATTTTGTGCCTGGTTAAAAAAAATTCTTAAGTTACATTCATTTTTACATCCGGTGGTCTTCTATATTGGCAACCGTTTGATTCCCATCTCTCTGCTCTTCTTTTGCCTGAGTATTGGAAGAAATACATATCATGTATTGTGACCATTCATTTTTACTTCATTGCTTCTTTGCCTGTTCTTATTTTCTTATCTCCACCATGCGTATAAAAATTATTCCTCCACCATACTTTTGTTCGGCCACCCTCCACTACCCACCACTAACCTCGGCTGCAACGGTCGAGACCGACCACTCAACACCTAAAAAGCTCGGCCCCACTTCCCTCTTCCCTTGAACCGCCATGCCACCTTCCTTCAAGCGATGCATCCAGATCAGAACCTCATCATCGTGCGTTCACCGCCCAGCCTGACATCGGCTCGAGCCATACCACGCTTCTCCCTCTCTTCATCTCGCAGCAGCTAGACGTGCCGAGCTCTTCCCCCTTTTCTCCGCAACGTCGAGTTTTCCGGGCTTCGCCGTCACGCACCACCCAAACCTTCCCTCCTCCATACGTCTGTCACCATAAGATGCCAGCCGTACCTCACTTCTCACCATCGCAACTCATCCCCAGCCGGAGCTACCCACGTTTCCTATCCGATCCCCACGGCCTCGTTTCTTCTCCCTTCCTCCGCCCACCCCTGTGACATTCCGGAATTTTGACCCAATTATTATAATAAATTTTTAATCTAATTTAAATAAAATATAAGATTTTCATTTTATAAATAAATAAGAATTTGGATATTATTAGTTGTATATGGGTCATAAGTGAATATAACTTCAAATATGAAATAGATTCTTTCAACAATATTCAGAAATAAATATGTATTATTTAATTAAATTAAAATTTATGTATTAATGACATTAATTATCAGATATATGAATACAGATAATAATAAGTATACTAACGCAATTCTTTTCATATAAAATACAAATACATTAATGCAAATATAATATACAAATCAAATATTTGTAATATTTAACTTTAATGAAAAATAAGATTAATCTGTGTTTCTTATAACAGTTTTTATAAGTCAATTAAATATAAGCTTATACAAGTAGCATAAGTATAGTATAATTATATGTTAACATAAGTTTGAAGACAAACATATATTCTGTCAAAAAAGAAAATTAATGTGCAGTTTGTGTTTAAGATATAGGATAATAAAATAAAGAGCAAGAATACACATCAATAAAGCATTTTTGTTCAGACCAAAAGTTGCAAGCAAACTGTATATGCATAAGCAAATAAATATTTACAGCTAGAATAAGACAAAACAAGTTTGTCAGTAAAACATAATAATTATAAACCTTTATTAATACATCTTAGTACAAACTAAAAATGTGGAAATTTCTTTGTACAGAGAAACTCAATTTCAAGTGCCAGCAAAAACATTTAGTACAAAACAAATCTGCAAAAAAACATCTTTGTATAAATCATTATGTCAGTCAACATTTAATTATGTGTTAGTATAAGTAAAGACATAAGTATTCAATTAGCACACATATTTGTCTGAAATAAAATATCTCAGCCGAAATACTCATATTATTTTCAGGCCTTAGTACAAAGAATAGTAAAGCAAAATATTAAATTATGTTAAAGCTTATGCAAGAAGACAGCTTGTTAAAGTTATATATGTATTTATCATTGCATTAACTTCAGTCATTAACTCATGAAAGCAAATCTGAGGAGAAACAAAAGAAAATAAATAAAACTTGATATTTCTAGTTCAAATCAAAATTCAAGCAAAAGGAAATTTACTGGAAAACCATTTTTGCAAACTGCTATCTCCTAGTTAGCCTCTGTTTCAAGTTGCTACTTTCTTGAGTGAGTAAACTATTTTTAATCAAACTCTTATTTTGTTGTTTGTGAAGATTTTGTTATGTGCATATTAAAAGTTCTGGATTGCTTGCTAAATACAGGAAGTTCGTACAGATTGTTCTTTCAGGTTTTCAAATTTCTGTAGAGGCATAGAACACTGAATATATCAAATTTTTATATAAAATCCCTTTCTTTAATTAACAACTTAACTAAATATATGTGTTTAGTTTAAGATTAAAGCTTGTATCTTTTGTTTAGTAGCAGGTGGAAAACATTAGTACTGTAAATTCCAATTTACAGTAAAGAAATAAAAATAAGACCAAAACTCGAATAACTCGAATTGTATATTTGAATTGATGTCTTGAAACTACATATAAAAATATGATTTTTAAGACAAACCATACAATTTTTAGACAACCATTTATAGAGCAGTTCTTTTGTGAAGCAAAAATGTATTTTTATGAATTTCGGATAATTTATTTAATAATTTTTGATGAAATTTGAAGTGTAGCGAGAGTAATGTTGTAGGATCACCAGAAAATTGTTGAAATAATTTTCGAATTTGAGGTTTGTTGGGGGGAAACAAAAGTAGGGTTTTTGTACTCTGTATATTTGGGTTCGGTTGAGTGATTCTCGCGACATCATGTCTTCACCGAGTGACGAGCAGTTTTGGGAGGAGTTAGGTAGTGATGTTGGCTATCCATGGCCGAAAGCTTGATGTCTCAGGTGATCGCAATCGTGTAGACGTGGGAAATTTGTCTACTGCGTTCGAGTTTCTATTCAACTTTAAAGTCGAATTTTGATTTCGTGCGTGGGGGGTTGTTTTGGGCTTCGTATTCGAGTGAGGGAAGGATTTGCGACTTGAGGGTGGCGTCGCAAGGTGGTAGCGCGGTGGTGGACCGCCGTGCACGTGCATGGCGGCGGAGATGATTGTGTTTTGGGTCGACTCGAGGAAAACTCGAGTATGTACGTGGAACGCTTCGAGTTAGATGCTGGGTCGAGTGTTTTGCGTGTGGGTTTATATGTTTTAACTGAAATAAAACTGAAGTTTTTTTTAAAAACATAAAAAAAAAGAATCAGGGAAGAAGAGGAGAGACAGGGGAGTTTTAACGTGAGAAGTTGCTGGGTGGATTCGAGTCCTACCCGAGGCGGGTACGATGTTGTCTTCGGGTTTGAGATTGCAGAGGTTGTATGGCTGTAGTATGGAAATAGTAGTAATTAAGTTAAGTGTAAACTTTGTTATTAAGTGTTGACAAAATTGTTTTAAGCCCAAATGAACTGTAAAGCTCTGCTGAGACAAAGTTCACGTAATTAATTAAGTGGAAGTTAATTATGAATGTAATAACATTTATAATTGTAATTTTACAAGTAGTTCAAACTTAATCAAATTAATAATTAACGATTTTAATAATAATCTTATGAATTCATTTGTAATTAAGAATTTAAATAATCATTAGAAGTTGATTAATTAACTAAATGTAGTTGACTGATTAATGATTGAACGATTTAGTGATTAATAATTATGATTAATTAAGCAATTAATAATAATTAAATGTGTAATTATGTTTTATAATCAATAATTAAGATTATTGATTAATAATTAATTCATTAATTAAGTGAATAATTAATAAATAATTAATCAATTGAAAAAAAGTTAATTAATTAATAGTTAATGATTAATTAAATTAAGTTTTATAATCAATAATTAAGATTATTGATTAATAATTAATTCATTAATTAAGTGAATAAGTAATGGGTAGTTAATGAATTGAAATAAGTTAGTTTATGAGTAATTGATTAAGCAAAGAATAAAACATAATTCATTCTTAAGATATGCAATTAAGTTTAAAATAAATCAAAACTGTTGATTTAAATCGATGTTTATATTGATTGCCTCTGATGATTATTTATATCCTGTGATGTTTTATGATATTCTGGATATATCTGTGATGATTGCTATATGATTTATCTGTGTTAAATTGCTTTATGATTTATCTGATGTTATTTATCTGTATTAAATTGTTATATGAATTCAATTGTTAAATTTAAACTGTTAAGTTAATTAGACAACTTGGACTTTAAAATGGCGTTTGGATTTCGATGAGACCGGGATCGGGTATCCAATTGATATTTCGAAAACCACATCGATCCAAATTAAACGTTGGGTCGTGTAATCTCAAGTGAAGATCGAGATGGTGTTTTCAGAATGCAAGGGTTATCGTCGTTAACTCTGAGGGTGATTCCAAAATGAGTGTAACGAGATAATGCCTTCGGTTTCGTTCGAACCCGGAACGAACTTGTATGGATTGAATGCTTTCAGCACATCGTCAGGCGGACGATGAGCATTCTAAGTGATATGTTCTATAAAGGTAATCGCAGCCTCAAGCCTCATCAACCGGGAATGGCTAAAACAGGGAGGTACAGCAAGGTTAGGTGGGTCATGCCCAAGCAGGACGAGATATACCCCTGTCGAGATGTCCCTTTTTATTCGGCTGTGTGGGCGGTTGGAATGGTTTCGGCCTTGTGTTGCAGGGGAGTTAGGGTGGCTCCTCGGTACTGTGATCTAGACCACGTACTGTGACGGGCGGTACCCTAGTATCCCTGCCATTGTATGGGATCCAATTTCTAATAAGCGCCGTACGTTTTGATTGTGCCCAACTATGTTGAAATGTGAGATGTAAGCATTTCAGCTATTTCTGTATTTTACTTGAAAACCCTAGACACTATTATAATATCACTGGATTTCCTATGAAATGTTTTGGTTAGCGTAAGGTAAAAACTTACCCGTATTTATTTGTGGGGAGTCTTACGTGATACCTTTCTTTTAAATGATTTTCAAAGTTAAACAATGTTAAACCGTTTACTCATACCAGATCCACGTCTGACCCGGAGTTTTTTTTTTTCATAAACTTTCGGGTACCCAAATTTTTACGGGTAGCCAAGAGATTCAGGTTAGCTTTGACGACTTCTGGAGGAGCAATGGAGCAGGAGGCTTCAGCGATGTAGACATATATATCTTTATAGTTTCGCTGTGTTTGTTAGTTTATGATATTTGAGATGTATGTTCTGACAGATATGTATATGATAGTCATGTTGTATGATATTGTTTAACTATGATGTATATATAACTATGTAATATTTATGTTGATATATTATATTTTATTCCGTTCCGCTGTGAGATTCTGATGTTGTTGTTCTTTCTTTCTTTTCTTTTCTATTTCTATCCCTTTCTTTCTTATTGATGACACGACTTTCTGGGCGTAGAAAGCCGGGTCGTCACAGCTGGTATCAGAGCGCTAGGTTGAGTGAATACCTAGGCTCTTGAGTGATTTTTTTCTTGAGAGAGCGTATTTGTAATTTTGATATATATATATATATATATATTTATTTATTTATTTATTTACACCTATTTATTGGGTTACCTGTTCGGGTATTCCAATATAAGTTATAAGATAGGGTAGTGGTGTGTGAAACACGACTACCGATAATTAGAATTTTGAATATTTGTAGTTGGAGTGTATCTGTCGAGACTGTAGACCTATTACCGTCTGGAGTGAGTTTTGGATGATGTGAGGATTTCATGGTTGGAATGTAATTTTGGATGAGCTTGAGTTTGGATCTATCGGATGGACATGACCAAATCATGATATCTTGATATCTCAAGGTGCTGTAGCTGTGTGATGAAACACAGTGAGTTTGGATGTCTCCGAAGATGTTTCTTTGGAACAAGTTGAGGAAGTATGTCCGTTTCGGAATTGTGACCAAGTTCAGTAGGGTATTTTTGTTTGATTGAGGCCCAAGTTTCTCGAAGAGCTTTAAATAGAAGTCTTTGGACATTGAGGATTAGCCCTATAGTTAGAAGTGTTATGTGTGCTGTTGAGAAGGTTTGTTGATTAACAGTTTTCTTGAGGTGATTTCAGAAATAGTAGAGTGGATTCATTTCTTCGATGGATTGACCTGAATAGTATGTGGCTGTTCTGGATTGTGAAGAGAGAACAAACTTATTTGGGTAGAATTTCCAGAGTGTTGTGCGACAATTCTGGAATTCATTTGTGTAATCTTTTGCAAGGAGTTGAGACTTCTCAAGAGAAAGTGAGGAAATCGAAGTGGTTCAAGATTTTCCTGATGTTTTCGAAGAAGTTAAGTGTCTACCGCCACATCGAGAAATTGAGTTTCGTATTGATTTGATTCCAGGAGTTGTGCCGGTGATTTAGTCCAGTAGGAGAATGCCTCCTAGAGAGAGAAGAGTTGATTAAGCAGACGCAAGATCTTTTGGAGAAAGGTTTGATTAGACCCAGTTTTTCTTGTTGGGGCTCTGCAGCTGTGTTTGTCACCAAATCGGATGGTTCGCTAAGGTTCTGTGTTGAATAAGTTTGTGCTGGTATTCATTAATAATATCTTGGTCTACTCCTAATCGGAAGAGGAGTACAGGCATCATTTGAGGATTGTATTGGAAACTCTGAGGAAGCATGTGTTGAAGGAAAAAATTTTAAAGTGCCATTTCTGGAAATCAGAAGTTAAATTTTTTTGGGGCACAGTATTTTGGGTGAAGATATCTCTGTAGACCCGGCGAAAGGAGAATCTATTCTAGAATGGAAGCAACCAATGGAAATTCATAGTTTTCTGGTTTAGTTGGCTACTACAGAAAATTTATTAAGGATTATTCCAAGTTTCTTCGCATCTGACCAAACTAACAAGGAAAGGAACCAAATTCAAATGGACACCTCAGTGAAGAAGATTTTCAGGACTTGAAGACAAGGCTAACCAGTGCACTAGTACTTGCTATTCCGGATGGGAAGAGGAAATTTGAAGTATATACGGATGCATGTTTAATTGGATTGGGTGCAGTGTTAATGCAGAATGGCAGAGTGAGTGCATATGCTAGTCGGCAATTGGAGTCTCATGAGAAGAACTATGCTACGTATGATTTAGAACTGTTAGCTATTGTTTTTGTTGTGAAAATCTGGAGACGGTATTTTTTGGGAGAAAAGTTTGAGTTATTCATGGATCAAAAACCGTTGAAATATATTTTCTCTCAAAAACATCTTAATTTGAGACAGCAGGGATGGGTCGAATTTTTGACATCTTATGATCTGGATATTTTGTATACTCCAGGGAAAGCAAATGTCGTGGCTGATGCTCTTAGTAGAAATGCGGTCTTATCTCTTTGGAAGTAGTTCCATCTCTCCAAGAAAGGATCATTAGTAAGAAAATGAAAGATAAATCTTTTTGAGGAAATAATTCTTGGACCTAAGGACGGGCGATATTCGAATTTCAAGGTGGACGATCAAGATACTTTAAGGATTAATAGTCGTTTGTGTGCGTCTAATATTGATGGACCGAGGCAAGAAGTTTTAGCTGAGAGTCATCGTTCCTGATTGAATATTCACCCGGGAATTTCGAAGATGTATAAAAATATGAGAAGAGTTTTCTAGTGGCCGAATATGAAAAGGATGTAGCTGCTTTTGTTAACAGTGAGCCATTTATCAGTCTGCAGGATTATTGCAACCTTTGGAAATTCCAGATTGGAAATGGGAAATGATCTCGATGCATTTTATAGACGGTTTGCCTAGAACCAGGAAAGGACATGAAGGAATATGGGTTATTGTAGATCGTTTGACGAAGAGTGCCCATTTTATTCCAGTTAAGGCAACTTGCACTGCAGTTTCATTGGCGAAAATTTTCTTGAAGGAGATAGTCAGATTACATGATGTTCCTATCAGCATAGTAAGTGACGGTTATCCTATTTTCACTAGTAAACTTTTGGGAAGCTTTGCAATCAGCAATGGGAACTAGTTTGAAATTAAGTACAGCCTATCATCCTCATACGGACGGAAAACGGAAAAACTTAATCATAGTTTGGAAGATATGTTTCGAGCTTGTGTATTGGACTTTGGTGGATCATGGGAAGACCATCTTCATTTAGTAGAATTTTCTTATAATAATATCTACCAAGCGAGTATGAAGATGACTCCATATGAAGCTCTGTATGGAAGACCGTGTAGATTCCCATCTTGTTGGATTGAATCGAATACTTGGACCCGATCTAATTCGAGAAGCTTCTGCGAAGGTTAAGCTTATCAAGAGAAAGAATGAAAGCTGCTCAAGATCGTCAGAAGAAATATGCAGATAGGGGACGAAGACCATTGAAATTTGAGATCGGAGATTTTGTTTTTTTTAAGTTTCCCAATAAAAGGTGTTATAAGATTCGGAAAAACGGGAAAACTTGCTCCGAGATATATTGGTCCATTCCGAGTGTTGGAAAGAATTGGGACTGTAGTCTATAGGATTGAATTGCCAGAACGGATGTCTGGGATTCACAATGTAATTCATGTGTCTCATTTAAGGAAATTTGTTCATGACCCATCTTTGGTAGTAGAACCAGTTATTCAGGAGGATTTAGAAGTAGAACCCAACCTGACTGTAGTTAGAAATCCTGTTCAGATTGTAGATCAAGACAAGAAGCAACTTAGGAACTAAGTGGTGAAACCCGTCAAGGTACAATGGAGTGAGGATCCCATAGATTGTACCTGGGAAACTCTTGATAGTTTTAGGAGAGCTTATCCAGATTTTGTCCGAATAGGTAGTAATGTTGTTAGAATTGACTGTTTGATTGTTTGTTTTGTATGATGAAGTGTATGTTTAGATTGTTAATAATTAAGTTTTTGAAAATTAACTGTTCTTTAAATTTCGGGGACGAAATTCTTTTAAGGGGGAAGGAATGTGACATTTCGGAATTTTGACCCTATTATTATAATAAATTTTTAATCTAATTTAAATAAAATATAAGATTTTCATTTCATAAATAAATAAGAATTTGGATATTATTAGTTGTATATGGGTCATAAGTGAATATAACTTCAAATATGAAATAGATTCTTTCAACAATATTCAGAAATAAATATGTATTATTCAATTAAATTAAAATTTATGTATTAATGACATTAATTATCAGATATATGAATATAGATAATAATAAGTATAATAACGCAATTCTTTTCATATAAAATACAAATACATTAATGCAAATATAATATACAAATCAAATATTTGTAATATTTAACTTTAATGAAAAATAAGATTAATCTGTGTTTCTTACAACAGTTTTTATAAGTCAATTAAATATAAGCTTATACAAGTAGCATAAGTATAGTATAATTATATGTTAACATAAGTTTGAAGACAAACATATATTCTGTCAAAAAAAATCTAATGTGCAGTATGTGTTTAAGATATAGGATAATAAAATAAAGAGCAAGAATACACATCAATAAAGCATTTTTGTTCAGACCAAAAGTTGCAAGCAAACTGTATATGCATAAGCAAATAAATATTTACAGCTAAAATAAGACAAAACAAGTTTCTTAGTACAACATAATAATTATAAACCTTTATTAATACATCTTTTTACAAACTAAAAATGTGGAAATTTCTTTGTACAAACAAACTCAATTTCAAGTGCCAGCAAAAACATTTAGTACAAAACAAATCTGCAAAAAAACATCTTTGTATAAATCTTTATGTCAGTCAACATTTAATTATGTGTTAGTATAAGTAAAGACATAAGTATTCAATTAGCACACATAGTTGTCTGAAATAAAATATCTCAGCCGAAATACTCATATTATTTTCAGGCCTTAGTACAAAGAATAGTAAAGCAAAATATTAAATTATGTTAAAGCTTATGCAAGAAGACAGCTTGTTCAAGTTATATATGTATTTATCATTGCATTAACTTCAGTCATTAACTCATGAAAGCAAATCTGAGGAGAAACAAAAGAAAATAAATAAAACTTGATATTTCTAGTTCAAATCAAAATTCAAGCAAAAGGAAATTTACTGGAAAACCATTTTTGCAAACTGTTGTCTCCTAGTTAGCCTCTGTTTCAAGTTGCTACTGTCTTGAGTGAGTAAACTATTTTTAATCAAACTCTTATTTTGTTGTTTATGAAGATTTTGTTATGTGCATATTAAAAGTTCTGGATTGCTTGCTAAATACAGGAAATTCGTACAGATTGTTCTTTCAGGTTTTCAAATTTCTGTAGAGGCATAGAACACTGAATATATAAAACTTTTATATAAAATCCCTTTCTTTAATTAACAACTTAACTAAATATATGTGTTTTGTTTAAGATTAAAGCTTGTATCTTTTGTTTAGTAGCAGGTGGAAAACAATAGTACTGTAAATTCCAATTTACAGTAAAGAAATAAAAATAAGACCAAAATTCGAATAACTCGAATTGTATATTTGAATTGATGTCTTGAAACTACATTTAAACATATGATTTTTAAGACAAACCATACAATTTTTAGACAATCATTTATAGAGCAGTTCTTTTGTGAAGCAAAAATGTATTTTTATGAATTTCAGATGATTTATTTAATACTTTTTGATGAAATTTGAAGTGTAGCTAGAGTAATGTTGTAGGATCACCAGAAAATTGTTGAGATAATTTTCGAATGTGAGGTTTGTTGGGGGGAAACAAAAGTAGGGTTTTTGTACTCTGTATATTTGGGTTCGGTTGAGTGATTCTCGCAACATCATGTCTTCACCGAGTGACGAGCAGTTTTGGGAGGAGTTAGGTAGTGATGTTGGCTATCCATGGCCGAAAGCTTGATGTCTTAGGTGATCGCAATCGTGTAGACGTGGGAAATTTGTCTACTGCGTTCGAGTTTCTATTCAACTTTAAAGTCGAATTTTGATTTCGTGCGTGGGGGGTTGTTTTGGGCTTCGTATTCGAGTGAGGGAAGGATTTGCGACTTGAGGGTGGCGTCGCAAGGTGGTAGCACGGTGGTGGACCGCCGTGCACGTGCATGGCGGCGGAGATGATTGTGTTTTGGGTCGACTCGAGGAAAACTCGAGTATGTACGTGGAACGCTTCGAGTTAGATGCTGGGTCGAGTGTTTTGCGTGTGGGTTTATATGTTTTAACTGAAATAAAACTGAAGTTTTTTTAAAAAACATAAAAAAAAAAAGAATCAGGGAAGAAGAGGAGAGACAGGGGAGTTTTAACGCGAGAAGTTGCTGGGTGGATTCGAGTCCTACCCGAGGCGGGCACGATGTTGTCTTCGGGTTTGAGATTGCAGAGGTTGTATGGCTGTAGTATGGAAATAGTAGTAATTAAGTTAAGTGTAAACTTTGTTATTAGGTGTTGACAAAATTGTTTTAAGCCCAAATGAACTGTAAAGCTTTGCTGAGACAAAGTTCACGTAATTAATTTAAGTGGAAGTTAATTATGAATGTAATAACATTTATAATTGTAATTTTACAAGTAGTTCAAACTTAATCAAATTAATAATTAACGATTTTAATAATAATCTTATGAATTCATTTGTAATTAAGAATTTAAATAATCATTAGAAGTTGATTAATTAACTAAATGTAGTTGACTGATTAATGATTGAACGATTTAGTGATTAATAATTATGATTAATTAAGCAATTAATAATAATTAAATGTGTACTTAAGTTTTATAATCAATATTTAAGATTATTGATTAATAATTAATTCATTAATTAAGTGAATAGTTAATAAATAATTAATGAATTGAAAAAAGTTAATTAATTAATAGTTAATGATTAATTAAATTAAGTTTTATAATCAATAATTAAGATTATGCAATTAAGTTTAAAATAAATCAAAACTGTTGATTTAAATCGATGTTTATATTGATTGCCTCTGATGATTATTTATATCCTGTGATGTTTTATGATATTCTGGATATATCTGTGATGATTGCTATATGATTTATCTGTGTTAAATTGCTTTATGATTTATCTGATGTTATTTATCTGTATTAAATTGTTATATGAATTCAATTGTTAAATTTAAACTGTTAAGTTAATTAGACAACTTGGACTTTAAAATGGCGTTTGGATTTCGATGAGACCGGGATCGGGTATCCAATTGATATTTCGAAAACCACATCGATCCAAATTAAACGTTGGGTCGTGTAATCTCAAGTGAAGATCGAGATGGTGTTTTCAGAATGCAAGGGTTATCGTCGTTAACTCTGAGGGTGATTCCAAAATGAGTGTAACGAGATAATGCCTTCGGTTTCGTTCGAACCCGGAACGAACTTGTATAGATTGAATGCTTTCAGCACATCGTCAGGCGGACGATGAGCATTCTAAGTGATATGTTCTATAAAGGTAATCGCAGCCTCAAGCCTCATCAACCGGGAATGGCTAAAACAGGGGAGGTGCAGCAAGGTTAGGTGGGTCATGCCCAAGCAGGACGAGATATACCCCTGTCTAGATGTCCCTTTTTATTCGGCTGTGTGGGCGGTTGGATGTACACCAACTGCGGGGTTATCTTGTTCGGGACTATTCAGTAAGGAATGGTTCCGGCCTTGTGTTGCAGGGGAGTTAGGTTGGCTCCTCGGTACTGCGATCTAGACCACGTACTGTGACGGGCGGTACCCCAGTGGCCCTGCCATTGTATGGGATCCAATTTCCAATAAGCGCCGTACGTTTTGATTGCGCCCAACTATGTTGAAATGTGAGATGTAAGCATTTCAGCTATTTCTATATTTTACTTGAAAACCCTAGACACTATTATAATATCACTGGATTTCCTATGAAATGTTTTGGTTAGCTTAAGGTAAAAACTTACCCGTATTTATTTGTGGGGAGTCTTACGTGATACCTTTCTTTTAAATGATTTTCAAAGTTAAACAACGTTAAACCGTTTACTCATACCAGACCCATGTCTGACCCGGAGTTTTTTTTTCATAAACTTTCGGGTACCCAAATTTTTACGGGTAGCCAAGAGATTCAGGTTAGCTTTGACGACTTCTAGAGGAGCAATGGAGCAGGAGGCTTCAGCGACGTAGACATATATATCTTTATAGTTCCGCTGTGTTAGTTAGTTTATGATATTTGAGATGTATGTTCTGACAGATATGTATATGATAGTCATGTTGTATGATATTGTTTAACTCTGATGTATATATAACTATGTAATATTTATGTTGATATATTATATTTTATTCCGTTCCGCTGTGAGATTCTGATGTTGTTGTTCTTTCTTTCTTTTCTTTTCTATTTCTATCCCTTTATTTCTTATTGATGGCACGACTTTCTGGGCGTAGAAAGCCGGGTCGTCACAGCTGGTATCAGAGCGCTAGGTTGAGTGAATACCTAGGCTCTTGAGTGATTTTTTTCTTGAGAGAGCGTATTTGTAATTTTGATACATACATACACACACACACACACACACACACACACACACACACACACACACATATATATATATATATATATATTTCCATCTATTTATTGGGTTACCTGTTCGGGTATTCCAATATAAGTTATAAGATAGGGTAGTGGTGTGTGAAACACGACTACCGATAATTGGAGTTTTGAATATTTGTAGTTGGAGTGTATCTGTCGAGACTGTAGACCTATTACCGTCTCGAGTGAGTTTTGGATGATGTGAGGATTTCATGGTTGGAATGTAATTTTGGATGAGCTTGAGTTTGGATCTATCGGATGGACATGACCAAATCATGATATCTTGATATCTCAAGGTGTTGTAGCTGTGTGATGAAACACAGTGAGTTTGGATGTCTCCAAAGATGTTTCTTTGGAATAAGTTGAGGAAGTATGTCCGTTTCGGAATTGTGACCAAGTTCAGTAGGGTATTTTTGTTTGATTGAGGCCCAAGTTTCTCGAAGTGCTTTAAATAGAAGTCTTTGGACATTGAGGATTAGCCCTATCGCTGGAAGTGTTCTGTGTGTTGTTGAGAAGGTTTGTTGATTAGCAGTTTTCTTCAGGTGATTTCAAAAATAGCAGAGTGGATTCATTTCTTCGATGGATTGACCTGAACAGTATGTGGCTGTTCTGGATTGTGAAGAGAGAACAAACTTATTTGGGTAGAATTGCCAGAGTGTTGTGCGACAATTCTGGAATTCATTTGTGTAATCTTTTGCATGGAGTTGAGACTTCTGTGTGCTGTGTGCTGTTGAGAAGGTTTGTTGATTAGCAGTTTTCTTCAGGTGATTTCAAAAATAGCAGAGTGGATTCATTTCTTCGATGGATTGACCTGAACAGTATGTGGCTGTTCTGGATTGTGAAGAGAGAACAAACTTATTTGGGTAGAATTGCCAGAGTGTTGTGCGACAATTCTGGAATTCATTTGTGTAATCTTTTGCAAGGAGTTGAGACTTCTCAAGAGAAAGTGAGGAAATCGAAGTGGTTCAAGATTTTCCTGATGTTTTCGAAGAAGTTAAGTGTCTACCGCCACATCGAGAAATTGAGTTTCGTATTGATTTGATTCCAGGAGTTGTGCCGGTGATTTAGTCCAGTAGGAGAATGCCTCCTAGAGAGAGAAGAGTTGATTAAGCAGACGCAAGATCTTTTGGAGAAAGGTTTGATTAGACCCAGTTTTTCTTGTTGGGGCTCTGCAGCTGTGTTTGTCACCAAATCGGATGGTTCGCTAAGGTTCTGTGTTGAATAAGTTTGTGCTGGTATTCATTAATAATATCTTGGTCTACTCCTAATCAGAAGAGGAGTACAGGCATCATTTGAGGATTGTTTTGGAAACTCTGAGGAAACATGTGTTGAAGGCAAAATTTTCAAAGTGCCATTTCTGGAAATCAGAAGTTAAATTTTTTTTGGGGCACAGTATTTTGGGTGAAGATATCTCCGTAGACCCGGCGAAAGTAGGATCTATTCTAGAATGGAAGCAACCAATGGAAATTCATAGTTTTCTGGTTTAGCTGGCTACTACAGAAAATTTATTAAGGATTATTCCAAGTTTCTTCGCATCTGACCAAGCTAACAAGGAAAGGAACCAAATTCAAATGGACACCTCAGTGAAGAAGATTTTCAGGAATTGAAGACAAGGCTAACCAGTGCACCAGTACTTGCTATTCCGGATGGGAAGAGGAAATTTAAAGTATATACGGATGCATGTTTAATTGGATTGGGTGCAGTGTTAATGCAGAATGGCAGAGTGAGTGCATATTATAGTCGGCAATTGGAGTCTCATGAGAAGAACTATGCTACGTATGATTTAGAACTGTTAGCTATTGTTTTTGTTGTGAAAATCTGGAGACAGTATATTTTGGGAGAAAAGTTTGAGTTATTCATGGATCACAAACCGTTGAAATATATTTTCTCTCAGAAAGATCTTAATTTGAGACAGCAGGGATTGGTCGAATTTTTGGCATCTTATGATCTGGATATTTTGTATACTCCAGGGAAAGCAAATGTCGTGGCTGATGCTCTTAGTAGAAATGCGGTCTTATCTCTTTTGGAAGTAGTTCCATCTCTCCAAGAAAGGATCATTAGTAAGAAAATGAAAGATAAATCTTTTTGAGGAAATAATTCTTGGACCTAAGGACGGGCGATATTCGAATTTCAAGGTGGACGATCAAGATACTTTAAGGATTAATAGTCGTTTGTGTGCGTCTAATATTGATGGACCGAGGCAAGAAGTTTTAGCTGAGAGTCATCGTTCCTGATTGAATATTCACCCGGGAATTTCGAAGATGTATAAAAATATGAGAAGAGTTTTCTAGTGGCCGAATATGAAAAGGATGTAGCTGCTTTTGTTAACAGTGAGCCATTTATCAGTCTGCAGGATTATTGCAACCTTTGGAAATTCCAGATTGGAAATGGGAAATGATCTCGATGCATTTTATAGACGGTTTGCCTAGAACCAGGAAAGGACATGAAGGAATATGGGTTATTGTAGATCGTTTGACGAAGAGTGCCCATTTTATTCCAGTTAAGGCAACTCACATTGAGTTTCATTGGCGAAAATTTTCTTGAAGGAGATAGTCAGATTACATGATGTTCCTATCAGCATAGTAAGTGACCGTGATTCTATTTTCACTAGTAAACTTTTGGGAAGCTTTGCAATCAGCAATGGGAACTAGTTTGAAATTAAGTACAGCCTATCATCCTCATACGGACGGAAAACGCAAAAAATTAATCATAGTTTGGAAGATATGTTTCGAGCTTGTGTATTGGACTTTGGTGGATCATGGGAAGACCATCTTCATATAGTAGAATTTTCTTATAATAATATCTACCAAGCGAGTATGAAGACGACTCCATATGAAGCTCTGTATGGAAGACCGTGTAGATTCCCATCTTGTTGGATTGAATCGAATGATCGACTTGTACTTGGACCCGATCTAATTCGAGAAGCTTCTGCGAAGGTTAAGATTATCAAGAGAAAGAATGAAAGCTGCTCAAGATCGTCTGAAGAAATATGCAGATAGGGGACGAAGATCATTGAAATTTGAGATCGGAGATTTTGTTTTTTTAATTTCCCAATCAAAGGTGTTATAAGGTTCGAAAAAACGGGAAAACTTGCTCCGAGATATATTTGTCCATTCCAAGTGTTGGAAAGAATTGGAACTGTAGTCTATAGGATTGAATTGCCAGAACGGATGTCTGGGATTCACAATGTAATTCATGTGTCTCATTTAAGGAAATTTGTTCATGACCCATCTTTGGTAGTAGAACCAGTTATTCAGGAAGATTTAGAAGTAGAACCCAACCTGACTGTAGTTAGAAATCCTGTTCAGATTGTAGATCATGACAAGAAGCAACTTAGGAACTAAGTGGTGAAACCCATCAAGTTACAATGGAGTGAGGATCCCAGAGATTGTACTTGGGAAACTCTTGACAGTTTTAGGAGAGCTTATCCTGATTTTGTCCGAATAGGTAGTAATGTTGTTAGAATTGACTGTTTGATTGTTTGTTTTGTATGATGAAGTGTATGTTTAGATTGTTAATAATTAAGTTTTTGAAAATTAACCGTTGCTTAAATTTCTGGGACGAAATTCTTTTAAGGGGGGAGGAATGTGACATTCCGGAATTTTGACCCTATTATTATAATAAATTTTTAATCTAATTTAAATAAAATATAAGATTTTCATTTCATAAATAAATAAGAATTTGGATATTATTAGTTGTATATGGGTCATGAGTGAATATAACTTCAAATATGAAATAGATTCTTTCAACAATATTCAGAAATAAATATGTATTATTCAATTAAATTAAAATTTATGTATTAATGACATTAGTTATCAGATATATGAATACAGATAATAATAAGTATAATAACGCAATTCTTTTCATATAAAATACAAATACATTAATGCAAATATAATATACAAATCAAATATTTGTAATATTTAACTTTAATGCAAAAAAAGATTAATCTGTGTTTCTTATAACAGTTTTTATAAGTCAATTAAATATAAGCTTATACAAGTAGCATAAGTATAGTATAATTATATGTTAACATAAGTTTGAAGACAAACATATATTCTGTCCAAAAAAAAAACTAATGTGCAGTTTGTGTTTAAGATATAGGATAATAAAATAAAGAGCAAGAATACACATCAATAAAGCATTTTTGTTCAGACCAAAAGTTGCAAGCAAACTGTATACGCATAAGCAAATAAATATTTACAGCTAAAATAAGACAAAACAAGTTTGTCAGTAAAACATAATAATTATAAACCTTTATTAATACATCTTTGTACAAACTAAAAATGTGGAAATTTCTTTGTACAGAGAAACTCAATTTCAAGTGCCAGCAAAAACATTTAGTACAAAACAAATCTGCAAAAAAACATCTTTGTATAAATCTTTATGTCAGACAACATTTAATTATGTGTTAGTATAAGTAAAGACATAAGTATTCAATTAGCACACATATTTGTCTGAAATAAAATATCTCAGCCGAAATACTCATATTATTTTCAGGCCTTAGTATAAAGAATAGTAAAGCAAAATATTAAATTATGTTAAAGCTTATGCAAGAAGACAGCTTGTTAAAGTTATATATATTTTTATCATTGCATTAACTTCAGTCATTAACTCATGAAAGCAAATCTGAGGAGAAACAAAAGAAAATAAATAAAACTTGATATTTCTAGTTCAAATCAAAATTCAAGCAAAAGGAAATTTACTGGAAAACCATTTTTGCAAACTGCTGTCTCCTAGTTAGCCTCTGTTTCAAGTTGCTACTGTCTTGAGTGAGTAAACTATTTTTAATCAAACTCTTATTTTGTTGTTTATGAAGATTTTTTTATGTGCATATTAAAAGTTCTGGATTGCTTGCTAAATACAGGAAGTACGTACAGATTGTTCTTTCAGGTTTTCAAATTTCTATAGAGGCATAGAACACTGAATATATCAAACTTTTATATAAAATCCCTTTCTTTAATTAACAACTTAACTAAATATATGTGTTTAGTTTAAGATTAAAGCTTGTATCTTTTGTTTAGTAGCAGGTGGAAAACATTAGTACTGTAAATTCCAATTTACAGTAAAGAAATAAAAATAAGACCAAAATTCGAATAACTCGAATTGTATATTTGAATTGATGTCTTGAAACTACATATAAAAATATGATTTTTAAGACAAACCATACAATTTTTAGACAACCATTTATAGAGCAGCTCTTTTGTGAAGCAAAAATGTATTTTTATCAATTTCAGATAATTTATTTAATACTTTTTGATGAAATATGAAGTGTAGCTAGAGTAATGTTGTAGGATCACCAGAAAATTGTTGAAATAATTTTCGAATGCGAGGTTTGTTGGGGGGAAACAAAAGTAGGGTTTTCGTACTCTGTATATTTGGGTTCGGTTGAGCGATTCTCGCGACATCATGTCATCACCGAGTGACGAGCAGTTTTGGGAGGAGTTAGGTAGTGATGTTGGCTATCCATGGCCGAAAGCTTGATGTCTCATGTGATCGCAATCGTGTAGACGTGGGAAATTTGTCTACTGCGTTCGAGTTTTTATTCAACTTCATAGTCGAATTTTGATTTCGTGCGTGGGGGGTTGTTCTGGGCTTCGTATTCGAGTGAGGGAAGGATTTGCGACTTGAGGGTGGCGTCGCAAGGTGGTAGCGTGGAGGTGGACCGCCGTGCACGTGCACGGCAGCGGAGATGATTGTGTTTTGGGTCGACTTGAGGAAAACTCGAGTATGTACGTGGAACGCTTCGAGTTACATGCTGGGGTCGAGTGTTTTGCTTGTGGGTTTATATGTTTTAACTGAAATAAAACTGAAGTTTTTTTTAAAAACATAAAAAAAAGAGAATCAGGGAAGAAGAGGAGAGACAGGGGAGTTTTAACGCGAGAAGTTGCTGGGTGGATTCGAGTCCTACCCGAGGCGAGCACAATGTTGTCTTCGGGTTTGAGATTGCAGAGGTTGGATAGCTGTAGTATGGAAATAGTAGTAATTAAGTTGACTATAAACTTTGTTATTAGGTGTTGACAAAATTGTTTTAAGCCCAAATGAACTTTAAAGCTTTGCTGAGACAAAGTTCACGTAATTAATTTAAGTGGAAGTTAATTATGAATGTAATAACATTTATAATTGTAATTTTACAAGTAGTTCAAACTTAATCAAATTAATAATTAACGATTTTAATAATAATCTTATGAATTCATTGTAATTAAGAATTTAAATAATCATTAGAAGTTGATTAATTAACTAAACGTAGTTGACTGATTAATGATTGAACGACTTAGTGATTAATAATTATGATTAATTAAGCAATTAATAATAATTAATTGTGTAATTAAGTTTTATAATCAATAATTAAGATTATTGATTAATAATTAATTCATTAATTAAGTGAATAATTAATAAATAATTAATGAATTGAAAAAAAGTTAATTAATTAATAGTTAATGATTAATTAAATTAAGTTTTATAATCAATAATTAAGATTATTGATTAATAATTAATTCATTAATTAAGTGAATAAGTAATGGGTAGTTAATGAATTGAAATAAGTTAATTTATGAGTAATTGATTAAGCAAAGAATAAAACATAATTCATTCTTAAGATATGCAATTAAGTTTAGAACAAATCAAAACTGTTGATTTAAATCGATGTTTATATTGATTGCCTCTGATGATTATTTATATCCTGTGATGTTCTGTGATATTCTGGATATATCTGTGATGATTGCTATATGATTTATCTGTGTTAAATTGCTTTATGATTTATCTGATGTTATTTATCTGTATTAAATTGCTATATGAATTCAATTGTTAAATTTAAACTATTAAGTTAATTAGACAACTTGGACTTTAAAATGGCGTTTGGATTTCGGTGAGACCAGGATCGGGTATCCAATTGATATTCCGAAAACCACATCGATCCAAATTAAACGTTAGGTCGTGTAATCTCAAGTGAAGATCGAGATGGTGTTTTCAGAATGCAAGGGTTATCGTCGTTAACTCTGAGGGTGATTTCAAAATGAGTGTAACGAGATAATGCCTTCGGTTTCGTTCGAACCCGGAATGAACTTGTATGGATTGAATGCTTTCAGCACATCGTCAGGCGGACGATGAGCATTCTAAGTGATATGTTCTATAAAGGTAATCGCAGCCTCAAGCCTCATCAACCGGGAATGGCTAAAACAGGAGAGGTGCAGCAAGGTTAGGTGGGTCATGCCCAAGCAGGACGAGATATACCCCTGTCTAGATGTCCCTTTTTATTCGGCTGTGTGGGCGGTTGGATGTACACCAACTATGGGGTTATCTTGTTTGGGACTGTTCAGTAAGGAATGGTTCCGGCCTTATGTTGCAGGGGAGTTAGGGTGGCTCCTCGGTACTGTGATCTAGACCACGTACTGTGACGGGCGGTACCCCAATAGCCCTGCCATTGTATGGGATCCAATTTCCAATAAGCGCCGTACGTTTTGATTGTGCCCAACTATGTTGAAATGTGAGATGTAAGCATTTCAGCTATTTCTGTATTTTTCTTGAAAACCCTAGACACTATTATAATATCACTGGATTTCCTATCAAATGTTTTGGTTAGCGTAAGGTAAAAACTTACCCGTATTTATTTGTGGGGAGTCTTACGTGATACCTTTCTTTTAAATGATTTTCAAAGTTAAACAACGTTAAACCATTTACTCATACCAGACCCATGTCTGACCCGGAGGTTTTTTTTTTCATAAACTTTCGGGTACCCAAATTTTTACGTGTAGCCAAGAGATTCAGGTTAGCTTTGACGACTTCTGGAGGAGCAATGGAGCAGGAGGCTTCAGCGATGTAGACATATATATCTTTATAGTTCCGCTGTGTTAGTTAGTTTATGATATTTGAGATGTATGTTCTGACAGATATGTATATGATAGTCATGTTGTATGATATTGTTTAACTCTGATGTATATATAACTATGTAATATTTATGTTGATATATTATATTTTATTCCGTTCCGCTGTGAGATTCTGATGTTGTTGTTCTTTCTTTCTTTTCTTTTCTATTTCTATCCCTTTCTTTCTTATTGATGACACGACTTTCTGGGCGTAGAAAGCCCGGTCATCACAACCCCTCTTCACTATCACTGAGTCTTACATCCATCGGCACCTTCAATCACCGAGCTCTGATCTCACCATCCCTTCTTCGCCTTCCACTTCAAGTATTCGACCCAGATCTTCTTTTTCCTGGCCGAAGTCCAGGAAACCGAGTCTTCTGTGTACCTAGTATGTTTTATATGTTGTATATTTATTTTTTTCATTTATTTTAAAGTATAAAGTTATACATAATACGATATCAGTTTGCATACATACGGGAGTCTGGATTTTAAATAAAGTATTTTATAAAACTGGTTTCTATATATGTATTGTTATAGTTTTATAAGAGATCAGTTACAAAATATGTTGTTTTAAGTAGTGTTTCGATAGTATACATTGCATGTAAAGTTATATATTGTCAATATCCTGGGTAAGTGGTAATTTAAGAGATACGCATTCGAGTGAATTGCATAATACGTAGATTTGTACAGATGTTTGTAGATATAATTATATATATATATATTGTATAGTTATGCGATATTTTATATATAGTATTAGTTTTACTCGGCTGTTATCTATATGTAGTGTGTGTGTGTGTGTGTGTATGTTTACCAAGTATATAAATTTGGACAGAAGCTCTATACAATTATTTTATAAGGGTATTTTATATAGGTACATATATGTATATAAGTCATATTTATTATTATTTTGATCTTAAATTATGGTTTATATATATCATTACTTTAGTTGTTAATACAGCCAGTATGTAACTTTGTATAGGATTTTATATTAGTTTATCTATATAAGTATATTTGAGTTAAAAATGTTACAATACACACACACACACATATATTCTCTGTTTATATCAAACTGATTTTTGATTTGTTCATATCAATTTCTGTTATCAGCCCTGTCCGTTGAATTCGTGCCTATCTGTGTTGCTTATTCGTGTTTGTCAAATCCCCTCTAACCTAGAAATGTGAGCAATCACTCACGATTAATGTTCTTTTATTTATTAAATTTGGTTTCAATTGAAACGACAAATGAAATATGCGGCTGTTAGTTATTTACACTGTTATACATATGTTATTACATGTATCAGTTCATCTGTGACGTCTGACACCATTATCTGTTATCTATACTATGATAATCCAGTTTGGTTGATAGATGATTGATTGTTTGATGTTGACATTGGATGTTACATTGTTAATGTTGTAAGTGATAAATAATTTGAAATTGAAATTGACGTAGGATAGTTAGATTGATATATGTATTGAATTTGATTAGATAAAAATTGTATAATATGAACCCTTTAAATGTTTAATTACTTGACATGTAGAAATATGGTAGATTACACCTTGAACCATTTAAATTTATGTTGTATAAATTGACATAGTATGAAATCGAATAATAAATGTCAAGTGTAGAACCGCATAAAACAATAGTGTAATAATCTTTAATCTACATGAAATGATAGTGTAGATTCTACAAATAATTATATTAATTTACACAAACAACAATGTAAATTAATACGATTATTTCGGGATTATTTAAATAAATTATTGTATTATTATTAATTGTTGTTATTGCTTGTTTATTTACTTTGATACCATCCCAGTTATCACAGTGCAAGTTCCCTTTGCTATGCTTTGATTTTTGAATTGGAATGAAATCAGGTTGAAATGATAAATACCCAAATAAAACTTTGACTTAGAATAGAAAATTAAATAAAAACACAATTGGTCAATAATTTGATTTAAAAATAAAAAATAAAGATTTTATTTGAATAAAATAATAAGGATTTTAAATGAAGTTGGAATTTGAATTCTAGTGAAATTTAAATGTTAATATTTAATAATCTAGAATAAAGTATTAACAAAGTAATTGATGAAAAAACATTGTTTAATTTAAGAAATGATTGAATTAAGTTTTGAAATTATTTAATAATAAAGTTTTGAAATTATTAATAATTAATTTTGAAATTATTTAATAAATAAATAAGAATGAATTATTTAATAATTAAATAAAAATTGAATTCTTTAATAAGTGAAATTGAACTCCTTGAATTAGTGAAATTAAGTTTCTTTATTAATTGAGTTTTGAAATTTGTAACTAAGTAAATAAATAAGTGAAATTGAATTTCTTTAACAAGAAATAAAATTTGATTTATTGGAATTAATGTAAGACTTGTAATTTAAAGAATTTGATTTGATGAATCTAATTTAATTCAATTTGTAAGTTTCGTTATAATGGAGTTGAACTTAACTAATTGATTTAATGAATTAGAAATTAAATAGAAATTGTTTTGAATGATAAATTAACTTAACGAATATTGAATGAAATCGATCAATGAATTTAAATTGATCTGAATGTTAAATTAAATTAATTTAATTGATTTCAGAATGAAACTTATATACGAACTTGAATCAATATTTTAATTGTGTTAAATAAAAATTTAAATTGAATTATAGAGTTTTGAAATGGTAAATTTGGAAGTTATGAAACGTAAATTATGGAAATTGTTTTAGAAAGACAAATGAAATGTTGGTTTACAAATTCTAATTGAAATTGAGATTGATTTGGTTTTGAAATATATTAAATGACCAATCGGGAAAATAATTACGAAAGTTATTAAAGAAACCGGAATCGGTTATGGACATACTATCTGTCTAAACCGAAAGCCACTTTAATAACTATACGCAGAGTGTGATCCAGAATGAAGTGGTTGGAATGATGTACGTGATGACTGAAGAAAGTGAACGATAATGGATAGCCTTGACACTTGTGTCAAAATTGGAAATGACTAAAACAAGAGCCATGCCGGGCGAAATGGGGTTAGCCACCTCGAGCGAACACACTTCTTCGTAAACTACTCGTTACTTGTTATTGATTGGTGTGCACACTCGAAATTTTAGGAGTGTTGTTTCGCGGTGTTGCGATCGTTGCGACGATGCGTTCTCACCAGTCCGGATCGGGCAAACGGTAGTTTCACTACCTTGGGTATTGCCTCATATGCCTTGTCATACTTGTATCTCTATATACGCGACCACTACGATTTGTTTTGTGTTATACCTGTGGAGTACTCCCTGATATCCCAACAGTTTACGGTGGATTTTACAGTGCTGTATAGTCTATGACGCTTATATAAAATGTGTTAAGGGGGATAATGGTAACGCCTTAACACTATTTTGATACTTTATACTACTGATAGACAGTATCTATGTAGCGTATATTACTACATAGTAGATAGTTTAACGCATCCTTAGAGGATGGTTATTCCAACATCCTTTAAGTTACTTGTATTTCAGTTGTTATTTCACTTGAGTAGGATTTGTTGATATAAGAAAGTTAATCCTGACTCGAGCGTTTTGTGTTTTGCTTTACGCTCAGGTCAGACTGAGTGTACTTGTATTCGAGACTCTCCTTTGGAGTTGAAGCTTCGCTTGGAGATCCAACTATCTATCCAGCTTTCAGATATTCAGTTGATTCCCGTGATGTATTCGGATATTGTATTTGACTATTGTATTCGAGAATTCTATTGTACCTTATTTAACTCTGTTATATATAGTGGCTTCATGAACTACTATCTTTTATTTTCGCTGCATTTATTACTCTGTGTCTGTGATCTGTGATTATTTATTTACTGTATATGCTCAGTTTTGCCAAATATAGATTATCAATTCGGTATTTTGAATTATTAAAGTCCGACATGTGCGGATGCGAATAGTCCAAAATAGCGGGTAGTTACTACTTAGCCTATTTCTTTTGCATTTTAGTAGCAATTGTTTTCAGTATATGTTTCTTTTGCTGTTCTTTGTTTTCAGCATGCAATAAGACAATTCAGTTTGTTCCTATTTGTTCTGGTCAATAGAGGCTTGAAGCCGTTTTTTCTATGAACTATTGATGTTTCATGTGTTATAATGCCATGGCAAAAGTTAAATTACATTATTCTGTGTGGAGTATGAATGCAGACACAAAATTAAAAGTCAATCCATAAAATAAAAATCTCTAAGTCCCTGGAGCACGGACTAGAGTACTCTGAGTCCCCAGAGTGCAGACTAGAGTATAAACGACTCAAAAATCTCTAAGTCCCCGAAGCACAGACTAGAGTACTCTGAGTCCCCTGTGTGCGGACTACAGTAAAAAACTTAAAAATATCTAAGTCCTCGAAGCGTGGACTAAAGTACTTTGAGTCCTTAGAGTGTGGAATAGAGTATAAATGTCTTAAAAATCTCTAAGTCTCTGGAGCCGGACTAGAGTGCTCTGAGTTCCCGGAGTGCGGACTAGAGTGCTCTGAGTTCCCGGAGTGCGGACTTGAGTATAAACGACCTAAAAATATCTAGGTCCCCGAAGCACGGACTAGAGTACTCTGAGTCCCCAGAGTGCGGACTAGACGGCTTGAAAATCTCTAAGTCCCTAGAGCGTGGACTAGATTACTCTGAGTCCACGGAGGGCGGACTAGAGTATAAATGACTTAAAAATCTCTAAGTTTCGGAGCGTGGACTATAGTAATCTGAGTCCCTGGAGTGCTGACTGGAGTATAAACGACTCAAAAATCTCTAAGTCCCTGGAGCATGGATTAGAGTACTAGAAATCCCTAGAGTGCGGACTAGAGTATAAACGATATAAAAAATATCTAAGTCCTCGAAGCACTAACTAGAGTGCTCTAAGTCCCCAAATTGCAGACTAGAGTATTTACGATTCAAAAAAATTTCAAGTCATGTGGAAGCGGACCGGAGCTTATGTAACCCACAAGATTTGAAATTTCGACTACAAGTTAAACAATAAGCTAAACAGTGAGAATCGTGGAAGAGAAAGAAACAAAAGTTTATTTACTAATCCAAAATAAAGTTCCATTACAACTTTTTTGGAGTTTGGAGGAAAAGACCATTCACTACGACTATAAAATAAATAGAAACAACTACATAATCCGAGTTCATTCGGGCTGAGCGAGGCACGGCTGGATAACTACCTTTTTTATTTTTTCTCCTTCGACTTCTCCGAAGGCTCCTCACCTAAGCATATT
Organism: Allium cepa; assembly: GCA_030765085.1. Lineage (NCBI taxonomy): Eukaryota > Viridiplantae > Streptophyta > Magnoliopsida > Asparagales > Amaryllidaceae > Allium > Allium cepa. Next base: position 152,038,542 of record CM060932.1, on the reverse strand, counting down.
CTATTGGATGCCTTGCTTCCAAGTGAGATGGTGCTCGGAGAAGGAGGAGGATCTTTCAGTGGCGTGGCCCCACCGGGGAGAATGACCCTCAGTGGCTTGTTCAGAGGATCATCAAGTTCCACTACTTGAGGCTCAGCCTTAATTTCAGCTTTCTTCTTCCCTCTTCCATGATTTACTCCTCCATGCTTAGTTTCTAAGTGTGTTCGGAGGCACCCATGATTTCAACCTCATCATGTTCTTCTGTAGATGAGGGATTCTCGAGTTTGTCCTCATCGAGCGCCTCGATCATTTGAGCATCGGGTTTGGGAGTATTCCCAGTGTGAGATGCCTCTCCGAATTTCTCTTCCTTCTCTGCGACGACATCGCTCCTTGGAGTTAGTTCGGGATCAGAATGACCTACACCAAGTCATAACGGACAAATGTTAGAATACATTTATTATGCGTAAAAAGAAACAGTCCTTTCAACCCTAGAAAGAAAAATTACATTTCAGCTTCCGGTTGACTCTCAGCTATTTTAGGAGTCTGACCCTTTGGAATAGGGGAAAGAACATGAACATCAATCCCGGGTTTCTCTAGGTCATAGCCAGCATGCTGCTCGAAAGGATCGAGTGATGAGCAACCAGCTGGATGAGCGAAAGGAGGAACTTATAACATCTTGGTATTTTCGACCATTCACATCCGCACATGTCGGACTTGAATTGCTCAAAATATCATATTGTTAATTTATATTTGGCAAAACTCAGCATATACAGTAAATAAATAATCAAAGAATCACAGATACAAAGTAATATAATAATAAGCAGCGGAAACAAAAGAATAGAGTTCATGAAGCTACTATATATAATAGAGTTAAATAAGATACAACAGAAGTCAAAATACAATAGTCAAACACAAGATCCGAATGCATCACTAGAATCAACTGAATAACTACAGGCTGAATAGACAGATGGATCTCCAAGCGAAGCTCCAACTCCAAAGGTGAGTCTCAAATGTTGTATCACTAAGTCTGACCCAAGCGTAAAGCAAATCACAAAACACTCGAGTAAGGATTAACATTCTTATATCAATAAATCCAACTCAAGTGAAATAACAACTAAAATACAAGTAACTTAAAGGATGTTTGGGATACCCATCCTGTAAGGATCTGTTAAACTGTCTTCTATGTAGTAATATACGCTATCATAATAATGTCTAAAGTTAAGTAAACTATTAAAATAGCATTAAGGCGTTACCCATTTCCCCATTAACACATTTTTATATATTCCCATAGTCTACACAGTACCGTAACTTCTCGTAAGCTGGGCTTATCAAAGGGCAGTCCATAGGTATGGTACAAAACAAACTCGTAGTGGCCTCTCTAAGGTAGGTGACACGGCAAAACTAGGCAATGCTAGGCTAGATATACCAATTACACTTCTGGGCTAGTGGTAACGCATAGTAGCAACTACCGCCAACCTCGACACACACACCCAAATCAAATGTGCGCACCAAATCAATTACAAAGTAATAGAATGGCATACAAAAAAGTATGTCCGATCGGAGGAACTACCTCACTTGGCCCTTCGATTGCTTCTGTTTTAGCCACCTTATGCCAACTCACGGGAGTTGGGTCCACATATATACCTAATATAGGATCTTTGCCACCATTCTACTTCATTCTGGAATCTCCACAACGTATACGGTTATTACAGTGGTTTTCGGCATTGGCAGAGAGTACGACAATAACCGATCCCGGTCTCTTTAACAATCAAACGTTATCATAACACCTCGGTCAATTCAAAATAGTTTATACTTCAAGACCAAAATATCATTGCCATTTCAAAAACCATATCAATATGACATCATATCCATTTCAAAACCAAATCAATACGATATCATTTCCATTTCAAAAGCATATCAATGTAATATCATTTCCACTTCAAAACCATATCAATATGATATCATTTTTCACTTCAGATGTATCGATTTCCGAAATCATAGTACTTTCAAAGTTATAACACTTTGAAATAACAATACTTTGGAAAACCATAACATTTGAAATCATAACACTTCGGAAATCATAACAATTTGAAATCATAATACTTTGAAATCATAGCACTTTGAAATCATACTACCTTGAAATCATAACACTTTCCTTTAAACATTTTAGATATTAATAATAGTATATATAGTAAAATAGTTTATAAAATAAAATAGTCCGTTTAAAAATAGTTGTAAGTTAAAATAGTTTAAATTCAAAATAATTAGTATATTAAAATAGTTTAAATTAAAATAGTTTATATTTAGAATAGTTTATTTTAAAATAGTTTATATAGTAAAGAAAATATAAGTAGTTTAAATAAAATCTTTAAAATACTTTATATAATAAAATAGCTTCCTCAAATTTCACAAATCGATTCAAATCAACTTGAATTCCAGAATTCAATTTTAATTCAGTCGCAATTCATTAATTTCAATTCAATTCAGCTTCTCAATAAAACATTTCAAACTATATCGATTTCAAATATAGATTTGTAACCACAAAATAAACCATTTCAATTTCAATATATTCAAAGCTTTAAATATTAAAACATTTCAAAACTAGATTTGATAATTTCATATATATATATATATATATATATATATATATATCAAATTCACTTTACTACTATGTATTTTGAAATATTTACTTAATCATTCAAATAACATTTAAATAAAACTTCAAATTACAAATTTAAATAAAACCGCATATACCATTTCAATTTATGTAAATTTGAAATATTCATTTAAATCACCTTTAATCAAAATCAAGTTATAAAATCATATATTTAAAATCCCAAATCTAATAAATTTCAAATTAAACTTATTTGAGTATAATTCTTAAATGAATTAAATTTCAAACCAATTTCCATTTCTTATTCCAACCTGAATTTTATTAAGATCATTATAAACTGTATATTTGAAAATATAAATTTTAAATAAACACTTAAACATATTATATATTAATTAAATCAACTTTATTAAATCAACTTTAATAAATTAAATAGTATTATTAAACTTATATAATATATATTTTAAAATAGTAAAATTGTAAGTAAAATCATAAAATTTATAATTCCAAAAATAACTTATAATTTTAAATTTTCCAAAGATATAAATTAAAAATAAAAATTTAAACCTTTATAAAATTATATATATATATATATCTAAAAATAAATATTTATTAAAACCAAAATATTCATTTCAAAACCTTGGAAATCATTTCAAAATATATATATATCGACCAATGGCGTCTGTATATAATTTTCTATCCTATGGTCAAGTGATATGGATATTTATCATTTCGATTCGTAATTTAAATATATACGGGTATATATCATTTCAACCCACAAACCCAAATTCAATTAAGTGAAAATCGCTTTGGTTTATTATTTCAACCCATAATGATTTTCTCCTATTCTACCGATCGTTTGGGTATGTATCATTTCAATCCATGATGAATTCTATACTAAGAGGGCACTTGCAGAGTGATAGCGGATATAATAATATAACAGGCATATATAATCAATATAAATAACAGACAATATTGTTAGATGTCAAGGTGAACAGATAGCATATACACAGCAAGGTAAATAACTAACAGCAGCATATTTCAATCGTCGTTTCAATTGAAATCAAATGTAATAACTATAAGAACGTTAGTCGTAAGTGATAGCTCACCTTTCAACGTTGGAGATGAACGAGAATGAGATGAGTTACTAATCCAAGCACGAATTTCCAGAGCAAAACAAGTTTGAACATGAATTTGACTACAAAGCTGATAAATAGAAATAGACGAAATCAAATCAGAACTGGATCGATGAAGAAAATTTGATAAAAGTGAACTTATATATAACTATATATAGAATCATATTCTAAATTCAAACGTATATCAAATTAAATATATATGAATTTCAAAATCATTGTTTAAACTAAAACTCATATTTTACAGTCAAATATATACACACAATATATGTTGAAACCATTACTTATATATACCCAGCCATAACATTACTTATATATATAAAAAAACTAATATATATATATATATATATATAAATATATATTTATAAACTTACATACATAAATGCTTTGGAATCAAAATATGTATATACTAATATATAAACAAATGTATATAAGACTTATAAAATACAACACTTAAACAAGTTAAAAAATTTCTATAATATATAAGACCCATCAGGCAAATACAACATGTATAAAATTTATATTTGAAGTACATATAATATGAAATGGCATATGTAAATATATATATATGGTCAATCAACACAGTATCCACAACTAATACATATAAACAAGTAGATTCAATGTAGTTTGTATAACCTTTATATATAAAACAAACAGATCTATTCATGCTATAACATATGCAGTAAAACACGTATATATATATATATATATATACACACTTTTATAATATGACATCTAGCCGGCTTATATATGCAGTACCATATATCAATACACGAAGAGTAAAACACAATACCTTATAACTTATATATACCAAAGTAGATCATTTGCGAAATATACTAACATATATAATATATAATATACTGTATAGATAAGATTTATATAGACGATCTAAGATTTACATACTTAAAATATATATAAGCGAGACAGTTTCAAAACCTTAACATTTATGTATATATAATAGTATGGACCCATAGTTTACCTATAAACTAACAAAAATCAAAACTATTCATTACTGTAAATATATAACAGGTTGTAAACTTAACATATATAGATTTTCATACCTATTACATAAAACAAAATCAATATAACAATTTATTACAATGTATATATAACTTAGTTAATGATAATACATATAAACTTACTGTAAATATGTATAGGCTGTAATCAGCAGACATCTATATATATAGTATACATATAATATTTGTTCAAATACAATATATAATGTAACTCATATATTATCATACTTTATTATCTTAATGCATATATATACTAACAAAAAATATATTACATGCAACATATAACTGTAAAATCAAAACACCTATATAACATATATATATATATATATATATATATTACCCTTTTCTACATATAGCACACAACTTAAACTAGGCCCCTATATAACAGACATATATGAATTAGATCTATATGTATATATCCCATATATACTTAACTATATGTATGCTATAACCTAGCCAGAGAATACATATCCATTTATATAAACATTATTAGACGGGTATAATATAAACAAACATGTATATACAGCTGTTATAGGGTATAATAAAATCGAAACATATATATACTAATATATGTAAATCATATCTATATTATACTTCAAAATGTATATTGAAAAGCCTGAAAAAGAAAAAAAAGCAAAGGAAAGACGAGATACCGAGCTTCGGGAAGAAAACAAGCAAGGTCACGGTTGGGTGCTAAGGGAAGTGGAGGTGATTGACCGAGAAGGCACGAGCATGCTCACAGCAGCTGGAGGAAGGAGGTGGAGGCCGTGATTTGCTGTAGGGAAGGTGGAAGGCTGCTCAGTTCACGTCAGGCCAACGGCGTGGTGGTTCACGTGGAGGAGGAGATGCAGGAGACGACTTCAAGGGATGGTTGGCCGAAATCACAAGGAAGGAGGAAAAGAATAGGCTGTGTGCAAAAGTTTTGAGAGAGGGAAGAAAAAGATAAAGTAGAGCTAAATGTTTTTTTCCTTTTCAAAGAAAATGAACGAATGAAAAGAAAAAATGAAAATATAAAATTTTGAAACCTTGAGAATATAAAAAGTCAGTATGAGTGAATTCAAAGCAATGATTAAAACTGATGATTGTTCAATTTTGAACGGTGGAATATGGGGGGAAACAAGAAAACAAACTAGTTCAAGTTCGCAACCAATACGACTATTCGTTTCATGAATTACGCTGCGTACCGGAATTTGAAACACACAACTGAATATATCACAGAGATCAGCACGACGAGATGATCAGATTGGTATACAGATATCAGTGGCACGATCATCCGATCAAAAGTCGATAATCAGTACCAAAAATGCTGCTAAAATGCCGGAATTAAGACAAGCGGAGCAATAGCAATTCAAATTTGGAGAAAGATATAACATCTTACTCAGAAGATGATTTACAAACTTATTGTATAAAAATATTCAGGTTTGGAAAATATTTTATTATCATCAATTTTAATTAATTTGAATTGAAATAAAAATTACACAATAAAATAAACTTTCATATTATAAATTTAAAATTTTCCATTTGCTATGTTTAAATATACGTTCTCCAAATATCAAAAAATTTATTTCCAAATTCAAATATTTAAAATTTCACAAAAAATCAATTAATTAAATTAATAAATAAAATTTATGGGTCATTATAGAACTGGGGACTCAGTTCCGGATGGGCCAGAAACGTCGTCCTTCCCTTTTGATGAGGAGGAATATCTTCCATAAAGGACTTTGGCTAGAGATAAGTCGAAAATCTCATTTCCTCGAAGCACTTCATTCACAAGTGAATCTCATCAACCTCTTCAGTGCTCAGCTCACTCGATTAAGTTTTACTAGAGTATCCCGTGCTTCGGCTAATGATTCGAGGTAACCCTCACCCGGAATAGATAGATCTCGATGCATGAGAAATCGAGCGTTATATTCAGCAATAAGTGGATCGAATAAGCATTTAATTTCTTCCCTGCCGGCTTCAGCAACTGCCTCGAGGCGAGAATCGATTTCTGTCAGAGTCGTTCTTTTGCCCTCCTCAAGGGCTGCATTCTTTAACGCTTCAGCTTTGAAAAGTTCCTCATCGAGCTTTGTCTTTAAGAGTCTGTTGCGATGACTTCATCGCAATATCGCTGTGACTCTTCATGTGCGGCGACTTTTCTTCTTTTTATATTATGCAGCAGCTCCTCCGGTTCTTTAACACATCGAGCGAGGATATCCTTTTCTTTTTGGATGGAGTCTTTTTCTTAGGCTATAGCACCACTGCATTGAACTGCCTCATCAATTTCCTTTTTGTGAGTAGCTTCTAGACGACTGACTACCTCGACTGTATCTTTAGCGCTTTGCTGGGCATGTAACGACCCGGAATTTTGGACAATATAAATTTAATAATCTGGGTTTAAATTTATATTGAATTAATAATTTTGATTAATAAATTTTAAATTTGATTTAAATAATCTTCTTTATTTAATATTTAATTTGTGAAATTATTTTTATTGAGTTAATAAATTGTTTTCTATTTAATAATGTATATGTATTTGTATATATTTTAAATAGACAAGTTGTTTTGAAAATAGAAATGGTGATTTATTTTTAATTTGAGTTTTTTTTAAAAAAATATTTAATTAAATACTATATGATTTTATATATGAGATAAATGTTTTAACTAGTTTAAAATTCATTTTTAATTCAAGTTGTATATTAAAATATGTTAATACAAACTCTTTTATAAATTTGTTTTAAAAGTTTCTTTTTCAAAATGATTTAATTGTGTATTGTTTTTCTTTGTTCTTTAGAATTATTTATATTCATAATTATGTATATAAGAATTAATTAACAAGGCTTAATGCTTATTAACTTTAATTAAACATCAATTTAATTCATAAAGACAAGTGTTTGTAAATATTAAAGCTTAAAAGACAAGTGTCTCTATGTTTACAAGTGTCAATATTTCATTTTCATTTTTCTTTTAATTCATTTTCTAAAAATACATTCATATCATTTGTGTCTTCATTCATATTATCTTGTTTCTTCATTCATTCATTTGTTTCATTCCTTAATAAAAGTAAAGATCAACTTCATTCTCTTCCAAATACAAGTCTGCATATTCCAAAATTACCACCTGCATCAACATGAAAACAAGAAAGACCTGCATTCAATTCCTCTTCATAATCAAGCAAATATTCAAGCCTGTAAAACAATTGCATTCACACTCCTCTTTTCAAACTCAACAAGTCTGCATTTCATCTGCATTTCTTTTCAAATCTGGAAAAGCAAGAGAACCTGCATTCATTTTCAAAAAGCTCTGCAATTTCAAGATTGAAGATCTGCATGCAATTTCTACAAATCTGCATCATTATGAATGAAGAAAACCTGCATTTCAATCTTCATCAAGTTAGAAGGCCAGCATGCATTCATCTTCAAACTCCTCTTTTCCAAAATTCTCACCTGCACAACAATTAGAAGGCCTGCACAACAGTTTAAAGCATGCATGTTAAATCAATGAAGCTCTACATTTCTAAGCATCTGATACATGAAGAAGGTCTGCATTCATGCTTGCAAATACAATCTGGATCTGAAACTACAACTCCTAGTTTGCATCTGCATTCAAACTACCTGCATGCTAAAATCTGGGAATGTGCTCTGCAATTTATTTAAGGTGAGTAACTCAACTTTTTAAGTTTTTAATAGGTAAAGGTTGGTTGCATGTTTGATTTAGATATGAAATTTTATTTTAAATAAGCTGTGAATTCATATATATGAATATGTTTGTGTGTATGTGACTATTTACCTGAAGCATCTCTGTTTTCCTTAATTTCAAGCTTCAGTCAGATCAATTCCATTGCCATTCAATTTTATCTCCATTTGAGTTTATGTTCTAAACATATATGTTTGTTTATTTATAAACTTCAGATTAAAATTTGTTCTTAAGTTAAAAGATTTAAAAGTGGCTCTGGGATATAAATCAAATGACAAAACAGTAAATGAGTGGAATTTCATGTTTAGAAGTTTATGAATTCAAAGTTATAAATCAAAACTAATTTGACTAGAGTGATAAATTCAAACTATATGATTTAATATTCCAGGTTTATTAATAAAATCAGTGAGTAAATTCAAGAATATTAAAACTAAAATTTAAATTTCTTGTGATTGAAATAAGGAGCAGTTTCAAGAACACAGTATTTTACAGTTTAGTCTAGTTCAATTGAAGCTTACATTTGATTGGGTTGAAATTGTCTCTGGTGATAGTTTATCTATCATGGATCATAAGAAAATTTCTGAATTGTTTTACAATTCAAATTTGGAATTGAAATTTGGAAGTTTCTGATATGAACCCTAGTTCCACTGAGTTACTGTGTTTGCTCGAGTATGATCTTTGGGGTTGATCGAGTTCAAAGATTTTTAGGGTGTGAATAGATGATGTGTTGAAGGAGTCGTTGCCGGAGTTTGGTCGATGATGGTGACCGGAGATGGGAGATAATGGTGATGACAGGTTTGAAGAGATGGGGTCTGGCCTGTTTCAGGTTGGGGTTGATTGATGGTTGCAGAGATGTTTGTTGGCTCGGGTTGGTCTCGGGGAAAGGTGGGAGGTAACTCGAAGCAGAAGATTTTTGACCCGAAGTCAATAGGGGGGGTTTGAGTGCATTTGTGTTCAGGTTTTAACAACAGAAACTGTTCTGTTTTTAGATTTTAAAAAGCCAAGTTTAAATTTAAATATGGAAATTGAACTTAGAAGTAAAACTGAATCTAAAAATGAATTCAAAAAGTTTGAATTCTGATGATTTAAATAATTTAAATGCAGAAATTCAAGTTTGGTTAAAAATAAAAAAAAAATAAAAGAACAGGAAAACTGTTTACAGTTTTGAAAGTGAAAATTTTAAATGTAAACTTAATTTGGACTTAGGCTTTAAGAACCTGAATTTGAATATGAATTCAAATAAGTATGAATTCTGTTGAAATAATTTCAGGAAAATTCAAAGTTTGTTTTTTTTTAAAATAAACAGAAAACTGTTTTCTGTTTTAAATATTAAGGTAAAAATTAAATTTTGCAGGTATAGGTTTAAAGCTGAGTTTAAGTTGAATTTGAATATGAATTCAAATTTTGATTGTCTGAAATTTGAAACCATTTATGGTTTTTAAATTCAAATTTGATTTTAAACTCTCAAGTATAAATGCATATGTGATTTGCATTTGAATTTAAAGGTTAATTATTAAATTAGGAATTCAAAATGAATTCAATCTGAGTTTTTAAAATCTGGATTTAAAATTTAAACTTCAGTTTTAAAATAAGGGTTTAAATTGAATTGTTTTAATGAATATGATTTGAATTGAATCTAAATCCTTTTTAAACTTATTAACTAAGTATATGTTTCTTTAAACATAAGATTGAGTTTGTTTAAAATCTTATTTAAAAATAAATTTGTGTTTTAAAGTTTAAAAGAAATGTTAAATGGAATTTAATGTAAAATTTAAAAACATTTTTGTTTTTAAATGCTTAATATAAATAAGGAATGTTTATCTAAAGGATAAATGAAAGTGAATGATTGGATTCATTAATTATTAAAGTAATTAAGATAAATGTTAATTATTTAATTAATTAATAATGTGGATGTTTAATTAAATAATTAATGATGATTAGTTTAATTTGAGATTAATTAATTAAGTTTAATTAATCTATAATTAAGGATGGTTAACTAAATTTTAATTTATGATTAAGATTTATTTAGTCAAGTGATTTATGATTAATTTAGTTTTTAATTAACACTTAGTTAATTAATAATTAGAGATTAATTAAATGGTAATTAAATATTAATTACTTAATAATTAATGATGATTAGTATAAGTTAATTCTTAATTAAGTAATTAAGAAATGTTAATGAAGTCATTAACAATTAATTAATGTGATTAATTTTTGGTAATTAATTAGATTAATTAATTAATAATCAATTGTTTAAGTTTTAATTACTTATGAAAGTAATTAGTGAATTAATTACTTAATGTAATTAATTAAGGATTATGTGATTTGTTTAGATTAATTAATTAAGTTTAATTAATTTAAACATTTGTGGATTGGTTGATAATTACTTATGTAATTAATGAATTTGTAATTACTTAAGGAAGTAATTAATTAATAATTATAGGATGTAATTAAGGATATTTATTATAGAAGTAATTTGGATTTAAATTACCTTGAAATTAATCAAGGGGATTAATTTAGATAATTAATTAAGAATAATTAATTATTGGGTTGAGTAATTAATGTAGTTAATTACTGAATGGTTATTAATCAAGGGTGATTAATATATGTAGGGTTAATATAATTAACTTGTGTAATCAACCTATAATGCTAATTACTGTAATTAGAGATAGTTAATCAGTAATGATTAATTAAAATAAATATTGAGATGGTGATTTATATATCGATGTGAAATCAATGGATGGTTATGTTAAGCAGGATTTTATTGATGAAGTAATTAATTTAATTCATTTTAAATTAATTAGAGTTGAGTAATTAATTTAATTCATTTTAAATTAATTATAGAAGGTGTGATCATTAGATAATTTGCTTATGTTTGATGATTGGTATTGGTTGATTGGTTTGGATTGTAATCTCAGTTATGAGATGAGCAGTGATTGTGATATGAATGCATTGGTTGCTTTTGGATGATAATATGGATTATCTGATTTGATATGAATTATCTGTTGATAATGATAAGATTGATTATCTATTGTGTTATGAATTATCTATCTGTGTATATTTAGATAATGAATTGGATTGTTTTAAACTTAAAACAACTTGGACCCTAAAAGACACGCTTTGGATTTCGATGAGACCGGGATCGGGTTTCCATATTTGGACATCCGAAAACCACATCGATTCCAAATAACGTTAGGTCGTTAATCCAAGTGGAGCGAGTGAAGACTCGAGGTGTAAGGGCTATACGTCAGTATAACTCTGTGGGTGATTCCGTAATGAGTTTGACGGAATAGGTCTTATAGATTCGAGATGGTGAATCAGAGTGCAAGGGTTATTGTCGTTAACTCTGAGGGTGATTCCAAAATGAGTGTAACGAGATAATGCCTTCGGTTTCGTTCGAACCCGGAACGAACTTGTATGGATTGAATGCTTTCAGAACATCGTCAGGTGGACGATGAGCATTCTAAGTGTTATGTCCTATAAAGGTAATCGTAACCTCAAGCCTCATCAACCGGGAATGGCTAAAACAGGGGAGGTGCAGCAAAGCTTCGTGGGTAGCCCCCACTTGAGAGTAAGATTTACCCCTGTCTAGAGGTCCCTTTATATTTCGGCTGTGTGGGACGGTTGATCATGACAACCGTCGGGGTTGTCTTATTTGGAACTGTTCAGTAAGGAACGGGTCCGGCTTTGTGTTGCAGGGGAGTTAGGGTGGCTCCTCGGTACGGTGATCTAGGCCACGTACTGTGACGGGCGGTACCCCAGTAGCCCTGCCATTGATGGAATCCAAAATCCAATAAGTGCCGTACGTATTAGTTGTGCCCAACTATGTTGGAATGTGAGATGTAAGCATTTCAGCTATTTCTGTATTTTATTTGAAAACCCTAGACACTATTATAATATCATCAGATTTCCTATCAAATGTTTTGGTTAGCGTAAGGTAAAAACTTTTCCATGTTTATGTGTGGGAAGTCTTACGTGATACCTTTTCTTTTCAAAGGTTTTTTAAAGTTAAGCAACTTTAACCTGTTACTCACACCAGACCCATGTCTGACCCGGAGTTATTTCTGTTTTTCTTTAACTCTTGGGTACTCAAATTTTTACGAGTAGCCAAGGGAATTCAGGTTAGGATTCAGGATTAGCTTTGACGAATTGTGGAGGAGCATATGGAGCAGGAGGCTTCTGCGTATAGTTATATAATTCCGCTGTGTTTGGTATCTCTGAGTGTTGTGTTTGATTTGAGTTGTATAACTAGACAGGTGTTTATAACTGTCTAGTATGTGTTGTACATGTCTGTGTACTCTGATAATTGATGTATACTATGTAATATTTTGTTATTAATATAATTTATTCGTTTCCGCTGTTGAGATTCTTGTGTTGTTTCTTTCTTCTCTTCTTTCTTTTCTTCTTCTATCCCTTTCTTTCTTAATTCATGACGCGATTTTCCGGGAGTGAAAGTCGGGTCGTGACATCTTGGTATCAGAGCTGTAGGTTGAGTGAATACCTAGGCTCTGAAATGTGTTTTTCTTTAGGGAGCATTAGGTTGAGTGAATACCTAGGCTCTGTAGAGGTGTCTATCTTGAGAGAGCGTATTTGTATTTTTGATATATATCTATATATATATATTTCTACCTATTTGTTGGATTACCTGTTCGGGTTTTTCCAATATAAGTTATAAAGGTAGATGAGGTAGAAGTGTGTGTAACACGACTACCATTGGATGGAGTTTGATGGATGAGGTTGGAAGTGTATTTGTCGAGACCGTAGACCTAATACTGTCTCGAGTAAGTTTTTCTTGGTTGAAAGACTTCATCGATCTCTGAAGGTAACCTGTTAAGGTTCGGAGTTCATCTTTGAAGTGCAGAATTGAGTTTTGATCTGTCGGTTGGGCAGAAGCAAGCAAGTGATGGTATCTTGATATCTCAGAAATTAGTAGCTGCGTGATGAGATGTAGTGACTATGGATATTTCCGAAGGTGTTTTCTTTGGAACAAGAATAAGAAGTGAGTCTACCGGTGTTGTGGCTGAGTTTGGCTGAGTATTCTGAGTTGGTGAGGAATCTTCTGGCTGAGTAGTTTCTCTGAAGTGGAGTTCAGAAGCAGCAGAGTAGATCTTTTCTCTGGTGAGTTGGCTAAGCTAGCATAAGCTGTTCAGTTTGGTTAAGAGAGAGCAGTTTTCTTTGGATTTGGGCTGAGTAGATCGCAAAAGTGACTTGCGATAGTATGTTCTCTTGTGTTTGTTGGAGATTGTCTGGATGTCTTCTGGAAGTCAGAGTTTGTCTGCATCTGGAGATCGAGTTTTCTTTCCAGGATTGGTATAGGTGGTTCAGTTAGTAGATGGATGGTTCCTTGAGATAGAAGTTGGTGAAGTAACTCGGGTTTGGGAGGAACATCTGAGTTTTCTCTATGGATATGTGGAACCTTATTTCTGTGCTGGGTTGTCTGGTCTGTGCTTGTGCTTTTCGTCAGCATTTTCTTTTGTTTCGGATCAGAGTTGGCAGCGGAAGCAGTTTGGGGGTGTTTCTGTTTTCTTTTCCGGATAAGGAGAAGTTTGTTCTTTCTTCTGTTGTTGAGAAGCAGGGTTTGTGTTCTTGGTTTTTGGGTGATCTTGAAGAGATCATTAGATTGTTTTGCTTCAGTCTGTTTCTGATGGAATCAGCAAGAGTTGAGCTGATCAGGATGGATGTTGGTAGCTCAGGATTGTCTGAAGAATTTTTATGGATAAGAGACAGAGGAATTTGGATTCTGGAATTGGAGATTTGATTTTGGTTAAGTTTTCTCTGATCCAAGGGGTTATAAGTTGGAAAGCTAGCTCTGTAGTGTTTTGGTTTCTTCTGTGATTGGTAAGATCAGTGTTTGGTTTTCTAGAGTTGAATTGCCAGCTTGGATAACTGGGATTCAAGGTGTTTCACGTATCTCTGAGGGAGTTCGTGTTTGATATTTCTGGTTTTAGAACTAGCAGTTTAGGATGGTTTGTTTATTGTGTCAGACTCGTTTGTAGTCTGATATTCTGTATAGAATTGTTGCTAGGAGCTCTATAGCATAGTAGTATTGATTGATTGTATTCTATAGAGCGAGTATCCCGATATATATATACCGGGGAAACTCGTGAGATTTTATCCAAAATTCTTTTGGATAATTAGATTTGTTCTGATTGTGTGAATAGGTTGCTTTGGATGTTGGCATAGGTTTAACATATGCTGTATTTTAAAATAGAATCTATAAATAGATTATTAAATTGCCTTTGTTTTAAATTTCGGGGACGAAATTCTTTTAAGGGGGAAGGATTGTAACGACCCGGAATTTTGGACAATATAAATTTAATAATCTGGGTTTAAATTTATATTGAATTAATAATTTTGATTAATAAATTTTAAATTTGATTTAAATAATCTTCTTTATTTAATATTTAATTTGTGAAATTATTTTTATTGAGTTAATAAATTGTTTTCTATTTAATAATGTATATGTATTTGTATATATTTTAAATAGACAAGTTGTTTTGAAAATAGAAATGGTGATTTATTTTTAATTTGAGTTTTTTTTAAAAAAATATTTAATTAAATACTATATGATTTTATATATGAGATAAATGTTTTAACTAGTTTAAAATTCATTTTTAATTCAAGTTGTATATTAAAATATGTTAATACAAACTCTTTTATAAATTTGTTTTAAAAGTTTCTTTTTCAAAATGATTTAATTGTGTATTGTTTTTCTTTGTTCTTTAGAATTATTTATATTCATAATTATGTATATAAGAATTAATTAACAAGGCTTAATGCTTATTAACTTTAATTAAACATCAATTTAATTCATAAAGACAAGTGTTTGTAAATATTAAAGCTTAAAAGACAAGTGTCTCTATGTTTACAAGTGTCAATATTTCATTTTCATTTTTCTTTTAATTCATTTTCTAAAAATACATTCATATCATTTGTGTCTTCATTCATATTATCTTGTTTCTTCATTCATTCATTTGTTTCATTCCTTAATAAAAGTAAAGATCAACTTCATTCTCTTCCAAATACAAGTCTGCATATTCCAAAATTACCACCTGCATCAACATGAAAACAAGAAAGACCTGCATTCAATTCCTCTTCATAATCAAGCAAATATTCAAGCCTGTAAAACAATTGCATTCACACTCCTCTTTTCAAACTCAACAAGTCTGCATTTCATCTGCATTTCTTTTCAAATCTGGAAAAGCAAGAGAACCTGCATTCATTTTCAAAAAGCTCTGCAATTTCAAGATTGAAGATCTGCATGCAATTTCTACAAATCTGCATCATTATGAATGAAGAAAACCTGCATTTCAATCTTCATCAAGTTAGAAGGCCAGCATGCATTCATCTTCAAACTCCTCTTTTCCAAAATTCTCACCTGCACAACAATTAGAAGGCCTGCACAACAGTTTAAAGCATGCATGTTAAATCAATGAAGCTCTACATTTCTAAGCATCTGATACATGAAGAAGGTCTGCATTCATGCTTGCAAATACAATCTGGATCTGAAACTACAACTCCTAGTTTGCATCTGCATTCAAACTACCTGCATGCTAAAATCTGGGAATGTGCTCTGCAATTTATTTAAGGTGAGTAACTCAACTTTTTAAGTTTTTAATAGGTAAAGGTTGGTTGCATGTTTGATTTAGATATGAAATTTTATTTTAAATAAGCTGTGAATTCATATATATGAATATGTTTGTGTGTATGTGACTATTTACCTGAAGCATCTCTGTTTTCCTTAATTTCAAGCTTCAGTCAGATCAATTCCATTGCCATTCAATTTTATCTCCATTTGAGTTTATGTTCTAAACATATATGTTTGTTTATTTATAAACTTCAGATTAAAATTTGTTCTTAAGTTAAAAGATTTAAAAGTGGCTCTGGGATATAAATCAAATGACAAAACAGTAAATGAGTGGAATTTCATGTTTAGAAGTTTATGAATTCAAAGTTATAAATCAAAACTAATTTGACTAGAGTGATAAATTCAAACTATATGATTTAATATTCCAGGTTTATTAATAAAATCAGTGAGTAAATTCAAGAATATTAAAACTAAAATTTAAATTTCTTGTGATTGAAATAAGGAGCAGTTTCAAGAACACAGTATTTTACAGTTTAGTCTAGTTCAATTGAAGCTTACATTTGATTGGGTTGAAATTGTCTCTGGTGATAGTTTATCTATCATGGATCATAAGAAAATTTCTGAATTGTTTTACAATTCAAATTTGGAATTGAAATTTGGAAGTTTCTGATATGAACCCTAGTTCCACTGAGTTACTGTGTTTGCTCGAGTATGATCTTTGGGGTTGATCGAGTTCAAAGATTTTTAGGGTGTGAATAGATGATGTGTTGAAGGAGTCGTTGCCGGAGTTTGGTCGATGATGGTGACCGGAGATGGGAGATAATGGTGATGACAGGTTTGAAGAGATGGGGTCTGGCCTGTTTCAGGTTGGGGTTGATTGATGGTTGCAGAGATGTTTGTTGGCTCGGGTTGGTCTCGGGGAAAGGTGGGAGGTAACTCGAAGCAGAAGATTTTTGACCCGAAGTCAATAGGGGGGGTTTGAGTGCATTTGTGTTCAGGTTTTAACAACAGAAACTGTTCTGTTTTTAGATTTTAAAAAGCCAAGTTTAAATTTAAATATGGAAATTGAACTTAGAAGTAAAACTGAATCTAAAAATGAATTCAAAAAGTTTGAATTCTGATGATTTAAATAATTTAAATGCAGAAATTCAAGTTTGGTTAAAAATAAAAAAAAAATAAAAGAACAGGAAAACTGTTTACAGTTTTGAAAGTGAAAATTTTAAATGTAAACTTAATTTGGACTTAGGCTTTAAGAACCTGAATTTGAATATGAATTCAAATAAGTATGAATTCTGTTGAAATAATTTCAGGAAAATTCAAAGTTTGTTTTTTTTTAAAATAAACAGAAAACTGTTTTCTGTTTTAAATATTAAGGTAAAAATTAAATTTTGCAGGTATAGGTTTAAAGCTGAGTTTAAGTTGAATTTGAATATGAATTCAAATTTTGATTGTCTGAAATTTGAAACCATTTATGGTTTTTAAATTCAAATTTGATTTTAAACTCTCAAGTATAAATGCATATGTGATTTGCATTTGAATTTAAAGGTTAATTATTAAATTAGGAATTCAAAATGAATTCAATCTGAGTTTTTAAAATCTGGATTTAAAATTTAAACTTCAGTTTTAAAATAAGGGTTTAAATTGAATTGTTTTAATGAATATGATTTGAATTGAATCTAAATCCTTTTTAAACTTATTAACTAAGTATATGTTTCTTTAAACATAAGATTGAGTTTGTTTAAAATCTTATTTAAAAATAAATTTGTGTTTTAAAGTTTAAAAGAAATGTTAAATGGAATTTAATGTAAAATTTAAAAACATTTTTGTTTTTAAATGCTTAATATAAATAAGGAATGTTTATCTAAAGGATAAATGAAAGTGAATGATTGGATTCATTAATTATTAAAGTAATTAAGATAAATGTTAATTATTTAATTAATTAATAATGTGGATGTTTAATTAAATAATTAATGATGATTAGTTTAATTTGAGATTAATTAATTAAGTTTAATTAATCTATAATTAAGGATGGTTAACTAAATTTTAATTTATGATTAAGATTTATTTAGTCAAGTGATTTATGATTAATTTAGTTTTTAATTAACACTTAGTTAATTAATAATTAGAGATTAATTAAATGGTAATTAAATATTAATTACTTAATAATTAATGATGATTAGTATAAGTTAATTCTTAATTAAGTAATTAAGAAATGTTAATGAAGTCATTAACAATTAATTAATGTGATTAATTTTTGGTAATTAATTAGATTAATTAATTAATAATCAATTGTTTAAGTTTTAATTACTTATGAAAGTAATTAGTGAATTAATTACTTAATGTAATTAATTAAGGATTATGTGATTTGTTTAGATTAATTAATTAAGTTTAATTAATTTAAACATTTGTGGATTGGTTGATAATTACTTATGTAATTAATGAATTTGTAATTACTTAAGGAAGTAATTAATTAATAATTATAGGATGTAATTAAGGATATTTATTATAGAAGTAATTTGGATTTAAATTACCTTGAAATTAATCAAGGGGATTAATTTAGATAATTAATTAAGAATAATTAATTATTGGGTTGAGTAATTAATGTAGTTAATTACTGAATGGTTATTAATCAAGGGTGATTAATATATGTAGGGTTAATATAATTAACTTGTGTAATCAACCTATAATGCTAATTACTGTAATTAGAGATAGTTAATCAGTAATGATTAATTAAAATAAATATTGAGATGGTGATTTATATATCGATGTGAAATCAATGGATGGTTATGTTAAGCAGGATTTTATTGATGAAGTAATTAATTTAATTCATTTTAAATTAATTAGAGTTGAGTAATTAATTTAATTCATTTTAAATTAATTATAGAAGGTGTGATCATTAGATAATTTGCTTATGTTTGATGATTGGTATTGGTTGATTGGTTTGGATTGTAATCTCAGTTATGAGATGAGCAGTGATTGTGATATGAATGCATTGGTTGCTTTTGGATGATAATATGGATTATCTGATTTGATATGAATTATCTGTTGATAATGATAAGATTGATTATCTATTGTGTTATGAATTATCTATCTGTGTATATTTAGATAATGAATTGGATTGTTTTAAACTTAAAACAACTTGGACCCTAAAAGACACGCTTTGGATTTCGATGAGACCGGGATCGGGTTTCCATATTTGGACATCCGAAAACCACATCGATTCCAAATAACGTTAGGTCGTTAATCCAAGTGGAGCGAGTGAAGACTCGAGGTGTAAGGGCTATACGTCAGTATAACTCTGTGGGTGATTCCGTAATGAGTTTGACGGAATAGGTCTTATAGATTCGAGATGGTGAATCAGAGTGCAAGGGTTATTGTCGTTAACTCTGAGGGTGATTCCAAAATGAGTGTAACGAGATAATGCCTTCGGTTTCGTTCGAACCCGGAACGAACTTGTATGGATTGAATGCTTTCAGAACATCGTCAGGTGGACGATGAGCATTCTAAGTGTTATGTCCTATAAAGGTAATCGTAACCTCAAGCCTCATCAACCGGGAATGGCTAAAACAGGGGAGGTGCAGCAAAGCTTCGTGGGTAGCCCCCACTTGAGAGTAAGATTTACCCCTGTCTAGAGGTCCCTTTATATTTCGGCTGTGTGGGACGGTTGATCATGACAACCGTCGGGGTTGTCTTATTTGGAACTGTTCAGTAAGGAACGGGTCCGGCTTTGTGTTGCAGGGGAGTTAGGGTGGCTCCTCGGTACGGTGATCTAGGCCACGTACTGTGACGGGCGGTACCCCAGTAGCCCTGCCATTGATGGAATCCAAAATCCAATAAGTGCCGTACGTATTAGTTGTGCCCAACTATGTTGGAATGTGAGATGTAAGCATTTCAGCTATTTCTGTATTTTATTTGAAAACCCTAGACACTATTATAATATCATCAGATTTCCTATCAAATGTTTTGGTTAGCGTAAGGTAAAAACTTTTCCATGTTTATGTGTGGGAAGTCTTACGTGATACCTTTTCTTTTCAAAGGTTTTTTAAAGTTAAGCAACTTTAACCTGTTACTCACACCAGACCCATGTCTGACCCGGAGTTATTTCTGTTTTTCTTTAACTCTTGGGTACTCAAATTTTTACGAGTAGCCAAGGGAATTCAGGTTAGGATTCAGGATTAGCTTTGACGAATTGTGGAGGAGCATATGGAGCAGGAGGCTTCTGCGTATAGTTATATAATTCCGCTGTGTTTGGTATCTCTGAGTGTTGTGTTTGATTTGAGTTGTATAACTAGACAGGTGTTTATAACTGTCTAGTATGTGTTGTACATGTCTGTGTACTCTGATAATTGATGTATACTATGTAATATTTTGTTATTAATATAATTTATTCGTTTCCGCTGTTGAGATTCTTGTGTTGTTTCTTTCTTCTCTTCTTTCTTTTCTTCTTCTATCCCTTTCTTTCTTAATTCATGACGCGATTTTCCGGGAGTGAAAGTCGGGTCGTGACAGGGCAGCTTCAAGTTGAGATTTGTACAAGGAAAGCTCTTCATCCTGGGCTTTAATAATATCTTTATCATGGATGGCTTCAAGTTTCACGCAATCAATCTCGTGCTGGTGTTCCATAGAAAGTTATGAAACTTTTTCTACCAAGTGAACAAACGCATCATGTTGGATGTAGACATCGTTATTGCAGGCGATGGTGCTTTGTTTGACACGTCTTGGAATTGGGTGAATCATAGGAAGAAATTTCAGCCCGTTGAAGTATACTTCGAAAATGTGGCTTTAAGCTCGGCTAATCTTTCGGCCGTCGATGGATCATGTGTAGAGATTGGAGAAGTACGCTTAGCCGGAGACACCAACTGCTTGTGGGGCTCACGAGATTACTTAGTGCTAGACGAGCCGGAATGTCGGTCACGGGGAGCTTCAGATTGAGATCCCCTCTGAGCAGATTTCTCCCTATTGTGCTCCGAATGAGGGGGAGGATCATTGGAATATGAAGAGTGGCTATAAGTTTTTCTTCAGGAAGACGACGAGTCTCTAGGACGATAGTCTCTATCGCTACCGTCATGTCTATCTCGACGTCTATCTGTTCTCGAATTTCGATCGGAGTGGTGGTAAATAGAGGACCTGCGAAGGCGGTCAAAGTTGTGTGTGCGCCCCATATCACCTACACAGAGACCAAGAAAAGAGGAGTTAGTGAGAATCGCATAATGGCTAAAACTTAGGTGTATGGTGAAGTGTGAGGGTTCATGTGTGTCCTAGTGTTTCCCCCCGACGGACCAGTTTCTTTTGCTTTACTTATTGGATTTTTTCTCCCTGATGATGAACTTAATCGCCTTCATTGCCTCTCGTGAGCGAATTTAGTCCCAAGGCTATTAGATCATTGAAACCGTAATTAAGCAAGTCATTAAGGATGGTCAGATCTGATAGACCTTTTAGTGAACCCTCTAGATGTTGGGAAGATGACTCTTTCTCAACCGAAGTAATTATAACTATTAAGGTTCCACGCACTGTTTTCTTTCTCAGTTTGTAGGCTAATTTCTTTTTCCCCTTTGAAGGAGGAGGCGGTTCATTGATGCCCGATACATCAGCCACTGGTGCTAAATAGGGACTTGTATTCCCATGAGAAGTTCCTAGCACCCCGGCCTCTTTAATTTCACTTTCCACAGATGTGTCAAGGGCCCCACCAATAGGGTGCATCGATGGCCCAGCCTGATCTTTGGCTTTCTCCGCCATGGATTCGGTTGTAGTGGTGCCAATCGAAAGACTAGTTCGACGACCTTCCGCCAACAATCCAAACTTTAAAAGCGAAATAACGGATTTGATCTCCCGATCTTCCACGAGAATAGCTCGAATGGCCTTGACGGCCTTAAAATACCTGGTGCCTTCGCATGTGGGCTGATACTTGTGAGAGTCGAAAGAAATTCAGAAAGAATGCACTTCATGCCTTAGACAAATATTGAGTTCGGAAATAAAACTTACTCCCTTCCAGCCATCTTCTCCCAAAGCCAGGGGCATAAAACCATTCTAGCTTATATTGGGAAAATTTACTCCAGGCCCACATCAGGATCTAACACTTAGAGTGTGGCTCAAGAAATATGAAGGATGGACTATTAGACCGTCTTTTGAAATGATAAATGTAGCGGATATCCTCGGGAGTAGGAAGCTTGAATAAGATGCTCATGAAGAGAACGCAAGTGCCATGAATAAATGCATGATTGTTGGGGTGAAGCTACGCCGGAGCAATCCTGATATACCATAACACCACACAGAGAAATGAGTTGAAAGGTGTCACTCTTCCAACCCAGCACATGAGTTTGTTGCACGCTGTATACCCGGCTTAGGGCAGGTGAGGCCGATCTTTCCCCGACAGAACTAAAACGTCATCAAAGGGAATTTCATGAACCTAATATAACTGACGAAGAGCGGCTTCGTTAATTTTTAAAGCTTGTGAATCAGTCGGATTATCTAGAATAACTGCTCTATCTATAATATAAGGGGCTGGGCTAATGACTGCAACATATGTATTCCGGATATCTTATGCGTTATCGATGGATTCGAAGTTCCTACTACCTCCTGTTGAGAACTTGGCTCAGGCTTGTCAGAAACTATAGCAGAGCCCGATCTTTTGGACTTCTTCAACAAGCGTTGAATATGGGTAGATACTTGTTTGAACTATACTTGAAAGACAATCGATATCAAATATAACGATGATAATACATCCCCCGTGTTATGTGTGAACTGGTGCTAGGATTTAAATGCGAGTGCTGGAAAAATGAAAGTTTTAAGCACGAATGTGGTATGATAGAACTTTAAGTTATTGTCCACGGAGACCATCATCGCTGACCGTCTCCTGCAGTTTGTTATATGGTTGATAGTAGTGGTATTGGAGTGTAACATTTGCATCATAGAGTGTAAAGGTTGTTGTTCGCATTTGTTGAGATATGTTTGCGTTTAAGACCGTTCAAGTTATTGCGGAGTTAGTTCAAGTTTAGTTCTTGGGCTTGTATCTTTGTTGTTTGTCATGCTTTGTCCAATTTGCTTAAGATTGGTTATGGAGGTAAGTTACTCAAATGTGTCTTATGTTAAGGTTAAAACACTTCTGATTACCAATGATGGCCCACTCGCTCGCTACCTCTCCTAAATTACCGGACGATCTCACTTGGGCCTATACCGAACCTTATTTACAGCAACACACTTAACACTGAGCGGCCACATTCCTAAATGCGTGTTGGCCGACCCACTCTCTCATTCCAGGCCGAACTCTACTCTCTTATTCCAGGCCAAATGACACTCTCTCTCTTTAGCACTACTCCCACAAGAAATTTACCAACCAAAAGACTTCCACTCAAAGTACCGTCCTAGGGTTGTTACTTCCTTAACTAAATGGCTACTATTCACCTATACTGACCCGCTCACCTTAAAGTCAATGAATGGCCTCGGCCTAGCATATGCTGAGCCGCTCATTCTCAGAGTTTCGACCTACTTTATTACTAAGCTCCTGACAATTCAACATTACTACAATGAGCTACTGGCCGTTCTCCCTCGACCGTACGATGAGAAGAATTCCATAAATTATACACCAACTCCCACGAATCACCAGACCTTCTTCTCTCCCATGTCCCCTACTTCAAAGTCGAGACTATAGCCATTCCTCATAGTAAATTACCCTAGCTCCACTGAGTTCGAATCAAATTCCTAGCCTAATTCTTACTTGGGAACTCATGAAACTCCACGTTTAGGGAAATAAATCGAGTGAAAGGCTCATAACTATATGTGAATATAAAGGCCTATGAAAGCTATTGGGTTCAAGACGAAGTGTGGATAGGCTCGCTTACGAATGGAGTTTCAAAATAAATAGCCTGGCTCTGGAAGGAAGAAGGGTCGATTGATGGGCGTGGCTCGGGAGGAAAACAGGTTAGGGAACTTGTATAAAAATGGAAGTGAGAAGAAAAAACTAGAGTGTGGGATTTTGTATATGCGAGAGCGAGGCGAATGGGCCTTAACCAGTGGAACCGGTCAGAGTACCTTGGTGGGTCAGTGAGCAAGTGTGTCGAGCGGCAGTGAATAAAAAGATAGAGTGGCTCGGCATTCGTACGTCGGCCGAACAATGGTAAAATACGATATAGTAGAAAATATAATAATAATAATAAGTACGATAATGAGTAAATGAAAATGATGTCAAGATGAAGTGTGAATATGTCTATGTATGTAACATTAATTGCAAGTGATAGTGCAAAGAGAAGTTGACTTTCATCAGATGGACGGAGAAGCATAGTTTTGAGAAACCTAACATGATTCAACCTTCGAAAGGTTATATACATTCAACTTTTGGAAAATTAAAATAGGATTTAAACGACAGATGATTGTCATTCTGGATAAGCTAACTTCTTAAAGAAAGGACTGGTCGTTAGTTCAAAGCACGTTATGTTGATTCACACGACGTGCTTTGGGGCCAAATATTACCCGGCACTTTGGCCCAAGCTACATGGCGATAGTCTCAGAGTCTAGGAATGAACTGAGATGGGACTTGTCTAAGAAAAGTTTGGAAGTATAATAGACTAGTGTAATTTAATTTTTGGTCAGCCTATATGCATAGGTTGGTATATCTGATGCTGTTCGGCATGATTGTATGCACAAGAACACAAGGTGGTTCGGCATTGGAGTGTGGATATAGCGGACCGGCCTATAGTGGCCTAGCAAAGGTCGTTCGGTCAACATCGTTCAGCCAAGGTCGTTTGGTCAGCATCGTTCAGCCAAGATCGTTCGATCAACATCGTTCGGTCACTCATCGCTCGGCCTTGGAGAGAAGGTTAATACCGTTCGGCCACTCATCGCTCGGCCTAGGATAGAAGGTGAGCACGGTTTAGCCGCTCATTGTTCGATCGAGGAAGGAGAGTAAAAGCTATTTCGTTCAATTGAGGCTCTGTATTGGAGATTCGGTCAGGAGTGGTTCGGCATGAGAGTTTGGTGTATCTGGTTCGATGCACGATAAGGAAGTCAGCCTATTCATGGGGTGAACAGCAAAGTGAGCAGATCAACATTGCATTAATTTGAGAACCACTACGAGTTACTCCGAGTCCCTTGAGAGCTTTCTATGATTCATTTGATAAATGACCACCGATCGGTCATATTGGTTCGTCATTTATTGGTCGGTCGAAAGTCGTTCGATATGCCACGACCGACCAACTCGAGATTACCATGTATGGGCGAGTCACCTTGGTTTTGGGCCTGCACAGGGCATCTAGCCTACCTACGTCTATAAACAGAGAGGCAACAGTACAGTTGAAGGTACCTTTTCTCGGGAACTATAAGGAGACTACCGCTTTCTATACTCATTTCTTTGCTATCAAAATTTGTACTCGAGTTGTCTGTGTATAGATTATATCTATATTCAACTCATTGAAGAAGTAATAAAGATTTTATTCAAAAGTGGACGTAGGCAGTTACACCAAACCACTATAATTTTGATGTTCTCGTTTTTACTGTTCAAATTGCATCTTACTGTGATATTCTTCAGTTTTAGTTTAATTTCTTCATTAATCTCTCTACATAATTCTACTCAAGGGTGTTAGTGACCAATTCTGGTGCTAAAACACACACACACACACACATATTGAAAAATAAAAGAAGAGATATATATGAAAATATATGATGATAGGAATGAGAAAATTTATAAAATCATTTAAAAAAAGAAATCTTTTATAAAATGGTGTTTTGACAAAAATGTCATTTCATACTTTTGAAGCGAAATAGCAAAAAATTTGATTTTTTCTTTGAATTATACATTTTCAAACATAAAATGAAATGTAGAACAAAAATGTTATTTTATTTTTAAAAGGAATAGCAAAAACTTTTAGTGTTTCGGGTAATATATTTTTAAATAACACACTTTTATTTTTTATTCTAGAAAAATAGGATTAAATATAAATATAAAGACTTAAAAAATTTGTTTTTATTTAATATCACTTTACAAATTGTTTCGTAATATAGATGGAAGCATGTTATAAATTAAAAGAAAATTTAACCAAGTAAATAAAAGAGAAAAAAACAAAAAGTAACCTAGTTAAAATGTAGACAAGAAAATATTTCTGGTCATAAACTTTGCAAGTAAACTTACAAGTCAAGTGAAGTAAAAATATATACATACTTGGTCAAATAAAAAAATAAAAAAAAGAAGTTATCTGGCCAAACATGGAAAGGCTGAAGCAAGGCAAACATATATATATATATATATATATATATATATATATATATCAATTCAAAGAAAAAATGTGAAAACTAAAAACATACTTTATTTGAAAACTTCATTTCAATTGACACAAATATCATATTTCAGCCACCAAAAAGTTATAATCAACTTTAGCCACAAAAACTTCAACTCAGACTTTCACAAAATCTTTTGAGTATGTAAAAACATTGTACTAATCAAAATCTTTTGAGACAAAATTCTATAAAAAAAAAAGCATCATTACATTTTCTATAAACATATATATTGGATTATATGTGTGTTTATGCTTAGTTTTGTAAAGCTTGTAAGCAAAAATACTCTATAAACCAAATCAGCACAAAAAAAAGAAAAAAACACTTCTATTCTAATAAAATGCAAAGCAAGGCAAAGTTATTCAAGATCTAGACCATAGTTTGGATTTAAACTGAAGTTCTGAAGAGATTAAAGCATGATCAACGTAAGGATTTAAAATTGAATACCTGGAATTTTCAAAACATTGCTCTGTCATGTATAACAGAGATGAATACTTATGCATGCCCTGACTTCAAAAATCATTATCTCTTAAACAAATTCGAATTTGCTAGTGTTGTAAACTACTAAAATGTTCGTTTTTGAATACGGATTACACTAAAAATAGTTTGAGGTTGATCCATGCTATATATTGTATGAAATTTTGAATTTACAGTAAGAAATCAATATTTTGGCAATTTTCAATGTCCATAAACCATTGATTCCTATATATATTCATGATCGTCATATGGAAACTAGGAATTTTAGTGAGGAAATTGTAATTTTTAGTGGCTTATATTGCGAGAAATTGAAAGATGATCAGAATTCAGTAAATTATTTTTCGGTGATACGATTGATGATGGGTGGTGCAGTTTGGTCGAGTAGGGGCGTGATGACGTGGGTGAGGGTTTCACCATGGCCATTTGTTGAATTGGCTTGGTTTGGAGTGACGATGGAGTTTTAGGGTTTAGGACACGCGTAAAGAAAGGTTCGGTCATCAAGTTGCTGCGTTGGTTTTAGTGCATCGGAGGCAACCGGTGTTTGCTGGAAGGAGGCATTGAGTTTGGCGGTTCTTTTGGAAGTGGTGCAAAGTAAAATAGTGAAGGATAGGGGGTGGTGGTCTCGTATTCATTCGCCTGGACATTTAGGATTCTCGAAGATGGCTCGAAAGTTGGAGGAGGTGGCCGAAGGCTAAGGCAGTGGTGGAGGCACATTGAAGTGGCAAGGGAAGATCTGCTATCGTCATCGTCGTGCCGTTGGAGGTTGATAGGCTGCACTTCTGCTTGCACGTTTCTGGTGCTCTATAATCTGGAATAAAGAGATAATTTGGGGAAGATGGTTATAGGTAGTTTCGGTTTAGGTCTCGAGTCTAGTGAGGAGATTTGGAATATGTGATCGATGAAGCAGCAACATTGATCGGTGAATTAAGGTGTTGGTTTTGGGTCTTTGGGTTCGATTGAAAATTTGGGGAAAGAAAGAGAGAAGGGGAGGAGAAGAAAAGGGTAGGGGGTTCTTTTCTTTTGGTATGTGAATTGGGCTTCAGCCCAAACAAAATTATGAAGAGGGTTTTAAATTTTTTAAATGTTTAAATATTATATACATTTATATGATGTTTCAAAATGATATAACTAATGCATATGAAACCCGATTTATGCAAAATTGATTGCGTTGGGTTCATATCGACAGGCACTACGTCATCGTGAAAACTGTTGTCGAGATTGAATAAGTGAAATTTATAGCAATTGGAAACGGATAGAATTTTAAGTAATCAATTTAAACAAATCTCGTCGTTTAAATTTATATGACCCATTTGTTGAACTTATTTGCCTAGATAAAAATAACGATGAGTTAATTTAAGTTAATTATGATGTTTTGGCATCTGTTTGGCGGAATAAAACGTTGTTCCGCTAATTATATTAAAAATAGGACCCCTGTTGGAAGAATAAATCACCGTTCTGTCATTATTACTGAATATATGTGTTTCTGGACCTTGAGTAGCAGAATTAAGACCCAATTCGGTTGTTGCATTTATATAGACAACTATTTATTTTTTGATAATTATATTGGGAAATATGATGTTGAATTAATTGTTGAATACAGATTGAATTGAATATCAAAATCTATTATGCTGGATTGTTATGAAATATATGGTAACTTAACTAAGTACCATTGAAATTGATAAGCCTCTTTTCAATTTGGAAGTTGATTTTGGAATCAAAATTATTTAAAAGATAATTATTATTTATTATTGATATTTTAAAGATGATAAATAATTATTTGGAAATGATTGAAAATTAATTATTTTATACTTCCTAAATTTTTTTAAAGCATTTATTGTTGTTTCAAAGTTATTTAATTATCCTAATTGTTTAAAAGCATATAAATTATTAATTAAAATTATTTATATTGATTTGATTAAGGTAAATTATTACTTAATAATAAATTAGTATTAAGATATTATTATTAATTCAAGGATAATTTTTTAAATATCAATAATGTTATAAAAATTATGCATCATATAGTAAACTTTTATAAAAGGGTATTTTTATAAATTAAACTTGGAAAATTTATATAGAAACTTTATAAGTATAATTTTGAGATAATTATTAAATTAAGTGTTCAGAAAGTAATGGTATACTTTCATGGCATAATCAGGAGGCAGAGAGTGCCTAAGTTAAGTTTGGATTTCTCTGGGATAGAGACCCAATCATTGAGTTGCGATCCATGTCGATACCAAATGGTACTTTACAAATATACTTATATATATAGTTATATATATATTTCTTAAATGTTTCAAATATTTTAAAAGGAATGATTTGTTAATATACTTATTCAGGTGAAATAAATGTATGACTGTCATTGATAAAGAGATTTGATTTATTGAACTTAAATAAAATAAGGCTTAGTGATTTTAGTGGAAAATGAATCTTTGGTTGAATGATAGTTTATTTCATAGTTAAAAAACTGACTATCAATACGATTATAAGAAAATCCATCCACCAACGGTTAGGAGGTGATCTCCGATCTTGTTCTTATCTGTTTCTTTCCAAAAGAAACGGGGTTGAGTTTACCGAAAATATCGGACTTTATTTCGAGGAGATCGTGATCAGATAAGTTATACGAAAATCACTTCGATCCAAAAAATATATTTCGAAGTAAAAACAAGAGCATGCAACCGAAGATGGAGCATTGAAGTGCAAGGGCTAGTCGCTACTAATCCTAAGGACGGTTCCAAGATGGATATAGTAGGAATAGTGCCTTTGGTTTCGTTCAGACCAAGAATGGACTTGAATGGATGAATGATATAAGCACAGTGTCATTGGAGGACAATGTGCATTCCAAGTATAAATTCCTAGAAAAAGGTAACCTTAGCCTCAAGCCTCATCAACCGAAATGGCTGAAAATCAGGGGATATGCAGCAAGGCTAAGTAGGTCGCACCCAATTAGGATATTTTATCACCTTTCTAGATACCCTCGGATATATTATAAATATGGATATGGTTGTGCATGGAAAAAAGAGCGCACAATAAGATAAGTGTTGGAACACCCGGGGCGATAACATATCCGGTACTATCCAGGTTAGGAGTAGAACTGGTCTTGTGTTGCAGGGGATCCCAATGAGGTCCTCGGTACATTTTTCTAGAGGTGTACTATGGTAGGTGGTACCCCTAGTGCCTAATCATTATATGAAACCCATTCTAAAATAAGTGCCGTACGGTTTTAACTGTGCCCAACTATGTTGAAATGTAAGATGCATGCATTTCAGCTATTTCTATATTTTACTTTGACCTCTATACACTATTATAGTACCACTGGATTTTCTTTAAAAGGGTTTTGGTTATCGTAAGGTAAAAACCCATCGTGCTTATGTGTGACGTGGTGTTACAAGATACCTTTGATTTTAAAAAGATTTTTGGAAGTTATAATGAATTAAATTCCTTGTGATTTAAATTCTCATGCTGGTTTTACCAAACTCACCTGGATGTGGTTTTTTGTATATGCTCGGGGCAAACCGAGCATATTTCCAAGTTTAGATGGATAATTGGAACTTCACAAGAGGAGTTGGAGGCCAAAGACATATTCTCATATATGATTATATTTCCGTTGCATTTTGGTTACGTTTATCAGCAATTGTAAGGATAGGGTGTTATAACTATCGATGCTGAATATGTTAGTATACTCTGATTGATATCTGTACGATAAACATTGCAGTTTTGTTTTATGTAAAGATTTGTTCAATATTATATATTACTCGTTCCGCTGTGAGATTCTGTATTGGTTGGTTTCCTTTCTATCTTCTTTCTACCTTCTACTTTCTTTCTCTTACTATTCACCTTTCCATGCAATTTGGGCTGGATTAGTGTGGCAAATTGTCGGTTTCAACTGTACGGAAAAGTTGTACATGACTTGCACATCAGTCTAGAGTGGCCACAATGGGAGAGATAGGGTTACGCCTAACGAGTTATGCCTCCTACTAGGGTAGGCCACGTCAGATAATGTATAGCCATAATTGTTTGCTAGTTTGTTGTTAAGGCAAGGCTAGTTAACCCATGACTGAGTTCTTTCAAAAGGGGTAGTCTATGGAGCTGAGTCCATGATAGGAATCAGAAAAGTAGTAAGTCCGTAAAGCAAAGTGAGATAGAATACGACTAAATTATAGTAATATCGTTACTAGACACTAACTAGAGGTTCTACTTTATACGTGGGCAATTCGGCCTACACATTAATGATGATGCCTGGTAGTGCAATATTACGGATATTAACGAGGATAGTATCTTGGTCAAATGGGGGACAATGGTGCATACATATAGATGGGAATGTAGTTATAGTCTACTACGATTAGATAGGACGTATCGTACGTGTATGGGAATTCGAGATGAGTAATCAAAAATAAAAGGACATAACATAAGATGGAAGACAATCGTCATAAACTAGTGTTAAGTACAAAGTGTGTAGTTTACCAGCCACCAAACGTTGTTCCGACCCCTTCTCATTATAACTACAAGATAGCTTAGACGAATAGGTTCTGTAGAAGGCAAGAACTATGGTAAGTTATGTTTCATATCCATGCTTGACACTAACAAGGACAATAGAAAATGGAAGTGTAAATCCTGGTTTGTGACTAAATGACTTATTATATTTTCTTATTTAGCTATAAGTTATGCTATGATATGCATTAATTTGTTTACTTGCAGGATACCAAACTATCGATACATACTTTGGTGGACTTGAACTTTTGTTTTAGCGAAAATTCAGACCTGCTGGGGTGCGGGTTGTAACTGTTTTATGATAAAAATATTCTAAGTTATTAATTATTACTGACAAGAATTTGGAAAAGATATAAGTAATTAGGAATTTTGACAAAAATTAGGATATATTAGATGGTCTTATATTTACAAGTATTGTCAAAAATAAAATATAAGCTTTTAAGAGAATTATATTTTTAGGCATAAGTGCTTTGAAAAGATATTTTTTATCTTAAATATATATACCCAATAAATGTTTTTAATATGAATCTTCTAATAGGTTTTTAACATTCGTATTTAATTGGAAGTGTGTCTATATGTTGAAATATTTTTATGGGAATTTTATGAATGGAAATTCATATTTCCATTAACCCTGTTTTACTAACGTATATAAGTCAATAAATAGTATTATTATTTTATTATAAAAACTATTAACTAAATTACATTTTTCCTAAAAAATTTAAGACAATATAACACATTCTTCAAAGTTTTAAATTATCTTAATCTTTAAAAGTTTAAGAAGAAAATATTTTTACTTGTTTTATGTACATGGTATATAACAAGAAAAGTCTAGGATAAAATAAAATTAAAGTCAAATTTACACATAAAAAGCTATAATTTACTAAAAAATTAGACAAGATAAAATATTTACACCTTTAAAAATATTTTTAGACCATTTTTTGATGACAAAAGAGGAGAAAAATTAAGCATACCGATAGAGGAAGTAAATGATTTAAAGTGAGTAACTAGTAAGGGAGAGCAATATAATGTTTTAAAGCTTTTATATAAAGTCTTGCAGCTGTCATCATCAAAAAGGAAGAGAATGTCAGAAACACATATTTTTTGTTTTGATGATAACAACCATATAGAAATGATGCTAGTAATTTTTATCAAACCATTTTAGGTACAATAGACTAAGAAATATGAATATTGAATTCATGATAACAACCAAAGAAATACAGAGCTATCTACTTGGAGATATACATTTTATAGAGATAAAGGAGTATGGAAACAAGCTATAAATGATTAAGTGGAGCTAACAAATCGTAAACACAATAACACTCTAAGATAGGTGTAACGGTCTACCTTTCTTACACCAAAAGGTGACACTTAATACATCCTCAATATTCGTGTGCCAATCATTTAAGTGTCCGAAAGACAGGTCATTAGGGGTGAAAAGAAAACAAAGACAGAATAGAATCTAACCACATGATGAAAAACATATAATTTACACAAACTCTTTATAAAGAAATCATCTTTAATATACACAACATCAGAGTATACTAACTTGTTTTGAAACTGGATAATTATAACGGCATATTCTTACAATTTTATGAGTTCAATAACAGACATCAAGAGTAACTACACAGCAGGAGAATATAAGATACATGAATATGCCTTAAAGAATTCAGCTCGTCTCTAGAAAGCTCCAAAGGATCTAGCTAAATCTAAAAAATATGCTCGGGCAGACCCGAGCATTATAAGAGAATAACACCCGGATCAGTCTAGTAAACCAGTGTGAGAAAACTCTTATCAAATCAAACTGATTTCTATATTTAGAAACATCCTTTCAAAAGAAAAGGTATCTCTTAAGGCCACATCACACATAAACATGGATGGTTTTTTACCTTACGATACCACAACATTTCTAAAGAAACACATTTGATATTATAATAATGTTTATGGTTTAAAATAAATATTGAATATAGCTGAAATGCTTGCATCTCACATTTCAACATAGATGGGTACAACTAAGACCGTAAAGCTCTTATTGGTAATGGATTCCAACTATGAAAGGATAAGGGTCTACCCACCGATTCCGCACACCTCTAGGTGAAATGTACGGGAGGCTACAATATATTGCACCGCTGCTACTCAAGACCGGCACAACTCCCTTCTGGAGTACCACCGAATATGATCACCCCTTGGTTGTAATCAAACAACCACAATGGGCCTTGAAGCATACATGAATATTAACATTAGATTAGGAATGATCATACACTTATGGGAGCGATTCATGCAACCCTACGACATGTTCCTACTTTATTCATTTCTCAGGTGTGAGGCTCGAAGAGGCTATGCTCTTACCATTTCCTTGTAGCACTTCCCTCTAGGAATGCTAACACTGCCCACCTAGTAGAATTGCAACGCCAGAACTCTTCCATACAAGTTTGTTGGGACTAAACAAAACCGAAGGCACTACCTCTACTACATCCATTTTGGAATCAATATCAGAATTTGTAGCAAGTAGCCCTTGCACTTCAAAATGTTCTATCTTCAATACATTATCAAGATGCCTACCACCGCAACGCATATGTTAGTTCGAAGTGGTTTTCAGATAATATATCCGATCCCGGTCTCTCCAAACCAACAACTGATAATTTTCGGTTGACTCAATCCTAGTTCTCTTCGAAGAAAGTATTCGAGTCCTCATCGGGGAACTAGAATTTACAATCGTACTTCCTATGTCAAATTGGCCATATTTGACATTCGGTTATTTACTATCAAATAAACAAAAAAAATCTAGATATTTAATTTTCCAAAGCAATCACTAAGCCTTAAAACCCTTTTCATTTGTTAAATCTCTTTCCAAAACATTTATCAAAACATTCATATACTTACCTCACTTATATAATTATATTCACAAAACATTTGTGAATATTTCTTATTTTTAAATCATGTTAAGGGATTTTAAATAATTAGCGATAAGGGTTACCCCGAACATTATTCCTTCGGTGTTAAGTGTGAAATAGATGTCCCATACTACATTGTTTAAAAGGTCAACTTGGAGAAACACAAAGCTCAAATTCTCTTATAATTAACTTTAACATATCCTTTTATAAATCTCCTTTATTTACGAAATCCTCTTTACTTAAACCCTAAATACATTTATAAAAACACTTTATAAATCTTCAAGTTTATTTATAAAAAAACTTATATAAATATTCAAATCGTTTCTTAAAGCTATTTTAGAAATACCCAAACCCTTATAAAACTTCTTTTATAAATATTCAAAATCATTTCTAAAACTCCTTCCATAAATACCCCAAAACATTTATAAAACTTCTTTATAAAATACCTAAAATCATTTATAAGACTTCTTTAATAAACTTAATCTAATAAAATTTCCTTGATAACAAATCAATTATTCAAGTACTTTCAACAGACAAGCTTTTGTTTTTAAAATACTTTTCATTTAAAACTTAACTTCAAACCTCTTTGATAAAAATACTATTTTGTGAAATCATCTTAAAAATATTTGCTTAACTTCAAAGAGTGATATAAAATGAATTACTTAAAATACTTTTAATAAATTAATAGTAACTTTAAAGCAAGCTATATTAATATAGAAATATACCTTTAATCAAATTAAGATAATATAATTATATGTCCTTAAAATTAATAGACTTCAAACCATTTTATAAAATAATAAATTAACCTTCAAAAAATATTAATAAAATAGTAAATTTACTTCAAACAAAATTATTATACATATAATTTAACTTTGAACAATATTATTATAATAATAGATAACTTTAGAAACAATATTATTATAATAATAACTTACTTTAAACCAAATTATTATTATAACATATTTACCTTAAATTGTATTATTATAAAAATAAACTACTTTTAAAACCAATTAACTTTAAACAATAATTAACTTGAAGTGATTATCTCTAAATAATAATTAATTTTAAATAATAAATATTACTTTAAAATACGTGTAATTAACCTTTAAATATAATATTTAACTTTAAAATATCTAACGTTTTGGATTTTAGAAAAGGCTTAGCAATCGTTATGGTACTTAAATAAGATACCATTTCAGTTTAATTAACTATCAAAATTAATTACTATTATTAACATCCATCGTGGGTTAACACATCACTTAATAAACATTGTTAATGATTTCTATCACTAACAGAGTTCAAGTTAAACATATATGATGCCAAATTCAATAGGCCAACCAATCATGTTTGATATTTAATAATCGTATAAAAAGA
This sequence comes from Allium cepa, assembly GCA_030765085.1. Taxonomy (NCBI): domain Eukaryota; kingdom Viridiplantae; phylum Streptophyta; class Magnoliopsida; order Asparagales; family Amaryllidaceae; genus Allium; species Allium cepa. The sequence continues at coordinate 152,003,047 of CM060932.1, read as the reverse complement.
ATATTATTGAAACAAAATCAATAATGGCGAGGAATCCTGTTGGATCCCTCTAACATGTCCCCCTACATTACAAACAGTATATAATCATATAATTAGGGTCATCCACTACTAGGCAGGAATAAATCCAAAACCAACCGATAGAACAATAAATCATCCAAACATCTAATCAACAACTTTTATCAAGTATATAACACACTGATTAACCAAAAAGGTAAATTAACTCATGTTTATTACAGTGGTTGTTGAAGCATTTAAGTTTGGAACTAGAATCGAATGTCGTCTGATTTTAGCTTAAATTTCAACTTGCTTAGATTTTATCCAAACTAGTTCCATTATGAAGTCTTCGTCATGGTGAGCGCAATGTAAAAATCCGTGTCTCGATTGGACCTCGTATGAGAGAGTTATGGATTATATAAGTTTATGATATGAAATTTAAAAATTAAACAACTAATTACAACTTAACTAACTAATTATCATCATTAACCCTCCCTAACTCATCTTCTTCTCCTTTAATCTCACATGCCTACATACCATGCATTCCTCTTCCGTTACCATGCACGGCTATGCACTGCTACGGAGCTCTGCTCCGCTAAACTCAACTTTGGCCGTTCCATTGATCTTTTCTTCACGATCTCCTTCCGATCGACCCAACCAACATTACCACGCAAACCCCGACCAAATTACAACCAACCGCCTTCCTGTTCGCATACTGTAGTGATGCGAATTTTCAAAGGTGCCCAAACACCACCAAACTTCGGTCGGAGATGCTATTTTCCATGCTAAATCTAATTCCAACATCCAATTCGATAAATCCGACTTCAAATGGCTACATATCAAAACCCTAAATCTCTAGCCTCTACTGTAAAAATGTCAAACAACTCATAAATAACACCACCCAAATGGAACCTCTAACCTCGAAGCCCAACAACATACGAATAAATTGAAACAAGTTCAGGGATTTTTAGAGGAGCAACAAATTTTATTTCAAAAAGTGAAACTTCATTTTTTTTCATTGGAGATATGGGAAAAGAGGGAGTACTTTTGAATAGTTATGGTATAAGGGAGTGAATAGTGGAGACCGTGGAGGGTTATGGGCAACACTGTGGAGGTACGGTCTGAATAAACTAAAATTATATTATTTTATTATAAAATATCTAGCTCGACGAACCCAAAATCTCAAACTCCAATCAAGGCATGCCACCTGGCATTCAATATCAAATACCCCTATTCTGAACTCAATGGAATAATTATCAAGACCGAATTCGATCACGTGTAGAAGTTAGCTTCAAAAAATAAATTATATTAATTTAAATTCCTTTAATTAATTCCTATTCTTTTCGAGCATGTACGACCAAATGATACGTCCGAGCGCCACGAAATTCATTAACATACAATAATCCATTATTCTGGTTTCAAAGACACTGGTTTCATCAAAATCCGAGACAATGCCCTGGAATGATATTTTCACATGTTAGTTAAAACGAATTATTATTAAGACCATTTTATTCACCTTTAAATTCTAAATTAAAAGTTTAGTATTATCATTCTTATTTAAAATAAATTTAAATAAGATTTCCAAATCATTTTTATTTACATTGAATCTAAGATTCAGTTATTTAAATATTCCAATTATTTAAATTCACTATTCAACTAAATCTTTATATTTGAAATTTAAGCTATTTGACTTATAAAAATAATAATTCAATATTTTAAATCAATTAAATATTTTAAATCAAATGACTAAAATTCTAGGTCGTTACAATAGGCTTCAAAGTAAAATATCCGCCATCAAGTCCTTACAACAGAATATATTTTTTCGGAGGATCTCAAAATTAATTCAAACTTGGCCACAACCTACTTCATATATCCTAGTATTCCGGTGAAAATTTCTAAAACATCTAAAGGTCCGAAAATGGATTAAAAGCAGGAAAAAGCTACAGTTTCAACCACACAAACTTGTTACATTGTCTAAAGAGCAACTGGTCGATAAGTTGTTATTTAAGGGCACCGTAACCCACATACTGAAACGTTGCCCTTTTTCATATTCTGCAATCGCTTTTCTTCTTCCTCCAGCAGTCGTATCCTTTCGCCAATGCTACAAAAACTAGAGAACATCTCTTAATCAAACACAATCACTACCAATATAAGACTAGCCCCAGTAGGCTCCAAATCACTTTTCCCCACTTTATGATCTCTAGTTTATAAAGTGATTTACTGCTTTCAATTTTTGAAGCCTAGCAATTATACCCTGCATTTAAATCCACATCTTTCAATCCATTTTGTAATCCTAAACCTTGTCCATGCAATTTATGTAATCATTGAAGTGGTTATAGGGCTGTGAGTAAAAATAACAAATCAATGTTCGAAGACATATAATCACAAAGAAGAACTTTCGTACAAAACGAGGAAACAATTTGTGTCAGTCAGCCTGTGAGTTGAAGTCATGTTTGAAAATTTTTAGGCAGAGTTAGTGCAGTGACCCGTATTTTCAACCATTTTGAATCAATGAATTTTATATGATTACTGAATAATAATGGTTAGAAATAAAATTTTAATTATTTATTAATGTAGTTTATTTAATATGAACTTGAATAAAATTTTGAAATAAAGAATTTCGAAGGTTTTGGCAATAAATGGTATTAAAATGGTATTCTATGCATTAAATGTGTTTGAAATCAATAGCTGTAATTGGATAATAAATGTTGTATTATCTATATGGAAATAAAATAATTGTTGATAATTGAAATTCATTCGAAATTTTATGATTTATTAATACACTTTATTGGATAATTAAATTGTTTAAATTTAATACCGGAAATTGTTTAAACAATTAAATTTGGAATTTAATATGAATGAAAATGATGTCGAAAGTTGATTTAAAATTTATTTAAACGAGAATGAAGATTGTTAAATTTTAATTGAGTTTAAAGTGATTAAATTTGTTTTTGGAAATTACTTGTTTAATTAACATGTGAAAATAGCCTTTTTGGCCACTGTCTCGGATTTTGACGAAACCAATTTCATCGGATCCGTGACAGTGAATTATTATAGAATTTCAAGTTTTGTAGCAATCACACTTATCGTTCGGCCATGCGAGCTTGAAATACGCAGAAATTAATTTGAGGAATTAATTAAAATAAATTAAATTTGAAAAGCTATCTTCTGCATATGATCGAACTAGACCTTGAGGCAAGTTCAACTGGTTTCGAAATAGGGGTATAACATATACAATGCCAGACAGCACGCCTCGTTTAGAGCATGAGAATTTCGAACGTTATAGGTCAAATATATTCTAATAATAATAATAATAATAATAATAATAATAATAATAATAATAATAATAATAATATACTCATCTATCTCACTCGACAATTCGTACGCCTACATACCTCCTTGTCTCCCTATACCTTCCTTCTTCATTTTGAATTTCTACGAATAAAGTAAGAAAAAAAGAAAAAATAAATTATAACTACAAGCGTTCCTTGCACGATGGAGGCTGGCAGAGGCGTGCCAGAGGCGCATGGCGGCATGACTTGATGCTGCGATTTTAGGGTTTCACCAATGCAATGGTGCATATGTTCGCACAAGCCAGGCAGTGACAGCGTGAGCCAGCAACATGAGGGAGCTCGCAGGCAGCGCAATATGGGCACGATGTCGGCGTTGGCGATCGGTAGCATTCACGGTTCGTATAAAAAAAATTAGCCGTGCACACTCAAACCTGGAAAGAGATGAAGTACTGTGTGGGTAGGGTTTTAGTTCAATTTTGTTAATTAGGTTGATAATTATAATTTAATTATCTCAATTATTAATAAATTGCGTAACTTTTTCATATGAGGTCCGATTCGAGCAAAACGAGTCACGTTGCGATCGTATCGACAGAGGCTATAGCATGGAGTTGGATTCGTATTATTTGAAGTTGGAAAATTTTCAGTTTCAAATAAAGGTGAATGTTTTATAACGCTCACGATGTACTAAAATATTTTTGTGTTCGTTAAATTGATAGCATGAAGTAATTTAATTTCATTGATTATTGTTTCGTAAATTAGTTGATATTTAAATTGACATACGAATTTAACTATTAGGAATTTGAAATTGACAGTTAAATTGAAATTGAAATTAAATTTCTTACACCCGATATAGATAACCAGTTAATATGATATTTGGACTAATCTGGATGTTGTTGTGATGAACGATTATTGGTTGACATATTGGATGATTTAGGTGTTATTTATTTTATCTATCTCTGTTGTCACCCTTTAAATTATTTGACAGTACATAAACTACTATATGAATTATTTCAAATAAATCAAGAAATATGTTGGAATGATATATAACTATGACATTTATTTTGATTGAAATGATATATATCCATCCCTGAAATATAAAATCAAAATAACTATTCACTTGGCTATGGGATAGAAAATTACATACGGACACCGGAATGGTTAAATTAAATGATTTTAAAATTTTGATTTGAAATTATTTAAATGATTTTGATTTAAAGAAATAAAAATATCGAATTTATGAAATTGAATTATTTTCAAACTTGAGCTCAAAATTTTGAAATTGAATTTTACTAACAGAAATTGTTTAAAGGAATGAATTTGAGATTTGAAGCTATAATTGAAATATGATTTAAATTAAGGAAATTGATTTGTTTAAAAGATTTGAACTTTTATTCGAACTTTGAAATAAATCAGGGAAAAAGTAATTTAGATGGATATTTCAAAAATTGGAATTTGGAATTGAATTATTTTAAAGATTTGAAAATTAAATTGAACATCGAAGTTGAATTCGATTTAAATGATTTAAATCAATATTTTAGAATCGAACTCGAAATTGATATAAATTGAAATGGTTTAAAATTGGAAATTGAATTGAAAATAATTCAAATTAGGATTGAAATTGAAATTAATTGGAATTTAAAGCGAAATTGAATTAATTTGAAATCAAAATTGAAATCGATTTGAATTGAAACTGGAGTTGTAATCGAAGTTCATACGAATTGAAATGAAATTGAGACGACTTGAATTGAGTTGAAATTAAAGTTGAATTGAATTGAAAGATTTGGAATTGAATCAGTTTGACTTTGATACTATTTTTTTAAGGTAAATGATTTTAATATAAGCTGTTTAAAATCTATTGTTTTAAATATCCCAATTATTTTGATTTTTCTAAGCTATTTTGCTATGTAAACCATTTTCAGTACTAAAATTATTTTATATTAAATTAATTTAACACTTTAAACTATTTAAAAATTTCAAACTATTCTCTAAAAATTCAAGCTGGCTAGAGTGGGAGTCGTTTAAATTTAAATCATAGCTTCAAATGCGAATGAGGTTAAAATGAAGTTATAACCTAAATTGTAACTCGTCTCAAATTTTGAAGTGAAATTGACATATCGAACTGAATTGATATATTTTGTGTAAACATGGGGATTTTGAAACAAATGGTATTTTGAAGTGAATATGATATTTTGACATAAAGTATGTATTGTTTACGAAATGTAAAAGTACCAACCAGTGTGTTAAATGACGTTTGGTTGTTAAAGAGACCAGGGCCTCTTATTGGCATATTATTTGTGAATATTGGAACCACTTTAACAACTATGTATGTGGAGGAGATTCTAGAATGAAGTGGTTTGATTTGGCTTATGTTTGCCAGATTTGAAGAAAGAGAACGATGATGGATAGACCCCGATAATTGTGCCAATTTGAAATGACTAAAACAGGACGGCTTGAGAGTACCATGTGGGCTAGCTACCCCTAACGGACATCCATTCTTCGATTTTCTTCTTGGACATATTATTATTGTTGATGTTGGTTTCGATTGGTGTTCCTCGATTTTGGGATAACCTCCCTTTGACTCGATATGGGATGGATGGACGCGGTGGACGATCGTGGCTACGATGCGTTACCACCAGCCCTACGACCCGAACTGGCAGTATCCTACCTTGGACATTGCCTCACATGCCTTCTCATACTTTTATCCCTATACGAGAGAACTAAGAGTTTGGTTTAGTTTTGTCGCATCACGGCACATCTCTATCTCCCAACATGCTACTGGAGCATTATATGCAAACTGTACGACAATGCTTAAAAACGCGTTAAGGGGTACTAATGTAAAGCCTTAATGCTAAGAAAAATATTTATTTTACTGAGTAGACATTACATATATAGCATATTCTACTATATATAAATATTTTGATGGATCCTTAGAAGATGGAAAAGTTTGTAACATCTCTTGAGTTATTTCTCGCATGTTGTACACGGGATAAGAAATGTGGAACCCCGTAAACATCTCCGACTCTATTACACTCCTTTTTTATGTGATATTGATTTGACTCAGGTAGGGATATTTTTAGTCCTGACTCAAGTGCTTTGTCTTTTCATTATGCTCGGGTTAGCCCTGAGTATTTCAACGCATTGAAGATTATTTTCTGGAGGATGAAGACGAAGATTTGGTATTATTATTAGTATTATTTCACTGTATTGTTTATTCTACTGCATTTTTTTTGTTCTGTTGTATATATAACTTTGATAAATGTCGTAAAAATTAAATTCAAATATATAGTATAAACTGCTTCATGAACTTTTTATTTGATTATTATATTTTATCATTCCTCTACGAGATTCTATATTTATTTTCTTCCTTTCTTAATTTTCTTAATTAACCCCATTGATTATTTGTGTTTCGGATTGTTTGAGTTAGGTATGTGTGCATTATTGTCGATTTAGACCTTTCAAAATGTGGGTCGTCATAGTTGATACAGAACTTTGGTGTAGTGATAACCTTAGCTTTGTGGGGATTGAGTCATTAGAGATAGGGTAGTAATACCCTCAAATGAGTTGTTTGAGCATATATATATATATATATATATATATATATATATATATATATATATGAGAGTGCGTACTTGTTAGTATTATAAAATATTTTATGTTGTGTTTACTTGTCCGTTGAGTTGTTTATAAATTCTGGTCGGTGAGTGAGATGTCATGTTATCGATAGGGGTTTCTAAGATAATTTTAATGAATATTGTTTGTTAGCAGATGTTGATATTTAGTTATCATCGATTATTGGTTAAACTAAAATAAAAGGAATACTTTGTAAACTCTACTTCACGAAGCTTTCGATAATTAAACTAAATTGAAACTAATTGTAATAAGGATTGTTTGAAATAACAAATTTGTAAATTAATGAATTATTTTCATAATAAAGCGATGGAAGTGTATAAGTATATTTATAACATAGCTTATAAATAAAAAGGATTACAAAACTGAGAATTTAAGAATTTAAATACCATTGCCTTCAAAATTATTTTCAATGCCTTCAAAATTAATAATAATATTATTTCAAAGTTTTTTAACTAGAAATATATATTGAAAAGATTTTTTAATTAAAAGCATTGAACTCACTTTAGTCGTTGAGAAATAATTCGGGGGATGACTGCATCGTTGCAGGTACTCATTTTCGAGTTTCTAAGTGGGAATTGCTACCAAAAGAAACTTATTTCTAGTTAAAACAAGTTTTGATTGTGAAAAAGTATATTCCAAGTTTGATTTGATAAATATATTAAAATAGTTTTTGAACTTATAAATTGAAAATGGTATATATAAGAAATAGGTTTATAACTTAAAAAGTTGAGCACAAAAATAAAACTGAATTTTAAAATGGTTGAACATTTTGGTTAAGCAAACAAAAATAAAATTTGAATTTGAGTTATGAAATAAAATAATTAACTTGAGAAGTGTTAAATAATTTGAGTTAGTGAAATAAAGTAAATAAAATGAAATTTAACTCAAGGGAGCATAAATAAAAGTGAGTTGTATTTGAAATGAATTAGATAAAATAATTAAATGAAATTTTAAGATAAATAGTTTATATAACTTACAGATTTGAGAAATATTATGCTAAAAACAAATTTTAAATTTATTGAATATGAATGATAAGAAAAGAAAAGAAAATTTAACTTAAATAAAATTGAACAAACTGAGTAATGGACTAAATGAAATTTAGTTTAACTTAATAAAGATTAAATGAATTAAATTGGATTTGAGTTGAACTAGATAAATTAGTAAAGTGAATTAGTTCCACTTAAGCTATAAAATGAATAATAGAATGAATACAAACCTTAATTATAAAATGAAATGTAATTTATGTAACGACCCAGATTTTTTCGACGGTTAATTTTGAATATTTAATTGGTTTCAAATATTAGATTTTGAATTATAATTGAGTTAGTAAGGTTTTAAAACTGAAATTTCAAGCACCTTCTTAAATTTTGAAAACCGTCAATTTATCGACGCGTTAAAATAGCGTTACGGGGCACAGTCTTGAAACGCTGGAAAACCAATTCCATTGGATCCATAATAGTGTATTATTGTCGGATTTTAATTTTTGTAGTGTTTGGAGATATCGTTTGGTCGTATGGGATATAAACGCGTAGAAGTTAATATCGAAATTTAATATAATAATTGGGTCCAAAAAGCTATCTTCTCCATACGATCAAATTAGGACTCGAAACCTTTTCCATTACGTTCGGAATGGGGGTATAACATTATAAACTCCTAGCGGCACACCTGATAGGATACCGGGTTTCACTGTAGATAATATAGGATATTTTCAATATTTAAATATATTAAATCATATCAAAAGTCAATCTCCATCAGCGAAACGTGCTCTTGATGTTTGTCTGGGTTAACTCACGATCTATTCCTTTCCCCTTATCTTCTTCATGAATTTTAAAAAACAAAGAATAAATTGATCGATTTGAAATCACCCTTCATACGAAAAAAATCAAAATCTCCCCTCATATATTCTCTGATTCAAAATCGAAATCAGTTCGTTATATTAAAAAAAGAGAAGAGCGAATCGCGATGAGGCCACAATGGTCGAAATTAGAACACGTAAGGCAGAGCAGTGGTCGGCGACTTTGAAGGCGGTAGGGAGTAGAGAATCATGACCTGGTCATGGGGTCGTACTCGAGCACGAGGAAGTAGAGGCGGCGGGGGCTTTGTCGTGAGGAGAGGGAAGGGACTTCTGATGGTGACGACGTTTAGGGGTGTCGATCTTCGTCGAGGAGGAGCTGGGTGGGTCGCGATTTGATGTGTGTGCTTGAAATTCAAGCGACGTGGGCGACTGGATCGGCGACGGTGGTTTGAACGGCGTTGAGGTCGTAAAGGCGAGGAATGAAATCGTGGGGTTAATGGACATCGCATGAACGTGACGGTCGAAGTTTGGGTGATCAATGGTAGTTACGGCTGGAGGGTGGACTATGGCTCGTCGTTCGGAGGTCGTGATCTCGACAGCGTCCTTTGGAAGTTGATTAGAGATGGGGGAAGAGTTCGACAGTAGGGGATCTTTAGAGCAGTTAAGAAGCTAAGGCAATCAACTTTTTTTAAAAAAATCCATCAACTGAATTAATTTATTATCCAAATGTTTATAATCCATAGTTTGTCTATAGGAGGTCCGAAAATCACGAGGACGTTGGCATTAAATTCGTAGCTGCAAAATTCACATTCTAGAGGTGATTAGGAAATTTTCGGAGTCCGTTGGGATTTTAAATTAAATCAAACATTGTTCGATTTAGTTTAAAAAATTGGATATTTAGCAAATAAAAATGAAGGTGAGTAAAATCTCATTCATTTAGACTGCTAGCATAATCTAAAACTGTTGAATTTAAAATATTGATTGTTTGGATGAATTTATAAATTATTATCGGTTGGATGGTATGTTATATATAGCAGTATATATATTAACATTTGGACTAATATTCCCGCACATTATAGTGTATGAGACCCTGTGCGCCCCGCATAATAGCGGATGAACCTATATACCGTGAAATCCCCCTTGAAGTGAGATTGGTATTTTTATATTGTATTAACATCTATGCATGCAGGGAAACAGGTTGGAGGGATCCAACTAGATTCCTCAAAATGTTAAACTTAATTTCATATGTTGTGATATATGAATTGTGTAGAATAATATATATAGATTATTGTGGTGTTTGGAATTTATTGGATGTTATTGTAGCACTGACCTAGATTTTGATAATTTAAATACCATAATTTTATTTTTAAATTTTAAGGGATAAAAGAGAATTTTTGATACAAAAATATTTATATTGAAGTTGGTGTTATTTTAAAGAAATTGAGTTAGAAAGAAATATTTTGATTTTTGGTTACACTTAACTATTGTGAAGTATTAAATGGAGATTTTAAAAATGAAATGTGTAAGAGAATTTACGAGGGATATTACGAAATTATAAAAAGGGAGCTGTAGTCGAGATTAAAATAGATTGACAGCTATAAATGGAATTAGCAAAGCAATGAATTTATAAAAAAAATGAAATTTTATAAACGAGATTAGTTTTTATAGAAAGTGAAACTCAATGGAGATATAAAATTTATAAATGAGTTTTGGGAATATAAATTTACAGGGAGAATTTGAATTATTATATGGAAATAGGGTGAGGAAAATAACAGGAGCCACTTTGGGAAGTGAAATAGTTAAGGTAATCAGAATGGAAGCGATGTGATGGATATATAGAGGAATTTATAAGTCGAATTGGTTATTGAGATTTTAAAATATACTTTAAACTTTAAGAAGTGAGTTTGTTTTAAAAAGAAAATTTTATTATTTTAAAACTATGGAATTTTAAACTAGTTGGAATTGAAATACTTCGGTAAGTAGGTTTTTCAAATATTAAGTATTTATTTAATAAATTTTAACTTTTAAATTCAGCTTTGGAAATTTATTTGTTCATCTAAAAATGAGTTATTGATGTTATAAAAGTGTTTTTAATGTTTTAAATAATAACTTAATCATATTTTCAATAAATTACTATTCTTTGAAAAAATACTCGTTATATATATATATATGTATGTATATGTACATGTATATGTATAGTTTTGAAATGATAGAAAATTTATTTACAAATTCTCTGGAGATGTGTAGACAGAGTTTATTAAAGGATGAAATTTTATAAGAGAAATCTTATAAATGGAATTCTAGAGACTTAAGAAAATTTTCAATATTTAGATGGATAACTTCGGAAAAGAATTTGAATTCATTTAAATAAGTTATGAATGGTTGATTGGGATTATAAACAAGTATAATCGGTTTGGAAATTGTAGGAAGGATTTATAAAAATTCCGGAGACATATGAGGTAAGTTATGAAATATTCCCAAGTTTAGTATTGAGATGATTTTGGAAATTATACGTATAAATATTTTCCTAAGTATTGAAAAGAAGGTTTTTGGAAAGATATTTAATGGAAATGATTTGGAACATAAATATTTTCTAGGTGTTATAAAAATGAAAGTTGGAAATATTTCTAAGTATTGAAAATAGTGGGATATCATGTTATGGATATAAGTGTTGAAATTGTTTTCGAAGTATAGAAATATTGAAAGAGATTGGGCATATATCTCGGTAAAGATATTTTGAAGAAAATATTTGAAGGTTTATAAAATGGGGTGTAGTATATGCTTATGGATGTTTTATTGATAGTTAAATAGCCGACCATCAATATTGGCCAATTCCGTTAATCGTTCGAAGAGACCGGAATTAGTTTAATTATCCAAAAAACATTTCGATCCGGTTTGAATGTAGCAAAATGAATGTCGTGAAGATGATGAAGATGGTGATTCGGTTTATCCAAACCCAGGGCAACTTGTTTGAACGAATGTTATCAGAACATTGTCATTGGAGGACGATGAGCATTCTAAGAAGAATTGTTTCTGCAAAGTAACGCATAGCCTTGAGCATCATCAACCGAGAATGACTAAAACAAGGGAGATGCAGTAAGGCTAAGTGGGTTGCACCCAATTATGGTATGTTATCACTTTTCTAGATGTCCTCGAAAACCTATTTATTATAGATATGGTTTTGCATGAAAGAAGAAGCACTCGATAGTAAATGGTGGGAACACCCAGGTTGATAACATATTCGGTCTATCCAGGTTTGGGGTAGGCCGGTCTTATGAGTAAGGAATCCTAGCATGGTCCTTGATACATTGTTCTAGAGGTGTACTGTAATGGGCAGTACCTCAGTGGCCCAATCATTTATTAGAATCCATTCTCCAATACGATCTTACGGTTTTGCTTGTAGAGCCTAGTATATCGGAATTTAATTAATGTAACAATTTCAGCTATTTGATAAGTATGTGTATTTAGACACTTTTATAATGTCACTGGATTTTCTATAAAATGTTTTGGTTATCGTAAGGGAATTACCCATCATATTTATATGTGACGTGGTCTTACGAGATACCGTTGTTTTCCAAAGGATTTTGATAACTCTAATAATTCAAATTGAACGTGTTTTCTCACGTTGGTTTTCCAGACCGACTTGAGTGTTATTTTATTAATACTCGAATCAGACCGAGTACTACAGATTCACAATAGGAGGCTTTGGAGCTTAGGAGACGAGCTGGACGATAAGACGTATTTCCGTACTTGATTTGTATTTCTGCTACGTGAGGACAAGTTAGTAAACTATCCAGATTGACTGTTGTGTATTATACTTTGATAATGGTATGTATATTAGCCGCACAGTTCTTGTATTTAAAATCTGTTATTACATATTATAATCTGTTCCGCTACGATTGTGAGATTCTGTTGTTGTTTTATTTTTTCTTCGTCTTTACCCTAGTTATTCGCTCTTTCGTACACTTTAGGTTGGACAAGAGTGAATTATTATCAACTCAAAGGGGTACTGAACTACGGATTGCTACAATTTGGGTGTGAAAGAAATTGAATGAAAATATATGAATGTAAGTAAAATTTATATGATTAATTCAATTTGATTTAAATTGGATGTAAATAAATTGAATGCAAGTGGAATGAGTCTTAATAAAATGAATGGTAACTAACTGAATATGAAATAAATAAATAGAATGAATTACAAGATGAAATTGACTTAAGAAAAGTTGAATGAAATTGATTGTGATAAAAGAAATATTTATTGATATGAATTTGAGTTATAAAATAAATATTTACTTAAGTAAATTTAATGATATGAATTAATGAAATGAACTAATGAAGTGAATAAATGAATTAATATGAAACATGCGATAATAAAAAGTGAAATAATTGAAATTTGAATAAATTGAAACGTAAATGAAATAGATGTGAATAAATTTGAAGCAAACCAATTAACTTTTAATCAAAATTTGATATTAATAAGAAATAAAGTGTATAAATTAACTATTGTCATTTAAATTGTGATAGTGATGAATTAATTGGATGAATATTAATTGTTGAATGATTTCTTTTGTTGTAAATCATTTTTATAACAGTTTTTGGCTACATATGATTGTTGTGTTGTGTACTAGTGCTCATGCTTATGATTTGGATTCAAAATTCATGTTATATAGTCTATTAAACTCATACATGCTTTCTTTGTCTTTTACATGCAACTAATATTTCAATTTTGAGTTGATATAGGTACATGTGAAGACTTTAGGATGTATACGTTGATTTTATTTGCTTTTGCTTGCTTAATATGAGCGAACTCGCTCGTATTAATATTAATAAGGTTCATATCTTGGATTACATACCGCACTTTTATATTAATCCCTACGGGATGCCTCATCATTGATATAGGTACATGTGAAGACTTTAGGATGTATACGTTGATTTTATTTGCTTTTGCTTGCTTAATATGAGCGAACTCGCTCGTATTAATATTAATAAGGTTCATATCTTGGATTACATACCGCACTTTTATATTAATCCCTACGGGATGCCTCATCATTGAGATACGATGTATATTTGATATATTTGGTATATATATTGTATTGCAAAAAAGTTCTAATCGAGTCGCGCAAAGGAGAAGCTGTAGAAATTTTTCGTAAATCCAGATGTTAGAATTTTTTTGAAGTTTTAAATTTTTTACCACATTGTCATAGGTATATATAAGTTGTAATTTCCATAAAAACCGATATCGGAGTGGCATAGTCAAAGCGTAGTAAAGTTTTTCAAATAGATTTTATGTTTATAAGTTGATTATTTGGTGTACAATATATCAAATGTTAAATTCCTTACTTAACCCTTTAAGTGGAGGAGAGTATAACGATCCGTATTTTTAACTATTTTAAATTATTGAATTTAATATGATTTTTGAATAATAATGGTTAGAATAAAAATTTAATAATTTATGAATGTAGTTTATTTAATATGAACTTGAATAAAATTTTGAAACAAACAATTTCAAAGATTTTGGCAATAATAAGTATTGAAATGGTATTCTGTGTATTGAATATGTTTGAATCAATAGCTAAAATTGTATAATAAATTTTGTATTATTCAAATGGAAATATAATAATTGTTGATAGTTGAAATTCATTTGAAATTTTATGATTTATTGATATAATTTATTAGATAATGAAATTATTTAAGTTTAACATTGGAAATTGTTTAAACAATTACATCTGGAATTTAATATTAATGAAAATGATGTCGAAAGTTGAATAAATATTTTATTTAAACAATAATGAAGATTGTTAAATTTTAAAATTGAATTGAAGTGATTAAATTTATTTTTGAAAATTACTTGTTGTAATTAACGTGTGAAAATAGCCATTTTAGCCACTGTCTTAGATTTCGACAAAATAGTTTCATCGGATCCGTAATAATGAATTATTATATGATTTATATTTCATAGCGATCAAACTTATCGTTCAACCAGCGAGCTTGAAACGTGTAGAAATTAATTTAAGGAATTTAATTAAAATAAATTGAATTTGAAAAGCTATCTTCTGCATACGAGAAAACTCGGCCTCGAGACTAGTTCCATTGCGTTTGAAATTGGGGTATAATATATAGAACATCAGGCAGCACGTCTCATTTGGAGCTTGGTAATTTCGAACGTTATAGGTCGGATATTTCTAATAATATTAATAATATATACTCATCCATCTCACTCGACAAAGAGGTACGCCCACGTACCTCTTTGTAACCCTATACCTTATTCTTTCATTTTAAATTTTCATGAATGAAGAAAGAAAAAAATAAATAATAACTATGCCCATTCGCTCGCACGATAGAGGCAAGCGAAGGCATGTTGGAGGTGCATGGCAGCGTGAGTTGATGATGCGATTTTAGGGTTTCGTCGAGGCAATAGTGCATATATGTGCATGAGCCAGGTGGGTAATGGCGTGAGGCGGCAGCATAGGGGTGCTTACGACAAGCGCGATGCGAGCGCGATGTCGACGCTGGTGATCGATGGCGTTCGCGGTCCATATATATAAAAAAATTAGTCATGCGTGCTTAAACCTGGAAGGAGATAAAGTACTCTATGGGTAGCGTTTAGTTTAATTTTGTTAATTAGGTTGATAATTATATTTTATTTATCTCAATTACTAATAAATTGCGTAACTACTTCATATGGGGTCCAATTCGAGCGAAAATAGTCGTGTTGCGATCATATCGATGGAGGCTGCAACATGGAGTTGGATTCATATTTTTTTGAAGTCGAAAATTTTTCAGTTTCAAATAAAGGTGAGTGTTTTATAATGCTCATGGCATACTAAAATATTTTTGTGTTCATTAAATTGATATCATGAAATAATTTAATTTTACTGACTGTCCTTTGGTAATTTAATTGACATTTAAATGGACATATGAATTTAACTGTTAGGAATTTGAAACTGACAGTTAAATTGAAATTGGAATTAAATTTCAAGTTATACATCCGATATTAATAACCAGCTAATGGTTGTGATATTTTACTAATTTGGATGTTTTTGTGATGAGTGATTATTGGTTGATGTATTGGATGATTTGGGTATTATTAATTTTATAATATCCAAGTTATCACCCTGTAAATTATTTGACAGTATATAACTTGTTATCAGAATTATTTTGAATAACTTAAGAAATAGGTTGAAATGATTTATAACTATGACATTTATTTTGGGTTGAAATATATATATATATATATATATATATATATATATATATATATATATCCATACGTGAAATTTAAAATCGAAATAACTATTCACTTAGCCATAGGACAGAAAATCATATACGGACACCGAACTGGTTAAATTAAATGATTTTAAAATTTTGTTTCGAAATTAATTACATGATTTTGATTTAAAGAAATAAAAAAATCGAATTTATGGAATTGAATTATTTTCGAACTTAATCTCGAAATGTTGAAATTGAAATTTGCTAATAGAAATTACTTAAAGGATTGAATTTGAAATTTGTAGCTATAATTGAAATATGATTTAAGTTATGGAAATTGATTTGTTTAAAAGGTTTGAACTTTTATTCGGACCTTGAAATAAATCCGGGAAAAAGTAATTTAAGTGGATATTTCAAAATTTTGAACTCGGAAGTGAATTATTTTAAATATTTTAACATTGAATTGAACATCGAAGTTACATTTCATTTAAATGATTTAAATCAATATTTTGGAATCAAACTCAAAATTGATATAAATTGAAATGGTTTAAAATTGGAAATTGAATTGAAATTAATTCAAATTGCGATTGGAATGGAAATTAATTGGAATTGAAAGCGAAACTGAATTAATTTGAAAACGAAATTGAAATTTATTTGACATGAAATTGGAATCAAAGTTGATTCGAATTGAAATCGAAATGAGTCGATTTGAATTATTGAAGTTGAAGATGATTTGAAATGAATGATTTGGAATTGAATCAGTTCGACTTTGAAACTGTTTTTAAATAAATTATTTTAGTATAAACTGTTTCAAATCTATCGTTTTAAATATTCAATTTTTTTTCCAAGCTATTTTACTATATAAACCATTTTATATACTAAATTTATTTTATATTAAACTAATTTAACTTTTTAAACTGCTTAAAAAAATCAAACTATTCTCAAAAAATTCAAATTGGCCAGGGTGGGAATCGTTTCTAAATGAATCGTGAATTTAAGTGCGAATGAGGTTAAAAAGAAGTTATAACCTAAATTGTAATTTGACTCGAATTTTGAAGCGAAATTGACATATTGAACTGAATTGACATATTTTGTGTAAATATGATGATTTTTTTAAAATGAATGATATTTGAAATGAATATGGCATTTTGATATAAAGTATGAATCGTTTTCGAAATGTAGAAGTACCAACCGATTTGTAGAACGACGTTTGGATTTTGAAGAGACTAGGGTCTCTTATTGGCATACTCTCTGCTAATATTGGAACCGCTTTAACAACTATGTACGTGGAGAAGATTCCAAAACGAAGTGGTTGAAGAAAGAGAACGATGATGGATAGACCCCGACACTTATGTCAATTTGAAATGACTAAAACAGGACGGCTTAACAGAGCCAAGCAAGTTAGCTACCCCTAGCGAACATCCATTCTTCAAATTTCTTCTTGGACTTGGTCCATATTATTACTCTTGATGTTGGTATGGATTGGTGCACCTCAATTTTAGGATAACCTCCCTTTAACTCGATGTGGGATGGATGAATGTGGTGGGCAATCATGGCTACGATGCGTTACCGCCAGCCCTACGACATGAACTTGTAGTATCCTACCTTAGGCATTGCCTCACGTGCCTTGTCATAATTTTATACCTATATGAGACCACTACGAGTTTGGTTTAGTGTTGTTGTATCTTGGCGCATCTCTAGCGCATGATGTGCTACTAGGGCATTATGTGCAAACTGTACGACAATGCTTAAAAGTACGTTGAAGGGTATTGATGTAAAGTCTTAATGCTAAGAAAAGTATTAATTTTACTGATTAGACATTACATATATAGCGTATTCTACTATATATTAATATTATGATGGATCCTTAAGAGATGGAAAATCCCGTAGCATCACTTAAGTTATTGCATGCACGTTGTACACTGGATAGGAGATGTGAATCCCTGTAAACATCTCTGGCTCTATTACACTCCTATTATATGTGATATTGATTTGACTCACATAAGGATATTTTAGTCCTAACTCAAGTGTTTTGTCTTTTTATTAGGCTCGGGTCAGCCTTGAGTATTTCAGCGCATTGAAGATTACTTTCTGGAGGACGAAGACGAAGACTTGGTACTATTATTAGTATTATTTCACCACATTATTTTTTTTGCTCCATTATTATTTTGTTCTGTTGTATATACAACTCTGATAAATGTTGTAAAAATTATAGACAAGTGTATAGTATAAACAGCTTCATGAACTGTTTATTTGATTATTATATTTTGTCATTCCGCTGCGAGATTCTGTATTTATTATCTTCCTTTCATTTTTTTTCTTAATTAACCCTATTGATTATCCGTGTTTTGGATTGTTTGAGTTGGGCATGTGTGGATTATTGTCGATTTAAAACTTTCAAACTGTGGGTCGTCACATCTTGTAAACCTTTTCCTCCTAGTAATATGAGGACCATTGTAAAGTAAAAATCAAGATGGAGGGACTGTTAATGGGACGGGGTCCGAACCTTATAACAATTCTAATTTGCATTTATTTTTACAACATTTATTTTATTATCTGCTTATATATAGTTATCATATTATAGATCATTCTACATTAAGTCACTAGCTCAATCTTTTAGCGACTTTCAATGTATGCTTGTGGATTACTGTTTTCTTTTATATATATTATTATGTTGATAGAAGTAATGAATTAAATACACTAAACATTTATAAGTAGAAATTTTTTGGTGAAGTATTTTATCAATTCCATTTGTAAACATGTTCGTAACCATGAGTATTATATATACATGTATATACAAACACACATAGTTACTCCTTAGATATTACTGCTCAAGAAGTATTAAGAAAAGTGGTGTGACTAATTTACATAATGTTCTCCATATGATGGACGATGATTCACTCATGACCATTGGGGGAACCAAGGGTTTACGTACTTGTGGTTATTTGGAATAACCACAGAATAACTCGACGGGTTTCTTCTATAGGTTAATACAACTATGTCAAAATAAAAGATCTTATGGTAACAGAATACGATAGTCTTCTGATTTGAGAGTACTATCAAACTTAAGTATGAGGGTGTACTTTGATCATGGTCAACCATGTGGCATAACGACAGTGTTATAGCCGTAGTGGAGTGCATGTTGAACACTTGAAGTTAAACACTATTCAAGAGTTGATTTGTCTGTAGAAGGCTGGTATCACTGTAGTTAGTAAATCAATTAAAATTCAAAATCTCTAATAAGAGTAAATATGTTAATCGATGAATATTATTGGATTGAATCAAGACATTAAAGTGATCTACGCAATCAATACGGATGTTAATAGTTTTTAACCTTAGATGAAACTCTACATATCTAAGTGATATAGTAATGATAAAAAGAATCGATGCACAAACGATCAAAGGTAGGTTTATTTCAAATTTGAAATACAATTTCACTTAAGTGGCTTGTAAGAGTTGAATTTGACCCTATAACGTGCTTTATCATACAAGCTTCTATATTTAAGTTGTTTAAGTATTGATCGTGGGTCGAGTTCACATTACAAAGTCAAAACAACCGCATTGTTGGTTATTTCCAAGTTCGACCAATAATAAATTAATTTATAAATTTTATTAATTAATACATATGTTGTACTAATATTTATGCTAAATTTTTTTTTTCTTTTAAGATTAAAATTATACAGAGTCACAGAACAATGTATGAAAATAACATGACAGTATGATGATTTAGGAGTTGAAAATCAATTAAATAAATGATCATTCAAGAGGAGTCAAACAAGTATTTGACCTTGCTCAGTCAACCCTTCAGACCGGCCATAATAGAGTATCTAAGATGGCTTTTCAAAGTCTTTAGGGGCATGAGGATATGGTAAAGAAAAAGAGCGCTAACTTTCAGCTATAAATACAGTAGCCTCCACCATAACTGTAAAAGTAAAATTTTCTGCCTCCCTTTTCCCTAGGTGCCCACTAGACCCATACATTTTGGAAGCTTATTCTTTAGATCTACAACTTGAAGAAAGGAGGATTCGGTTGAGCTCCAAGAGGAAAGCCTTACAAATAACGTGTTAGACGCTCGGTAAGACAATTTTAGTAAAAGGTAATTTCTTCTATTTTCACACACACACACACACACACACACACACATATATCGGCAAGTTATTAAATACATATTTGGCCATATTTATTAAAAAAATTAGTTTAGTTTGCATATATATAAATATATGTATGTATATATATACACATGTATGTATGTATCTATATGCCTTTAAAACATATAGATAATCAATTATATTATATCTATATCTATATTTAAATTTAGACACATGTACATATGCATGCATACACATAATAAATAATAATATATAATTGATTATCTAAATATATTAAAGGTATATAGATACATACATACATACATACATACATATGTACATATACATATATACATATATATATATTAAATATATATATATATATATAAATTTATTTTCAATTGAAAAAAGAAAAAATACTTTCTTAATTCAAAATAAATTGTATATATATTTATATAGTATTAAAAAAAACTACTTTTATAAGATTTGATTTTTGATTTGAAAAAATATGTTTCTGTTACTCTTACTATTATGTATATTATTATTTTACTCTATGTTTATTTACATTTGTATAGATATATTATATATGTATATTTGTAAACACAAAACAAAGATCTTATGTTATTTAATAAAGGTCAAAATTTTGAATTTTGCCCATTTAACACCGTCTCCATTGCATCTGATCTAACACATGAAGCAATCTGATTTGTATAGTGACTTTATGGAGTTATCTTGCTACTTCGAGATGACATGAATAAATTTTTATGACATACGATTCCATATGATGATGTCTATATGGAATAAGTTCTTATTCCTTGGCTATGGCATTAGTGTTTGATATTTAAAGACCATTTACTACATAAGGTGTGGTTTCCTTATAGTGCTTATTGTGTAGTAACGGTAGGGAAGCATTCTATCTTGGTTGCGTAAGACATTGACCTTGAGCAATTTTGTAGCAAGGGTTATGTGCCTTAAGTTTCTTATCATTTTCTCTATTGGTAATCAAATGGCAGCGCTAAGGTGTGTATGTATCTATTTGAGTTTGATATGGCTATATGTATTAAATGGTGCATTGAAGTGTCATGGTATTATCATTACATTGACAAATTTATATAGCTGATCTTGGCCTTTACCATGATACTTGAAGCCCTCTAGCCTAGTGTGTAGCGGCTAAGTCCTGCTCGGTTGTCATAGTGATTAGAGTTCATAGCTTATCATGTATTACATATCACTATATTAGAAATTTTCTAACTTTTTGGATGCATGTCAAAATACAGGTAGTGGTATGGTTAAATTACATCATATTATAGCATTTGGTTTGTACACGATATATCGTGTATCAATAATTATGTAATTTAGTGGTATTTCCTATTCACCGAGATTTATGTCAGGACCTCTTTATGTTGTCTCTTCTATAAAATATTCCTTGAGTAGGTTTATTTAGAGGAGGGGTTCTACTAGTTGGAGGCAAGTTTTAGAGCCATAACCATTATTATGATGACACGCCTTTTCGATCCTCGAAAATCTACACTGACACATCCATGGTATTCACATTCCATAAGTTTAAGCATTGGAGTGGCAGATGATTAGAAGTAAAAGAAAAACAAAGATAGTGGGTAGAAATACAGATTCTTACACTGCCTTGAACAACTTAAATTTTTTACATATAGATAGTACATATAATCACTCTCAAGATGATGTAGTAGAGTTATGACATAAACTAACCTAGCTAGAGATAGTTATAACTGCCTATCCCTGCACAGGTGCTGGTATATACTTATACATAATACAATAGAAATAAAAATGGATAACTATCTACATAGGAAACTTTTGCTCCATGCTCCTCTAAAATGCTCTGAGCTAAACCGGACTACTTGGCTACACGAAAAAATAGGGCACCAGAATTTAAGGGAAAAGAAAATATACTTTGGGTCAGTCATGAGACTGGTATGAGAAAAATCAAAAGAACGGATACTTTCGAAATCAAAGGGTATCTTATAAGACTATGCCGCACATAAACAGGGACGGGTTTTTACCTTATGATAACCAAACATTTGCTACGTAAATCAGGGATATTATTTGTTCTGATATTCTTTGAAAATCCTTTCAAATAGCATATTAATTATAGCTAAAGTTGTTAAATTAATTAAATTCTAGCTAACTAGGTTCTACAATCAAAACTGTAAAGGCACATATTGGGAATTGGATTTCCAAGAATGACAAGATAAGAGACTACATTCCGATAGCACAACTCTAAAGGAATGAACCGAGGCACAACCGCGCTATTCTCTACCAATACAAAACTAGCCTACCTCTACCATAGATAAAACAAAATATCCTATCACCCCAGTCGCTCCCGAACTATCCATGGGATCCTAAAGCATGCACAACAAACCCCAAGAATATAGAGGATAATTTAGAAAGGTGATAATCATCTCCTAATGGGTGCGACCCACTTAGCGCATCTACCCTGTTTTTGCCGTTACCGATGTGTGAGGCATGAGGTAACATTTCACTTTTCACATGACACATCCACTTTCAATGCCATATTTTCATTTTCGACGACACGCTAATTGGTTTCTATAAAAGTACAACCCCTCAGTTCATACGCCTCTGGGAAGGGTGTTAAGTATAAGAAGGGTTACCTCTTACACCACCAAACAGATGCACGTTTGTAAAAAATCAATGTATGTGATCTTAGAAATGCAATGGTGGATATTTTTCCAAACAAGTTGTTCAGGAATAGGACAAACTAAAGGTACTCCTACTACATCCTGTATGGGAATCACCCCCAAGACTAGTAACAAGCAATCTTTGCATCGAAGATGTCAAAATCATTGTCTTCAGCATGTCTTCACTTTCGAATGCATATATTGGTTCGAAGTGGTTGTCATATAAGAATCACCCAAATCTAATCCTGTCTCTCCAAGCCAATTATCACTAGAAAGGATAATAAGTATGTGGGTGATTGTGATCATTATTCAACCAATTAATATTTTTATATCTGATAAAATATCTATGGAGGTATATTTTAAACCATTTCTTCTTGGTATATATAGATTTATTAAACCTCTTTTTAACTTTGGAAATGCCAAATCATTTCCTTTAAATTACTAAGGAAAATTATTTCCATTTTCCTGATGGAGGTTAAATATTTCCAGAACATATCTTTTAATGGGTTAAAAACAATGTCACCATTAACTGAATACCCAAACCAATTAATGCTACGTAAAATGGATACATAGATTTTAGGTTGATTATGCTCAATATTATTTTCCATATTCAACCCATACTATTTGTCAAATAACAATGAAATCACCTTTTAAATTCACACAGATAATATGGATTCCCTCCTTGAAATTTAATACAAAGTTTAGTGGAACGTTCCCTTTACCATCAAAATCATATTTGAAATGTTGATTAACTTTGTGGAGAATTCCAGCCCACTTTTATCTTATTTTAATAAAGCACAATCTGAGTAAATCAAATGAACTATCCCCTTCATCGAGCGAATCTAAGTAGCTAAGGGAAGTAGGCAACTAGTTTTTCAAACTCCAACCTAGAGACTACCTCATTGTCACCTATAAGACGGTCAATTTATTTGATCAACTCTAAAATTTTAAAATACTTATGCAATTATCTGAAAGACATTTATAAAGGATTCCAGAAGAAAAACAAAAGTTTAAATCTTATGGTCTGAAATTTCCAAATTCCTTTGCTAAATATCTAGTGAATAGTGCTTTTAAGGACTACGTAGCACAAATCCCATTTTAAACCTTTTGTATGTCCAAATTTCACATTTAAAACTCTTTTAAAATACTTTAATATATTTTTAGAATTAATTTCATATTTTTGAAGATTAAAAATATCCATTTAAAAAGAGTTGAAAATAGTATTTTACGAACTGTAAATTGCGAAGATTTTGAAAACTTGTTTTGGACATATCTTAAGATTTACTAAATGAAATCTTTATTTTTCTCTTTCATTTGGAAATTATAGTGTTCAAAAAGTTATTATTCTAAATAATTTCGAGCTATATTCCTTTCTTGTAACATCCCCCTACTTGGAGGCCCAAAACTAACGGTTTTGGATGGTGTAGTCATCCATAGTTATTAATCCTCGACGACCAAATACAGCGACATTGGATACACAGAAACACAAGGATATGGGAAAAATTAAACATCAAACAAATTCCATATTCTATTTCAAAATATTCCAAGTTGATTACATAATCCTAATTCGCTGACTACTTTTAGATAACAGATAATCATTACAAAATACGCCAAGATTGACATATGAAGATGTCCCATTGGTAGATCGGAGTATATAGACAGGTAAGAAAATAACTTGACTTTACAAACAAAATGCATGGTGGAAATAAAAGAACTCTAATAACAAGCTTGCCTTTAGCATATCCTCGAAAGCTTTATTCGTCTAAATAAACACTTGGAAACCTTAATTCTCACCCTACTCAAATTCAATTGAGTACCCTAGAGTTTAAGGGGGAATAAAAACTTCGAGTCCGACATAAAGCCTAGTATGAATAATAATTTACAATCTCAAACTATTTAGATATCTAGTGAGACCATGCCTCTTAGTGGAATGGGTTTTCCCCTCATTAGTATCCTAAAACATTTATAAAACTGTGTATTGTGCCCCTACATCCACAATGGTTAAAACATAGTATTTCAAAAACTTTAGATGATATGCAAAACATGTAAATCAAATCTAGATTACCCATCCCATTCATTTTGACTATCTATCTCAGTTATAGTTTCTAGGATTACTATTAACCTGTTAGATATTTATGGACTATTTGTCCAATATCATAGTTTTCATAGGATTACTAAGAACTTATTGATAACTCCAATATCTTACCTCTTATCCTAGTTTTCATGGGCTAACTGGGAACCCATTGACAGACTGTCGATATCTTAATCCGAGTAAAGTTTTCATAGACTAACTACAAACCTACTGGCCTCTACCAGTATCAAATCATAGTTTTCATAGACGGACTATAAACCTATTGGCCCCTGCCGATATCTACAGTTTTCATGGGCTTACTGTAAACCTATTGGCCCCTGCCAATACATTTAATTAAGATTTTAACATTTGTTAAGTTATATTCACTACTATGTCAACCTAATTGGTTATTATGCCCTTTCCCCAAAATACATTTATAGGTTAATAACAATGTGAATAATATTTTCAAAATCTTTATTTATGCCATGGTTTTTCCTTTAAAAATGAGAATTAGAATTTTTTTTTTGAAACTTTAAAACATCACTTTCGAAACCACTGGATAACCTCCTTCGAAAGCGTAGAAAGGCTCTTTTTAAAACTATAAGTATATACCTTTTGAAACAAACGATACCTCTCGATGGCATCAAGAAAACATTCTTTAAAGTTTCGAAATAAATAAAGCACCCTTTCAAAAGCATTGGGTTCACTCTTAAGAAACATCATTTGGGACAAAATGGTTATATACTAAAGTATCTCTTTTGAAACCAGCTAAAATTAATTTGTGGAAAAGTTGATGGTGTCGAACCATTTATTCGAAAGCAAAGACCTTTAAAAATTAAGACTTCGAAGGTCAGAGTCAAAACCCCCTTCGACTTCATTACCTTCGAAACCCTCAACCCCTTTCGAAAGCAATTAGGAAGTAGATTAACCTAGGTAAAAGCAAAGAGAGCTTTTCGAAGGCGTTGATGACTTCAATACTTTGGAAAGAAAATAGTGGCTACATTCCGACTAGGTCGAAACCAAACCTTTCGAAAGCTCTTATTTGAAGGAAAAGGATACCCCTTCGAAAGGTGATAGGTTAACTTAAAATGACGAACTTCTTCGAAAGATAACTATAAAACCCTCTCGAAAGCATACGTATCAACTATGTCGAAGGCTCTAAGTAAAATAGGGCAAGACCTTAACTTTTGAAAAAAAGCAGGGTTTCGACCATGTCGGAAGCTTACCTTTCGACACCAAGGCTTCCGCCACCCTTCTAATCCACTGCGTACCACTAGCTGATACCTTGTGTACTGGTTTCGAATATGTCGGTTTCGATTATGTAGGTTTCGACTAGATAGGGTTGAATCATTGGAGTCGAAAGGGCTACTAATTGAGGCGGAACACCTTTTTCTGAATTAAAGGCTGAAATGCTACTTCTTTTAGTAATTACCTTATAACGACTTGCTTATTTGTAACCATTGATTGGCTACCATAAAACTTTTCAAATACTTTACATTTAAACTCCACACTTATTTCAGATTTAAAACATATAAATGTAACGTTTAAGCCCTTCCATATACCAAAACTAATCATTTCAAAAAAGACCTTTTAAAATAATTTACTTTCCTTAGCAAATAAATTGGGAAAAATCCCCAAAAATCATGGAAATTTGATTTCATCATGTAATCAAACATATTAAAAATTTAGCCCAATTTCTTTATGAAGTATTCAAAATAAATTTTGAACCCAATTACATCATATTTATCATCAAAAATCCGTAATAAAATTTCCATAGCTTGGAAAATTCCGAAAATTAAAACCCACCTCCAAAATCATGTTTTACTTTACAAAAAATTTTCCATGGCATATTGAAATCAATAACCCATGGTTTTTCCCCTAAAACCACACGAATTTTATGTACAAGTAAATTGTTTAAACTATACAGTTCATAAATTAAGCCTATCATCATCCAGTACAAAATAAATACTCAAATCCAAAATTTTATGATTATTAAACCAAAAGGAGATGGAATGAAATATTATCACCTTAAACTTGATAATGAATTTGAGATTTGTTGTTGATTAATCCTTCCTAGCTTTTATCCATAGCTTTCAATTGAAATTTCTTCTTTTTCCTCACTTGTTAATGGCTGGCTCTATCTAGTTTTGATTTGTGCTTGTGAAAAGATGAAAGTGGAACATGAATGGGAAAGAATAAGATGTGTATAGCCGTGTATAATAGAATGGCTAATTACTGTTATGCCCACGTGTAAATAATTGTCTTACTAATCAATTTAAAGTTAAATTTTATTATTAAGCATGGCCTATTATAATTTATTCAAATCTCAATCCCCTTATCATCATTATTCTATTTAATTTATCTAATTAAATTTCCTAAATAATTTTATCAAAAATTAGGGACGTTATTGGTTCCCCCCATAAAGAATTTCGTCCTCGAAATTCAATAAGGATTAAATACTAGACATAGCAATCATTTGTAATAACTCCTAACAACCATACTAGTCTAACTGACTAGTAACTATCTATATACATCTAATATAGACATACCCTCAAAGCAGATCAGGATAAATATATTTAATCCTGTCATCTATCTCCCAGGTGCAGTCCTTCTCATTGTCGTTTCACTGAACTTTCACTAACCTGATTGTCTTATTCATTAACATTTTATCATCTCTAGCTACAACCCAAACTGGTCATCTAAGAATAGTCAAATTAAGCTCTACCACTACATCATCTAACCCTATCGAAGGAATAGTAGCCTCTGGATCATGCATACTTGTGAAGATGAGACACATGAAATACATTATGGGCACCTACTAAACTGCTCGGTAACTCTACTCTATATGCAAGCTTTCTAATCCTCTCATAATCTTGAATTGACGTACATATCTTGGGGATAACTTCCCTGACTTTCCAAATAGAATCACACCCTTCATTGGTGATTTCTTAATGAAAGTCTTATCTCCAACTGAGAATTCTAAGTCCTTACGCCTCTTATATATGTAACTCTTCCGTCTTAACTGACTTTCCTTCATCCTTCCTTGGATTAACTCAATCTTCTCTAATGCCTCTCTAACCAAATCTTGACCTAAGACTGATATCTCTCCAGTCTTCAACCAACTTGCTAGTGATTTGTATGGTCTTTCATACAAGCTTCAAATGGCGTCATTCCTATACTTGTCTGGTAACTATTATTATAGGAAAAATCAATCAAATGTAGGTGATCCTCCTAAGATCCACCAAAGACTAATACACAAGCTCTTAGTAGATCTTCGAGAACTTTGTTGACTCTTTCTATTTGTCTATCCGTCTAAGAGTGATACGCAGTACTCATATTAAGGTTGGTACCTATCACTTCCTTTAGACTCTTCTAGAATTCACTAGTGAACAAAGTATCTCTTTCACTAACTGTACTACTAGGAACTCAATGCAGTCTAACTATGTTCTTCGGGAATAACTTAGCTACAACAAGTTCTATTCTGGTTGACTTAACTGGAATGAAATGGGCATTCTTGGTCAATCTGTCCACTGTAACTCATATACTTTCATTACCTCTATTTGACCTTGGCAACCCGTCTATAAAATCTATAGATGTTGAATCTCATTTCCAAACTGGAATATCTAAAGGCTGAAGCAACCCACTAGGCTTTTGATGTTCAGCTTTCACTTGTTGACAACACTGCCTAACCCACAAGCCAACAACCCTCTTCGTGCCTTCCCAATAGAAGCTTCTTCATATCTTGATACATCTTGGTTCCTCCAAGATGAATTGTAAACTTGATCGGTGACATTCTTCGAGAACTTCTTTCCTTAACTCCTCCACATTCGGAATACACAACCATCCCTTCTTTCTTACTCATCCTTTCTGGCCTAAAATCTTTTAAATCATCGATCTCTGTTCCAACCACCAGTCTTCTAACCCTTTCAGCTACTGCTGGATCCTCCTTCTGCTTTGAAACAATTTTCTCAATCAATACTGGTTGAACTTCTAAACAAGGCAACTTGATGGAACTCTGACTAGAACCAGCAGTGGATCTTAACTGCATATCACAACTGACTAAGGCTTCTAAATCCTTCCACTCTGTCAACATTGCTAACACCACGTTCTGATTGTTTCTGTTGAGAGCATCTGCTACCTTATTACCTTTTCCTGGTGTGTACTCTATACCAAAATCATAAGCGGACAAAAACTCCAGTACCTCTGCTGTCTCTCATTCAACTCCTTCTGAGAGAATAAATACCGTAAAGACTTATGATCGTTATATAACTCAAATCTCTCTCCTAAGAGGTAATGGCTCCAAATCATCAATGTGAAGATTACTGCCACCAACTCCAAGTCATGAGTAGGATATGTAACTTCATGCGATCTAAGCTGCCTGGATGCATAGGAAATAACTTTACCATTCTACATCATTACTGCTCCTAATCTAGTTCCACATGCATCAGTGTAAACCACCAACCCTTGGTTTCTTTCTAGAACTATTAACACGGGTGCATTGGCCAATAAATGATTTAACTTAAGGAATGCTTACCCACATTTGTTGGCCCAAACAAACTTCACTTCCATGCTAGTCAGCTTAGTTAATGGTGCTACTATCCATGAGAAATCCTTAATGAATCTCCGGTAGTAGCCAGCAAGCCCAAGAAAACTCCTGATCTCAGTCACCATCTCCGGTCTATTCTAATTATTTACAGCTTTGATCTTATCTGCATCGACTGAGAATCCTTTCTTTGGAACCACGTGACCAAGAAACTTAACCTCTTTCTTCCAAAATGACACTTGGTAAACTTAGCCTTTAGCTGATTCTGCCTTAACTTCTCAAGCACCAATCTAAGATGAACTTCATGCTCTCTCTAATCCTTAGAGTGCCTTTAAACCTATGAGGGTTGGGGTGCCTAGATGTGCTCGATCAAGCAAGAAAAGAAGAGGAGAAGATCACTTGCGTTAATTTCAAACTAAGATGATATCTTTCTATATTTGGAAGTTTATTTTCAACAGAGGTTTGCTACAACTATGGAATAATTTAGGAGGACATGGAAGCCATTAATGAAGAGTAAGAAGAAGCTTAGAAAATAGAATGGAAGTTTGAATAAAATGAAAAGGCATGCCTTGTATTTATAGGCAAAAATATGTAAATATCTAAAGAAAACATCATAACACATCACATCACAATTTTCACGCTCAATACCACAACCCACACTCCATGGTTCGGCCGTGCTGTCCCACCCCCTCCCCCTTTACATCATCTTCATTACTTTCTTTTCCTCTTAAGGCATGCATTTTAGATGAGAATGTAGACTAAGGGGGAGATATGTCATTATTTTCTTAGAAAATGTGGACTAAAGTGGAGATTAGTCATCATTTGCTTAGATTTCCTTTAATGAATATCTTGATATTTTGTTCAATTTACCAGTAGAAATTTGGGATGTAAATGTAATTCTAATGTGT
The DNA here is from genome assembly GCA_030765085.1 of Allium cepa. Taxonomy (NCBI): domain Eukaryota; kingdom Viridiplantae; phylum Streptophyta; class Magnoliopsida; order Asparagales; family Amaryllidaceae; genus Allium; species Allium cepa. Next base: position 151,972,844 of record CM060932.1, on the reverse strand, counting down.
ATGTATATGCACGTGGATATATGTGTGTGTGTATGCATAAGTATGTCGTATATGACATATAACGCTGCACAACTTTCTCTTGTCAAACCATTACAAATCCGAAATCCAATCATATGTTTACAACTTAGTTCATATATATATATATATATATATATATATATATTAAAAACAGGAAAATAGAAACAAGGAAGAAGTTGCAAAAAAAATTAGTCACAGAGGCAACAAGTTTGCTTTTTAGTCTGAAGGACACTTTTTAGTGTAAAATGATAGTTACAACTATCATTCTGTGATTTAAACTAGAAAGTCTCCTTCAGTCTAAAAAACAAACTTCTTGTCCCCAAGACTAAATTTTTCTTCAACTTTTTCCGTGAGGCTAAAAATCCCGATTTAAAATGACTTTCTCTTATTATTTAATAACTAAAAGGGTCTCATTTAATTTCAAAACATTATTAAATCAATTAAACTCAATATAAATTTAAAAATCAATTATTTAAAATTGATAACATCATTGATGATGTCATAATGACATTTTATTTTCAAAAATAAAATAAATAATTTTATTAAATATTCTATCTTAAATGGATAAAAAAGTTTGTAAAAAAAATTATGCGTGACTTTTGACAAAAAAAAGTTGTTTATTAATAAAACAATTTTCGATCATATTATCGATATTTTTTCGACGAAAATCCTAAATCCTTATTTTTAGAAAACAAATTTTAGAAACAAGATCAGTATTATTATTGATCACATAAAACATAATTATTTATGTCTTATAAACCTATATTTGAATATTCAAAATTAATTAAATATTCTAATTCAAAGTGGTAAAATTACGGGTCGTTACATACTTCCCCACTTAAAAGAATTTTGTCCCTGAAATTTAAGATAAAAAGAAGATAACTCAAAAGGGAATATATTAGATACGATGAAATATAAAAAAATGATATGTGACTACACCACAGGCGGTGAGTACACTACATCAATACAATACACACAAACTATCCATCCATCATAAACTGAGGATATGTCTTTCTCATTCTATCCTTAGTTTTCCAAGTGCAGTTTTAAGCATTACACTCTACTGCACTTAAACTAATCTGACAACCTTTCTCCTTAATCTCTTCTCGTCATGATCCGTGATTTGAATTGGTCGTTTGATAACTACCATGTGTAGCTTTACTTCTTAGTCTTCCTGGGCAACGCCTCTATAATTAGTTCCGGGTTATGCATATATTTTCGTAATGGGACATATGGAAAACATTGTGCATACCTAACAACCTTGCCAGTATTTCACCGATAGGTTAGTGGGCTAATCTGTTCTAGAATGGGAAAAGGTACAATACATAGAGATGTTAACTTTCCAGCTCTCCCAAATCTTACTACTCCCCTCATTGGAGAGATTTTCAAAAATACAAAATCTCCAATCGAGAATTCTAAATTATGTGCCTTCGATCGGTGTAACTGTTCTGTCTACTTTAAGCTTCCTTTAGCTTCTTCCTGATCATATTTACTTTCTCCGAGGCTTCTCGAATCATACTAGGACCAAGTACTAACCGATCTTTGGTTTTAATCCAATATGTTGGTGATCTACATGGATAATCATAAAAGGCTTCATATAGTGCAATGCCAATACTTGCATGTTAGCTGTTATTATAAGAGAATTTCATAAGATGAAGATGATCCTTCCGCGAACCTTCAAAGTCTAAAATGCAAGCTCTTAGAAGATCTTCTAATACATTCCTTACTCCCTCAGTTTTCCCATCAGTCTGGGGATGATATGCAATGCTTAAAGTTAGCTTCATTTCCAAAGCTATCTATAATGCTTCCCAGAACTGATTGGTAGAGATTAGATCTCGATCCCTTACGATGCTGGTTGAAACTCCATCCAAACGAACAATCTCCTTCGTGTATATATCTATAAGACTGAAAGCAATTCTTGTTGGCATTACTAGAATAACGTGAGCACTTTTGGTCAATTGGTCTATGATAAACCAAATGCCATCAGTTTCCTTTCTCGTTTGAGGTAATCCATCAATGAAATCCATTGATATCTGATCCTATTTCCTAGTTAGAATCTCAAGATTTTGATGTAATTCAGCAATTTTTTGCTGATCGCTTTTGATTTGCTGACAATTTGCACATTTACTAACATGAATGGAGATGTCCCTTTTCATACCCTTCCATCAAAACGTCCATTTCACGTCTTTATACATCTTTTTAACTCCAGGGTATTATTAAGCTTGGATTGATGGCATTTAGTTAACACTTCCTGTCTTAAGTTGTTGACATTGGGAACGCAAGTTCTTCCATTTAACTGTAATACCCATGGTTATCTATTTTCAAGTTTGAATCCCGCCCTTTTCTTATATCCTCAATTGTCTTCTTTAGATTCCTATCTTTTCTTTGCTTCCTGATAATTCCTTCTAGGAGAGTCGGAGTCACTACTAGATAAGCTATAATTGCATGCCTTTTGCTTAGCGCATCTACTACAACGCTGGCTTTCCCGAATGTATATAAAATGTTAAGATCATATGACTCAAGGAATTCTAACCAATGTTTATAACTCATATTTAAATCCTTTTGAGTGAAAAGATATTTTAAATATTTGTGATCCATGAAGAGATCAAACTTTTCATCTAGTAAATAATGCCATCATAGTTTTAATACGGACAAAAAGGCTAATAGTTCTAAATCATATATTGCATAATTTCGCTCGAGGCTTTAGCTGCCTACTTGCATAAGCGATAACTTTCCCATGTTGCATTAATACCGCACCCACTCTTCCCCATAAGCATCTATGTATACAGTTAAACCGCCGCTTCCATTAGTAATAGCTAGCACTGGAATGATGGTCAACCTTTTCTTTAGTTCATTAGCATCCTTGCATTTTGATGTCCAGTCAAATTTAACATTCTTCTTGGTTAACTTTGTTAGATGGGAGGAAATTATAGAGAAATACTGAATAAACCTCCAATAATATCATGCCAATCCTAAGAAGCTAAGGACATCCATCGAAGTCCGTAGTTGCTTCCCATCTTGTATAGCTGAAGTCTTCCCTGGATCTACTGAAATTCCATTCCCTGACACTACGTGTCCAAGGAACTTTACCTCTTTCCAAAAATGGCACTTCCAGAATTTGGCTTGAACCACATGTCTACTTAATACCCTCAATACAATCTCCAGATGTCTTTCATATTCCTCCTTGGTCTTTGAATAGATAAGAATATTATCAATAAAAACCAACATGAATTTGTTGAGAACGTCTCTAAACACTTTACTCATGAGATTCAAAAAAATAAGTGGGTGCATTTATCAGCCCATAAGCATAACCAACCATTCATTAAAATAATCTGGACCTCTAAATGTAGTAATAGAGTGCAATTTTCTGCTTTCCTTAATTGATGGAATCCTGTGGCTAAATTCATATGCGAGAATAGTTGAGCACCATGAGGATGATAAAACAAGTCAACTATTCGGGGAAGAGAATACTTGTTCTTAATCGCCCGTTTGTTCAGATCTCGATAATCTACATAAAGCCTTAGGGAGCCATCAGACTTTGCAACGAAAACTACCATTGCACCCCAACTTAAGAGACTAGGTCTAATCAAACCTTTCATTAACAACTCATCGATTTGATTCCTCAACTCATCCTTCTCTTTTGGAGCCATCCTTCGAATGGGGTGTATAAAAAACCTTGCATTAGGAATCAGGTTAATACGAAACTCAATTTCCCGATTAGGGGAAAACTTTTCTCTTCTTTAAAAACGTCCTGAAACTCCTAAATAATTGATATCATTTCTTAACCTTTTTGGGATGAGTCTAATGCATACATGAAATACCACTCACCAAACTAGGTTCTCTACATAGTATTTGTATAAACCTCCCGAAGTTGGTCCATAAAGTCATCGTCTTCTTAACACAATCAAGAATAGCTTTATACTTAGATAACAAATCCATATCGAGTAAAATTTCAAACCCATTAAAGTTAAGAACAAATGGGTCGCATGAAAAATTATGGGAAAGGTAGGTAACTACGAACTCTTCATAAGTTATGCAAATATTAGTTGTACTGCCTATGGGATTAGACATAGAGATAAGGGTATTTATGATTTTCGTGATTAGTGTTAATCTATCAACTAATCCTTCAGAAATAAAACTATAGGAAGCCCCAGTATCAAATAATACTTTAACTAAATTCTCATTAACATGGATATTACCTTCTAGAGCTCCTTTCCCTTAACATCTTTAGAGGTTGAAGGCTCGTTCTTGATAGCATAAAACTTATCCTGCTCTCCTTCCTTCATTAATGGTAAGCATTCTTTCAATGTCCGGGCTGATAGCAGTTGTGGTAGATAATTTTTGGAACTATAGGAGAGATGGGAATCTGTTGCTGTTTTGAACTTTGGGACTCCTATAGAACCTTAAAAGATGGCCTCAATTTCTAGAGTTAAAACACTCCACATTCTTAAATCAGTTCCCCTGAGATCCTCTATTGGTCTTGCCTTTATAAGGCTTCTTCTTATTGTTGTTGTTGCCTTGAACGGCTGCTAGATTCTTTTTGTCCAAAACTTTATACTAAAGACCCATGTCTACCAAATCTACAAAGGTTCTGTAACGACTCGTATTTTTGAATTAAAAAATATTAAATTTAATAAGATTTTAAGATTTTTGGAATTTAATATTGTGAGGAATTAAAATTTATGATTTATAAATGGAAAAAATATATTAGGATATAATTTAATAGTGTTGATTGAATGAAATTGAAAATTATTTAATGTAATTTCAATTAATAGTAATAATGGAAGTTACTAAGGAATGAAATTGAACGTTGTATTAAAAAGAGAAATCATTTGCTGGTTTTAACACACAACAAGAAACCAACTACTTAGTGCTAAGATTTAGTAACCTTTGTTGTAAACAATAAATTTATAAATGTGTTTAAATTACTAAACTTTAAATATTGTTTTATTTATCGTCTTATTATTAAATCCATTTAAAATTAATTTGGAAATCAATTGAAATTACTGTAATTAAATATTGTAGTTAATATGAATTAAGACGATAACGGTAGAGTATCAATGTAATAAAATGTAAACTAATGTTAAATATATTCATAGGACTATAATTGACTCAATAATAAGAGCGGAAATCGAAATAAAAGAAATTATTTGAAATGAAAATATAATTAACTAGGATTTTATTACAGTTGTAATTGAACACTGAAATTAATGCAATATTTAAATATTGGATTTAGCAAGGAAAATTTATTTTTAAAGATTTTAAATTTCTATGTCATCAACAATGATAAAATTGTTAACTTTTAGATTTTAATTTAAAATTGATTAAATAAATTTAATAATAATTTATTTAATTAACGTGTAAAAATTAGCCTTTTGCCACCGTCTTGGATTTCGACGAAACCAGTTTCGTAGGATCCATAAAAGTGAAAAAATATAGGATTTCAAATTTCATAGCGATCGGACTTCTCGTTTGGCCGTGCTAACTTGAAATGCGTAGAAATCAATTAAAAGAATTTAGATGAATATAATTTGATTTTAAAAGCTAACTTCTATATACAATAGAATTAAGGTTTGAAACTAGTTCCATTGAGTTTAAAAATATTGAAAACGTATATATTGATATATCGAGAACGAAACGCTATTTTCGGGTCGTTGTTATCGTTTCGACCGAATTCGATCTGTTCATTCGCTTATCTATCTCTGCCTATATATAGGCTGTTATAGACCCTAATGGATTTCTTATTTCATTTTTCAATACGTATAATTCTATTTGTCTATACAATTATCTATTCCTTCTCTAACGTTTGTCGATTCCAAAAACCCTAATTCCCAAATTCAAAATCAAATCAAAATTTTCAAGCGCCTTAAACCCTATCGAATTATATATCGTTGAAAAACCCTCTGCGAGCATAATCTATTGCTTTAATTTGTTTTTGGAATCAAATCACGGTTTGTCAAGAAATCATCAAAACACTCTCGGTCGCCGTACAAGGGTTTTGCATTAAATGGTGAATCTTCGACGATGGTTCGATCGGAGGGCACTGCATCGTAGTGGGCTTCAAAGGGAGTTAATCTAGTGGCCTCATTCTTTCCATAGGTGTCAAGATTGCCAAAATTTGGGGAATTTAGGCATAGCGATGGCTGTTAGTTCGAGGAGGAGAAATGTGGCCGCGTGTGGCAGTGGTGGTAAGCTGGACACGATGGAGTTGATGGCAAGGCTGAATCTTGGTGCAGCGGCGCGAGGCCGTGGCAACTGGTCGAACTTTGGTGGTAGCTGTAGGCAAAGGTTTGGTTACTGATCGCGTGTGTAAGTGGGATGGTAACAAAATTACCTTTTTGTCCCTGTCTTGTTTTAATATAATTTTTAAATTTCAAATGTTCTAATATTGATAACTATTTCATACTAGCTCATATTTGGACGCGGTTTCTTCCATTGGGATCGTATCGAAATTCCGAACATGGAACTGGTTTGGTTGGATTCTAAGACTGTTTAGATTTTGGCTTTTATTTGGATTTTAAATCGACTAGAAAGCAAAGGTGAGTGATTTAACCCACTCACAAATCTAAACCATCTTATGTTATTTAAATTTAATTTATGATGCGATAAGAATATTATTGATTGTTATTTGGTTGTTTAATTTGACATTTTAATTTAATTTGAATTTATATTGGATTTAATTGCCATTTAAATTAATATTGAATTTAAATGGTTTGTCAAATACCTGATAATGATAACCAGTTAATTGTTGTGATTTATTGGCCGATTTGGATGATGATTGTGATGGAAGTTTATTTGTTGATATTTTTGGATGATTGGATGATTATATCCATGTCATCACTATGGGTTATAATTATACATACCCGAACGATCTTACAGATTAGGGAAAATCGTTATGGGTTGAAATAATAAAACTGAGCGATTTTATTGATTTGAAAATTATCGATTCGAGATACGGGTTGAAACGATATATACTCAGAAAATTTAGGTTGAAACGATACATACCCTATCACTTGACCATATGGTAGAAAACTATATACGAACACTGTTGGTCGGTTTTAAATTATTTTCTAATTATTAAAATATGTTTGATTTATAAATTTTATTTAATGATTTTATTTAAAATTTTATATTTAGAAAATAATTTAGTTTATATATTGTAAAGTTTCAAATTATAAGTTAATATATGGTTTTAGATGTAACTTTAAGCTTTAAACTAATAATTTTATTTAGTTTTAAAAATATTTTTTAAAATAGTTTAAAATTTAATCTAATAAAATATTTAATATAATTTTAATATATATTTTAAATTTAATTTAATATAATAAATATAGTTTTGATTTAATATAACAAATATAGATTTTATAATAACATTAATAAATAAAAATGTAAGAGGTTTTGTATGGAATTTAAAATAGTTTTGTAAGAGAATTATAACGGATTTTATAAAAGGATTCTTATAAAAGATTTTTGTAAAGGATTTTGTGAAGGGTTTTATAAAAGAACTTGTATAAATGGATTTGGAACATTTTAAAAGAATTTGAGTAGAAGTTTATGAAAAGGGGGAAAGTCGTAAATTGTTATGGAATTTATTAATAACTTTATAGCATATAAATAATTTATAAATGGTTTAGCAGAGATTTTTAAACTATTTTGAAATTGATTGAAAGAAATCTTCCTCGGTATTTATGGATTTATTTATACTTTTGGAATAAGTTTTTGGATATCTTGATATGAAAGTATAAACTATTTTTTGGATTATTATTATAAATGTTTTATAAAATGACCACGGTGTGAAAAATATAACCATTGGTTGTTAAAGAGATCAGGGTCGGATATTGTCATACTCTCTACCAATTTCAAAACCATTTTAAAAACTGCACATGAGGTGGAGAATCCATAACGAAGTAGGATGGTTGGGCGAACGCTACTGTTATGAGGTAAGAACCCAGCCCAGACCCCCTCAGGTTAGCTTGATATGACTAAAATAGGAGCTATCTTGGGCCAAGTGAGGTCGCTCCTACGATCGGCAATATCATATCTATTACGTTGTGATTGATTTTGTGGACACCTTCGATTTGATTATAGGAGTGTGTTCCAAGGTGGGTGGTAGTAGCTGCTATGTGTTACCATCATTTTGGGCATGCAAAACGGTAGAATCCTTCCCTGGGCATTGCCTCGCATGCCCTATCATATGCCTTATCGAGTCCATTACGATTTTTGTTTGTGTCGTACTTATGAAGTGTTCCTTGATAGCCCACTGGTTTGGTGGAGTTTATAGTACTGTATAGACTACAACATTTATAAAAATGTGTTAAAAAAGATATGGGTAATGCCTTAATGCTATTTTAATACTTTATTTTACTGATAGACATTGCATATACAACGTATATCACCACATATAAATTGTTTAATAGATCCTTAGGAGATGGGAATCTCGAACATCTATCAAGTTATTGCACACACGTTCTACACTAGATAGGAGGTAAAATCCTTTAAACATCTTTGAAGCTCTTATACTCATATTTATTTGCTGCTGATTTAACTTACATAAGATCTTTTAGTTCTTATTCGAGTGTTTTGTCTTTTCATTACGCTCGGGTCAGTCTAAGCTTTTCGGTGTTGAAGATCTATTTCTGAAGGACGAAGATGGAGTATGATATATTATATTATTATTAATTATTCCATTGCATCATGTTGTTCTGCCGCATTATCCTATTATACTTGTTGTATTATAGCTCTGATTGTATTATAAAAGTGTAATCAATGTATTTGTAAAATAGCTTCATGAACTGCTTATTTGATTATTATATTTTGTTATTTCGCTGTGAGATTCTGTGTTTTGTTTTTCTTTCCATTCCCTTATTTTCTTATTTACCCCATTAATGATCCCCCCTTTTGGATGGTTTGAGTTGATATGTGTGGTTTATTGTTGATTTAAACTATCCAAAAAGGTGGGTCGTTATAGGTTCCTTTCATATGAGCGGTCATCCTATCATGATACTGCTCCTTCATTCCAGTGATAAACATCTCATTTGTCTTTAGGTTAGTGTCTATCAGTCCAGGTCCAAAGTGATATAATTTATTAAACTTGCTCTAATACTCTTCCACGGACATTTCTTCTTGCTTCGGATCCATAATACTGCTATAGAGGCGGGACTTTCCAATAGTGGGCGTGTATTGTTCTTTAAAAACTTCTTTAAACCTTGCCCAAGAGAAATTATCTTTAGATTCATTAAGTGTAATGGACTCCCACCAAACTAGAACCCCATCCTTCAATTTCCAGGAGGCTAAGAACCTTTTTTGTCATCATTAATACTTAATCCTTTAAAGATTTACTCACATGATCGAATCCAAGCTTGAACTTCAATAATAGATTATGTGCCTGTAAATGACTTTCCATCCAAGTTGGTATAATCTTTGCATGGTGCAACAGTTAACCAAGGTTACACAGGAACTACTACGTCTTCAACTACCGCAGCATTTGGAGTTCGACCATAAATGGCCATTGTGCGCTTATTTCCCCTCTACGTCCTCTTTGGTTAATCGTTTTCTACTCTCTGCATATAGTAAGGAAACAATTTTAGAATATATAGACAAGAATATCTAAGGGAATGGGTATAAAATACCCTAACATTTTTATTCGTATAAAAATAATAAATACACGCACTCATTGACTAAACTCATTCTAGGGTATTACTAACCCTATCTCTAATGAGTCGACCCCATCAAGGCTTAGGTGGCTGCTCAACCTTCACTTTGATACCAACTGTGACAAGCTATCTTTTTGACCCTAAAAAATTGACACTGACACAATCATGGTATTCACGTGCTATTCAAGTGCTCGAGAGGAGAATGATCGGGGTAAAAGAAAAGAGATAGAAGATAGAAACACAGATTCTCACATTGCATTGAACAACTTAATTTTTTTACATATAGATAGTATAACTCTAAAGATGATCTATCAGAGTTATGGCAAGTACTAACCCAGCTATGTATAATTATAACTGCCTATCCCTACATAGATGCCGGTATATACATTTACATAATATAGCTGAAGTAAAAATGGATAAATATCTACTTAGGAATCTTCTACTCCTATATATCCTTATCATGCTGCACCACATGCCAAAGCCAATGGCAAGGTACTAGTGTTAGCCATGGTTGTTGTACCCACTACCAGAGGACCGGAGGCCCAGCCATCACATTTGGTACCAAAGCTTAGGTTGAGCGAATACATAAGCCTGGTAGGGTGTAAAATTTCATTAGAGATAGAGATAGTAATACCTTAGGATAAGTAACCCATTAAAGATAGGGTAAGCGACACCTTTGAATGAGTTTGAGCGTATCATATATGAGCGCGTATTTTTTAATGTCATGTAAAATGATTTTTTTTGAAAAATTGGTAAATGGAATAATTTTCCTAGGATTATATTTCGAATGTAAAGGAAAATCTGTCAAATGATATAGTTATTTATGTAGTGTTTGGTAGTTAAGGAATGATAGTATTCTGTTATTATCATTGATTGATTAGTTATTTGATTTACAAGTTTAAATAAGAACACCTCGTGAATTTAGTTTCACAATTTGACTATGTGGTGTTCCATAAACAATATGAGTTTAAGGTTAAAGAAATTTCTTTAAGATAAATGATTTTATGAATGTTTTATAAAAATAAATGATTTTACAAATTGGATAATTGTTTAAAATTAGGTTAGTTAGATCTAATGTCAACATCTTGTGACAAGAATTTCACAGTTTGACTATAAGATGTTTACTAGTGATGTTGAGAAGATTAAGAATATTAACTAATGAGGGATATAAAAAACCTGCTAAGTTGAATAACATTTATAAAATAAGGATTTTTAGAATTTTAATCTAATGTTTTTTAAAAAATAGTTTTTAAGAGATTTTGGAAAGTGATAATAATAATGTTTAGGAAATCTTTCGGTAAAGATTTCAAACAATTTTTTGGAAGAAACAAAACTTTTGGACGTAGATATCATGGAAAGAGATCTAAGTTAGAAAAAATATCCTTAATAATTTTTGAACGGTCTTGATTTGTTCTGGAATATGTGTTATTCCAAATAATCTTAGAAGTATTGATAGAATATTGATTTGGGAAGTAGTATCAAGTGCTTCATAAATTATTTTCTTTTCATTATGTAATCAAAATATATTTATGTGAGAATAAACCTAAATTGATAATCAGTAAACATCTGGTTAAAATGTTAATAATCTGACATTAGATTGGGTAAGGATAATTAAAATGCTTAGCATATGTCTCTAAATGTTGGTTCTTTATATTTTTAGAAGCCTTCTAGTTATGGGGGAAGTTATTCTAAGAGGGAATCCTCAAGCACCAATTGGGGTAACAAGATGATATGATTATTCTTTCTAGTGACGAAGAGGAACCTAAAAGATGGTCGCAGTGGTTGGCTATATATTTAGGAAGAACTTGATTAGTATATTCATCTTGATAAGGATGGTTATACCATACTGAGATACTTATACCACAGAGACTCCGGAGCTTGTTATGGTATCCAGTGATGTAGAAACAACCCAAGCATCAAACGACATAGAGATAGTCATGGTGTTAGAACGCAAGGAATTTCACCAGGAATCCTCAGACAGAATGTGGATAATAGATCTAGAAAGTTCAGAACCAAAACAAGATGAGGAGGCAATTCATAATGAATAAGTATCTATAGAGGAAGAATTCGAACCCTAGGAAGATCCAAATACCATAATAAATAGTCAAAAATCTGCTGCATATGATGCATGAATGAAAAAAAAAAGTCAAATGAAGTTGATAATAGTAGTAATGATAATAAAATCATTTGGGAGATGGGAAAGAATGACAATGTCATTTGGGAAGAACAATTGTTAGTTTCAGGCATTGATTGGGAAGATATGGAAGTGTTTGAGAATCCTTGGGAGGTGGAAGGTCAAGGTCTAGATAAGTTGGCTGAGGGAGATGTTTTACAAGGAGTTTTGGCTAGATTGAGTCATGTTCCATAGGTCCCTCAAGGACATCATTGCAACCAATGGGATGGAATTTAGTTCATCAAAATGAGGATAGGAATGAAGCAGATGATGAGCTGGAAAGTGAAGATAGGGACAATATGGGGGATATTATGGTATATGAGTTTGGAGTTTAGATGGAACATCGGCATCAGAATCGAAAGGATAGTTGGGTATTATGATGAGATTTGAAGAGTAGTTGGTAGCTATCTAATGTAGTATTTTAAGTAGGAATGTATGGTGGCTTAAGTGTGTTTGCAATATGGTTGTATATTTCAAGTGTGTGTAATATCTAAATATGGTTTGGATGACTTCTGTAAGATACTAAGGCTTCTGTTATGACTTTTCTCATTTGTAGTTACATAAATCACTTAAGAAAATTTATAAGAGTTCTTGATAAAGAAAGTGAAATTTAAAAGGAGAGTTTTCTTTGTAAGATAAAACCGTATCTTTTTGAAATATGTAAGAACTCAAACCAAAATTTTGCAAAATATTTTCGTAGAAACTTTGGAAATGATAAAGAGTACATGCGTCATACACAGATTAATTCGTTGCATAGTTTGCCTTAAGAGTCGAATATAGGACTTTGATGTCCGAAAGGAATTTATCACTCGATGCTTGATGGAAAACATTGATGAAGTTTTGTAGTCGGATAATTACATTCTCTATCATAGTGGAGAGCTATGCAAAAAAAATAAAAGTTTCTGAACCTGATCAGAGTCCGCAATAGAGAATCGAAAGATCAATACTTGTTTGGAAGCAAAGTGATTTATTCAAATTTAAGATCGAATCAGATATACCATACTAATAATCTTTACGCATAGTACGGGTTTGGGTAAGTATTACCGGATTTTGAGTTTGGTAAATTACAAGGACGGAATTATTTTAAGCGGGGGGGGGGGGGGGGGGGGTTGGATGCGGGTAGTTTGGTCTTCGTACCATAAGATATTTTACATATTTTGGCCTATAAATAAGGCATACCTTCTCATTTTATTCACATTTCCATTCCATTTTTAAGCTTCTTCCTCTTCATTTATGGCTTTCATGTCCTCATAAATTATTCCATAATCGTAGCGAAGCTCTTCTGAAAATATACTTTAAAATATAGAAAGATATCACCTTAGTTTGAAATTAAGTGAGCGATCACATTCTCTTCTTTCTCCTAGCTCGGCCGAACTCATCATGAGCCACAACTACCTCTCCATCCTCTCTAATACAAGGATGAGTACACCCAAGTGTCCTATAACATGATTAATAAGCTTCGGTGCGGTGATAATGGAGTTATTGTCATTTGTACTACACTAGAGACAAATGAAAGTGAGAATTACTCCGCTAGTTTATTTTATTAAACTATATGATGATATGACATGTTTTTCCATGCTTGTTTTCTTTGTTTGATCATCATTTTTTGGATGTGATAATATGTTTGTTTGGTTGTAGAAAAAATTCACAGTAAATACATGTCGAATTTACATAAAGAAGATACTTTCTCTTATGAATTGTAAAAGTGCTATGGCATAGTTAAACCTCTTAAAACATGAATAAAAATGGTTTAAAATAGTTCATAAATGTTTATAAACATTAAATTTCATTCTAGAAAAGTTTTAAAAAGATATGAAATTCGAATCAAAATAGGAGCATTGTGTAATGTCAATTTTGCGCCATAAAAGTTAAATCAACGTGTAGAGTGGATATAGCTAAAAATTATTCGAAATAAGAATTTTATGAACTCTGACAACTATAGTTTCTAAATGAAGGAGAAAAATCAAGATTTCATTTTGTAAAATTTGAGATATGTTCAAATCAAGTTTTTAAAATCATCGCATTTTGGCAGTTCGTAAAATATGGATTTGAACTTTTAAAAATAGATATTTTAAATCTTTTAAAATATGATATAAATTATAAAAATATATTAAAATGCTTTAAAAAAGTTTTAAATAAAAAAAGGGGACATATAAAAGGTTAAAAATGGGATTTGTGATACTAAGCCTTAAAAGCACCATTCAACGGCAATTTAAAAAAGGAATTTGGAAATTATTGAAATAAGATTTAAACTTGCATTTTCTTCCTGAATCCTTTATGAAAGTTATTCAAATAAAAAATCAAGTATTTTAAAGGGTTCAAAGTTGATCAAATAACTTGATCTTCTTATGGGTAACAGAGAGATAGTCTCTAGCTTGGGTTTGGAAAACTAGCTTCTTGCTCTCCCTAGCTATCCGAACTGGCCTGAGGAGGGGATAGCTAATTTGATTTACTCGAAATGCATTTTCTTAAGATAAAAGTAAAGAGATTTGGAATTTTCCAAAAATGTTAAACAAGATTTAAAATAAGATTTTGAAGGTAAAGTGAACATTCTAGTTAAACTCTATATTAAATTCCATGGAGGAAACTTATACTATCTGTGTGAATTTAAAAGGTGATTTCACCGTTATTCGACAAATAGTACAGGTTAAATATAGAAACTAATATTGAGTATAATTAGTCTAATTTCTATGGATCCCCTTTTACTCGATACTAACTAGTTTGGGTTTATAGTAAACGATCTCTTAAATAACATTGTTTTTGACTCATTAAAGATAGGTTTTAGAAATGTGAAATCTTCATTAAGATTGGAATTATACTAATTACTGAATGAGGAAATATTTTTCCTAAGTAAAAGATAAAATGTTGGTATTTCCAAAGTTAAAGAGGGGTTCAAATTAACCAAAGGATTTTATAAATAATCTCGTATATGCTGAAAAAGAAAATGGTTTAAAGACATATTTTAAGAAGATATTTTACTTGGATAAAGGATATTGATTAATTGAATAATAATCACCCACATACTTGACATCTTTTATCGATAATTTGTTCGAAGAAATTGAGATCGGATTTGGATGACTCCTATCCGAAAACCACTTCGAATCATTGTATACATTCAAAAGTGAATACATGTTGAAGAAATGACTTTGAAGATAGAGATCTTCATAATGTAATGATGCGTATCACTATCCTCTTGAGTAATTCCTATATCACATATAGAGTGGCAGTGGTATCTTCATTTTGAATCTTCAATGCAAGGACTTCTCGCTACTAATCTTTAGGGTGATTCTCAAATAGGATGTAGTAGGAGGAATGCCTTCAATTTGTCCTGTTCCCAGAGAATTTGTATGGATGAGTATCTAACATTGCAGTCCTAAGTCCAAGTACATTGATTTTAACAAAGGTATATCTGTTTGGTGGTGTAGGATGTAGCTTCTCTTACACTTAACACCCTTTCCTGAGACGTATAAACTCGGGGGTTGTAATTTTGTGAAAGTCAATAATGTGTCATTAGAAATGGTTATGTGGCATTCAAAGTGGGTTTTTTTTAAAAGGTAATCTATTAACTTAGGCCTCATGTCCAGAAGTGACTGAAACAGGGTACGAAGCAAGGTTATGTGGGTCACACCCATAATGGTATGGTCATCACCTTTCTAGATTACCCTATGTATATTGGGTATGTTGTGTATGCTATGAGACATCTCAGATAGGTCGAGAATGACCAGGGTGATACAAATTCGGTACTATCCAGGACTATTGTGTAGGTCACCAAAAAGGGGTGGGCCAATCTTTCAAAATGTAGAGGATCATCTGTGGGTCCTCGGTACTTCTTCTAGGGATATACTGTACAGAAGGTTGTCCCTTACATTTCGTTGTATGAAATCCATTCTCCAATAAGTACCTTCAGACTTTGTTGTATACCTAATACGCTGGAATTTAATTACTGTAATTTTTTTGACTAAGATAAGTATATTTTTGTAATCTAAACACTATTATAATATCACTGGATTTTACGTAGCAATGTTTTAGTCATCGTAAGGTAAAAATAAGTTTGTATTTATGGGCAGGGTGATCTTATGAGATACCCTTTGTTTTAAAAAATATACATGTTTTGAATTTTCTCACACCAGTCTCTTGACTGACCCTGAGTTTATTATACTTTCTCTTAAACTCTTGGTGCTCTATTTTTCTGGACAGTCAAGTAGTTCGGGTCAGGAGCTTGAGCATCCTTTGTAGATGGTTATCCATTTCCACTGCATTTTTTTACTATTTGTATTCATGATTAGTAATGATAGAGATTTATAATTGTCCAGGCTGAGGTTAGGAAAGACCCTGATTTATGTATTTAAAATTTCCAATGCAAAGACTATATATTTAAATAACATCCGTTATTCAATTCGTGGAAGATTCTTTTATGTCTTATTTTTCTTTTTACCCTTAATCAATTTGTCTTTCCGACATTTGGACATTCAACAGGTGAATGTCGTGGAGGTATTATTGTCAATTTCTAAGGGTCGAAAAGGTGGGTCATCACGTTTGGTGCCACTGCACTCATCAGATCTGATCCTGGTCTCCCCAAACCAATTATCGATAGAAAATATATTAGGTATATGGGTGATTGGTGATAGTCATCCAATCAATTAATATCATTATACCCAATATAATATCTTTACAGATTATTTTAAACCATTTCTTCTTAATATATACGGATTTATTAAACCGCTTTTTAACTTTGAAAATACCAAATCACTTCCTTCAAATTACTTTGGAAAATTATTTCCATCTTCCTAATGGAGGTTACTTATTTCCAAAACATATGTGTTAATGGGTTAAAAACAATGTTATCTGTATACCTAAACTAATTAGTACTGAGTAAAAAGAGTTCATAGATTTCAGATCAATTATACTCGATACTAAATTTCCATATTCAACCCGTACTATTCGACGAATAACGGTGAAATCAACTTTTAAATTCACATAGATAGTATGGGTTCCCTTCTCGGAATTTAATGCAGATTATAAATGGAACATTCTCTTTGCCAAAAAAATCCTATTTAAAATCTTGTTTAACTTTACAGAGAATTCCAAGCCTCTTTTCTTAAGAAAGTATGGTCCAATAAATCAAATTAACTATCCCCTCTATTGGGCCAGTTTTGATAGCTCGAGGAAGTAGGCAAGTAGTTTTCCAAACTCCAGCCTAGAGACTACCTCTTTATCACCCATAAGTCAATCAAGTCACTTGATCGAGTGTAGCCTTCTAAAATACTGACCGATTATCTACAAAAATTTTATAAAGTATTCGGGAAGAAAAAACTAAGTTTAAATCATATTTTTTGAAATTTCCAAATTGCTTTGCTAAATTGCCAGCGAATAGTGTTTTTAAGGGCTTCATAGCACAAATCCCATTTAAAACCTTTCATATATCCAATTTTTCCATTTAAAACTCTTTTATAATACTTTAACATATTTTTAGAATATATTCCATATTTTTAAATATTAAAAGTATCCATTTAAAAAGAATTGAAACCAATATTTTACGAACTGCCAAAACAAGACGATTATTAAAACTTGTTTTGGACATATCTCAAACTTTACTAAATGAAATCTTGATTTTTATCTTTCATTTGAAAACTATAGTTATAAAAGTTTATAAAAATTTTATTCCAAATAATTCCATGCTACATTCCATTCTAAATAATTCCAAGCTATATTCCATTCTACACCTTGATTTAACTTTTACGGTGCAAAATCGCGAACTGCCGTTACGCGACGTGCTCAATTTTGACGCCTTTTCCAAAGTTTTAAATCTCTGTTAAAACACTTGTAAATGTTTATAAAATCACCATGGATCATTTTCACACCATTTATGATAAAATTTCTTATGTTTAGAGAGGTTAACAAGGCTATATAAACCTTTATAATTATATAAAGAAAGTGATTTCTTCATGTAAATTCGACATGTGTTTTTCATGAATTATTTCTACAACCAAGCAAAAAAAGTATTGCGTCCAAAACATGACAATCAAACATAGAAAATAAGCATGACAAAACATATCATATCATCATATAGTTAATAAGAAAACTAGCAGAGTAATTCTCACTCAAATGCTTTCCCGATTTAACTTTTAGTGTTGCAAAATCAATTATAGCTCTTATAACAGCCCGCAAGTCCGTACCCCTTAAGTCAACACTATTCTACAATAATCAACTCAAGTTGTACAGAAATATGAACCATTTGGGTTAAAGAAGAAGAGGTAGAAGAAGAAAATAGAAAACAACAACAGAATCTAACCATCGCAGCGGAATAAAATATAATAGATAATAAATAATCTTTACTCAAGAATCAAATATCTCTGTTTATATATTACATCATCAGAGTACATCAATCACAGCTCAACATCAATATCAAACCAATGGATACACAATAACTCAACACAGCGGAATATATATATATATATATATATATATATATATATATAAACAAGTACGGGAGTACGTATCGTCGTCTTGCTCGTCTCCTGAGCTCCATGGCATCATATCCTGTATTCTATAATACTCGATCTGACCCGAGCATTACAGTTAAATAACACCCGAGTCAGTCTGGAATACCAGCGTGAGAAAATCACACCCAATTGATTATTAAAGTTTCAAAACTCCTTTGAAAAAAAAAGTAACTTATACTTAATTCTAAAAGAAATTCACATCAAACATTTTTCCGTAAGCAACTTATACAGTTTTCATGCTAATTCAACTGTTTCAATTAATTTATAACCATTTTCGTTCAATTTGAATGGTTTAAAATTCAATCGCTTACATTTAATTTATTTTTTAGCAAACTGAACTCATATTTAATTCAGTTGCTCTCAAAATCAATTCATTTTACTTCTATCAATTCATAGAATTTTAATTACTCCTAATTACATCAAATGACAATTTATTCTATGCAATTTGACGAGATCTACGTGAATAAACAAGTATTTATGTTTTATAACCAATTTAAATGGATTTCAACTCAATTTATACTTAATTCTATTCCATTTTTAAAGTTTATTCACAATTCATATATTCTCATTTTCATTGCATTTTAAATTTGAATACATTCACTTGCATTTCGTTTTATTAACCAAATCAGTTCATTCAAAACCATTAACAATTTAGGTTCATCTTCATTACCAATTAAATTTCCTTTTTATTTTAATTCATTCACGACCATTTATTTAGCTCGACCCATTCCAGGCTTGCAATTACTAACCATTCCCGAATTAATTCAAACCAAGCTTTAATTTAATGGTCTTCCATTTATTTACTCGTAGTCGACCTTCTAATTATTCTCAACTTAAGTTAATTTACTCAATTTACTCCACTTCAACTCAAGTTCACTTCCATTTGATTCTTATTTATTCCACTCCATTAAATATTGTCTACAACTTAGCAAATTTTATTTCAATTCAAATTTATTTTCACTTGATTTATATCCAACCCAACATTATTAAACTTATTTTAAGTTAAATTCAATTCAATTGTCCTCTATCTATTAGCTTAAGTTAATTTACTTCAATTTATTCAAAGTTTTATACTTAAGCTCATTTTCATTTTACAAGCAAATTTTCTTTTCTATTCAACTTAATTGTATCACAATCAAATCTCATTTTAAATAATTCCTTTTGATTAGTTATTATAAAAATTAACTTTCATACTTACCTCATTCAATTGATTATAAGGCCATTTCTAATTTATTTCCACTTATTTGGATTTTATTTGCAATTCAAACCATTACTATTTTAATCCATTTTCATTTTCCTTTATTCGACCATTTCCAATTATATTTAATTTGTTATCACTTTATGTTAAATTCTAATTTATAACTCAAGTTCCGAATCCACTATCCATTTTCAATTTACCACCAAATTTCATGAACTCACAATTCAATCACATTTACTTTACTGACAATTCAAGTCGAATTCAATTTATAACTTGAGTTTTATTTCCAAACTTCATCATAAATTCACAATTCAGCTTCTATTAAACAACATTACGTTCCCATTTACACATTTTATTAACTAATTTATTATAAAATTAGTTCTCCCCTATTTATAGTTCAATACTTGATTTTTAATTTCAAATATCACTTCATTTAATTTTCTTAAGTTCAATTTATTTTATAATTCAAGTTTGGATTTTCTTTTCATTTTCCAATTCATCAAAATATTAATTTTGGGTTTTGTATTCCATTTTCAATTTTATAAGTCACAACTTATTATTTTATACAATCACATTCATTCTAGGCTTGAATATGTTCATCATTTATTTTAACTCAAGCCTTCTATTTATTTATAGCCCAAGCGTTATTTCTATGGATTTTTAATTCTCTTATAAGTTATTCTGATTTATTTATTTCAATTCAATCCTTATCCAACTTATTTTCCATTTATTCAGGTAAGAATCTAATTCCGTTAAATAATTCAGTTGAATTCTTATTCCAATTTAATTTTATTTTAACTCGGTTTTATTTAACTCAATCCGATTTTTAACTTAATTCGAATACAACTAGATATTATTTTCAACCTATTCAATTTATTCCAATCCAGTTAAATTTTTATTTCCCAATCCAAGTTAATTTCATTTTTAACTTTTCACTTTAAATTTACATTCCATTATTCAAAGCCTATATTTCTTCCTGATTTAAAAATCATCTCAATTTATAAGCATACAACCATCTCATTAGGATTTTTAAATACCCGGCTTTGGTTTCAAATCATTTTGAAATCTCCAACATCTCAAATCATACTTCTTAAAATTTAAATCAATCCTGGTTTTATTCCCAACAAATTTCCTTTAAGATTTTCAAAAACAACTAGCTTTTATGAAAAATTTATTTTTGGCAGCAATCGTCACTTAGAAATTCGAAAATGAATACTGATGATGCGGCCGTCATCATCAGAATTATTTCCCAATAATCCAAGTGATTTCAATGCTATATCACTTTCAAAATCCATTTAAAACAGATTTCCATTCAGAAATATCTCCAAAACAATAATGCTATCATTTATCTTTAAAACACTTCGACAAACACTTCCAAAGTCTCCGGGATTTTAAATTTCCAAAGCCTGCTTAAATAAATTTTAACTATAATTCATTTGTACACTTTATGCTTATACAAATATCCATTTGATTATATTTCAATTTATAAATTACATTTATAATTCATATTTTATAAGTTTCTTTTTTTATAATGAATTTATTTCCTTAAACTTTGGTTATATTTTCTATTTCTAGTTAAATTTTCCATACAATAAGGATAATAATTTTAATACCGTTATTTCTAACATCCAAGCAACCATATATTAGCTAAATAGTTTTCAAAAGCTTTTCTTTATATCAAAATATGTTTTTGGGTAAAATTATTTCATTCACCCACATTTAAAACAATATCGTGTCAATTGTTCAATTCAAGTGTTTAGAAACCCCTTCAATACAGTTGCGCAGACTATGTCGACGAAGGTTCATATGCCACTCAATAAATCAATCAACACAATATTAAAACAATTTATATACACTAACAAATACACGCTCATATCTATTTATACGCTCAAACTCATTTCAGAGTACTATGGACTCTAATTGAAATGAATAGTTCCCACCAGAGCCAAGGCTATCACCAACCTAAGCTCTGATACCAAGTATAACAGCCCGGAAATCCGTACCCCTTGAGTTAACACTATTCTACAACAATCAACTCAAGTTGTATAGAAATACGAACCATTTGGGTTAAAAAAGAAGAGGTAGAATAAGAAAATAGAAAAAAAACAACACATTCTTACCATCGCAGCGGAATAAAATATAATAAATAATAAATAATCTTTACTCAAGAATCAAATATCTCTGTTTATATATTACATCATCAGAGTACATCAATCACAGCTCAACATCAATATAAAACCAATGGATACACAACAACTCAACACAGCGGAATATATATATATATATATATATATATATATATATATATATATATATATATAAACAAGTACGGGAGTACATATCGTCATCTTGCTCGTCTCCTGAGCTCCACAGCATCATATCCTGTATTCTATAATACTCGGTCTGACCCGAGCATTACAGTTAAATAACACCCGAGTCAGTCTGGAATACCAGCGTGAGAAAATCACACCCAATTGATTATTAAAGTTTTAAAACTCCTTTGAAATCAAAAGCATCTCGTAAGACCACGCCACAAATAAACATGTCAGGTTTTTTCCTTACGATATTTAAAACAATTTTTATAGAATTCCTCTGATATTATAATAGGGTCTATAGAAAGTAAAATAGAATCTAGCTGAAATGCTTGCATCTCACGTTTCAGCAATAGTTGGGGACAATCAAAACCGTACGGGCGCGTAGGGAAAATGGATTCCAACTAATGGCTAGGAACTGGGGTACTACCTGTCATAATACCTGGTCTAGATCAGCGTACCGAGGAGCCACCCTAACTCCCCTACAACACAAGACCGGAAACATCCCTTACTGGACAGTCCCGAGCAAGATCACCCCACGGTTAGGATCAGCAACCGTCCACTAAGCCCGAAAAAAAGGGACATCTAGACAAGGATGATCTCACCCTCAAGTGGGGCTACCCACGAAGCCTTGCTGCATAACCCCTAATTTTCAGCCATTCCCATTTGATGAGGCTTGAGGCTAAGCGTTACCTTTTTAGAACATATCCCTTAGAATGCCCATCGTCCACCTGACGATGTTTCGCAAGCATTCATCCATACAAGTCCGTCCCGGGTTCGAACGGAACCGAAGGCACTATTCCTACTACATCAATTTTGGAAATATCCTCAGGATTAGTAGCCACTAGCCCTTGCACTTCACTACTCCATCTTCTAATCCAAAATCTTTTTTCACGAAAACGTACAAACCGGATCGAAGTGGTTTTCGAGAAATAAATCTCGATCCCGGTCTCTTCGAAACGATCAACGTATTTGGCCAATATTGATAGTCGGTGATTTAACTATCAGTTAATATTCACAAACATCCATCAAACAATAAATAATTTCCCAAATTATTTATTTATCTCAAAAATATCTTCACAAGATATATTTTCACTTTTCAAATTCCTTTGAAAACAGTTTTCAAAACTATCTGCCTCTCTCAGAATAAATTCCAAGTATTTTCCATTTCCACTGGAATCACCAAGCACAAAACTAGATTTTTATAAATTAATTTAAAATACTTTACTTTTAAAAAAATATACTTTAAAACATTCAAGTTAAAATTCCTTTAATAATTTGTTAAAAATACATACTATATGAATATTTGAAAATAAGGTTACTTAATAAAATATAAAACTAGATTTCTACTTTTAAAAACAAAATACTAAGTTACTTCTTAATAGTTACTGCTAGAATAGATTAAAGAAAATACTTACTTTAGACTTTAAATAATAGGAATAATAAATTTTACGAAACTTGCTTTTTTTTTAAAAAAACTACTTTAAAACATTTAATTTATATTTAAAAATTTTACCAAAAAAACGTACTTGGTTATCCAGGAAAAATTCTAACTTTAATCACTTAAATCAAATTTTCAAATTGATTTCCAATTTATTCCATTTGAAATAAATTTCTTTACTTACTAGGTTCATTTCAAAGTTCATTAATTAAGGATTTTATTATTATTGTTATTATCTTCCGTTTGATTTTTAATCCTTTAACGGAAATATACAAATTCCATATTTTCCCAATTTCTTCCTTATTCCTTCCAATAATTTAAATCTTAAATTTAAATAAATGTTTTCTTCTTTTAATTAATATTACTGAAGGTTTAATATTTATTAACTTTCTGTTTATTCAAATTTCCCTTCCATACTCAAGATTTATTTATTAGAATTTTAAAGTCACTTTATTTCTTTCCAATTCATTTAAAAATTTATTCAAATTTCTATAATTATTTTACTTATAATTTCACTTCTTTTATTATCTTACCAAAATTCAATTTATATATTTTTAGCAATTCATCATACCCAATTATATCCAACCGAACCATAGCATTCAATATTCCAATAAAGATCATCATAGAATATCAAATAAATCACAACAGAGGGTATTAAATAATTTAAATAAATATTGAGGGATCCAGTTGGATCCCTCCAACCTGTTTTTCCCTGCATCCACAATGTTAGCACAATATAATATACCAATTCCAAAATATCATACTATATCACATCAATTAATTCAACCATTCAAACAATTATTTAAATTTAATCATTTAAATTTAAATTTAAATTCACTGAGTGAGATTAACTTACATTTGCTTTGTTGTTTGCAATCCATTCCAAAATGGTTTGTTCGCTTGATTTTTAAACCTTGTATAACAATTCACAACTTATTATCACTTTGAAATAAGTTAAACCATTTATTTCCATTTTTATAAATTTAATTAACCAATGATTTGCTATTCAATACTTAAATTGGCCAACACTTAAATTTAAACTAAACATTTGGTTTTAAACTAATAAATCGATTTTAACTAAATTCCATTTGCTGAATTTAATTTAATTAACAAATAATCTATTTAACCAAATTTTCATTTAATAAATTAGTTTAGAAACTAAAATAATTTAACTATGCTAATAGGACAAATTTACCACCTTAATAATTTATTTTAAAATAGACCGGTAAATTTAAAATGTGAGTATGTCTACTTATGTTATTATTACACATTTTCTTCAGCTTCCTGTATATACATATAAATTAAAATTGCATTCATATATAAAATAATATTGTCTGTATTTATTATATAAGATAAAAACATACTTGCTTAATATTTTACTGTAACTTATCTGCATATATTTTCCTTTTTACATCATCCACCATATGAATTTAAATTAGATTTAACTAGAAAATAAATTAAAAATGACTACCTCTGCCCGCAAGCTCCAGCAGCACCCCCCACTGTCTCGACCCTGCACGAGCCTCCACCTCCAAGCTGCGCCCACCAAAATCGAAACAACTCTTGTACGACCGAATTAGCAAATGCCTTCGTCGCTGCCATGCCGAGGTCAACTGCACCAACCACGCAGCCAAGCTTCCACATTGCAGCCACCATCTGCCAACAAGGCATGCGAACCCTAACCCTAATCGAGCTCGACCACCAAATCTACGATCCCCTCGACCTGAATCGGACGCGACTAGCCCGGCCTTGAATCGAAACCGCGAAACCCTAACCTGCAGTCGTGATAACCTCGCGTGCGATTCGATCGCATACGAAGCCCATTTCTCAGACCCCTCCCTTCATCGACATGCTCGCCTCGATTTCCGCTACCACGTAACGACTTCAAAACGAAAGCAGCCCTCAATTTCAAGTAGACATTTTTTTTAAGAGGAGCGAAATTGATTTGGAAACGAAAAAGGGGGTTCGGCCATGCCTTGAGTTCGAACGAAGGAGTAAGGGTTTTCGATCTGAAGATACAAGGCTTCGGCCATTTTAAGATTTTCGAATTGTTATGTGAATTGGGGGGAGTAATGAAGGTGATTTTCGTGTACGTTCTGGTATGCTCTAGTGTATAAAAAAAGAAAAAAAAGGACAAGACACGAAGTTGAGGAGAAAGTAGCGTGCTGGGGAATGGATTGAATATGGCATATACAAGAAGCCTGATTAATGAAATTAAATTTCATTAAATTATTATTAATTAAATTTTCATTGCACTTATATATCGTACACTCACACGCTAACTCCAAAAACTACGAAAATTGAAGCCCGATAATAATTCAATATTACGGACTCAATGAAACTGATTTCGTCGAATTCCGAGACTGTGCCTCGGAAGGCTATTTTTTTTTAAATTTAATTTAAAACAATATAAATTTCAAAACTTAACAAACCATTTTTAAATTTGATTTCACCACTTCTATTCTCTTCAGTATTATCAATATAACTTTTATAAGCCTTCAATTTATTTTTAATAGACTTAACATCTCAAATTTCATATTTTATCCAATTTCAAATCATTTAATTTAATAATTCAATTATCAAATAAATTGTGATATTCGTAATTCAAGTTAAAATTACTCTATTGAATATTTAAAATCAATTAAATATTCCGATTTCAAATGCTCGAAAATTCCGGGTCGTCACAGCTCTATTATCCCCGCACCAAAGCTTATGATATCTGCCCTAGGACCCTAGGCTATGCTCAGCTTTGAATTTGGAAGGGTGGAGGTGCCTAGATGAGCTCGTCCAAGCAAAAAGAGAAGAGGAGAATATTGCTTTAATTTAAAACTGAGGTGAAATCTTTCTATATTTGGAAGTGCATTTTCAACAGAGCTTAACTACGACTATGGAATAATTTATGAGGACATGGAAGCCATTAATGAAGAGGAAGAAGAGGCTTAAAAAATGGAATGGAAGTGTGACTAAAATGAGTAGACATGCCTTATATTTATAGGCAAAAATGTGTGAACATCTAAAGACAACATCATAACAGATCACATCACCACTTTCCACCTCAACATCACCACTCCCGCTTCATGGTTCGGCCGTGCTCTCCCGCCTTCCCTTTACATCATCTCCAACCCTTCCCCTATCTCTTACGGCATGCATTTGGGTGAGAATGTGGACTAAGGTGGAGATATGCCATAATTAGCTTAGATTTCCTTTAATAAATATCATGATATTTTGTTTAATTTACCATTAGTAATTTTGAGATGTAAACATAATAATGTGTATGTATGTGTATATGGATGCATATATATGTATATGTGCACATGTATGTCACATATAACATCTAACTTTGTGCAACTTCCTTTTGTCAAACCGATACGAATTCGAAATCTGATTTCTGTCACATTTTTACTTCTTAGTTAAAATATACATACATACATACATACATACATACATACATACATACATACATATGCATGTATATATATATGAATAAAATTAAAAAAAATGAAATTTCTATTATTATTTAATAAATAACAGGGCCTCGTCTGATTTTAAAACAATTATTAAATCATTTAGATTTAAATTCGAAAATCAATTATTTAAAAATGACGACATCATTGATGATGTCATAAAGATATTTTATTGCATATTTTTTCTTAAATGGAGAAATAAGCATACGTAAAAAAATCGTGCACGACTTTTGATGGAAAAAACTGTTTGTTGATAAAATGATTTTCGGTCATATTATGGATATTTTGTCGACGAAAATCCAAATTCCTTATTTTTGGAATTTTTTTAGAAACAAGATCATTATTATTATTTATCACATAAAACGTGATTATTTATGTTTAATGAACCTATTTGAATATTTTAAATTAATTAAATATTCTAATTCATAGTGGCATAATTACGGGTTGTTACAATTATTTTTATTATTATATTTGTCCAATGTTTTGAGTTGTAGACATGTGAGACTATATATTGCGAGACATGTTGTACATGGATTAGAAGTACCATTTAGACTCCATGAGTTTGGAGTATGATGTAAAGTTATGTTAGATCTCATGTCTCATTTGCTTATATGATATGCATTTGTTCTCATACAAGTTTATACTAATATGGTATTTATACCTTCCATTGTCAGATCTAATGTATACATTGTGGTTGATATACTCTGCTTTGTTTTCGATATTACCTTATGAGTCATTATCAATGGTATTTATGGAATTTGAGTGCCTTTTGTGGATGCATTACTGGTGTCATAAATAAGAGGTCATTACATTTGGTATCAGAGCTTAGGTTACCCAATCATCATAAATTGGGATACTTGAGAGTGGGTACTTGTATTTTTATATATATTTATACATGTAACACATAGGCACCTATACTTTATTTTTAGCGCTTAATCTATTTTTTGGAAAGTTGAAAATAATTCCCATATATATATATATAACTAACTTGATTTGCGCCACTTGAGTAATCACCAGTGGAGAGAGTGCTAAGGCGTAACACCATGTAAAAATTAACCAAAAAATTTATTCATGAAAAATTAATTTATTAAAAATAAGAATAAAAGTGGAAATTTTACAAATGTTAGAATTTGGCTATGAAACTTGCATCGTTGTATTTGCAGTGATTTCTAGCCAATTTTCATATATAGAGTTTTGAAAATGGAGTGTGTATAAAAGGTTATTAACGTTTAAATATTTGAAATTGAAAACAATAAATAAATATACACACACACACATAAAGAAATTATAAAGTAGGCAACTTTAACCGATTAATAGCTTACCGGAACTTATTGACCCCTAGCGGTCGATCACCCTTAATAGACCAATCGATCGGTCAATCTTTTTCGAGTAGGGTTAGCCTAGGCAAAAGGCCCAGATTTAATATTATTAAATCCAACGGGTGATGTTGATTAGAACGTCTATAAATAGAATGTCAATCCTCCAATAATCGAGCAGAAAACCCTAATTCAATCAGTACGCTCTTAACTATCTCTCTCTCCCTCTTCCAAAAATTTCTGAAACAAACATTAAAAGATAAATCAGAAAAGGAGAGATAAATAAGGTTAAGTCAAATCTAAGGAGGGGTGTACCAATTCGAGCAAAAGGAAGAAAGCTATCAAGATATGAGTGGATTTATCATTAATTATAATGCTTTGTAGGTGGTTGAATTTATTCATATATTTACTAAAAGTAATCAATATGGCTAGCTATTACTTAGGATCGACTAATATGGAATATAACTAAATCTAAATGCGGAAACAAATAATAATAGCAAAGTAAGTAATAAAAAAATAAAACAAGCACACCATGAATTTTATACTGGTTCGAACTTCCCGTTCTACGTCCAGTCCCAGACTCCTTTTGGAATTTCAACTACAACAACCCTCACTTAACCCGGAGGAACAGGTTTACACTGCCTGAGCAACCGAACTGGACTTCACCCACCTAAGCAACCGAATAGGACTTCAATACAAATAACAAAGATATCTGACTATAGTTTGTTCTTAAATAACACGGATAAGTCAATTGAGTGCAATCTTCCTATAATCTTCTCCTTAACGATATGTAGTGTTGTGCTTTGAGAATTGTGGAAGATAAAGTGATCAAAGATAAAAGTATGTAAGTAATTTGATTGCAATTTGAAAGTTTGAGAATAGATGAGAATTCGAGAGTGCTAAAAGTAAATTAGGTGGTTTGTTTGTTGAATTCTATAATCTATTTATAGTATACAAAAGAGTTGCATCTTTAAATGAAAAGTTATATTGAAAAGAACGGATGCAACTGTTGATTTAAAAGAATGTTTCTCTTGGTGAAGAGAAGTGGCTTTTCAAGAAAATAACAGTTGAGGATATTCAGACGTCTGAATAAAAAAATTCAGATTTCTGAATTAGATTGAAACGCAGACAGTAAAGAAATAGTTCATTTTTGACCTCATTCAGACGTCTGAATATTGTGAAAACAATATTCTTATTTCAGTACTCAGACGTCTGAATGAATGGTTTCAGATGTCTAAGTTTGCTATTTTGTGCATGTGTGTGTGTGTGTGTATATATCATTTAAGGAGAGATTTTAACAAATTTTCTAAGTAATATACAGACTCTAGAAACATAATATACAGCTCTAAACATCTGTAGATGAATCTGCAATAAATCTCTTGCAAAGATGGTTTATATACACATAACATTTTATATAGGTTGTTATAATCATATCGAGAGTCTAACATTCTCCCCCTTTTGATGATGACAACTATATAAAATTAATAGACTAGATACTCCCCCTGTCAATATGCACAATTTAAATTTCTCCCCCTTTGTCATTGACAAAAACAAAGAACATGAATGATAATAGATAATACATTTCATTAAGGAAAACAGAGGAAATAGTACATAAAGAAATAATGTTTTAGACATTTCTCATACAACTAACCGATAAAAGCGACAAGTAAACATAAAAAATAAACCAAGATAATTTAAAATTGACTTGAAAGAGATGGATCATTGTGATTAGAGCTTGAGCTTAAGGAAGACCATTCAAATGGAGATGGATTGTAAGCTTGAGTAGATGTAGAGCCGGAACAAGAAATTCGATCCCATATCTTATTGAGAAAGCCTTTGATAGAATTGAATTTTCTTTCCGTCTTCTTCTCAAGTGCTTTTATGTACCGATGAATCTTTGATTGATTTCGGGAGAGAGTGATGATGGCTTGTCTTGAAGAAGTATCCGGGCCAATTTCTTGGATGGTGTCATCATCATCCTCTTCTTCTTCATGTTTGGTATGGGAAGAAGAAGCAAAACTAGTGTCTCGAGGTAGGGGAAGACCTTATTGAATATTTTGTGACCATTGTTGGAAGAAAATGATTTATTGAGAAGGAGGCCGTATAGGAAGACCCATCAACCCTAAAGTTTTAGCGCCTAACTCACTAATACTTGTAAAATCAGAGTCAAGCATTGGTACACTGATATTTAGGAGAATGCGCGTAATATAGGCACCATAATGAATAGTTCTATACTTTCTTCGGATTGTGATATCTTGGAATTCATCCAAAATAATTTTCCCCCAATTTACTTGTTGATTAGAGTAGATAGAATAAAGTGCTTGAAAGTTTTCTTTATACACTTTTTCATAGCTACCCTTTCTTAGTTGGAGAGAGCGAATAAAAGCATGGTGAATTAGCCTAGCTTGTGGCCTTAAGTAGGTAGATTTTAAATTGCCCATATTTATAAGTTCATCGGATAAAAATTGATGTGGAACTTCATCACGATGTTCCATATCAACTTCAATTTTATTAATATCAATTCCTTGATAAAGGCAATTTAAAATATGACCTAGTCATTGTAAAGGTAAGAAGATTCTTACGCCACAAACTAACGACCAAACACAATCTTGACGATTTTGAGGATTTTGATGATCCAAATTTAAGTTTGCAAGAAAAAGTTCAATCATAAGATGATTAATCTTAACATTGTTAGGAGTATACCCAATCAAGCTATCGAAGTGAAATTGCTCTTCTAATTCTCTAATACGATATGCTGTGAAATATGGGAATTTCATGAATGCTCCTTCGAAGATGTTGGAGTTCTTCATGGAATTGAACCGAGAAACAGCAACGTCGTTCCATAGCCATTGCCGGATTTGGTCTTCGAATGGTCCGGAAGTTGATTCTCTTGTTCTCTTTGATCTTGGTGCCATTGGATAGTTAGAGGAAGCTTAAAAGCTTTGAGTGAGATGAAAATGGGGGCTAGGGTTCTGAAGTAAGAAGTAAAGAAGTGAAAAAGTCATTATATAGAGGATGAAAAGGCAGGGGTAAAAAGGTAATAAATAAAAATAAGGAAGGTGTAGAAAATTTCTCAGAAGAGATTCAGACGTCTGAATAACCCAATTCAGACGTCTGAATTGGGTTGAATTGCAACCCGCAAGGATTTAGGTCAAAAATGGGCTAATTCAGATGTCTGTTATTTTTGATTCAGACGTCTGGATCTAGGGCAAAAAGTTTTCTGTTATGAATATTCAGACGTCTGTTTATACTAATTCAGACGTCTGAACTGTGTACAGAAGCATATATTAGCAATGGTGAGAAGAAAAAATAATGTATATTATTGAATAATTTTCAATATTACAAAATTAAAATAAGCAGAATGAAGTGACAAAATAACAAATTATATTAAAAACAAGAAACGATTAAATAGATTTTGAAGAAGATGATGGAGTATGATATGATTCTTCTTTAACTTTGGTGTTCTCCACATATGGTCGAAGCGGAGTGTAATAGTCCGCAAATCCGTACTCCTTGAATAGACACTAATCTCCATTGATTAACTCAAGATGAACGAAAATACGAACCATTATGGTTTAAGAAGAAGAGAGAAAAAGGTAGAACAGAACAGAACAGAAGGAAACAACAGAACAATATCAGAATCTCACAATCGCAACGGAACAACATATAATAGATAAATGAATAATCTTTAAACAAAGAACTATATCAGTTATTACATTACATCATATTACATTGCATCATCAGAGTGTACAACAACAAACAACAACAACAGCGGAAAAGAAATATTATATACAATAGGTAAATATGCTACGCCATCCAGCTTGCCTCCAGCAACTCCTGAATTCCAGAATATCCTGATAAACCTAACTCTTGACTGTCCGTGTGGAAATTGGTGGCACCCATAGTTTAGGAAGGAAAATAATTAACTCCGAGTCAGTCATGGGACTGGTGTGAGAACTCAAAACAGTTTATCTTTAAAACAAACAACAGGAATATTTTTTTTTTAAAAAAAATTCGCAATGCTTTTTGGAAAATGAAACTACCATAAGGCCTCCCGCAAACACACACAATGCAAATGCAGAATCGGAGGAGATTTCTCCTTATGATAGTCAAAGATGCTTGATACGCATTAAAAAAGAAACATTTGATATTATTACTAGTGCATAGTGTAGGAAAAATCATTTCGAAAGTAAAGATATAAATCTTAGCCAACATACGACCATTATCGTATGCCTACTATAGCTACCATCTAAACAGTGGTGACCACCATAAGTAAATGGCAGGTTCTACAACTAAAACCGTACAAGGTGCGTATTGAAGTTTGGATTTCCAACAAATGGTCAGGCCAAGGAACTTCCCATTGCCACATGGGTACGCCTCTGGAAAGACGACCCGAGAACCTAACGTTACGGTTAGATCTCTGCCAACACAAGGCCGGGTTACCCTTCAAACTGGGTAACTACTGACACGAATATGTCATTCCCCAATTGTAACCGATTTATATCCGAGGATCCTCGATTCCAACAACCACAAAGTAATAAATTTGCAGCAACAACATAGGTTAAGTATCTAGGCTCCATACCATGATACCACCTCTATCCAGAAGGAATGACATACACTAAAGGGGCGCTACCCCCTAATAACCTTGCCACATCCTTCCTGTTTTGACCATTTTCGGGGTGTGAGGTCCGACGAAGTCTCGTCCATAAAGCCACGCTTTATACAAAAGCTGTGCTTTATTCAACAAATGCTCAACATCACTTCGTATGCCACATTACCAATTTGGGAATGTATCACTAGTAACCATCAACTACATAACCTCTAAGGGTGTTAAGCTAAGAGAATAAATTCTCCGCCAGCAACGGAAATATATTTGATATAAACCAGCTTTACATCTCAAATTGTAACGTCAGACACACATCCATACAAGTCCATTCCGGGATCGAACGGAACCGAAGGCACTTCCAAAGATGTCCTTGCAATCCAGATATTCACTAATCACGACCGTACTTCCCATCACAAAGGGTAATAAATTTCTATATCGGAGATCGGCCGATGCAGAAACATTCGACGGTAATCCTTCCGTTTTCACAAATATTCGGTCTTCAACACCGGTCATCAGATGCAATCCATAACGACGAATCACATATTCGGAATGGGTTATATGACCCCAAGGTCCTTTCCCGGCTAACCTGAATAGTGAGCGCTTATTTTAAAAATAAGTGTGGCATTCAAATTCAAGCAAATCACAACAAATACCCATTCAAAGGTAAATATTGATAGTCGGTTATTTAACTATCAATAGGCGTGCTCAACATCACCAGATTCCAAATAATTTCCCAAATTATTTACTTTCCGAAATATCTTTACAAGATATATATATTTTCCACACTTCAACATTTGAAAAAAAATTTCAAATCGTTTCCCTACACGGGATATACTTTCATTTCAAAATGGTTCATTTAAACCAATTAAATAAATCCTTACCGATTTACTTTATATTTACGTTCCAAATCCGTAAATTTATTCCCACACTTCAAAAATAAATCAACGTTTATTTTTAAACAAGTTTCCCTTTCTTTAATAAATTCCATAGTGAATTTATATTTCCAAAATATCTATGAATATACGATTTTCAAATCGATTTCAAATATTCACTTTCAATTTATCTTTAATAAGATAAATTCCCTAAACGTTTCATTTCATATTGGAAAAACATTTCCATACTTATTTAATAATAAGTAATTCCCAAATCCATTTATTTTCAACATTTGAAAAATATTCAATATACTTAAACCGCAATTTAAGTCTATATTTTATTCTTTAAGGAAAACATCCTTTTAAACACATTTATTTGAGCCAAAACGAATGTTGCGTAAAACATCGTTACGACAACTCAAAATCACTAGTATAGAGATTCGAAATTTAGATAGATATATAAATCCCAATACTATATAAAACATATCCTTTCGAAAATTATTTACTATAACAACAGTGTTAGAGTCCACCATTTCCTTACTTCTCGAAAACGTCTATTTCAACAATGAATGTTGAAATCTATGGTTTCAATATTTAATGCATTTTAAAACATCTTTAAATCGTTTAACTTCATTTTAAGATATCATTTTCCCAAACCATATCCATTTTATTTAATAATATATTCACTGTCAAAAATCGTGAGTATACTTTATTTACCCAATTCAGTATTTCTACACTTTTATCAAAAGATTATCCACTGTCCAAATCGTGGATATAAATCGTTTACCGAATTCAACACTTCTACATATTTAATTAAAGGATTATCCACTGTCCAAAATCGTGGATATAATTCCTTTAATAATTTCTATATCTACTTATCAAATTTATTTGATTACGGATTTATAAAACAACTTTTATAAATTCCATTTCTATTTTATAACAACTTCGATTTATAAATCTCCTCTAATAACCAATTCAATTTATAACTCAATTTATATACCAAAATCTAATTTATAAGTTAATTACTTGTAATCTTTTATTTTACAAAAATCTATTCATTTTATAACTTCACAATTTATAAATCTATATATTTCATTCACTTATGAAATCCATTTATGTTTCATTTTAATACTTAATAAAACTCGTTTTACACTTACAATATTTTAATTTATAAGTATCAATTTTATAAATCTTTTATATAAATCATTCATAATAATTCAAAAATTCCAATTTAAACCATTTTATAAATTAATCAACTATTTATTTCAAAAATCATACTTTGGTTATATTTCACAAAAATCATAATTTTTATAACTTTAAAATTTTAAAATTTATTTATTTAAACTGAATCAATTCAAAATTTTAATAAAACATATACTTTAAAAAAAATCACTTTTTCAATTTGAAAATCATCACTTTAAAATCCTTTTAAAATTCCAAATTGGCCCAATGATGCAACACACCAAATAGTCAATCACGACATCCAAACATCATATATCGATATGATAATCAACAAATATCACAATATCTGTAATCAAATAAATACTGGTGAAGAATCCAGTTGGATCCCTCCACCCTGTTTCCCTGCATCCACAGATGTTAGCACAATACCAATTCTGTTCCAATATGGAATATCGCGGTATATGGGATTTATAAATATTGTCCGCTATTATGCGGCGCAATAGGGTCTCATCCGCTATATAATGCGGGAAATCAACTCCAAGTATATAAATAATACCAATTCCAATCAAGATGGAATTATCACGGTATAAGGTTTTAATAAATAACATCCGCTTAATAAACGGCGTATAATGTCTATTTAAATTCAACAGATAATAATTTATCATCCAGGCATACAATCATCAATTTTAAATCTAACTATTTAAAATTTAAATCGAAACAATTTCGATTGAGTGAGAAGTTCTCACCTTGCTTCCAATAACGGTTTCAACGTTTTATTTTCGAATAAAATTAAATGTGTGACGACTCGAATTTTGCCCGCTCAAAAATCGACATCCATACTTCAAATCGTATTCGAATGCCATAGATTCGACCGTTCAAATCCGATTCGCCGGAGCTTATAACAATATTAAGTAAATAACACAGCGGAATAAAAGAATAATACATTGATATACAGCTTTGATACAATATTTGATACAACAGATGATCCAATAGATATCAATATACATCAGAGATATGATACAATAAAATAGCAGCGGAAAAGAAAACGATAACATCTAGCAGCGGAACAATATAACTCTAAGATAGTCTTCAAAAGAGAACTCCGAGAACCGCAACTCCATTTCCAAGAATCAATCCAGACCAAACTCCAGATAACCTACTAATCTAACTATCTGAAAAACCCAACTCTAGACTGCTCGTGTAGAAAATAATGAGCATCCAGAGTTTAGGAAAGAAACAATAAACTCCGGATCAGTCGTAAGACTGGTGTGAGCAATAAAAATAGTTTATCTTTTAAAACATTCAACAAAAGATTTTCAAAGTCAATTCGCAATGCTTTTTTTTAAAAATGAGACTACCATAAGGCCTCCCGCACACACACACAATGCAAACGCAGAATCGGAGGAGATTTCTCCTTATGATAGTCAAAGATGCTTGATACGCATTAAAAAGAAACATTTGATACTATTACTAGTGCATAGTGTAGTAAAAATCATTTCGAAAGTAAAGATATAAATCTTAGCCAGCATAGACATTTCGAACTATGCCTACTATAGCTACCATCTAAACAGTGGTGACCACCATAAGTAAATGGCAGGTTCTACAACTAATACCGTACTAGGTTTCGTATTGGGAATTGGATTTCCAACGAATGATCAGGCCAAGGAACTTCCCATTGCCACATGAGAATGCCTCTGGATGGACATCCTCGAGAACCAAACCGGATCTCTACCAACACAAGGCCGGGTTACCCCTAACTGAGTAACAACTGACCGAATATGCCATCCCCCGGTCCTTTGGGACCTTTCAACCGAGCGCTCGCAATCAATTCACACAATCATAAAGTGTTTTCAACATGAGTAAGTATCTGGGCTCCATACCATGATACCACCCTTTTCCAGAAGGAAATGCACATATCCTAAAGGGCGCTACCCCTCATAACCTTGCCGCATCTTTCCTGTTTTGACCATTCCCGAGGTGTGAGGCTCGACGAAGTCACGTCCACAAAAACATACTTTATACAAAAGCCATGCTTTGGGTCAACAAATGATCATAGAAATGATCACCAGGATAGACGATCAAATAAATGATCCTATCACAAATGATCAACACAATGATCATTTCACAGCAACACTCAGCATGTCACATTACCAATTTGGGAATATATCGCTGATTACCTTCAACTACATAACCTCTGAGCTCGTACGTCTCAGAGAAGGGTGTTAAGCTAAGAGAATAAATTCTCCGCCACCAACAGAAATATATTTGAAAGAAATCGGCTTTACATCTCAATTTGTAATGTCAGACATACTATCCATTCAAGTCTGTTCCGGGCTCGAACAGAACCGAAGGCACTTACAAAGAAGTCCTTGCAATCCGGATATTCACAATCCCGATCGGATTTCCCATCACTTAGAGAGTCTCTATACCGTTGCAACTCAGTGCAGAGACAATCGATAGGTCATCCTATCGTTCTCGCAAATACCCGGTCTTCACCACCGGTCTTCAAATGCTATCCATAACGACGTATCACATATTCAGAATGGGTTATACAACCCAAAGGTCCTTTCCCGGCTAACCCGAATAGTAAGCGTAATATTTATAACATATGGATAAGGAATTTCAATTAAGTCACAACTTAATAATCCAAAACTTTTCTTTCAAATGGTTTAAACAAATTACCATTTCAAATCTTTTTAACAAAAGATTAATTTCACAAAATTTCATTTACGGATTTCAAAACAATTTCCATTTCAATTATATTAACTCGTTAAATCTTTAAATCAAAGATTTAACTCATAGCTTTCAAAATTCGATTAACTTGTTGAATCTTTAAATCAAAGATTCAACTTATAGTTTTCAAAATCATTTCTAAAGATTCATTCATACCCTTTCAAAAACAATTTCAATTTCAATTGGATTAACTCATTCGGCCTTTGAATCAAAGATTCATTTCATACCCTTTCAAAAACAATTTCAATTTCAATTTCAGCTTGAAACCCTTTCAACATAATTGGGAGATCCTTTCTTTAAATGAAAGCTATTATTATTTGAAAACAAGTAGTTTTCGTTTCGAAGAAATTCGATCTTATTTATACAAGTTTAAATCTTTTTGGGTTAATTCAAATTCCCAAAAACAACACTTCAAAAATGGTTTAAAAACCCATATAACTTATTATAAGTTGAATAACTTTTCTTTATATCCTAGTTTCCAAATCATAGAATTCAATTTCAAATATTGAATTCAAATTTAAATCAAAATATTTAAATTTCAAAACTCAATCAAGTTATCCAAACTATATTTCATCTTTGAAATTCCATTTCAAAAGCTTTTCACTTTAATCTCAATCCATTTTCAAAACATTTGAATTCAAATATTCAATTTTATAAATCATTTCAAACATCTGTGACTTAATCGATTTCCCCGTGAAATCCATCATGGTGTGTGTATGGTGTGGTCCAGGGGTTTAACACAATAGTGCAATATCATTCAATCATCACAGATTTAAGTACAACAATATCTTTGATAAGCGGTATAACTATAACGCTTATCATCAATTCACAGATTCACAGATAATATAACAATGTAAATAAATGGATAAACCATACACAGTCACAGAACAAAATATTACCGATCAAATAAGACAGTCAATTCAAGATTTCTCATACAATACAATGCAATATAATCATTCATAAGTAAGGTCAAGCATTTAATAATCATTTATAAACAGGATTAGTTAAATTAATTTTCTAATTAATTCAATTCATTTCCAATTTAATTAATTACTTATGAATTTATTATCCAATTCTGATTTATAAATTCCAAATCATATGTTACCAATTTATCTAATGATTTCATTCACATTTAAGTGTATTTTAAACATTACACTTTAAATTTAGGTTTAAATTGCATTTGGGATTTAAAATTCAAAAATGATTATTCTTTTAAACATAAGTTCCATTTTGAAGTTCACTTTATAATTCTTAAAAATGAATGTAAATAACATTTATTTCTTATATAAGAAAAGTTTTTAAGCCAATCTACTTAGTTTTATCATTTGAATCTATTAAATTTAAATACTTGGAATCATTTCCATACTAGAACATTGATTAATTAAAGTTTAATACTAAATTATTTCAAAACATTTGTTAGTTAATTAATTGGATACTAAAACAATTTATATTAATTATTCTTCTTAATAGTCAATTTAAAGCTCTTCTTTAAATTTTGAAAATCAAATTATTATTAAATACAAAACTTTAATGTCAATAAATTTTATATTTAACTTAAAGTATTTACTTAATTTAAAATAATAATTAAGTGTTTAAAACATTGTTAAGCATTAATTAAGAAAATTAAAAACTTAAGCTGTTAAACATTTATTAAATTCAAATGCTTAAATCCTATTTAAACACAAATTGCTTAACTACTTTATATTATATTTTATTTTTTTATACTTCAGTTAGAAAAAAAACTCGAGACTTCCCCTATTTAAAACTCGAGTTACACTTCGAGTTAATCACCCCATCCTCCCGAGTTTCCTGCAGTTCTTCTTCTTCTCCCCTCTTTTTTTTTTCTTTTGTTTCTTTCCTGTAGTTTAAGTTTTACCTAAGCTATAAATTAAAGCATCAGGTTCAAAATCTATGCGCGATCAAAACCCCGAAGCGACCCACCTAAAAACTCGAGCACGTCACGAGTCACATGCCATCATCGACACTGACATGGTTCACCATGCTGTGCACGTGCACGGAGGCGCGGCCGACCTTCGGCAATCACCAGTATCATCGACAAGTTCCAAATGTCGCGTAGGCACGAAAATCAAATTCGAATCGCCTCAAAGAAATCTGAATCGAAATTTAGGCATTTTGCTCGAAACCTGTTACTCACCACAGTTGGACTTCAACCTCTTCACCGCCACTCACGCCACCGGAGAACGCACGAACACACACGAACCCTCCCCAATGTCTGTCGCCACATTCCCACCTGGTCCCACGAATCCCGATGCAAAAATGAAGCGACACTGATGAGATTTCCTACTATGACAAAAATTTAGAGCTTAAACCCTAAATCACCACCGCACCGTCGCCATCGCCATTTATAAATTCATTTTATATTTTTCTGGTGATGCCTGAGTCCTCCTCCCCCTCCAAGAACAACCCCGACCATTTCCTATTGCATCGATCGTCATAATTTGGACCGAACACCTTTTTCGTTCAACCCTTAAATTCTCGTACACCCCAGGCTTAAAAATCTTGAGAACTATATTAAAAATCATGATTTTTGATTACGAAACCGATTATATAAACGAATCAATAAATTATCCAAATCGAATTTGGCCATATTTTTGAATCTAACTGTGTTTTACCTTTCCCAGTAAACCATTCATCATTTTTTTCCTTTGAAACTATTTTTAGGTTTGAATTCATACCTAAACTCACATCTTTGCTGTTGGAAACAAAGCCTAATAACAATCGAATGTTTAGATATTTAGTTTGGATCAGGGTGGGTGCTCTGAAACAAGAAGACAGAGGAGTATTTTATATTCACACAGACATTTTATAAATGCATACTTATATCAGATTCATATCCATGCTCATACCATATTTCAAAGCAACTTCCATCACAACATTTTTAGTAGCATCAGAGGTATAAACTGCATTTAAAAAGAATTGGTACTCACTTCAAAAATAATGAGGGTGAAGTTTGCTCACAGTGTTGAGAAAAAAAGACAGAGCTTCATATTGAAACAGAGCCCTGGAAATGCAAGCTGAAACTTCATTCTTCCTTGATTCTCTGGTTTGAAGTTATTTGTTTTGATTTATATTGTTATTTAAATTTTGTAGAAGGAAAAGCTTACTCATTTTCTGGTTTAAATGAACGAGCTGAAATGAAGTGGGAAGTTGATATACGGAAAAATGAGACTACTGGTGATGTATAGTTTGAACAATGTAAAACATGGCTAAAGATACTTGTATAGGTAATGTAACATTACAATTAGGCATGGCTGCTAAATCTTGCTTTTGTGCTAGTGGTAATATCTTGCTTGTACTTGTTGATTCCTTTACTTTATTTATATTTGTTTTATAAGCTTGTACAGTTTGTTTATGTTTTACAACTCTATAGGCTGCATATGATAATGTTAGGGTGCTGCAGCTTTGTCTTGACAAAATGCTTTGTACTTATATTTTTATTTGTTACTTTGTTTTAAATTATGTATGTAGTTAGTTTGTAGGTATTTTGCTTTGTTTATGTTCTTGCCTACTTTTCTTTAGCTCGGCTGATGGTGGGTTTGTTTGTATATGTTTACTTTATTTATATTTTTTTTGTACAAATTTAATTTGTCTTGCATACTTTATAATATAAATGAATTCTATTCTTTATATGTTGTTATATTTTTAGATAAGGTGTTACTTCGTACTCATTTTATAGTTTAATTCATTTTATATTTAACTTATACTTTGGAATATGAATAAATTTCTATTGTTAACTTAAAATATTATTTTACTTGTTTTGTAATATGAATTGACATTAAATGTTATTATATTTTGTTCAATGTGTTTAATTTATATTTTATAATTCATCTTGTATGGATTTATTTACACTTCTAACTTAAATATTTCATTGACTTGTATGTCTTGTTATACATAGATTTATATTTTATAAATATACTTTGTTTGTAGTTCATATTTCCTATATATTAAATTCAAATTTACTTAAACATTTATTTCTTATTTTATTTCAAATCCAATATATACAAACATTTCAATTTCATACGACTTAATATATTTTTCCTATTTGAATCGGGGAAACTCGCTGCCCTTTATAATCAATTCTACAATTTTTTATTCAAAATTTCATTTAATTATCAATTTAAATTAAATTAAAATCTAGGGTCGTTACAAACTTCCCCCCTTAAAAGAATTTCGTCCTCGAAATTCGCAGGCACGAAAACAACACAGAGATAGATTCAAAGATAGAGAAATATCTTTTCAGATCAAACTGGATATCAATTCTGCATTTGGCTCACCAAATCAGAATATCAACAATAGATACAAGAAATTACAATAGAATTCCAAATTCGGTTTTTTTTTAACGGAATCATTTTATCGATACAATTCGATTTAGCTTCATCTTTTATTAATCAATTTAACTCAATTTAAAATTTCCAATTTATTTAAATTTTCAATTTCAAATTTCCCATTTATACAGAATTTCCAATTTATTCAAAATTTTCAATTCTAAATTTCAAATTCATTATAGTTTAAAATGAAAAACTGATAAGAAATTGATGAAGATACGAAATAAAAATTTCCTACTACAATTCGTAGAGCATCAATGCACTGAACTTCATTCTGTAGCTGGTACGAAGAAATCAAAAGAATTTAGAACGAATCAAAGAAAATTGATAAGAAAGTTGTTTCCACTGTCACAGGGTATTGACCATTTATAGTCGTATTTCCCTGTCCCCTATCTTGTTTTCTTCTTGCACTCATACTCACTATCAGTGGATAGTAAGAGAATTTACTGAGGCGTTCAAACGGATATCTTAAGGAT
This sequence comes from Allium cepa, assembly GCA_030765085.1. Taxonomy (NCBI): domain Eukaryota; kingdom Viridiplantae; phylum Streptophyta; class Magnoliopsida; order Asparagales; family Amaryllidaceae; genus Allium; species Allium cepa. Next base: position 151,930,551 of record CM060932.1, on the reverse strand, counting down.
ATACTCATTCTAGGGATACTTCACCCTATCTCTAATGAGCTACTTAATGTGTTATACTCCTGAGCTAAAGTTTCACCTTTGCTCTGATACCAAATGTGACGACTCGAATTTTGCCCGCTCAAAAATCGACATCCATACTTCAAATCGTATTCGAATGCCATAGATTCGACCGTTTAAATCCGATTCGCCGGAGCTTATAACAATATTAAGTAAGTAACACAGCGGAATAAAAGAATAATACATTGATATACAGCTTTGATACAATATCTGATACAACAGATGATCCAATAGATATCAATATACATCAGAGATATGATACAATAAAATAGCAGCAGAAAAGAAAACGATAATATCTAGCAGCGGAACAATATAACTCTAAGATAGTCTTCAAAAGAGAACTCCGAGAACCGCAACTCCATTTCCAAGAATCAATCCAGACCAAACTCCAGATAACCTACTAATCTGACTATCTGAAAAACCCAACTCTAGATTGCTCGTGTAGAAAATAATGAGCATCCAGAGTTTAGGAAAGAAACAATAAACTCCGGATCAGTCGTAAGACTGGTGTGAGCAACAAAAACAGTTTATCTTTTAAAACATTCAACAAAAGATTTTCAAAGTCAATTCGCAATGCTTTTTTTTAAAAATGAGACTACCATAAGGCCTCCCGCACACACACACAATGCAAACGCAGAATCGGAGGAGATTTCTCCTTATGATAGTCAAAGATGCTTGATACGCATTAAAAAGAAACATTTGATACTATTACTAGTGCATAGTGTAGTAAAAATCATTTCGAAAGTAAAGATATAAATCTTAGCCAGCATAGACATTTCGAACTATGCCTACTATAGCTACCATCTAAACAGTGGTGACCACCATAAGTAAATGGCAGGTTCTACAACTAATACCGTACTAGGTTTCGTATTGGGAATTGGATTTCCAACGAATGATCAGGCCAAGGAACTTCCCATTGCCACATGAGAATGCCTCTAGATGGACATCCCCGAGAACCAAACCGGATCTCTACCAACACAAGGCCGGGTTACCCCTAACTGAGTAACAACTGACCGAATATGCCATCCCCCGGTCCTTTGGGACCTTTCAACCGAGCGCTCGCAATCAATTCACACAATCATAAAGTGTTTTCAACATGAGTAAGTATCTGGGCTCCATACCATGATACCACCCTTTTCCAGAAGGAAATTCACATATCCTAAAGGGCACTACCCCTCATAACCTTGCCGCATCTTTCCTGTTTTGACCATTCCCGAGGTGTGAGGCTCGACGAAGTCACGTCCACAAAAACATACTTTATACAAAAGCCATGCTTTGGGTCAACAAATGATCATAGAAATGATCACCAGGATAGACGATCAAATAAATGATCCTATCACAAATGATCAACACAATGATCATTTCACAGCAACACTCAGCATGTCACATTACCAATTTGGGAATAAATCGCTGATAACCTTCAACTACATAACCTCTGAGCTCGTACGTCTCAGAGAAGGTTGTTAAGCTAAGAGAATAAATTCTCCGCCACCAACAGAAATATATTTGAAAGAAATCGGCTTTACATCTCAATTTGTAATGTCAGACATACTATCCATGCAAGTCTGTTCCGGGCTCGAACATAACCGAAGGCACTTACAAAGAAGTCCTTGCAATCCGGATATTCACAATCCCGATCGGATTTCCCATCACTTAGAGAGTCTCTATACCGTTGCAACTCAGTGCAGAGACAATCGATAGGTCATCCTATCGTTCTCGCAAATACCCGGTCTTCACCACCGGTCTTCAAATGCTATCCATAACGACGTATCACATATTCGGAATGGGTTATACGACCCAAAGGTCCTTTCCCGGCTAACCCGAATAGTAAGCGTAATATTTATAACATATGGATAAGGAATTTCAATTAAGTCACAACTTAATAATCCAAAACTTTTCTTTCAAATGGTTTAAACAAATTACCATTTCAAATCTTTTTAACAAAAGATTAATTTCACAAAATTTCATTTACGGATTTCAAAACAATTTCCATTTCAATTATATTAACTCGTTAAATCTTTAAATCAAAGATTTAACTCATAGCTTTCAAAATTCGATTAACTTGTTGAATCTTTAAATCAAAGATTCAACTTATAGTTTTCAAAATCATTTCTAAAGATTCATTCATACCCTTTCAAAAACAATTTCAATTTCAATTGGATTAACTCATTCGGCCTTTGAATCAAAGATTCATTTCATACCCTTTCAAAAACAATTTCAATTTCAATTTCAGCTTGAAACCCTTTCAACATAATTGGGAGATCCTTTCTTTAAATGAAAGCTATTATTATTTGAAAACAAGTAGTTTTCGTTTCGAAGAAATTCGATCTTATTTATACAAGTTTAAATCTTTTTGGGTTAATTCAAATTCCCAAAAACAACACTTCAAAAATGGTTTAAAAACCCATATAACTTATTATAAGTTGAATAACTTTTCTTTATATCCTAGTTTCCAAATCATAGAATTCAATTTCAAATATTGAATTCAAATTTAAATCAAAATATTTAAATTTCAAAACTCAATCAAGTTATCCAAACTATATTTCATCTTTGAAATTCCATTTCAAAAGCTTTTCACTTTAATCTCAATCCATTTTCAAAACATTTGAATTCAAATATTCAATTTTATAAATCATTTCAAACATCTGTGACTTAATCGATTTCCCCGTGAAATCCATCATGGTGTGTGTATGGTGTGGTCCAGGGGTTTAACACAATAGTGCAATATCATTCAATCATCACAGATTTAAGTACAACAATATCTTTGATAAGCGGTATAACTATAACGCTTATCATCAATTCACAGATTCACAGATAATATAACAATGTAAATAAATGGATAAACCATACACAGTCACAGAACAAAATATTACCGATCAAATAAGACAGTCAATTCAAGATTTCTCATACAATACAATGCAATATAATCATTCATAAGTAAGGTCAAGCATTTAATAATCATTTATAAACAGGATTAGTTAAATTAATTTTCTAATTAATTCAATTCATTTCCAATTTAATTAATTACTTATGAATTTATTATCCAATTCTGATTTATAAATTCCAAATCATATGTTACCAATTTATCTAATGATTTCATTCACATTTAAGTGTATTTTAAACATTACACTTTAAATTTAGGTTTAAATTGTATTTGGGATTTAAAATTCAAAAATGATTATTCTTTTAAACATAAGTTCCATTTTGAAGTTCACTTTATAATTCTTAAAAATGAATGTAAATAACATTTATTTCTTATATAAGAAAAGTTTTTAAGCCAATCTACTTAGTTTTATCATTTGAATCTATTAAATTTAAATACTTGGAATCATTTCCATACTAGAACATTGATTAATTAAAGTTTAATACTAAATTATTTCAAAACATTTGTTAGTTAATTAATTGGATACTAAAACAATTTATATTAATTATTCTTCTTAATAGTCAATTTAAAGCTCTTCTTTAAATTTTGAAAATCAAATTATTATTAAATACAAAACTTTAATGTCAATAAATTTTATATTTAACTTAAAGTATTTACTTAATTTAAAATAATAATTAAGTGTTTAAAACATTGTTAAGCATTAATTAAGAAAATTAAAAACTTAAGCTGTTAAACATTTATTAAATTCAAATGCTTAAATCCTATTTAAACACAAATTGCTTAACTACTTTATATTATATTTTATTTTTTTATACTTCAGTTAGAAAAAAAACTCGAGACTTCCCCTATTTAAAACTCGAGTTACACTTCGAGTTAATCACCCCATCCTCCCGAGTTTCCTGCAGTTCTTCTTCTTCTCCCCTCTTTTTTTTTTCTTTTGTTTCTTTCCTGTAGTTTAAGTTTTACCTAAGCTATAAATTAAAGCATCAGGTTCAAAATCTATGCGCGATCAAAACCCCGAAGCGACCCACCTAAAAACTCGAGCACGTCACGAGTCACATGCCATCATCGACACTGACATGGTTCACCATGCTGTGCACGTGCACGGAGGCGCGGCCGACCTTCGGCAATCACCAGTATCATCGACAAGTTCCAAATGTCGCGTAGGCACGAAAATCAAATTCGAATCGCCTCAAAGAAATCTGAATCGAAATTTAGGCATTTTGCTCGAAACCTGTTACTCACCACAGTTGGACTTCAACCTCTTCACCGCCACTCACGCCACCGGAGAACGCACGAACACACACGAACCCTCCCCAATGTCTGACGCCACATTCCCACCTGGTCCCACGAATCCCGATGCAAAAATGAAGCGACACTGATGAGATTTCCTACTATGACAAAATTTAGAGCTTAAACCCTAAATCACCACCGCACCGTCGCCGTCGCCATTTATAAATTCATTTTATATTTTTCTGGTGATGCCTGAGTCCTCCTTCCCCTCCAAGAACAACCCCGACCATTTCCTATTGCATCGATCGTCAGAATTTGGACCGAACACCTTTTTCGTTCAACCCTTAAATTCTTGTACACCCCAGGCTTAAAAATCTTGAGAACTATATTAAAAATCATGATTTTTGATTACGAAACCGATTATATAAATGAATCAATAAATTATCCAAATCGAATTTGGCCATATTTTTGAATCTAACTGTGTTTTACCTTTCCCAGTAAACCATTCATCATTTTTTTCCTTTGAAACTATTTTTAGGTTTGAATTCATACCTAAACTCACATCTTTGCTGTTGGAAACAAAGCCTAATAACAATCGAATGTTTAGATATTTAGTTTGGATCAGGGTGGGTGCTCTGAAACAAGAAGACAGAGGAGTATTTTATATTCACACAGACATTTTATAAATGCATACTTATATCCGATTCATATCCATGCTCATACCATATTTCAAAGCAACTTCCATCACAACATTTTTAGTAGCATCAGAGGTATAAACTGCATTTAAAAAGAAATGGTACTCACTTCAAAAATAATGAGGGTGAAGTTTGCTCACAGTGTTGAGAAAAAAAGACAGAGCTTCATATTGAAACAGAGCCCTGGAAATGCAAGCTGAAACTTCATTCTTCCTTGATTCTCTGGTTTGAAGTTATTTGTTTTGATTTATATTGTTATTTAAATTTTGTAGAAGGAAAAGCTTACTCATTTTCTGGTTTAAATGAACGAGCTGAAATGAAGTGGGAAGTTGATATATGGAAAAATGAGACTACTGGTGATGTATAGTTTGAACAATGCAAAACATGGCTAAAGATACTTGTACAGGTAATGTAACATTATTTGGTACAATTAGGCATGGCTGCTAAATCTTGCTTTTGTGCTAGTGGTAATATCTTGCTTGTACTTGTTGATTCCTTTACTTTATTTATATTTGTTTTATAAGCTTGTACAGTTTGTTTATGTTTTACAACTCTATAGGCTGCATATGATAATGTTAGGGTGCTGCAGCTTTGTCTTGACAAAATGCTTTGTACTTATATTTTTATTTGTTACTTTGTTTTAAATTATGTATGTAGTTAGTTTGTAGGTATTTTGCTTTGTTTATGTTCTTGCCTACTTTTCTTTAGCTCGACTGATGGTGGGTTTGTTTGTATATGTTTACTTTATTTATATTTTTTTTTTGTACAAATTTAATTTGTCTTGCATACTTTATAATATAAATGAATTCTATTCTTTATATGTTGTTATATTTTTAGATAAGGTGTTACTTCGTACTCATTTTATAGTTTAATTCATTTTATATTTAACTTATACTTTGGAATATGAATAAATTTCTATTGTTAACTTAAAATATTATTTTACTTGTTTTGTAATATGAATTGACATTAAATGTTATTATATTTTGTTCAATGTGTTTAATTTATATTTTATAATTCATCTTGTATGGATTTATTTACACTTCTAACTTAAATATTTCATTGACTTGTATGTCTTGTTATACATAGATTTATATTTTATAAATATACTTTGTTTGTAGTTCATATTTCCTATATATTAAATTCAAATTTACTTAAACATTTATTTCTTATTTTATTTCAAATCCAATATATACAAACATTTCAATTTCATACGACTTAATATATTTTTCCTATTTGAATCGGGGAAACTCGCTGCCCTTTATAATCAATTCTACAAATTTTTATTCAAAATTTCATTTAATTATCAATTTAAATTAAATTAAAATCTAGCGTCATTACAAAATGTGCGTTTAATTTTACCTAAAAATTTCACTGACTCCAATCGATTCCAATCCATCTCCATTGCGTAGTGCTCGTCCATACGATTCCAACACAAGTTGTTTCGTCAAATTCCGACCTCGTATGAACAAGTTATCGCCTTTTAAACATTATACGAATTATAATATAATTAAATTTACATTTTATTTATTTTTTAAACCTATAACACATCGGTGCCGTTGGATTGCAAAACTTCGGATCGTGGCCGCGTTTTACATGTTGTCCCCCATGCGACAACACCAGGTGAAACCGAACCCATAGCCGCCTCTCTTGCCCTAATTTTCGCAACCCATATACTCGACTCCCCGACGATCAGCGAACACCATTGCGTAGCCCTCTACGAGATGTATCTTCGGCCGCAACCCCCCTGAGCTCGACCACGCCATTATCTCGTAGTGCATGCACGAAGTCATGGCTTTTGTGAGCGATTTGCTGTTAATCCCCTCAATAAAAATCAATCATAGTTGTTCACAACGTAGAGCTCGCGAAGCTCTTTAACTTTCATTTAGGAATCAAAAGCTAAAGGGGTTTGGATTGGAAGATAATTGGAGGGGAAGGTAATTTTTTTTCGGCCATTCATATTTGAGGTGGCGGCTGAACACTTAGGCTAGAGTTTTCTTTGCAAAATAGAAGAGAGGGGGGGTCCTTTTATATAAATTTCGCCGAAAATCACTATTCATCCCGGATTTTTCGAACTCCAAATCTCGCACGATAACTGGCATTTCTAGGGTTTACCCCGTGCTCTAGACACAATGGAACAGGTTTCGAGAGCCAATTCGATCATATGTGCGAGTTACGGCAATAAACGATCGATTTTTAATTAAATCGATTAAAACTAATTTCTATGCGTTTTGGCTTGCCCCGTACAAACGGTAAATCCGATTGATACGAAATTTGAAATCTTACAATAATATCACATTACGGATCCGATGAAACTTGTTTCGTCGAAATCCGAGACCGTTTGAAAAATGGCTATTTTAACTCGTCAATAAATATTAAAATATTCAATCTTCACAAATTAACTTTAAATTCAATTTTAAAAGTTCTATAACATCATTCTAACTCCAATATGATATAATAAAATTTTACAAATCATTTTCAATCATATTTAACCCAATTTTCAATTATTTGTGTAATTTCAACTATTAAATTATCCATTTAATTATCCAATTAAATACAATTATTCGAAATAAAATTTATTCGACTTATAAATTTCACTTATTAATATTTAAAATCAATTAAATATACAAATTTTAATTGACAGAAATTCTGGGTCGTTACACGGAGACCATCTGTTACTACGTTCCCAAGAATTTGGAGTTGTTGGTGGACGTTGTGGTGATGGTTCCCAAGGATTGCGACGACTTAGAGAACGAGTTGTAGACGGTTGATGAACAGTATCTTTCGATGAAGAACCATAGAACTTTAATGCTACTTGTTCCAAAAAGCTAAGTCGTTTGGCATTAACTTTTTGCTCATAGTATAATTCACGTTGTAAGTCTAATGTTTCGTTTTTATAATGATGAATATCATCGATTTTCTCTTTTGTGGATGGTGATCCAAAAAAGAGAGACCTCTTGTTTTTTTTGCTGGTGGAGTATATCCAGTATGAGTAGAGGGTGGAACGATCGGAACCAATTCATATATAGGAGTAGGAGTTGGTAGATTCTCTGATCCCGACGAAGGAGAGGTGTAAGATAGCTTAGATGATACGGAGTTATTTTGACATGACATGATTGAACAGAATTTTTGAAAAGTTTTTAAAAGAGAATCAAATTAATTATTGGTGAAAAGAATTGTAAGAATGCAAACAATATATAGGAAGAAGCTTGTTTAAAAATAGAGAGGACAATGTATGATTAGAGAAATAATATCCATAGGAAAAGAAGGAGAGAACGGAAGGTATATATGAATTTAATGATAACCTCGTATTTCAGAAAACAATAGAGAGTGAAGTGGTAGGGTAGAGGACTACTGAGTATGAGGTCTTAAGTTCGAGTGCTAGACGACACTTTTTATTTTCTTTTGAAAGAAACTGTGAATTCTCATTTTTTTTTAAAAATATATATATTATAAAAAAATTAAACTTATAAATCTTTAAGAGAGACGATACCAAGTTTTCGCCTTAAATTAACGAAAGTATTTTCATTTAACGGTTTTGTAAAGATATCTGCCAATTTTTTGTCAGATGACGTATATTCTAGATTTATTAAATCTTTTTCAATATTATCACAAAGAAAATGGTGACGAATGTCAATGTGTTTTTGTTCGTGAATGATTTACAGGATTTTTAGATAAATTTATAGCACTAGAATTATCACAATAAATAGTTGATTTACATAAATTAAAACCAAAATCTTGTAGTGTTTGTTGCATGTAGATAACTTGAGCACATGCCAGAGCTGCAGAAATATATTCTGCTTCACATATCGATAATGAAACACAGTTTTGTTTCTTACTAAACCAAGATACAAGGGGCCGTCCAATGAAGTGACAAGTCCCACTTGTACTTTTTCTATCTGTCCGCCTTCCTCCAAAATCAGCGTTACTATAGGACATTAATTCAAAAGGACATTCCTTTGGATAGAATAGTCCAAAGTCCTTAGTTGTATTAAGATATCGTAGTATGCGTTTCACTGCTCGTAAATGTGATTCTTTGGGATCTTCTTGAAATCATGCACACAAACAAACACTCATCATTATGTCAGGTCTAGTAGCTGTTAAATATAGTAACGACCTAATCATACTTTGATATAATTTTTGGTCAATACTTTTGCCACTTTCATCTTTATCAAGATGTATGGTTGTACTCATAGAGTTGGTTTAGTAGAAGTATTTTTCATATTAAAGTGTTTAATTAGATTATTACAATATTTTTCTTGATTAATAAATATACCATTTTCTAGTTGTTTTATTTGTAAGGCAAGAAAATAATTTAACTCACCCATATGTGACATTTCAAATTCTTTAGTCATTATTTTAGAAAATCTTGACAAAGTCTTTCATTTGTAGATCCAAAAATAATATCATCAACATATATTAAAATATCTTATATATTTCTTTTAATAAAAGGAGTTTGATCAACATTTCCAATTTCAAAACCAGAATCTATTAAATATCTTTTAAGACGATCGTACCAAGCATGGTGTGCTTGTTTCAAACCTATAAAGCCTTTTTAAGCTTATAGACATGATTAGGAAATTGTTCGTGTATGAATAACGGAGGTTGTTCAACATAAACATTTTCTTTTATGAAACCTTTTAAAAAAGCACTTTTGACATCAATTTGATATAATTTAAAGTTATGAAAACATGCAAATGCTAGTAAGATTCATATTGCTTCTAGTCTAGCGACTGGAGCAAACGTTTCTTCATAGTCAATTTCTTCTTCTTCGTTATATCCCTAAGCAACTAATCTATCTTTATTTCTAGTAATATTTCCTTGTTCATCTGCTTTATTTTTGAAAACCCTTTTTGTACCAATAAATGATTGATCACTAGGCCATGGAACTAAGTCCCAAACGTCATTTCTTTCGAATTGGTTTAGCTCTTCTTGCACAGCGATTAACCAATTTTCATCGGTTGATGCTTCTTTAATATTTTTAGGTTCAATATTAGATAGAAAAGCTACATGACCCATTTGATTTAATTGACTTCTTGTTCCAACAGATGAATTGTGTTCTCCAATAACATTAATAGAAGGATGATCTTTTAATATTCTAGGTGGAGATCTTAATTCATTGTTATTGTGATCAATGTTTTCATTATATTCAATATTTGAAATTTCTGTGTTTGTGATATTATCAGGAAATTCTTCATCATCTCTTATACTTGGGATTTTTTTTAAATTTTCATCGAAAGATACATGAAGTGTGTCTTCGATGATATTTGTTCTTTTATTATAAATTCGATAAGCTTTGCTTCGATTCGAATATCCTAAAAAGATTCCTTCATCGGATTTTGGATTGAATTTACCAAGCTGATCTTTTGTGTTTAAAACAAAACATTTTGAACCGAAAACTTTAAAATAAGAAATATTTGGTTTTCTTCCATTAAGAAGTTCATAAGGAGTATTCTTAGTTAGAGGTCGAATAGAAACACGATTCAAAACATAACAAGCTGTTGCAACTGCTTCAGCCCTGTAATGTTTTGGTAACGTACTTCCATTTAACAAAGTCCTTGCACATTCTTGTAAGGTTCTATTTTTACGTTCTACAACTCCATTTTGTGGTGGATTTCTAGGAAACGAAAAATTATGGAATATTCCCTTTTTCTTACAAAACCGTTCAAAGGCTTCGTTTTCGAATTCTCCTCCACGATCACTTCTTATGTTTCTGATTTTCAAACCTTTAAAATTTCGAATTTGTTTGACAAAAGTTTTGAAATTATCAAAGGTATCACTTTTATTTTTCATAAAAATAGTCCAAGTATATCTAGAAAAATCATCAACAATAACAAACACATATCTACTATGATTAATGAATTGTACTTGTGTTGGTCCAAATAAATCCATATGTTGTAATTCAAGTGGTTGTAAAGTTTAAATGACCTTTTTAGATTTAAAAGATGACTTAGTTAATTTTCCTAACTGACATGCATCACAAATATGATCAATTTTAAAATTCATTTCTGGTAGACCTTTCACTAAATCATTTTTAGAGAATTTGTTTATAGTTTTGAAGTTAATATGACAGAATCGTTTGTTCCATAACCAAGGATCATTTTCTTTGGCTGTTAAACACATATCTGAATTATGGTTTATTTTCATATTCAGAACATAGAAATTTCTGTCTCTATTTCCTTCAAAGATAAGATTTTGATTTTGATCAAAAATACTGCATTTGTTTTCAGAAAAAGTGATTTTGAATCCTTTGTCACACAATTGGCCGATACTAAGTAAATTATGTTTTAAATTTTTGACAAGTAAAACATTTGAAATAAGAGGTAAATTTGAAATACCGTTGTTGCTCACATCGCCTTTGCCGATGATATAGCCTTTGGAGTTGTCTCCAAATGTGACGGAGCCTCCATCTGAGTAAGTAATATTTGTTAGCATATCTTTGTCTCCTGTCATATGTTTTGAGCAACCACTGTCGAGTATCCATTTTCCTCTTTTCTTGAGTGGGACCTACAAAAAATATAAGATAATATTGGTACCCACTTTTTCAATAGGGTCCTAAGAGTTAAATCTTAGGAAACCAAACCCAAGAAGGCTTAGTATCCCATTTAAAACTGTAATCTTTACTTTTATGAACAGTTTCAAAAAAGGTGTGTATATATTTCTTCCTAATCAAACTGTTGTTTGTTTTAGGAACCCAGATTTTTATACTTTTTGGGTTAGAATTCCTTTTTGTTTGTTTATATATTTCTCCTAATTTTCTTTCTAGGTGAAATTTTTGTTTTCTTAACATATCCTAATCCTTTTCTACTTGAAACAGATTGAGAGCTATCAATAATTTTAGATAAAGTTTCTCTTCCTTTATTAAAATTTGAAACATTTTTGGTAGTGCTTTCTAAATTAGCTTTGAGACTACTATTATCCAACTCTATCAATTTTACCTTAGTTTTTAGTTCATGATTTTCAGAAACAAGAGCATCATTCTTTTCTTTTTGAGTTTCAATTTCATGACTCAAAATAGTAAGTTGAGAATTTATATTAGAGAATGATTCTTGTAATTTTTCAAGTTCTTCCTCTAGTATTTTCTTCTCATCTTTAAGCATATCTCTTTCGAATTCTGCTTTGTTCTGATGTTCACGAGTCTCCTTATATTTTCTTTTGAGATTTTTCAAAGTATCAACTAGCTCTGAATTTATCTCTATCATATCATCAAAAGTAAAATCACTAACCTTGTTTTCAGTAGCCATGAAGCAGACATTTTCTTGCTCGTTTTCACTTTCACTACTGTTATCTGATGAAGAAGTATCTGAATCATCCCATGTAACGAAGAATGCTTTCTTTTTCTTATCTTTTCTGCTCTTGTTGAAGTATTTTTTCTTTAATTCTGGACATTCATTCTGGATATGACCTTTCTTATGGCAATTAAAGCATTCTAGAATTGAAGATGATGGTTTATTTGGAAAGTTCCTTTTTCCATTATTTCTATTGTTTTTCTTGAACTTCAAGAATTTTTTGAATTTTTTGGCAATAAATGCTAGATCTTCTTCATCCGAATCTTCATCTTTTTCTTCTTCAGCATGGAAAGCAATGTTCTTTTTGTCTTGTGCTTGTACTCGTTTTGCCTGCAAATTCACTTTATAGGGCATTAGATTTCCTACTAACTCTTCAGGTTTTATGGTAGACAGGTCCTTAGCTTCTTCAATAGCCAAGACTTTTCCTTCCCATTTATCCGTTAAAGAGTTTAGGATTTTTGATACAATATCAAAATCAGTGTATTTTTCTCCTAATCCTAATAGTGAATGATAGATATCTTGAAATCTAAAGTACATATCATTGATGGATTCATCTTGTTTCATTCTAAAGTTTTGAAACTGATTTTTGAGCATGGAGATTTTGCTTTGCTTAATTTTTTTAGTTCCTTCATGAGTGATTTTAAGTGTTCTCCAAATTTCATAAGCAGTTTGAAACATGCTAACACGATTAAATTCATTTCTATCTAGTGCACAGAATAACATGTTCATAGCTTTAGCATTGGCAGTAGCATCTAATTTTTGAGTGTTTGACCAAGAGGAGTATTCTCCTGTAGGAAGAGTGTATTCATTTTGTGTAATATTCCATGATTTAAAGCTATTTGATTGCATAAAGATTCTCATACGAGTTGCCCAATAATTATAGTTCAGACCACTGAAAAATGGAGGTCGTGCAGTGGATTGACATTCAATAAAACTAGTGTTAGTGGTGGTGCTAGTGTTGTTTTCCATATTAGCAAGATATCAGATAATTGTGTAATGGTTATAAGAAACTTGCTTTGATACCAAATGAAAGTAATCAATATGGCTAGCTATTGCTTAGGATTGACTAATATGGAATATAACTAAATCTAAATGCGGAAACAGACGATAATAGCAAAGTAAATAATAAAAAAATACAACAAGCACACCAGTAATTTTTATACCGATTCGAACTTCCCGTTCTACGTCCAGTTCAGACTCCTTTTGGAATTTCAACTACAACAACCCTCATTAACCCGGAGGAACAGGTTTACACTACCTGAGCAACCGAATAGGGCCTAAGCAACCGAATATGACTTTAATACAAATAACAAAGATATCTGACTATAGTGTATTCTTAAATAACACGGATAAGTCAATTGGGCACAATCTTCCTATAATCTTCTCCTTAATGATATGTAGAGATGTGCTTTGAGAATTGTGGAAGATAAAGTGATCAAAGATCAAAGATCAAAGTATGTAAGTAATTTGAGTGCAATTTGAAAGTTTGAGAATAGACGAGAATTCAAGAGTGCTAAAAGTAAATTCGGTGATTTGTTTGTTGAATTCTATAATTTATTTATAGTATATAAAGAGTTGCATCTTTAAATGAAAAGTTATATTGAAAAGAACGGATGCAACTATTGATTTAAAAGAATGTTTCTCTTGGGGAAGAGAAGTGACTTTTCAAGAAAATAGCAGTTGGGGATATTCAGACGTCTGAATAAAAAAATTCAGACTTCTGAATTAGATTGAAACGCAAATAGCAAAGAAATAGTTCTTTTTTGACCTCATTCAGACGTCTGAATATTTTAGTTCAGACATCTGAATATTGTGAAAACAATATTCTTATTTCAGTACTCAGACGTCTGAATGAATGGTTTCATACGTTTGAGTTTGCTATTTTGTGCATGTATGAGCATGTGTGTGCATGTGTGTGTGTGTGTATATATATATATATATATATATCATTTAAGGAGATATTTTAACAAATTTTCTAAGTAATACACAGACTCTAGACACATAATATACAGCTATAAACATTTGTAGATGAATCTGCAATTAATCTCCTGCAAAGATGGTTTCATATACACATAACATTTTATATAGTTTGTTATAATCAAAATCGAGAGTCTAATTTCTACTTGATTAGGGAATTAATGGTTTTAAATCTAAATATGGAAGTTTAATTTAAAAAAAATTGAAATATTTTGAAATCTAAGATAAGATTATAGTTGATTTAATTTGATTCTTGCATGAACACACCCTTTTTCTCACAATAAATTGAATATGAAATTGAATATGTATATACCCCATAGGTTCCACCGTGAAATTGTTTGAATATCTAATATACATATACATTTAAAATTAATTAAATGAAATCAAATAAATTAAATTATAAGTAATACGATAAGATCTATAGAATTTATATGGTTAATCATAGATTTAAATGAATAGTTAGAATTGGGTTAAAAATTTGAAACTGTATGGTCATCTATTAGAAGGTTGAGAAATAAAGATAAGATTAACGTTAAAACAATAGAAAAAATAAATAAAAATCCAAACTAGACCGGTCGACAGGCTTACTGTAGCTGATCAACAGTGAGCGGTGGACCGTTACAATAGCTAACGGTTAACCGATTAAAGAATTTTAGGCATGACATGAACCTCGACCTATAGCTCAGGTTGGAATATATATATATATATATATATATATATATATATTAGTATATATTATATAAATAAATTTCATAATTCGTAACTTTTGGATACTACGGGATTAGGTGGATTGCATGTGCTGGCAATTAGGCTCAGAAACTATCTCTTCAGCAAATTCGGTATTCGACATAAGGCAGTTCGATCGTAAGTGGCACTCACATGAGGTTCCATAGTGGATAGACAACACTGTTTATGGATGCCCGGTGCTGTGCAATAAGTGGCATTACCATTGAGTAGTGGACATAGATGTAGTGGACCCTAAATTGTCTTTGACGCAAGTCAGCATTGCGGGCTCACCATCAATGTGTAAGTATGATACATTGTAGTCATGGTCTGGGTAGTGTAGTCATATAGGTGATATTGCATGCGATCATATAATAGGAGTAGTCCCATAGATTACTATTATAACCAGATGTTGATTAGTTGTTTAATTCGATGTTGATTAGCGGTTCAACCCTAAGTATAAACCTCCACAAGGTATTTGGTCTAGGTGTATATAGAACTACATATTTTTTAGGTTAATGTAATCCACTCTAAGTGGTAATTCACAAATACAAGACACATTAGGTCACGTAGATTATACATGATGTCAATTGCATGTGATCACCATACAATAGTAATACAACTCATTCAACAAACTTTTTTCTGACCCACTCCTTTCCTTTTTCCCTTACCATAAGAGGATAGAGCAGTAGGTGATTGGCCTAGATCTAGTACGTGGAGAGGCGAGCTTGGCATTGGCATTGCTTATTATTCTTCATTACTTCACATGTAACAATTTATTGTACTTAGTATTTACAAGATTACATGCTATTATTTTGTAAATTTTGAATTATTGAATACGTATGTTTTGAGATTGTATTTTCTAGGATATTTTCCAGAGATGCGTATTTTCTGTACTTATAATTTTTTGCCTTCCGCTATAAGTTATGAAAATATAGAATACCTTATATTTTACCCTTGTAATCATATACTTATAATGTTTTAAAAACCGAAAGTCACCATAGGCTTTGGTTTAGTGTGTTTAAGGTGTAGGTTATCGCACTTGGTATTGGAGCCTAGGTTTAAGATTCCTTAGAAATAGGTACGTATTGGGAGAAATGGGTTTCCAAAAAGTATATATATTTATAACTAAAATGTTTTTCAAAGCTTTCGTATGAAAGTATAACACGAAAAACATAATTGCTCATTCTTGTTAATACTACCTGTGAAAAACTCTAATCACAGATAAAGAGAATGAGCAATTATGCTAGATGTAGCTTAGGTGATGCAGTTGATATTCCATCAATATTTGCAAGCAAGAGGACAAAATGAGCTTAACCTTAATAGGGGGCCCACGGAGCAGGTGTCGAGTGCAGTTCCTACATATGACATATTGCTGATTTCACCAAGCTATGCAAGGACTTTGCAAGTCTAGGAAGGAAGCCAAATATGGGGACATAAATTTCTGTGGACTCAATGGCTTGGATTCATATTTATGAGACGAAATTTCTTTCTATAGCAAAGCATGAAGTACAGCTAGAGAAGTTTATACATTTGTAGCAATGGGGATATTGGTGAAGAAATATGTAAATTAGTTCAATGATTGGGTAGGTTTGAGCTTGACTTGATAAGTACTCCTCAAAAGAAGGCTATGAAGTTCATGAAGGGGCTGAACCAACCTTTTTAAGGTTTGGCTCTTGGTCATGTTTCGATAGGGCCGACCTACGAAAGTTTGGTAGAAATGGATTTGCTGAATACCACCTTCAAAGATGAGGTAAAGAATGACCCAAATACACATGAAGAAAGACATTTTGGTAGAATCGATGCAAGGGCCGAATGGGGACATGAGGGAAGAATAATAAGAAGGAAATCGGGTTCATAAGGTGTTATAAAAGGGGGCATGTTGCGAAGGATTGCAAGACAGACATGTCAAAGGTCAAATGCTACAACTGTGATCAACTTGAGCATATAAGGATGGAGGTCCAACCGCATTGAAGACCTCTAACCAAGTAATTTCAGCTTACACACGAGATATAGTTCCGGTTTGAGTGTACCTCTAACAGCGGACAAGGGGAAGAAGGTCATAATTGAAGGCGTGTTAACTTTTTCTAATCTATCTTTTTGTACCTTATTTTTCATTAGGCCATCACACTTTTACATTTTGGGTAGACTTATAGATGTATTGCACTTAGACACTAGCATAGTTATTGACTCGGTAGTTATATCAAACCCTATTAGAGGATCGGCTCATTTATCTATAGTTTATAAGTGTTTGAAGTTGTATATTTTGGGGTCCGAGTTCGATTGTGATGCTTTTGTCTTTGCATTTTTTAGGTTTGGTTTGGTTTTGGTATGGACATGATGATCATTTATAGTGCAGTCTTGGATTGTGAAAGTAAGGTCTTTCATTTGGGTACTTGTACTGGACATAGTCTAAAGGTTTATTGCCACCTTAGAAGTTTGGTTATGTTGAGTTATCTATAGTATTTAGACCTATCAAATGATGAGTTAGCTTCAGTGCAAATACTTCATGACTACCCATATGTCTTACTTGAAATTATTAGTCTTCCTCCCCAAAGGGAGATCAAATTTTGACTTTACCTCAAGGAAAACACCAAACCTGTTGCCTTACCTTTGAGGCATTGAACTCCTAAAGAAAAAACGCGAGCTAAATAAGCAAGTAAATGAGCTATTGGAAGAGGGCTTCATTAGAAGGATTATTTCAAAGTGGAGAGCACCAGTTATCTTTTCTATCAAGGCAGACGGCTCTTTGAGGCTTTGCCTTGATTACCGTGAAATAAATAAACAGATAAGAAGAATTATTACCCATTGCAATGCATAGACGATCTCTTTGATCAATTAGCGGAGGCAAATGTGATCTGTTAGCTTGACTTGGCTATCGGGTTCCATTAGGTGTTTATAGCCAAAGATAATATTCAAAATATAGCTTTTCTCACACCTGATGGACTTCTTGAGTGGTTAATCATGCTCTTTGGACTGACCAATGCACCTGCCCATTTTGTTGATGACATATTGGTCTATTTGAAAAGCGAGGAGAAGAACAAATTTCATTTAGGAAAAGTTCTCAAAACTCTCTATAAGCATAATTTAATGGTGAAGTCTTCCAAATGTTCTTTCGGTATAAGGAGATTCTCTTTTCTAAACACATTGTTTTTTAGCATGGGCTGGCAGCCGATTCTAGTAAAGTTGCAGCAATACAAGATTTGCACGTACCGAACAGTGCTATAGAGGTAAGGAGTTTCCTTGGCTTGGTGGGCATCATTGTGGACTTTGCTAAAATTTCCGCTCCGTCAGCCCATCTACCAAGAAGAATTTAGTATTATCATATGACTCAAAGTGTAAGGATGCTTTTATTAAGCTTATAGAGTCGTTGGCTAGTGCAACAATTTTGGTACTATCCGATGGATTTAAGGCATCAACATTACATATTGATGCTTGTAGTATGGGATTGAGCATAGTTTTGATGCAGGGAAGGAGATTGATGAGCTACGCTAGTCGATAATCGAAAGTCCATGAGAACTATCCTACCTATGATCTTGAGTTGGTAGCCACTGTCTTTTCACTTAAGTCATGGCATTATTATTAGAAGAGGGTTTGCAATGTTCATGGATCATAAGTTTTAAATATTTTTTTCTTACAAAAGGATTTGAATTTAAGACAACAAAATAGATAGACAGAGAAAGTGAACCGAGTATTAATGGAATTGCTTCGGATACGAAATTTGGATTTTGGAGGCTCCTAGAAGGATCACTTTCCACTAGTGGAGTTCCTATAACAATAGTGATCAGGCAAGTATTGAAATGACACCATTTGAAGTATCATACGGAAGACCTTGCAGATCATCGTCTTATTGGTAGGACGGTATGGTAGGATTATTCTTGGACCGGATATGGTAAGGGGGAATTTAGAGAAGATAGACTTGATCTATCAAAGGAAGAAAACCACACATGATAGGCTGAGTCTTAAGCTGATAGGAGACGCATAGTGTTTGAATTCGCAGTGGATGACATGGTTTTTGTGAAAGTTTCGTCGCTTAAGCATGTCATGAAACATTGGAGGCTTAGTAAATATATAAATGTATATATAGCCTCAAGTATGCGTTTAAGGTGGGTATGAATTATTAAAATTAACTAATAGCTTACATTAAATAAGAGTAATATAGTCACTAAAATGGGTTGGAATGCTAGGTCGGTGGTGTAACACAATGGAAGTCTACCCGCTACAAAGGGCTATTAGCAGCTATGTATACATTATACTGATGTGGTACATATCCAATTGTGGAACCCATGGAATTATATGCTCACGTGGTTAAGGGAATACTAAGTAGGATGGTTCGCCTCAGTCGAAGTGTCGAAGGACAAGTAGAGTCTGCTTCCACCTTTTAGAGGGTATTATGTAGCAAGTGGGTATTTCTTAATTTGCATTAAGCAATCTAAATGGGATAGAGAGCAAGTCTTAATGCTATAATAAAGAGATTGGTACCATATACGAGAGTAGGAGCTGTTTCATAGGTCGGGTACGTTATCGATCCTGAGCAATCAGCGGAATGACGAGTGTTATGCCTAAATGGACTACACCTCCTACTACTGTAGATATGTTTTACGACATGCACTGCCTCATAGTTGGTTGCAAGTATGTTTGGTTTTAGGCGAAAAGGCTAGAAAACCCTTTTGTGGAGATCTTTCAAATACGAATAAAATATGGCTAAGCTATTGTGATGCCATTATTATATATTACGGGAGCTACTTGTTATGCATGACGACGAGGACGTGATACAGCGTTTATGATGGACCCTGATGTGGTGCTGGGTTACGGATACTAGTAGGGAAAGTATGACCCAATGAGGAATGTGGTACTTGTATATGTATGTATGTAGTTATTGTCCACCTATGGTAGATAGGGTATATCGAATGCGTACATGGACGAATACGTAAAACAATAGACCTAACATATAATGGAAGGAAATCAGCTTAAAATTGTATTATGTATAAAGTGTTCAATTAAACGGTCACTACAACGTTATTCTGACCCTTTTCTCATTACAACCCATAGGATTGCTTTATAGGGAGAAGTACTGCTACAAGGTGGAATGGTGGAAGGACATATTTCATTATGCATACATGACACTGACAAGGATGCTAAAGACTAAAGGTGTTAGCCTTGGTCAATAATCATATTATTATTTCGCTGTGACTTTATATCGATAGTGCTCTGATATACTTTTTTAATGGCACACCAAACACCAACGATCCGTATTTTATTGACATAGGTTTTCGAATTAGTAAAAATTCAGGCCTATTAGGGTACAGGTTGTCACATTTGGCATATGAGCTTAGGTTAGTTGATCTTAAGAATTAAGGTACATTTAGTGAATGTATTTGTATTTTTACCTATGATTGTATATATTATATTCCAAATCCTATAAATTCCTACTATAGAAGTAGTTGCAACCATATTTTAATAAGATAAATAATGCAACTATGAGTTGGAACAATAGATGAAGTTGAAGATATGTGCCTATCCTGATTACCCTTTAGGAAATAGGTCATACTGAAAGGCGTTGACATAAGAAGAGCATGAATGTGACACATAGAAGGGTCCCTGAAGCTAGTTGGTATGTAACTCCCTTTTTGTTCCTAGATTGCCCAATAGTTGTAGATCCTCGTAGGATTGCTGAGTGATGATGTACATTAGAACCAGATAAGGGAAAAGTGAGAATCTATATGTTACAAATATGAATTAAATAAGTACCCAAAAGGATGCGTGTAGTGATCACTCTAAGATGGTAGCTGGAATTTTTTTAGTATTTTGGGAGAAGTTAACTCAGTAAGTAGAAAAGAAGAAAAGTCCAAAAGAAGGGAAAAATAAAAATCCACTCTAAGTCTGAACCCATATGAAAGAATTTAATATAAAATTTAAAATGATTTTAATATAAATGTTTGAGAAAATGTATAAATAATGCATTTGAAATGATTTTCAAAGAACCGTTTGAAGGTAGAAAAACCTAATTTTGAAAAGTAGGTAAATATAAAATTTCCATAAATATAAATCATCAACATTTTATTTAAATTTAAAAAGTTATAATAGAAATTAAAAATTAGTAGGATCGAAAATTTCAGTAAATCTGTATTTATAAAAAGTTATTTGTTTTAAAAAATGAGAGCATTTATAGGTCAATGATTTTTTTGAAATGAAAATTTTTAAGTGGTAAAATTATTTTTAGGGGTGGATAATAGGAAGTGGTACAAGTTTAAAATGAGGTAAATAGAACAGGTAAAGAAGATTAGAACACAAAAATAAAGCAATAGGTGAACATACTACAATGGTTCAATAAAGAATATAGTCAATTGAAGGCAAAGTTATATAAAAAGAAGCAATTTAATTAATAATAGTTTAGTTAAAAGAAAGCTAAACAGTAGTAACATTATGAAATATAAAGAGAAACAATGTTAGAAATTTATATAAAATAATGTTAGTAATTAGAAACAATATAGGAAGTTAAAAGAATGAAAAATAGATAGTTGTGCAGTAATTGCACATACCTTTTAAAAGACCCTTTATATGCTATTAGCAGCTCTTATATGGTTGAAAGTGGAAGTAGCATAAGTATTACGAAAATAATAGGATGGAAGTCATCCTTGACTACTTCGATTTTTAGTAAAGGTTATAAAGGATGTTTTAAAAACACTATAAAGTGCGTATGTGAAGAAAATGGTATGGTATAAAAATTGAGTTTTTGGAATACAAAATTTAATAAATAGTTTGAGTTAAAAATCCAAATTTTAAGAAGTAAAAACTATGTTCTTAAAAGGTTTTAAAGGGAAAATGGATTTGAATGACCATTCATATAATAAAATTTGACCCTTATTTGAAAAAAAAGAAAGGGTCTTTTGAAAATTTAATTGCTAACATTTGCTATTAAACTTAATAAATAAACTTAATTGATAAATTCTAAATTAAATTTTAAAAGTTAAGACGCCTACAATTAACATTGGTTAAAATAAGGAGATTTTCATGGTTCATTTTTGAAACCAAATTATTAAAGGGTTTAAATAAAAAGTTTCCAAGTTTATATTTTTAAAGATTAAATTTTTAGGATTAAGTACTTTATAATTATGAATTTTTAATTTTATAAATAGTGGCAAAAACCTAAATACAATTTTAATATGGGGTAGATGATGATGATTGCCTCGGTAAAATAGGGTATAAGTTAAAGCTATAAATAAAATAGCAATGAATGCTCGTCGAGTAGCAATAGTAAGCCCCTGTAGAGTATAAAGAATATTGGTATGAGCATAGGAATGTTTCATTAAACATCTATGAAGACCATAAAAAAGAACCATAAGGAAATGAGAAATGTTATAGAAGTACATTTCTATGAGTTCTTGGGAATACTCGCATGAAAAAAAAAGGAATCATAAATTAAGATTTGAGAATACTATCAAGAGATTTGGGTTAAAAAGAAGATAGTAATATAATTGGTGGTGATAATGGAAGTAATGGATGAACCTTATTTATTAATAGCCAAAAAGGAAAGTTATGATTTGTGAGTTGCAGTAGAATGACATGTCAGAAAGGTCCACTTAATTAAAGTAAGAAGTGAGAGGGACATGACATAACTAATGTTAGTTGATGTTGAGAGGAAGCTTTAAGCAATTGTTTCTTTTAGGTTTGGGTTATAATCATTTGTTGTTTATGTTGTATAAAACACGTATGATACTGTGAGAAAAGTTCCTTTTAAATTGGTTTTCTGGATTGACCGCTACATTTATTAAAAAACCGTATAAGGAAATCTCATTTAGACACTTATCTAATATAGTGTAAGGAAAGAAGTTTGAAAAATAAATTATGAAATTGATTAACTACTAAGAAGAAAAATAAAGTTAAGTCCTAAAAAATGTTGGACATTTTTAGGAAGATTAATTTAGTGAGTGAAGGACAGAAAAAGGTTGTTATGAAACCATGGGTCACTATCTGTACACCTTAAAAGCTGAAATTTATATATGAACTTGTATGCTGGTTTTATTTTAAAATAAAAGAAAAGGCTTTTGAAACTGAAAATTTTACCATGTAATACGATAAACTCAATTATGGATGTAAATCATCGACTAAATCCCGACTCTTTATGATGTTGCTCAATTTTTTTGAAAATATAATAATAAATACTTTTGAAAGAAATTGTTTAAAACTCTTTCATTTATGATAGAAAATGTTTTTGTAAAAGTTTTGAATTTTTTTCTTTTTTGAGTTGTCTAGCCATTTCTTATATTTAATTGAAAATGATTTGGAAGAAATTTAAAAAAAAATGCTATATGCTTAGCATAGGGGAAAATATGATGGGTAAGTATGAATTATACTGTGCCGCAAAAGTAACAGTAGAATAAAATGTAGTTGGTGATAAAGGAAAAAGTTATTTAGCCTTAGGAATTCTTTTTCCATACATTATCGAAAGGTAAACCAAACTTATTTTCAAATAAATCTGTTCTAAAATTTTAAAAATTTAAAAGTAAATTTTTTTATATGGATTATACTTAGAAACGTTGGAAAAGAGTTGAGTAGAAGAGAAGGTTCCAAGATACGGAAGAATGGGTACACAAAAGAAGAATGAAAATATGAAATTTTTCATCAAAAGCCTCTTCCGACATAAAACATATAGGGTTAGAAAACCGAAATTCTCAAAAAAAATTGGATGGTGTGCTTGGATTTTGGATGGTAAGAATTGGATGCAAAATTGGTTGAACTATACTTCTTGTTAACTGTGTTTACAACCAAACAGAAGTTAATAGGAGTTCGAACGTTAGTATGAAGACGGAATGACTAGAAACTAGACAAAAACACTTAGAAGGACTAGATAATTGAGCTCATGAAATTTGGTTGAAAAATTGGCTAAGGCCTTAATTCACCCTTGAATTTAGGCCTTAGATCAACCTTTTAAGGCCTTAGACTAACTCCCAATTAAAATCTTAGGTCAAACTGGCTTGAAAATTGACATATACACTTAGAAAAATGTAACACCCCTAGTTTTAAATAACATTATTTAGGATATTTAATTAGATAAATTAAACAGAATAATGTAAAGATTAGAATGATAAAGGGATTGAGATTTGGAAATTAAATAGAGGTCATGCTTAACTAAATAAAAAATTAAAAGAATGAGTTTATGGAAATGGTTTTATAAGTTAATTAATAAGAGAATATGGAAAGAGTATTATACGAAATAGTCATCCACTATTGAAACGACCCGCCTTCCATTCCACAAAAAGACGCATCATTATTAAGAAAGAAAGGGATAGAAAAGAGAAAATATAGAGAAGAAAGAACGAAACAACATATGAATCTCACAGCGGAACAAATAAATTATATTAATCACATAAGTATTACATAATAAACAACATCTATCAGTGCTACACAGCTTATAAGTCACATACTAGACAGTTATAAACACCTGCCTAGTCATTACAACTCAAATACAACATAAGATACCAACACAATGAAAAACTAAATATCTACAAACGCTGAAGCCTCCTGCTCCATGCCTCCTCCAGAATTCGTCAAAACTAACCTGAATCCCTTGGCTACTCATACAAATTTGAGTACCAAGAGTTTGATAAAACAGATAATAAACTCCGCGTCAGACATGGGTCTGGTGTGAGTAATAGGTTAAAGTTGCTTAACTTTGAAAAACATTTGAAACAAAAGGTATCTCGTAAGACTTCCCGCACATAAACATGGAAAAGTTTTTACCTAACGATAACCAAAACATTTGATATGAAATCCATTGATATTATAATAGGGTCTAGGGTTTTCAAGTAAAATACAGAAATAGTTGGAATGCTTACATCTCACGTTCCAACATAGTTAGGCATAATCAATACGTGCGACACTTATTGGAGATTGGATACCATATAATGGCAGGGCTACTGGGGTACTGTCCATCACAGTACGTAGCCTAGATCACCGTACTGAGGATCCACTCTAAATCCCCTGCAACACAAGGTCGGAACCATCCCCTATTGGATAGTCCCGAATAAGACAACCCCAGCAATTGTTGCAATCAAATGCCTACATAATTGAATAAAAAGGAACCTCTATACAGGGTAAATCTTGTCCTACTTGAGCATGACTCACTTAGCCTCGCTGCACCTCCCGTATTTTAGATATTCCCGGTTGATGAGGCTTGAGGCTACGATTACCTTTATAGAACACATCTATCTTAAATGCTCATCGTCCATCTGACGATGTTCTGAAAGCATCCAATCCATACAAGTTCATTTCGGGTTCGAACGAAACCGAAGGCACTATCTCGTTACACTCATTTTGGAATCACTCTCAGAGTTAACGACAATAACCCTTGCACTATGAATCTTCACCTCAATCGAAAGCACTATCCTCGTTAACTCATTTTGGAATCACCCTCAGAGTTAACGACCATAGCCTTTCCTCTAAATCTTCGCTTGATCTTCACTTGAGATTTCACGACATATCATTTAATTTGGATCGATGTGGTTTTCGAATATCCAAATTTAGAAATCCAATCCCGGCCTCATCGAAATCCAAAATGCCATCTTTTAAGGTCAAGTTGTTTTAAAGTTAAAACAATTCAATTTATTATCTATATTCACACAGATGGATAATTCACATTTTCACAAATAGATAATCCATATCATCACAATTCAACCAAAGCATCCAATACCACATATCAGCACATATCTCATATTAGAGATATCAAAACAATCCAATGCACTCAACATCATTCAGCCATCCATAAGCAAAGATTAATTAATCACACCATCTCTAATTAATTTAAAATAAATTAAATTAATTATTTCCATCACTATAAATCATGCTTACTTAACCATTAATTAATTACAAACCAATTAATTAATCACCCTTTAAATACCCATCTTAATTAGTCATTCTTGATTAATTATTCTTCAATTACCTTAAGTAAGTAGCCATTAATTAATTACACAAATTAATTATCCTCAAACAATTACAGTAATTAACCTTTAATTACTCCCATTAATCAATTAACTATAATTAATTACATTAGTCCTTAATTAATTACATTAGTCCTTAATTAATTACATTAATTAATTATTCTATAAACACTTCATTGATTAATTATCCTTAATTAATCAACCCTTAATTACTTTATTAATTATATTAATTAACGATCCTCTAATTACTTCCTTAATTAATTATTCTTCTAATTAATCATATTTAATAATTAATCACATTGATTAATCAACCTTGATAAATCACATCAATATTAATTATCCTTAATTAATTACATTACTTAATTAACTTCTAAATAAATTTTATTAATTAATTCTTCAATTAATTACATCAAGTAATTAATCTTTAATTACTTCCACTAAGTAATAATCCTTCTTATTAATTACAAAAAGTAATTAAACCCAAAACTACTTCCATTCTTCAATTAATTACATCTAGTAATTATCCATTAATTACTTCACTAAGTAATTACACTTTATTAATTACATTAAGTAATTATACTTAACCAATCATCCAGTGATTATCTTAAATTAATTAAACTAATTAATTAACTTGAACTAATTACATTAATTTAATCAATTACATGGAGTAATTAATTCCTTTAATTACTTTCACTAAGTAAACACACTTTATAAATTGCATTAAGTAATTATACTTAACCAATTCCATAAATGATTACCCTTAATTAATTAATCTAATTAATTATCGTAACTTAATCACATTAATTATCATTTCATAATCCCTAGTTAACTATCTTTACATTAACTATTAACAATTATTTAATTACTTCCCTAAGTAATTATGCTTTAGTTAACCATTATTAATTAAAAATTAATTAATTTTTAATAACCAATTAATTCATCTCTAATTACTTAATTAATTAAGTGCTTAACTACAACTTAGTTAATCTTTAATTACTTGATAATTAATTTCGAATCATTAGTTAATAATTTATACTTATCTAATTAACGATCCTTAATTTCAAATTAATTAACCTCTAATTAATTAACTTACAACCCTTAATTCTTTATTTTATTAATCCTTAACCATTAATAAATTAATAATTAATTATAATTGAATTTCCTTATTAATTTAAAAAATCTCGATTAACTTTAAGATAAAATACTAACCTTATCAATAACTTAATTATCATTAACAAATGCCTTTGAAACATTTTACTTTTAAGTTTACTTTTAAATTTCACTTCAAATTTATGATTTAAAATGATTACAAATTTAACTTAACAAAATTCGAGTTAAGCAAATTACAATTCTCTTAATCAAATATTAAAGAAAACTTGTTTTATACAAAAGAAATTTATATAGGAAAAGTTTTAAATCAAATTTATTTAAATTCAAAAACTTGTGTTTTTAAAAACTTTTAGAATCTGTTTTAAAAATGTTGCTTCGAGTTCAACCCGCAAGCTACTTGAGCCTTGACCCGAGGAAATCCCCTTTTTTCCCATCTTTTCAAAATTTTGCTTAAATATTAAAGTTAAAATCTGGAAACACAATTTCACTCTCGTTCAACTCGAGCCCTCTCACCATTTCCCCGAATGCTCCTTTGAGTCGACCCTCTATCCAAACCTATAACATCCCCTGGCTCCTGTGCACCTGCACAGTCAAACGCGACGATAACTACCTCCGCTGATGCCTCCATCTCAACGACGATCACCCAATCTTATGACCCCGACCACCAAAACCCCAACACAAACCCAAAATCGAATTCAAGGTCCTCGATCAACCTGGAACCAAAAACCCCCACCTAAGAACCCCTCGAATCCATGATGCCGATCACCAGAATGCCTAAGCCTCCAGCCACACCTTTGCCAACCTCCCCGCTACCAATTCCCAAAATTTGGTGGAACTCGATCCACCAGAGGCACTATGGTGATTACATCTCCGACCATGACCAAAAACTAGGGTTTAAAAACAATCTCGACCACCGCCGCCACCGTAGTAACTTGCTCACCCATCTAACATTTTCCCCAAAATCTCCGATCATCCTTCTATTTCCACCGAAATCCACGACCTCCCTGAGCATTTAGGTCACCAGAAACTACACAAAACACCAATTCTGATCAAACTCGAATTGCCCACACAATCCAATACTAAAAATTGTGATTTTATTTTTAAAAATCAAGTTTCTAGATAAGGTTTCAGATTATATGCGTGAATTGATGAATTAAGATATTTGAAATTTTAAGCTTGTTCTGTTCTTTTGGTTTTCCAAAGCAATTTCAATTTAAATCAGTTAAATATAATTTTAAAACTAGCTTTATGATTAAACAAACAAATTTTGTTTAAATCCTAAATCCTAACAGAGATTAGATCAAGAGATAATGAATTTTGATTAAATCTTGAGCTTGGATACAAAGAGCAGGAAAACACAGATACAACAGCATGCACATACCTATACATTCATATATATACACAGAAAAATGCACTTATATATACACACAATGCATACTTATCCCAGAAATTAACATGCAACCAAATTCATACTTAAGATTTTTAAAAAGAGATGTTACTCACTAGTAAAAATGATGAACAGAGCCCTTTTTTTTTAAAAAAAAAACTTTTGAAAACTTGAGTGTTGAAAGATGCTTCTTGATTTATAAACTGGAATTGCTGACGAATGTGCTTGTTACTGGAACTTGTAGAGATGACTTAAATTTGGAACTGAGATGAAACTGCTTTGATTTCTTCTTGAGCTTGTTTTTGATTAATCTCAAGTTGAAGAATGTTTATAGGCTTTGTTGTTTTGATTTTTGAAAATGGTTTTACAGGTTATTGATTTTATTTCTGGTTTGAGCAAATTTGATTTACAGGTTTTCGATTTAAACTCAAGTTTGAAAAAATGTTATAGGCTATAGTTTTCTTTTGGTTTGAGCTGAGAATAGGAAAAAGGGATGAAGATAAGAACAAATATATTTATATAGGTGAAAATGTGATTTATTAAAAATAAAAGAAAATCAAAAATTAAAAATGACACTTGTTTAAACACTCAACGTTTGTCATTTTCATTTACTTATCATTTAACACTTGTTAAAACAAGCTTTTATTGATTTACACTTGTAATCATGTAATTTTTATTTATTTTGAATATTAACATAAAGCTTTGTACTTAATTTATAAATTCTTATCTAAATATATACATATATACATATATATATATATATTTCTTAAAGAAAATATAATAAAACCAATTATATATACAAATAAAATCTTATACATATTTTTAAAATCCAAAATATTTTAAAATATCTATCTTTTGAATTTCAAAATTAAATCCAAATTCAAATTCAAATTCAAATTAAATTTAAAAAATCCAATTTAAAATCAACTTATATATACATATATAACAACACATTTAATTTGGAAATAACAATTCTATTTTCTTTAAAATCTATTTATATCTATATAAAAAAACAACACATTATTATTATTGTTTGAAAATAACAATTTTGCAAATTTTAAATAATTTAAAAAGGCAATATCACATTATTTATAATTTACTTATATTACTAAATGAATTAATATATCATATGTTTTATATATTTATAAACTGTATTTTAAACTTTATATATATTTTCAAATCATATTTATTAAGCAATATTTAAAAAGAAAGTAAAATGAACATTTTTTTTAATCTTATTTAAATTTAAACTTAAGCTAAAAATAATTTAAACAAATAAACATTTACCTTAAGTAATTTGAAACTATATAGTCAACTATTTAAATAACCTTTGAAAAGTTTTATATTAAATTTAATCATAACTTCCAAATTACCAATATATATATATATATATATATGAATTTGAAAACATGATTTTATTTGTTAAATTCAAACCAAAGATTTTTTATTTACAATATATACAAGTATATATACATTATAAATAGAAAATATTTTATCAGCTTCAAAAGATAAAATTTACCAATTAAATATTTATTTGCTTTTAAAAGAATAAACTTGCCAATTTAAATTAAAATTATAAAAGAAAATTATCAAATCAATTTAATTATTAATACAGATTATTAAATTGATATTGCCCAAAATTCCGAGTCATCACAACCATAATCCCTTATTCCCATTTTCATTCCATACGTTCATAATTCCAAAACATAAGAAAAGGGGAGCTCAAAGCCGGGTACAACCTAGGGGAAAAGAAGATTAAAAATTACTAAAGCTTATGAATCAAGCAAAGGAGGATGAAGCAAGATCAAATCTCAAGTTCCTTATCCAAAGCAAGTTGAATAATAATCAAAACCATCACATTTTCGTTTTAAAGAGCATTTAATTTCGAGTATTAAGTTTAAAACCTTGATGATGATTTTACTAATGATATGCTTGGATAACATGATATGTTTGCTTTAAACAATAATGTTCGATAAATGTTTTATTTGATTTTAAGGCTAAAATCATATATATTCAGTTTCTAATGCCATGAGAAATTAATGTGTAATGTAAAACATTATTTTGGGGATAGGTTTAAATTTTCATAATTATCCTAGCTATGGATAATTTATTATGATATTTTAGAAGGAAGAAATAAATAATTGGGTTCAAAAATTTATTTCGGCTATTATATAAAGGATTTTGGGTCTGAAATTTATATTTGTCAGATAACTTATTAAAAGTTAATTATGATGATTTTTGGGGATTTTTCCTAAGTGGTTTAATATGGAAATTAAATTAATTAAGTTGGAGAACTTAAATGTCTTAATTGGTTTGTTAAAGAGAAGGGCTTCTTTGTTAATTATTTTTAATTAATTTTGGATGAATTCAACAGTCATTAGAAAATATTTTGGTAAAGTTTATAGCAACCAATTATATTTTTACAAAATAGGCAAGTTAGTTAAAAAGCATTTACTTAAAAAGGCAACAAAACAGTTTTGCACAGATTTACTGCTTCACCACTTATGTTTGCTACCTTTCAACCCCATACTCCACCCTCAACTAAGTTGAAACCGATACACATTGCATCAAAGCTTTGGTACGTAGTGGATTGGAGAAAGGCAGAAGGTACAAAGTCAAAACCATGCTTTCGACGGGGTCAAGACCATTTTATAAAGCTTTCGAAGGTCTTTGTTTTGCTTCCAAAAGAGATGCCGCTTGGCTTTCTTTTAATGGATGCTTTCTAAAGGTTTGAATTACTTTTATATAGCTTCTGAAGAGGTTGCCATCTTTTTACTTAAAGGGCAGCTTTCAAATGAGTTGTCGTATATTATGTTTCAAAGAGAACCTTTCGAAAGGCTAGTTTTGAACCAAATCGAAATCCTGCTGTCATCTTCGTACCTTTCAAATAGATTGAAAGTTTTTAGTGAGTTTGAAAAGAAAACTTTTATTTTATAAATATAACAAGCCACTACCTAATGCTTTCGAAAGGACTCTAGTAGCTCCTTATACTAAAGGTTTTAAAGTCAATGGCTTCGAAAGGTTGTTTCGAAGCTAACCTTCTAATTATTTTACTTAAGGACTAATGCTTTCGAAAGGATGGTTCTAAAGCCATCTATTTTCCCAAAAATATTTTACTTAAAGGTTAATGGTTTCGAAGGCTTATGTTCACTTTGAAAAAAATGTTATATCTAAGATTAAACTTAATGGTATCGAAAAAGGTACTTTTAAATGGTTTCTAAGCTGTGCTTCTATAGGTTAAAAAGATATGCTTTAATACTTTCAAAAGGAATGTTTGATGGTTTTGAAAGAAAGGTTTTAATGCTTTCGAAAGATATATTCTAATGGTTTCAAAAGTAAAGTCTAAAGCTTCGAAAGCCTTATTTTTCAAAACAAAGAACCAATCTTATTTTTAATGGAAAACCCATGGCAATATAAAAGTATTTTGAAATGGCTTTAAATTTTGGAGTTTTTGAAGGAACTTTCCTTGATAAAAATAATGGGTTAAAGGTATTAACCATGTTCTGTATGTTATGATCAGTTATTATGTGTGCTTATTCTATAAATATATTCACTTTATAATTAAATCAATAACTGTATTTTGGAGAGTAAGGCAAGAATAACCAACTAGGTTGATCCAGTAGTGAATATAAATTGAGTTAACTCCTATATAAGTAGAGTTGCATCCAGAAGCTCAAGTAGACCAGAACATTGAACGCTCAAAGACTGATCAAAGAAGTTGTCAGATTAGACAGGTTCATAGTAAATCCATGTAAACTATGTTGGGAAAGAATTATTTACAGGGGCCAATAGGTTCATAGTGATACCATGAAAAGTATATCCAGATAAAGTTATTGACAGAGGTCAATAGGTTAATGGTCAACCCGTGAAAACTATCATATAAGAGAATTTATTAGAGATATCAATAGGTTCTTCACGAACCCATGAAAACTATGAAATGAGACATATAGTCCGTAAGAGTTTAGAAAGGTTATTAGTTAGTCCATGAAAACTAAAAGGTTCTTGCTGACCCATGAAAATTATGAGACAGGAAAAATAGCCCATAAGCTTTGAACAAGTTATTAGTTAGGCCATGAAAACTATTAGGTTAATAGTGACCCTAAAACTATAACTTGAGAAAGATAGTCAAATGAATGGGGATGGAAAATCCAAAAAATATTGCATGTTTGCTTATCATCAGGATAGTTTAAATTGTTATGTTTTTAACTATTGTGGAGTAGGTTCACAATATACGGTTCTTATAAATTTTTTGGTAAGATACTCGTGAGAGAAAAAACCGTTCTACTAAGCAGCGTGGTCTCACTAGATATCTAAATGATTCGAGATGGTAGATTATTATCCATACCAGGCTTTTTGTTTGACTCAAAGTTTATGTTTTCCCCTTAAACTCTTGGGTGCTCAATTGATTTTGAGTAGTTTTAGAGTTGAGGATTTCAAGTTCTCCTTTAAACGAATAAGCTTCTGGAGACGTGCTGGAGGCAAACTAGCTAATATGAGTTCACTTCTATTTGATTCCACTGTGATTTGATGTAAAGGCAATGTTGTTTAATTGCCAATGTATAGACTCTGATCATCTAATGGGGGATCTTCATATGTCGCTCTTGGCGTATTTTGTAATAATATTTACCTTGAGGCGTGGTCCTCGAATTTGGGATTATGTAATGAATTTGAAACATAATTTGAAATGGAATGATAAATTTGTTTAATGGTTTTAAATTTTTTCATATCCATATGTTTCTGTCATATCAATGTATCTAACATTACCGCATTTGATCACCGAGAATTAATAACTATGGATGACTGCAACATCCCTAGCCATTAGTTTTGGGCCTCCAAATGTGGGATGTTACAAAAAAGGAAGAACTCGAAAAAGGTTTGGCCTCACTAATTAGACTCACCCTCGAATTAAGGACCTTAACTCATCCGAGTTAAGGAGAACATCAAGACGGAATCGGATTAACTTGAAGTTTGGCAAGAGCACTAAGAAAAGGAAAAAGAACTTAGAACAGTTTCACGATGATTGGACCAAGCACCTAAATTCATCGTCGAATTAACGACCTTAATTCCATACTGAATCTAAATGCCAAGCCTTGGCATATCCATAGTCTTGGGAGATGATCCTATAGTCCTCCTATGCATATTCGTGAAGTTTCATAGATTTTCCAAGAGCATATCGTAAAGAATAAATACGTGACAGTCAAAACTGTAGGATAGTCCAAGTCAGGAAAGGAAGTTCAATACTCATCAACAATCTACCAAAATTACATGGAAGACATCTAGAAAAAGCATGAAACTTTACAAAAAAGGATTTGACCTTCCTAAGGCTAAGGATTAGATTTGGTACCCAATCTAATGTCTTAATTCGGCCTTGAATCTAGGCCTTAGCTCATGTTGTCACGACACTTCTTATGCTATTACGGCCGGTCCTTGGACTTCTCTAGTAGTAGATTCTAATCCAATAAAACTGCTACCACTATAAATATGAAGCAAATAGCAACTAAGAGGGGATCTGATTTTTACCATGATTACGCGGAAGCCCTGTTGTTTCTTCAACTCGCTCTCTCCTTCTACACTCCATGGTCACCAATGTAGTTCCTTTAGGCAATTCTAGGACTTACAATATGTCTAACACTTGTACTTGTGACTAATTCTCTTTCAATCTCCTTTTAGTCTTAACCTATCAAGACCAAAACAATAATCAAACCTACAAAGTGAACGTAGGCTTAGTTAACAACCGAACTACTATAAAAACCTCAATGTCCCTTTTACTTTTCTACTATTTTCTATTATATTTACTCTGTTTTAATAGGGTTGGCGCTTTCACATCATAATTCAGGATGTTGATCAATTTTTTGGCATAACATTTTGGTGCTTTCACTGAGAACCAGTGAATCTAAGCTTAGATCTATCTCTCAACTTTGGATTGGATCCAAAAACCTTACAGTGAAAAAAGTTGAAATCCTGGTGTTGAAGACCAGTAGCAGCTAAAAGGAAAAGTTCTTCTAGAAGATCAAAAAGATCAACGATTGGCAGTAATGAAGCAAACCCCTAACATGTCGAAGTAAATAGTGCTAGCAATGCAGCTTTAGGATCCTCTAATCAACAAGAGGTGGTGACCAAAGGAGAACTTAACCAGATGGTTAGTGAGCTCAACCAGAAGATGGACAATAGCCAAAAAGCTCTTATGGACAAGATTGACGCTTTGCTAGCACTACAACCATCAACCGCTCCAAGAACTAGTTCGGAAACTGCCACTGCTATGAAGCAGGAGAATTCATCCATCTTAGGCTTGCATAGGAGGGATGCAAAGTAAAGGGAAAAGGAGATGGTTGGTGGAGCTACTGGAATTGGTATTAAAGGAAATGGAAGGACTCAACCTACTGGACCACAACCCGCTGTGAACTCAAATCTTGGAGCAAATGCTCCATAAGGGAATATTGCAATGCTTCTTTCTAATTTTGAAGATGACATGCAACTTGGAAACAAAGGATTTGAATTGAATGCTGACATATGAAGGCAAAATGCTTAAAAGGAAGTTCAAACTACCGCTATAAGGACAACCACGCACCGATGTATTTCTACAGGAGCGGTTCTCTCAGAGAATGGAGAGCCTAGGCTTTAGTTGGCAAACCAAGGCCATTTGTAAAGTGAAATGCTTGACATATCCCCTAGCAGTCGAACTGTGGATTAGAAAACTAATGAGGCATTCATTGTGGATATGGTCAAATGCTTGATGGAAGAATGTAACAATAGGAAAGACATCGATTGGGGTTATGCACCAAGCCGAACTTCATTTACTCAGAACATTATAAGGAAAGAGTATTTCGAGAAGTTTAATGTGTCCACTATCCTATCTTATAATAGTACGATAGATCCCAAATAACACTTATATAAGTACAATTTGCATATGGTTGGAGATAGGGGAATGGATGCTATATGCTTCATATGTTTCCATATCTCATGGAAGGTGTTGCTGCTAGTGATTACCAAACTCCTACCATGATACACCTCAACCTTTGACAAACTAGCAAGGAGATTTCTAAAGCAGTGTAAACTCCTTACTGTCGACCAAAGAACTATCTTTCTCTATCCTATCACAGAAACCTGAAGAATCATTAAAGCACTCTTGAGTCGATAGAACCGCGCACTTACAAGCAAGCTCTCACACGCATCCTAATGTGATATCCTGGAAATTTCAAGCAAAATTAAATGTGATAATCCTCTTTATAAATTATTTTAAACTGATAAAAATAAAAACAATAATGATAATGGGTTGTTTTTGAATATAGATAAGTAAATAGAATTATTAATTACAAACTGAATTTGGGTTTGTTTATAATATATATGTATTGTTCAATTGATTTTGAATTGGACTTTTAAATTTGAATTTGAAATTTGGATTCAAAAATTGAAATTCAAATGAGAGATATTTTAAAATGTTTTGGATTTTAAAATATATGAATAAGATTTTATATGTATATAATTTGTTTCATTTATATTTTCTCTAAAGTAATTTACATATATACATTTAGTATTTATAAAATAGTAAATTAAGTATAAAGCTTATTATTAATATTTAAAATAAATGAAATCTCTTAAATAACAAGTGTAGACTTATAAAATTTTGATAATAACATATGTAAACTAATTGACAAATGGAATGACAAGTTTTTAACAAGTGTCATATGTTATTTTTGATTTTCTTTCATTTTTAAAATTAATCATTTACAAATATTTTCTCACCTTCATTCTTTTCTATTTTTTTTCTATTCTAAAGCTTAGAAACTCAAGCTTGTAAACCATTCTCAAAAACAAATCCTTATAAACAATCTGAGAATCAATCCACTTCTAAAACTAGAAATCAAATTTTAAGCCTGTAATTCATTTTCTAAAATCAAATCATCAAGCCTGAACACTTCCTTCAACCTGGAGCAAAGCCTGTAACAATTATCAAGTAAGCAAGAAAACCTGAAATCAGATAAGAATCAAAGTTCCAACAAGTTTATTAAGCATTCAAGTTTCCAGTGGTTAAATGAAAAACAGTAACAATTTTTTTTTTCCAAGTTTCAAAAGGAATCAACAATTCAGTTTTTCAAAATTCCAGTAAAACAAGCCTCTGCCTTCTAAATCAATGAGTAAACTTTTATTCTTAAAAACAGGTTTAATATGTGATATTGTGATGGATTTTTATAGCAATATGGTTTGCTTTTGTTGATATACATGAATGCATGCTTGTGTAAAGGAAATGCCTGAATAAAACTCTATGTGCATGAGTATGAACTTTTCTGTTCTTTGTCAGATTTAACCATTTCAAATTAAATTTCATTTCACTTTAAATATTCAATTTAAGCCAATGATCTTTGGATGAAAATATTTATTTCTGTGTAGTATTAACATAAAAAATAGTTATAGGATTTTATATTTAGTAAGTTTCACAGGAAAAACAAAAACAATGAAACTCTAAATAATAGCTAAAAATCAATCATCACAAATTCAGAATTTGATTATAAAATCTGGTTAGTGTTAGAAATTCATGAATTTTAACATAGGTTTCGTGATTTTTAGTATTGTATTTGGTGAGATTTCCTGAGATGAACGTTTAGGGTATTTTGGTCGATTACCGATGAATGGCGTCGAAGTTTGTGACGAAGTTAGGTCTGTAGGAGGCCGGGGTGGCGGGGATCAAGGGAAAATTAGGATGGGATTTTTCTGATGGCTGATATTGGTGATCGTAGGTGATTTAGGTTTCGATAGCCTGATTGGGATGTCGTGGTTATCGTGGTGATCTCGGCGACAACGGAGCTTCGGGCTCGATCAAGATGGTTGCGATCGTGACCTGATGATGTGAGGCTACAATGGAAGGGTGGTCGTGGGTTCCGGTTGTCATAATCGTCGACGATGGGTGGCGCTTCATTTCGAGTATGGGTTCCAGTTGGGATTGAAGCACTCGATTTCGATTCGAGATAGACAGTGGAATCCGGACGATGGGGATATTTGGCAAGGTCATCGGTGATGTGCGGGAAGCTTCGCAGTTGATCAGCGTCGCGTGGTTCGCCATGCACCATGAAAACGTGTACATCTGTTACAGATGTTTGGACTTCGGGGAAGATCGATGTTATGCTCGAAGACGTTGCGTGTTTTTCTCGAAGAAGTGAGGGGACGAGTGGCGTGGGAACTGGAGTGTTTTGTTTCAGGAACGAGACTTATAGGTTTGGGTTTTTTTCTTTAGTGTCAGTTTTTAAGTTATGAAGTAAAACTGGCATTGTTTAGAAATTTTTTTATAAAAATAGTATACAGTTTTTTTTAAAAAAAAACAAGGTAATGATCATGTTTAGATAGAGATTAAATTAAGTAAGGTAAATTATAAAAAGGATTTTAATAAACATTAGAGTACAAGGTTTAAAGCGAAACAAAATGAGTATTTTTCTAAATTTAAAGCTTTTAAAGTGATAAAGTGCTTTAACCAACTTATCTAATCAAGCTTTTAAAATGAATAAGTTTCCAAAGATTTATTGACTAAGTTCGATAGTAAAGTCATTTAATATGATATTGAAACAAGTTTAAGTTTTAAATATAAAAGTTAAATGATTTAAATTTCTTAGTCTTAAAGGTAATTAATTAAGGAGTAATTAATTAGTGGAAGTAATTAAGGGGATTAATTACTCAATATAATTAATTAAATTGATGTGATTAGTTTAAGTTAATTAATTAGTTTAATTAATTTAAGATAATCACTTGATGATTTGTTAAGTATAAATACTTGATGTAATTTATTAAGTGTAATTACTTAGTGAAGTAATTAATGGGTAATTACTGGATGTAATTAACTAAAGGGTGATTTATTAATGGAAGTAAATTTGAGTTTAGTTACTTTAAGTAATTAATTAAGGGATTAATTAATGATAATTAATTAAGGAGTAATTAATTAATTAATGAAGTAATTAAGGGTAGTTAATTACTGAATAAGATTAATCAAGGGTGATTAATAAATATGATTAATTAAAGATTAATTATTAACGTAATTAATTTAAATAGAGTAATTAATTAAAGAAGTAATTAAGAAATCATTAATTAAGTAATTAATGATGAAATTAAGGGTAGAATAATTAAAGGATAATTAATCAATAAAGTGATTACCGAAGATTAATTAATGTAATTAATTAAG
Organism: Allium cepa; assembly: GCA_030765085.1. Taxonomy (NCBI): domain Eukaryota; kingdom Viridiplantae; phylum Streptophyta; class Magnoliopsida; order Asparagales; family Amaryllidaceae; genus Allium; species Allium cepa. Next base: position 151,892,094 of record CM060932.1, on the reverse strand, counting down.
GATTAATGTAATTAATTGCTTTTAATTAATTAATGGAAGTAATTAAAGGTTAATTACTGTAATTGTTTAAGGATAATTAATTTGTGAAATTAATTAGAGGATAATTACTTAATGTAATCAGAGAATAATTAATCAAGGATGATTAATTTAGATGAATAATTAGAGGGTGGTTAATTAATTGATTTGTAATTAATTAGTGGTTAAGTAAGCAAGATTTATATGATGAAAGTAATTAATTTAATTTATTTTAAATTAATTAGAGATGAGGGTAATTAATTTAATTCATTTTAAATTAATTATAAATGGTATGATTAATAGATCTTTGCTTATTGATGGCTGATTTGTATTGAATGCCTTGTATGGTTTGATATCTCTGATATGAGATATGTATTAATCTTAGATATTGAGATGCTTTGGTTGAATTGTAATGATATTAGTTATCTATTATGATATTGTGAATTATCTATCTGTGTGAATATAGATAATGAATCAAATTGTTTTAACTTTAAAACAAACTGGACTTAAAAGACGGCGTTTTGGATTTCGAAGAGACCTGGGTCGGGTATTAGTAAATACTCAAAACCTCTTCGATTTATAATCCACTATGATTCTTTATAAGATTTGTTATGTGAAATAAATGGGCTCGAATGGAATATTTTGAGTAAACTGGACATTTGAAACTGTGTAAGGATACTTAGAGATTGTTTGTGAAATGAGCTTCGGATATAATAAGTCATGGACTCGTAGTGGGGATATAAGTTACCGCGGATTTTAGTTATGTTTTATTTCTTAGTATTTCAAATTATATGGGTTGAATCATGCTGGTTTCTAGCCTGACCCGGGCGTTACTTTGATGTATTGCTCGGGTCAGACCGAGTATTACAATTTTCTAGTAAGGACGTTATGGAGTTCAGGTGGTGAGCTGGATGGCAGGAACGTATGGAGTATATGTCCACTGCGAAATATTATAGTTTACCTGGGACATGTTGATTGTATCTATCCGGTGTTTGTGCATATGTTGAAACTCTGATGTATTAAAATGTAATTGATTGATACAACTTTCTTTGTATAAAGAATATTATTTGATATTATATTTCACCCGCTGCGAATGTGAGATTCTGTGTCTTGTTTCTGTTTCTTCTTCTATCTCTTTCTTCTTTTACTGACTATTTGGAAATTTCAAGATCGAAATTTTCTCGGTCGTTACATTTGGTATCAGAGGTGAAGGTTAAGCGAGAACCTTGGCTCTTGTGGGATTACTCATTAAGGATAGGGTCAATGGTACCCTAGAATGAGTTTAGTGTGTGTGTGTGTGTGTGTGTGTGAGAGAGAGAGAGCGTACTTGTTATTTTCTTGTATAAAGATTTTAAATGATTTATATAAGAATATATTTTGATACATAAAGCAATATTTCTTTCTAATAAATATTAAGGTAATTGGTTGTTATATTTTTAGAATTAAATTAAGTGGTAATAGAAATACAACCAAATTGAAATTAAATAAAGATAAGTTTGAAATGGATTCAAACTGAAATTAAAATCTTGAATTCGGGGAAGTGTTTCAGAATAAGATAATAATGATAAGATAATAATGAATTGGTTTCCGGATATGATAATCTTGATTATTATCATTAATGATTGTTGTGTTTAATAATAAAATATGTATTAATAAGTAAGCAAAATGAAATGTTTTAGGGAAATAGAACATTTAAGCAAGTATGACTTATAAATTAGAATTGAAGATGATCTGAATTGTGAAGTTTTAAATCTGGGTCCAAAATTTGAAAATTGTTTTAAAGTGATAAAGAAATGTTATTTAGTATATTTGAATGAAAGGGTCCTATTTCAAACAAAAGTTGTTTGAAAATTTAAAGAAATTTGTTTTAAATTAAAAACCAAAGGTGGTTTAAAATAATATGTATATATGAGGAATATACATAATATCAAAGATGGTTTGAAATAAACTCTAAATGTTGAGTTTTAAATTTGGAATGAGATGTGATACCAAAGTGATAAGTTTTTTGAACTTATAAGTGGGAAGATTATTAATGTGAAGTTTAAAATTTGAAATGGGAGTTCGAATTGGGTACGGTTGGCTGGATTAAGTAAATTGAATTTAACTGTGGAAAAGTTAAATAATTTAACATACCTGAATTGGAAATTTCAAGATGAAATTGGGATTTAACTTGGGAAGTTAAATGGTTAATTTGAATTGGGAGTTTGTGTGATCTCAAAATAGGTTTGAGATCTGGAAATTAGAAATGGATGGATATTTTAAAATAATTTGAATGATACCATTCTGTTGTTATTAATAATCTTTAAGCTGAAGTTGGATTTGTTTAAATGAATGAAGAAATGGGGTGTGGTAATATATCCATTATCAAGATAAAATGGAATCATTTTGGACTTAAGATTTGAATGTTTAAGATAAAACTTCAAAGGATTGGTTTCAAAATTGAAATTTGGTGATAAATTAAATTTCAAAGATTTAGTTGTTTAAAAAGGATTTGAATTATTATTTGAACTTTGAAATAGGTTAAAAATGGAATTTGGATTCAGAATTAAATGGTTTAAAGATATAAGTTGATTTGATTTAAAGGATTAAATCAACATTTAAAAATTTAACTCGAATTTATATAATTCGGGATGGTTTAAATTTGAAATTTGAATTGAATTAGTTCAAATTGAATTTGATTTGAATTAATTGGAATTGTGATTGAAGATGGATAAGTATAAAATTCTAATGGAAAATTAGAATTGGATTAATTTGAAATAAAATTGAAGTTGTATAAGTTCAAATTCAAATAGGAATTGGGATTAATTCAAACAGAAATTGAAATGATTTGAAATTGAAGTGGATTCAATCTTGAAATTAGTCCAAATTGATTTGAATAATTTGGAACTGTAATTAAAGTTGAATAGGTTTAAAATCAAATGTAATTTGATTAAATTTGGAAAGAAATTGAGGTTAATTCAACTTGAATTGGGGATAAATCAAGTTCAAGGGAAATTGATGTTATTCAAATTGGAATTGATTCAATTTAAATGGAAGTGGAAATTTAAATTGAATTGATAGAAATGGAGATTGGGAATTGAACAGTTTGGCTCTGGACTATTTTCAAAATAAATTGTTTTAATATAAACCTATCTTTCCAAGCTATTTACTATCTACAATCTTTCTTTTTAAAGCAAAACTACTTTATACTTATTTTACAATTATTTTTGGAACAATTTAACAATTTTTCAAACTTTTTTATAAACTAATTACTGTTTTTCAACTACTTTACAGACTAGTTATAATTTTACAACTATTTTGCAATTACTTATTCTATAACTATTTGAATATTTTCCCACTATTTTACAATTACTTAAATATTTTACAACTATTTTACAAACTAATAATTATTTTTCAACTACTTATCTATTTTAAAAAAATTCAAGCTATTTTCTAAATTTAAGCTGGACAGAGTTCAAACTATTTATGATTGAATATCCATTTGAGATAAGGATTAAAGTGATAATCCAAATGGAACTGAAACAATTGTGAGTAAGTGATAGACAATTAAAATGAATGTGAATAGAAAAGGGAATTAATTTGGTTAATAATTAATGGAGATAAATACGTAGGATGTATGTATATTATTCTATTTGCATAATGATTTGATTCAGATTCGAGCATAGAATTTTGAGATAATATATCGATCCGAGTTGGGATTTTTTTCACTCGATTTTCGATGACGAACCTGGATATGGATTGTTGACTGATTCTGGATATTCTCTATCGTAGTTATGGCTATCCAAGGAGAATGATGGTTTCTGATCAAGAAACCATATCTGAGTCCGCACTAGGAAGTCGGACGGATGATACTAGTTCGGAAGTGAAATTGTATGATCGAGTGAGCAATCAAATTTGAAATTGTGTACGAATGGAATGTGTACATCGTATGGGTTTGAATGATATTGATATTGAAATTTGAAGATAAGAAATGTGAAATGGTTTTTGAAATGAAAGTATATTTTATGAAATATACAACGAATAAAAGTGAGTTGAATATTTCTACGATGATAAGTAAGATGGAAACAACTTTATAAAAGAGTAATCAAATTTGGATATTTGATTTGGAATAAACAAAGTTATGTATCTTTGTTATATATATGATAAAACTCCCCTTGTTGATTCTTTTGCCAGAAAAAAAGGGTTTTTGAAAGTATATGAAGTATAAAAATGGAATTTATACAAGTTTTAAGCGATCCAAAGATTTTTAAAGTTATATATCTATATATATATATCTGTGTGTGTGTGTATGTAAAGGATCTTATGAGAATGATTTTGAAAAAGGTTTTTGGAACCTATGGATTCGGAAAGGCTTTTGATTTTTGGAGAAAAATCAATTTTGGAATTTGAAAAGCCTAGTTTGAGAATTATCGATTTTTGGGATAATCGATTTTGTGAAAAGGAGATATATATGAAATTCATACTAGGTGTATGATATTGGAAGATACTATATGTGTATAGTATAAAGTGTTTTGAAAATGGCTCTAGAGAAAAAGGCGCTCCCTTAAAATGAACTTCTCAGGAGTGCCATAGGTTGGTACTGCCTTGAGCCTTAAAGGGGGACTACTAGAGTTGATCATGTGAGGAGTCCGGACAAACTAGTTCCTAAGGATTATTGGGTAGCGAAAATTGAGGGCGCTGATGCCTATAGGGGCATTTGGGTTATGCTGTGACGACAATGTAACTCGATGTCGCTGCGATCCACTGTGGACCATAACGGAAATCGTGTGGAGGTGAGTGTCAACGGTCTACGCTTGATTTTTTCGGGAATGCAACGTAACATCTGTAGACTGCGATCTATGGTCGAGTGGAGTGGAGAAGTTTCAATCTTTTGGTAGCAAAATTCGAGGGCGCCGAGGCCTACATTTATATGGGTTTTCGCTGTGACAGCAACATAACCCCGGTTGTAGCTGCGATCTATTGCGGGTTCCATGGCGTAATCGAGGGGAGTAGAGTGCCTACATTTATCTATGGATTTTGCCGGGATGTCAACGTAACCATCAGGTTAACTGCGACCATGGACGGGGGTGATGATTTCCAGAGCATTCTCACCAAAGATATTTCTAATAGTTTCAAAAATATTTTCTATATTTCAATAAAATTATTTTCCAAATATTTTCACTGGATTTGAAAACAGGTTTACTGGATACTTATAGATTTTCAGTCTTACGCCTGATCAACATATGACCGAATTTCTATGAGGAGGACGGTCTTGTTGAAACATCGAGTTATAAAATGGTATTTTAATAAATCTATTTTAGCAATATTATATAGATTTTAAATTTTTTTAAAAATGTTCAAAGAGAAAATTTAAATGATATTAAGTATTTTAATAAATTCTTGCTTCGTTCCTTTTCGAGGACGAAAAGATTCAAAGGGGGAAAGAATGTGATATCTCGAAAATTTCAAGAAAAATTAAATGTGATAATCCTCTTTATAAATTATTTTGAATTGATAAATTTTTTTTACTTTGAAACAATAATGATAATGGGTTGTTTTTAAATATAGATAAATAAATAGAATTATTAATTATAAATTAAATAAGGGTTTGTTTAAAATATACATGTATTATTGAATTGATTTTGAATTGGACTTTTAAATTTGAATTTGAAATTTGGATTTAAAAATTGAGATTAAAAAGAGAGATATTTTAAATTGTTTTGGATTTTAAAATATATGAACAAGATTTTATATGTATATAATTTGTTTCATTTATATTTTCTCCAAAGTAATTTATAAATATATACATTTAGTATTTATAAAATAGTAAATTAAGTATAAAGCTTATTATTAATATTTGAAATAAATGAAATCTATTAAATAACAAGTGTAAACTTATTAAAGTTTGATAATAACATATGTAAACAAATTAACAAATGGAATGACAAATGTCAAGTTTTTAACAAGTGTCATATGGTATTTTTAATTTTTCTTTCATTTTTAAAATAAATCATTTTAACTTATAAAAACAAATGTTTTCTCACATTCATTCATTTCTATTTTTTTCTGTTCTAAAGCTCAGAAACTCAAGATTGTAAACCATTCTCAAAAACAAATCCTCATAAACAATCTGAGAATCAATCCACTTCTAAAACCAAAAATCAAATTCTAAGCCTATAATTCATTTTCTAAAATCAAATCATCAAGCCTGAACACTTCCTTCAACCCGGAGGAAAGCCTGTAACAATTATCAAGCAAGCAAGAAAACCTGAAAATCAGATAAGAATCAAAGTTCTGGCAAGTTTATCAAGCATTCAAGGTTCCAATGCTTAATCAAAAACAATAACAAAGTTTTTTTCAAGTTTCGAAAGGAATCAGCAATTTAGTTTTTCAAAATTCCAGTAAAACAAGTCTCTACCTTCTAAATCGGTGAGTAAACTTTTATTCTTAAAAACAGGTTTAATCTGTGATATTGTGATGGATTTTTATAGCAATATGGTTTGCTTTTGTTGATATATGTGAATGCATGCTTGTGTAAAGGAAATGCCTGAATAAAACTCTATGTGCATGAGTATGAACTTCTCTATTCTTTGTCAGATTTAACCATTTCAAATTAAATTTCATTTCACTTTAAACGTTCAATTTAAGCCAATGATTTTTGGATGAAAATGTTTATTTCTGTGTAGTATTAACATTAAAAATAGTTATAGGATTTTATATTTAGTAAATTTCATAGGAAAAACAAATACAATGGAAATCTAAATAATAGCTAAAAATCAATCGTCACAAATTCAGAATTTGATTATAGAATCTGGTTATTGTTAGAAATTCATGAATTTTGACATAGGTTTCGTGATTTTTAGTATTGTATTTGGTGAGATTTTATGAGATGAACGTTTAGGGTATTTTGGTCGATTGCCGATGAACGGCGTCGAAGTTTGTGACGAAGTTAGGTCTGTAGGAGGCGAGGGTGCCTTGATCAAGGGAAAATTAGGATGGGATTTTTATGATGGCCGAGGTCGGTCATCGAAGGTGATTTAGGGTTCGATAGCCGGATTGGGATGTCGGGGTAATCGTGGTGATCTTGGCTACAATGGAGCTTCGGGCTCGATCGCGATGGTTGCGATCGCGACGTGATGATGTGAGGCTACTATGAAAGGGAGTCTGTGGGTTTCGGTTGTCATAATCGTCGGCGATGGGTGGTTCATCATTTCGAGTTTGGGTTCCAGTTGGGATTGAAGCACTCGATTTCGATTTGAGATAGGACAGTGGAATCTGGACGAAGGGGATATTCGGCAAGGTCATCAGTGAGGTGCGGGAGGCTTCACAGTTAATCGGCATCGCGTGGTTCACCGTGCACCATGCATGCATGTACATCTATTACAGATGTTTGGACTTCGGGGAAGATCGATGTTTTGCTCGAAGACGTCGCGTGTTTTTCTCGAAGAAGTGAGGGGATGAGTGGCGTGGGAACTGGAGTGTTTTGTTTCAGGAACGAGACTTGTAGGCTCGGGTTGTTTTTTTAGTTGTCAGTTTTTAAATTATGTAGTAAAACTGGTATTGTTTAGAAAAATTTTGTTAAAAATAAAACCCAGTTTTTTTTTAAAAAACAAGGGAATGATCATGTTTAGATAGAGATTAAATTAAGTAGAGTAAATTATAAAAAAGGTTTTATTAAACATAAGAATACAAAGTTTAAAGCAAAACAAAATGGGTATTTTTCTAAATTTAAAGCTATTAAAGTGATAAAGTGTTTTAACCAACTTATCTAATCAAGCTATTAAAATGAATAAGTTTCTGAAGATTTATTGACCATGTTCCAAAGTAAAGTCATTTAATATGGTATTGAAACAAGTTCTAGTTTTAAATATAAAAGTTAAATGATTTAAATTTGTTAGTCTTAAAGGTAAGTAATTAACGAGTAATTAATTAGTGGAAGTAATTAAGGGGATTAATTACTCAATGTAATTAATTAAATTGATGTGATTAGTTTAAGTTTATTTATTAATTTAATTAATTTAAGATAATCACTTGATGATTTGTTAAGTATAAATACTTGATGTAATTTATTAAGTGTAATTACTTAGTGAAGTGATTAATGGGTAATTCCTGGATGTAATTAATTGAAGGGTGATTTATTAATGGAAGTAAATTTGAGTTTAATTACTTTGTCTAATTAATCAAGGGATTAATTAAAGATAATTAATTAAGGAGTAATTAATTAATTAATGAAGTAATTAAGGGTAATTAATTACTGAATAAGATTAACCAAGCGTGATTAATAAATATGATTAATTAAAGATTAATTATTAAATGTACTAATTTAAATAGAGTAATTAATTAAAGAAGTAATTAAGAAATCATTAAGTAATTAATTTATGATGAAATTAAGGGTTGATTAATTAAAGGATAATTAATCAATAAAGTGATTATAGAAGATTAATTAATGTAATTAATTACGGTTAATTAATTAATGGAAGTAATTAAGGTTAATTACTGTAATTGTTCGAGGATAATTAATTTGTGAAATTAATTAGAGGATAATTACTTTATGTAATCAGAGAATAATTAATCAAGGATGATTAATTAAGATGAATAATTAGAGGGTGATTAATTAATTAATTAGTAATTAATTAATGGTTAAGTAAGCAAGATTTATGTGATGAAAGTAATTAATTTGATTTATTTTAAATTAATTAGAGATGAAGGTAATTAATTTAATCTATTTTAAACTAGTTACAAATGGTGTAATTAATAGATCTTTGCTTATAGATGGTTGATTTATATTGAATGCCTTGTATGGTTTAATATCTCTGATATGAGATATGTATTGATCTTGGATATTGAGATGCTTTGGTTGAATTATAATCATATTAGTTATCTATTGTGATATTGTGAATTACCTATCCGTGTGAATATAGATAATGAATCAAATTGTTTTAACTTTAAAACAAACTGGACTTAAAAGATAGCGTTTTGGATTTCGAAGAGACCGGGGTCGAGTATCAGTAAATACCCGAAACCACTTCAATTTATAATCCACTGTGATTCTTTATAAAATTTGATATGTGAAATAAATGGGCTGGAATGGAATATTTGAGTAAATTGGACCTTTGAAACTGTGTAAGGATGCTTATAGATTGTTCGTGAAATGAGCTATGGATATAATAAGTTATGGACTCGTAGCGGGGATATGAGTTACACCGATTTCTGTTATGTTTTATTTCTTAGTATTTCAAATTATATGGGTTTATTCACATTGGTTTCCAGCCTGACCCGGGTGTTACTTTGATGTAATGCTCGGGTCAGACCAAGTATTACAGATTTCCAAGTAAGGACGTTCTGAAGTTCAGGTGGCGAGTTGGATGGTAGGAACGTATGGAGTGTATTTCCACTGTGAGATATTATAGTTTACCTGGTACATGTTGATTGTATCTGTCCAGTGTTTGTGTATATGTTGAAATCTGATGTACTAAAATGTAATTGATTGATACAGCTTTCTTTGTGTAAAGAATATTATTTGATATTATATTTTAGCCGCTGCGAATGTGAGATTCTGTGTCTTATTTCTTTTTCTTCTTCTATCTCTTTCTTCTTTTCCTGACTATTTGGAAATTTCGTGATCGAAATTTTCTGGGTCGTTACACATATGTCCTGCCCCGCTTTTTGAACCAATGGAACTACATTCACGTAAGCAACCCGATGAGTTGATAGAGGAAAATCAGCTCAAACCATCGTATCGATGGGGAAAATTGATCCATGGCTTCCAGGAACTGGCATTGCTCCATCAGCGTCAGGAAGACCAAAGCTCTCACATGCATCCATAAGTCGCGTCATACTCCTTGGACCGATGGAACCATGCCTAAGTAAGCATCCATTCTTTCGTCACTTGAACTGATGGAACTACTTCAAGTGTGCTCTATTCCTTCGCTTCTTGGATAAATGGAACCGTGTCCAAGTAAATGACCATTCTTTTGCCAATTGAATCGATAGAACTGCATTCAAGTAAGCGCCTATACTTTTGTCACTTGAATAGATGGAACCATGCTCAAGTGCGCTCCATTTCCTCGCTTCTTGGACCAATGGAACCACGTCGAAGTAAGCATCCTTTCTTTTGCCACTTGAACTGATGGAACTGCATTTAAGTGTGCTCCATTTCCATGCTTCTTGTATCGATGGAAATGCATCCAAGTAAGCATCTATTCTTTTGCCACTTGAACCGTTGGAACCGTGTTCAAGTGTTCTCCATTTCCTCGCTTTTTGGACCAATGAAACCACATCCAAGCAAGCATCCATTTCTTTTTCCACTTGAACCAATGGAACTACATTCAAATGTGCTCTATTTCCTTTGTTCTTGGACCGATGGAACTGCGTCCAAGTAAGCATCCATACTTTCACTACTTGAACCAATGAAAATGCATTCAAGTGCACTCCATTCCTTCGCTTCTTAGACCAATGGAACCACGTCCAAGTAAGCATCCATTCTTTTTCCACTTGAATTGATGGAACTGCATTCAAGCGAGCTCCTTTCCTTTGCTTCTTGGACTGATGGAACTACGTCCAAAGTAAGCACATGTTCCTTCGCTGCTTGAACCAATGGAGCCACGTTAAATGCTCCAAATCACCGATGTTGCGCCGGTAACATCAATAGTTTTTCCAAAATCTCCTAAGTACCAATGTTGCTTCGACAACATTGAGAAATTTGTCAGTTGTGCGATTGAAAGAAATCAATATCCACCTCCCAAAATGCAACATCGCCTTGATATCAGCATGTGGAAAGAAAATCCAAGGGATTGAGATGTCTATAGTTCTCTAGAGGCAAAAACAAAAACACAGATAGAACCTCGGTACCGAGCTTGGAATGAATCAATCATAGTCAAAAAAGGATGATCATAGTCGAACATCAAAACCATAGGTTCTCGGGGATGAGGGCCCACCATGTAATCTATACTGGGGGCAACCAAATAGGTAGCCAGAACAACTGATCTATAACTTCCTATTTTCGCAAATAAATCATCCAGAGAAACTGGGGGACAACCGAGCGAATTGCCCAGAGTACTTGATTCTTTACCAAGAACATCAATCCAGTTAAATTTTGTGTCCGGAGTAAGCACTCCAGTGGAGTAGAGGGCACATACACTAACACTTGCTTAAAATAAGCTCTATCGAGCTCGAATAGAAAATTGACGTGGAGTTAACTATATGAAGATACACCATAGTTCTGTTACGCCAAGCGGAGTATTTTGGCAATCACAACAGAGCTAAGTAACGTAGTACGTCGGCTGTGAAATTCAAAGGGAAATTGGTCTAGCCTTCTGGGCACCAATGTTATCCTGGGAACATTAAGAAATCCAATCCGTAAAATTGATAAGACAACCAAACTCCTTGAAATTCAGCATCACCCAGAAATAGGCGATAACATAAAGAACTTATCATCATCCAGAGATAGGCGACGGCGAAGAGCATTTCCAGAATCAAATCTTCAACGCACCAGTTTTCGCAGACAGAAGTAGGTGCTCGATTAAGTTTTCAAACCCTAACTTGAAATAATCCAGTATATCTCGAAATAGCACCAACTTCTAGAGGAAATGACTTGTCTTTTAGTAATTTAACATTGCCTGGAGACTTGCAATGTCAGGAAGGACAACCCCTGACCGTCATATATTCATCATGGCCTGGATTTTTGCCATGCTTGGAATAATCAACCATGTAGAGATCAATCAGTTACCTTGACTCCTACCTGCAGAGAACTAGTTATTTTCCAAAGATAGGAAATGGCAAGGAGAGAACACTCAAAATCGAGCAACTAAACCATTGATTCTTAAAGATTAGAACCTATGAATAAGGTGGATATCCACAACAACATCAACACCCCAGTAAAGTACAAATAGCGTGGAACAAGCATGGCTAATTATTATAGATTCAAGAAAAGCACTTTCGAACTATACTGATCCATGATTAGGATTGAAAGAACATGGTCGTACTGGGGTAATGTAACGACTTTCCCCAAATATCTAATTTTATGTAAATGCCTAGAGTTTCGCACTTGGGAATACTGAGTTCCGCAAAGGGAGGTCAGATTGAAACAATAATTAGTCGGAGGAAATTCAACCTCACACAAACAAGAATGACCATGGAATTGTTTAAGCAATGGCTTTGTACCGGTAAAAGGAACACTGATGGTTATAAACAAAGTTAAGTGACGAAAACGTCGAGACACTCAAGGATTTCCTAAGTACCGGTGTTGCCTCAGCAATGTCGAGAAACTTTCTACATTCTAAGTACTAGTGTTGCTCCCAACAGTTCTGGGAAATTTATATTTTCTAAGTACTGGTGTTGCGCCGGCAACTTTGGAAAAACTTCAAACTATAGGGTTGACAAGAAACATTCAAAAAAGTAAACCATCGTTGCACAAGCTTCAAGAGACAGAAGTTGGTGATCAACCAAGTATCTACCCTCATCTTCAGAAAACTACTATTGCCTAAAGATAGGCGATAAAGGGAAGGCATAACCATTCAATGACCAATCGAATGGTTTGGCTATTCATTATAGGAATCAGTTGCTATCCAGAGATAAGGTGATGCCAAAGGGAAATCTCGAGGATCAAGCCGCTCATATGCTAGTTTCTAGAGATACAAGCTGGTACACAACCGAACTTCTAGTATTCAATTTAGAAAGAATTTTGATGTAGCATAGAGATAGGAAGCTCCAAGAGAAGGTTGCTTGGAACCAAGCAACTAAGTTGCCAGTTCTTGGAAATTGGAACTGACATATGAACAAAATTTCCATGATAACATTAGCAGTCAAGCGAGACATGCACAGTTAAGGACAAGCGTGGAAAATCATGGAAAATTGAAAATTAAATCATTGGACTTCCTCAACACCGGAGTAGGATTGAGAGCCATACTGGGGCAATTGGATCATTTACCCCCACCTTTCCATCTCTCATATACGCCCGAATACAGGCATTCGAAAAAAATAGTCTATCTCTTATGAATAGGGACATGCACACAAATACTTGGTCAAAAGTAACCTTACCAAGTCCAAACATGATATCCACAGAGTTGGTTAGATAATAGTTTTTCACAAAATAGAGCATTCTGGCAATAAATTGCCACCAAAGGAAATAAATTTCTTAGCGTTTAGGAATTTTTCATTGTCTGAAGATTCACAACATTAAGGATAAATTCACAGAGTTAAGTCGTTCGTGCGGAAGTTTTTGAAGATAGAGATTGATGCATGATAAAAATCTCAACACTAGGCTTGGAAGAATTTTCTTTGACAAAAAATAGTCGTGACACATCTTTCCAATACATACATCTAGAATAACATTAGATGATGATGTCAACTCGAAAGAATTCAATCGCGGTCAAGGAACTAACAAAATTGAAAACTCAGGGCTTGGAACTAACAAAATTGAAAACTCAGGGCTTGGAACCAAAGAGCAAAGACACTAGTTCTCAAAGATAGGAACTACCAGGAGAATCGATTTATAGGCAGTCAAATGCATTCCTCAGGAAATCTAGTCCCCAAAAAATGTATGGAATTAGCATTCAGGAGTGATCAGCCCTATGGACAAGGGCATAGGCACCAACACGTGGTCGAAGTGAGCTCGATCGAGCCTAAACAGGAACGACCATGGAATTGGCTACATCAAGCTACAACACAGTTTTGAACGGAGTTAAGTAACAGAATTTGTTAAAATGACTATAGGAATATTAGTTACATGCATAGAGTTGCAAGACAATGGAGGCCATTCCTTGTAAACAAGATCAAAAAAGGAAGTCTGACAGGCTGAAAAGCGTTGGGGAATCTTCGCTTGCTCCTCCCTTTTCGTCCAAGACTCATAGTGCCATGAACTCATTTAGAGGAGAGGTCATATTTAGCGACAGCTCTATAAGTGAAGCATTGCCTTGTAATTCAGCCATAATCAATTGTCCTGACATGATAGGAATAAAAATTAAAGCCTAAGCTGCAAATGATCCAACTTCCAAAGGAGTGGAAGTTCCTTCTCCAGTCTAAAGACAAGATGATCGAAATGTCATTCTAAACAATAAAACTTAGCATTCAACAGTGTCATAGCATACTTTGAAAAATATTCCCATATGACCAAAGCCCAAAATCCAAGGGAGGTCAACGTATGTTGACCAATTGGGTTATGATCATTGACCAGGATAAGTGTAGTGTGTTGTCTACGCAATGTGAGTCTAGTGTCCCAAGAACCACGAATGGACCATCCTGCATAAATAGCTCACTCATGCTAGAAAAATGAGTCACATCATATTTTAAGATTATCTGTTTTGGGACTTACCCATTATCGATGAGAAATCGATAACAGAGCCGCTGTCTAGAGCGACACAGGAAGCTTTCCTTTTTCGGATCACTAGAAGTACAGAAACGGGAAAAGCGATACGATGGAGTTGTGCACTATGTTTAACTTTGGAATAAATCGTCGCACTAAAATTCAAAAAACTGAAATTCAAACGTTGATAGGAACTTATCCAAGTCTTTGAAAAGAGATAGTTGAAGATGGAGAGCAAGTCTTAACTTTGGAATGGCGTACATTTGTCCCAGGAAAAACTTAGCTTCACCATCGGCCGCATACAATCCAAAATTTGACCATGCCCCATCAAAATTGCCACCATCTAGAATTATCTCAAGGAATTTCTATATTAATACAAAGCACAACGTAATTTCCAAGGAGTAGACAGCATTTCCAGTGTAGATAATTGGAATTCTAATTGAAACAAGAACAAATGGTCAATCGATAATCAACCAAGTAAAAGAAACGTCTCGAGATGACATCCAAGCGATCGACTGAAATTCACAAAATAGTAATCTGAAACTTTTTTGTTCTAGAGCACACTTTGTTTCCAACAAAAGCGTACTCTGAAGGGGAAAGGTAAATGTCAACTAGTTTATAACCAAGCAAAAGTCAATAGGAGTTAAAACGTCGGTATGAAGATGAAATGACTGGAAACTTGGAAAAGATACTCAGAAGGACTAGAGAATTGAGCTCGGGAAATTTGGTTGAGAAATTGGCGAAGTCCTTAATTGAACCTCAAATTAAGGCCTTAGATTAACCCTTAAACTAAGGCCTTAGATCAACTCTGAATTAGAATTAAGATCTTAGGTCAAAATAGCTTGAAATTTGACATGCACACTTAGAAAAATACAAGGAAGGACTTAGGAAAGTACTAGAGTGGTTTGGCCCAATCAATTAGATACACCCTCGAATTAAGGACCTTAACTCATACCGAGTTGAGGAGAACATCACGGAAGAATCGGAATGACTTGAAATTTGGCAAGAGCACTTAGAAAAGGAAAAATAAGGACTTGTGAAAGTTTCACCATGATTGGGCCAAGCATCTAAATTCATCCCGAATTAGGAACCTTAATTTGGTATAGAATCAAAATGCCCAACCTTGGGATATCTGTACTCTTGGCAAGTGATCCCTTAGTCGTATGCATATTCGTAAAGTTTCATAGATTTCGAAAGTGCCTATCATCAAGAATGAAAACATGATGGACAAAACTGCAAGATAGTCCAAGTCAGGAAAGAAGGAAGTTCAATACTCATCAACAATCGACCAAATTACATAAAGGAAATCTAGACGAAGCATGAAACTTGACACAAAAGAATTTGGCCATCTTAAGGCTAGATTCGGTTTGAATCTAATGGCTTAATTCGGCTTTGAATCTAGGCCTTAGCTCATGTTGTCACGATGCTTCTTATGTTATCTTGGGCCAGTTCTTGGACTTCTCCGGTAGAAAGCTTCTGACCCAATAAAATTTCTACCACTATTTTTTATGAAACAAATAGAAACGAAGAGGGGATCGGGTATCTGTCGTTACTTCGCGGACGCCCTATCATTTCTTTAACTCTCTCTATCTCTCCACTCCATAGTCACCAAGACAGTTCACTTAGGCAATTCTAGGACTTAGAATCTGTCTAACACTTGTACTTGCAATAACTCTCGTTCAATCTCCTAGTTATCATATTCTATCAAGATCAAACCAAATAATCAAATCTGTAAAATTGACTTAGGCTTAGTTAACAGCCGAACCACTATAAAAACCTTTGTGTCTCTTTTACTTTTCTGATATTTTCTATTATATTTGCTCTATTCCAACAGAGGTGGCGCTTTCATGTTATACTATAGGGTGTTGATCTATTTTTTGGGTTGACACTTCTATTCGTGAAGTATGGGAAAATTTGGATGCAAAAACAAAAGATTTTGATTTTCAAAATTTGCACATATGTAGAACTTCCAATATATAGGTCGTTTACACCATATTTTCAAAAAAAAATATAGAACGCATTTATATAAGATGTGCCGATTTAGAATTATTCAGCATGCACATCATATGTATTGTGATACACCTTGCACTTGTACCTGAATTAGCTGTAAAATTGGTTGCACACAAATTAGTTGGATAGCTGAGAACGTTGTGTGTTATGTTACATGATTTAACCCTTGAGGAATTTTGTGGACTAAATTCTTTTAAGGCGGGAAATAATATCTCGTGAATAACGATAACAAATTGAGTAGAAATAAAAAAAAATTAGTATCATCTAAAAACGTAAGAATTTCGCTAAGAAACTTGCACCGTTGGACTCGTGGCGATTTTTTGATCAATTTTCGTACATAAGTTTTTTGATTGGAGTTCAAATGAAAATTTTATTAATGTTTGAATATCTTGAATTAAAAATAATTATGTGTAATTAAGGAAATAAAATGTAATTAATTAATGTTAATTAACAGTAATAGTTATTTAACATTTTAGCAACGGCAATGTTAATTAGAACAGAAAGAAATTATCTCAATTAAGTCGTACAAGGCATTAAATCAATGTAACGAAACAGTAGAAATTAATTTACCAAAATACACCAACCAGTCGATCCCTTAATTAGGATCGGTCGATCGATGAATGATGGCGGTTATGAATTTGACATAATTTGAATGGCCCAGATTTAAAAGATTTTAATCTAGCGGCTGACCTTAATTTGAACGCCTATAAATACATGTCTAACCCCTCACTTTTCTTGTTATATTTTCTAAAACAACGGCGAAGCTCTGCCATTTCCTTTTCTCCACCAATTCTTGAATCTATATAAAATTATAATCTATATACGTGTATAAACAAGTGGAGAATAGCGGAGCATAATAGAGAAGAAGAATATGGTCGAATGAATGACCAAAGCTAAGGTAAATTATAATAATAAATCTAAATCTAAGTTAAATCCAAATCTCTTCTCAGATCTAGATTTCTAATACGTACGTGTATGCTTGCTTTAACGATCCGATTTTTCGACACCCGAAAATCGACATCAAGACGTCCACTGTATTAAATGCCAAACAATCGAAAGCCTAAAAAACGGACCGTTAGGTTTAAAGAAGAGGGAGGTAGAAGAATAGAAAACAAAACAATAACAGAATCTTACCATCGCAGCGGAATAAAATATAATCGATAATAACTGATTTTTACACAAAAGAAACTATATTTATTTTATACGTTACGTCATCAGAGTACATCAAAATAAAAACAATCACTGAAAAGTTATATTAACTAGTCCTCACAAAATCTGACTATACAACTTTCATTGCACAGAGGATTATAAATCTATGGGAATACACCTCGTCATCCAGCTCGTCTTCTGAGCTCCGCAGTAGTTCATCCAGAATCTGTACTCTATAATACTCGATCTGACCCGAGCATTATAGAGAAATAACACCCGAGTCAGTCTGGAAAACCAAAGTGAGAAAATACACTCAATTGGATTATTAAAGTTTTCAAAATCCTTTGAAATCAAAGCTATTTCTAAGACCACGCCTCAAAAAAACATGTCGGGTTTTTACCTTACGATAACCAAAACATTTCTTATCAAATCCTTTGATATTATAATAGTGTCTATATACGAATACTTATTCAAATAGCCGAAATTTTTACATTCATTAAATTCCAGCAATACTAGGTTCTACAGACATAACCATAAAGGCACGTAGGGAGAATGAGTTTCCATCAATGGCAGGGCTACTGGGGTACCACCCGTCACAGTACGTGCTGTACCGAGGATCCTGCTGATTCCCTGTAACACAAGATCGGAGCTACCCCTTACTGGATAGTCCGAATAAGATCACCCCGCGGTTGGGATCAGTAACCGTCCACACAGCCGAATAGAAAGGGACCTCTAGAGATTGATGACCTTATCCTAATTGGTTGCTAGCCACTTAGCCTTGTGTGCACCTCCCCTGTTTTAACCATTTCCGGTTGATGAGGCTCGAGGCTATGCATTACCTTTTTAGCACACATACACTTTGAATGCTCACCATGCTCTTGACGATGTTATGAAAGCATTCTTCCATACATGTCCATTCCAGATTCGAATGGAACCAAAGGCACTACTCCTATTACATCCATTTTGGAATCACCCTCAAGATTAGTAGCGATTGGCCCTTGCACTTCACTGCTCCATCTTCGACTCCAAGTACTTGTCTTCTTTATGGAAATGTTCAAACTGGATCGAAGTGGTTTTCGAGAAATTAATCCTGATCCCTGTCTCTTCGAAATGATCAGTGCATTGGTCAATATTGATAGTCGATTATTCAACTATCAAATAACAACCATAAACAATCATCGGAATTAGATAATTTCCCAAATTATTTATCTCAAAGTCTCTTCACAAGCTATTTTTTTTACTCTTCGACTCTTTGAAAATAGTTTTCAAATCACTTTTCTCTCGCGGAATGGATTTCCAGATATTGTTTATTTCCACTGAAATTCACCAAGTCTTAACACTTAGATTCCAAAATAATTTAAATCACTTTATCCAAAAATATATACTTTAAAACACTTAAATAAAAACTATTTTAAACACTTAATTTAAAATACTAGTTATGAATTTTATAATAATTTTTCATGTAAAACTTTAAGCCAAAAAAATCTTAAAATAAAAGTTATGAAATTCTATACAAGTTTTTCAAATAAAAACTTAGGCCAACTATCTTTAAAATAAAACTACTTTATAAAATATAAATATTAATAATTATCTTTTTAAATCATAATACCAATTAACCGTTTAAAATAATTACTACTATAACTAATTCAATAAATACTTATCTTTAAAATTCTAAAAAAATTAAATAATAATTTCTCAAATAACATTCTTTTAAAACAACTTTAAAACTTTTAACATATACTTAAAAATCGGCTTTGAAAACGTACTTGGCTTTTAAGGGAAATACACTTTTCTTTCACACCTTTGAAAAAAAACCACTATTTATTTTTAAAACAAATTATCCATTCCTTTATAAATTTCCATCGTGAATTTATACTTCCAAATATCCACTGATATCTTATTTCACTTTATAAACACAGTTTATAAATTCCATAGTCTCGTCCTCCTTTTAAATCACAGTTTCAAATACTTAATCGGTCTTTAAATCGATTTTCAAAACCAACTCCATCTAAAACAAATTCCTTTGCTTACCTAATTTATTTTAAAACCCATTAATTCCATATTTACTTCTATATTTACGATTTAAAATCTTATTTAAATTCTAAAATATTAATTTCAGACTTAATTTTAAAATTATTCCGTTATTTCTTCCAAACCATTTTAAATCCTGAATTTGAAATAAATTCTTTAATTTTTAAAAAATACTACTTAAGTTCTCAAAATCCATTTATTTTCATTTATTAAAAATCTTTTTCCTCATACTTGGAATTTATTCAATAGGATTTTAAAAATCAACTTTCATCCTTTCCAAATTCCTTCTTTTAATTTATCCAATTCTCTAAAATTATTTTACTCAAAATTCTCTACTTTAATTTCTTTCCTAAAATCCAATTTTATATTCTTATATCTTAAAATACCAAAATATATTCAGCCAAACCATAGCATTCAATAATTTAAGTTATCAATATAATCAATCATAGATCAATCATATCGCAAAATATGAAATAAATTCAAACATTTGAGGAATCCAATTGGATCCCTCCAACCTGTTTCCCTGAATCTACAGATGTTAGCACAATATAAAATACCTATTCCACTTCGAGGCGGAATATCGCGGTATATGGAGACATCCGCTATTATGTAGGGCGCATGGGGTCTCATCCGCTATAAAAGGTGGGAATCAATCACACCAATACATATATATGTATACACATTACTATAAATAACATCACATCCAGTCAATTCAATCATTCAACCAATAATTTAAATTTAACTATTTCAATTTAAATGGAATTCCAAATGAGTGAGGCTAACTCACCTTTGATTTTTGATTTGCAATCCATTCCATCTCGACTTGTTTCTTCACGATTTTAGACCTTGTATAAATATTTATACAATTTATTAAATTTGAAATAATCGAACAATCAATTTCTTTTTAATAAATTTAATTAACTAACAATTTGATTTTAACTAAATAATTCTTTCCTTTTAAAAATCTTTTTGTAACTAAAATAAATTTAATAAGTTAGTTAAACAATTTTTCATCAAATCCATTGTTTCAAAATAAATTAGTAAATTAAAATATGCATACATGTATATTTTTTTTAAACTACCTATGTATATATACTTATAAAAATAACCTATATAGATTTAAAAGGAAACTAATTTTTATATAAGCTTTCAAACATGTCAAAATTCCTATTTTTTCCAAACTCTAACTATATATAATAATTTCTGATTTCCTATATACATGCATGCTTACCGTCTTACCTAAAAATATACAGTCATTTAAATTCCAATGAAAATAAATTTCTACCTAACATATATATTAAATTTAAAAATAGAAAGGGTTTTAAACTTTATTGGAAAAATTCTTCCTTGTATATATATATACACAGATATATAGCGAAAAGACAGCATATATCTCAATCCTGACCTCGATGCCATCAAGACCTAACATCCTCGACCTTCCAGTGCTCGAGTTCGAGCCGCTCACCATCACGAGAGCCTCCTCCTCGCGCTTGCCCTAGCTGCTGCTTGGAGCTGCCGACGAGCCTTCCTAAGTCCACGAGTTCGAACACGAACGCCAGCTTCGCCTTGATGCCCGTGCTTCACGTCGCGATCGCCACTGCCTCGAGCGAGATATAACGCGTATCGTCTTCTCATTTGATTAGGAATTTGAGGGTTTCGAATTAAGGAGGAAGATGCGAATTCGTACCATCTTCGTTCTGCACTTTTTTTTATAAAAATTGAACGAATACGATTTGATTTCAAATGAAAGAAGGGTTCGTGATTTTAATTTCAAAATGTTTCGGCCATTATAATTATCAAAAGAGGGAAACTGGATTGAATATAAATGCTCGGTCGTTATAGTTTTTTCTTTCTTCTTTCGATTAATCGGCTAGCTGTTTTTTTTTAAAAAGAAGAAGAGGGGGACATCTAGTGCGCGATCGACAAGGCAAGAGACACGTGTTGTTAAGGAGGAAACGTGTTTAATTTTTTTATTGTATGTGAATATATATATTTAATTTAAATTCAACTCCTATCGACGCATGCCACTAGGCATTCATAATGTTATACCCCAAGTTCGAACGCAATGGAAAAGGTTACGAGTCCTAACTCGATCGTATGGAGAAGATAGCTTTTTGGACCCAATTACTATATTGAATTTTCGATAAAGATTTCAGCGCTTTTATATATCGTACGACCTCACGACTACTCCAACACTATGAAAATTGAAATCCGATATTAATACAATATTACGGATCCAATGGAACTGGTTTTGTCGAATTCCAAGACTGTGTCTTGGAAGGCTATTTTTAATTATCAATTTAAAGGATATATTTTTAAAACTTAACAAAACACTTTTAAATCCAATTTTAAAAGTTTTATTACCTTCGGTATTATCAATATAAGTTTTATAAGCCTTTAAAATATTTTAACATGCTTAAAATCCCAGATTCAATATTTTACCCAATTTTCAGTCATAAAATTCAATATTTAAATTATCCAATAAATACCGGTACTTGAATTTCAAGTTAGAAACTAACTTTTAAATATTTAAAATCAATTAAATATCCAATTTCAAATATCTAAAATTCCGAGTTGTTAAATTCCTCCCCTTAAAAGAATTTCGACCTCGAAATTACTAGTTAAGAGGAATGGTCCACAACCCGTTCATCATTTTCCCAAAACCATACAGTTTTTAAACATCTTCCTAAAACATTTTTTTGTTAAAGACACACTAACACTCTTATTAACTTTCCAAACTCAACCATACTCACAAACAACATTACTTACTCAACCATTCAAATTATAATTCAAAATCTAATATGAAATTATTCAAATTTCTCAAAAAAAAAAAATCTAACTCTCTAAATTATTGAAAAATTTCACCGCATCTCCTTTGCGCGGCTAGATCAGTACAACTACAAAATGCCTTTACGAGCCCACAGAGTTCAAAAGAAAATAAAAACGCCAAGTGGCTAGATTAGAAAATCATCAAATTTCATACAGTAATTTAAATACATACCTCTTTGTCGACCAATTCAATTTATCTTCTGAATACAAAAATCCCAATTTCCTTTTGATTTTTAAACCATTTGTATATCCTACTTAGCAATCATATCCAATCACAGAATCCAAAATCATTTTATTCACTTCTTTTCAAAATTTTCAATATCTATTTCATTCAGTCCGTACGATGTACACATATCGTTCGTACGCAATACCCAATCCGATCGCTCATTCGATCATGCAATTTCCCTTCCGAACAAGTATCGTCCACTCGACTTTCTAGTGTGGAATCAGATGTTTTCTTGATCAGAAACAAACATTCTCCTTGCATAGCCATAAATATGATAAAGAATTTACAGAACCAATCAAAAATCCATATTCAGGATTCGCTGTCGAAAATCGAGTGAAAAATTCCTACTCGGATCGATATAATTATCTCGAAATTCTATGCTCAAATTCTGAATCGAATCGCTATGCGAATAAAAATAATATACGTACATCCTATGTATTTATCCCCAATTGCTTATTAGCCATAATAACTTTCTTTTTATTTACAATTACATTGATTCCATCACTTATTCACAATTTATTATTTCACATGCCTCTATTAAATCTTCATTTCAAATTTTAACCTAATATCTTTCACACACCAAATTTACTTGAGAATTTCATTATTCATTTCTTAAGTCCAATATAAATATTTTATGTACTTCTTATATTTATTCTCCACTTTACCACTGAAGTTTATCATTATTATTATTTCAAATTAGTTCCATTTACTAATTTATTTCAAATTTAAATTTAGTTTATCTCAAACCATTTTTTATTTAACCATCTCTTTAATTATTTCCACTTACAAATTAATTTTACAACTTCCCATTACTCAAACCAATTTTAAATTTTAATATTTATTTTTCAATTTCATTTAGTTACAACCAAATAAATTTTCAAATCTCAATACTTTTATTCAAATTTTCATTTTCCATTCCACTTGAATTAAATTTTCCTTCCTTTCATCCATTTATTCTCAATCTGTTATCCCGCCTTTTGGCAAGGCCGAGATACCAAGGAACTGGCTGAAAAATAAGGGTCACATGTCCTCAATTTTGAATGATTGACAGTTTACTATGAATATTGATGGATTTTGTCCGAGTCCAGATTGAGCTACAATTGATAGGACATGGCAAGATAGATCATAGAAGTCCGCATCCCAAATTTCAAGTCAATCCGAGTTCGTATGCCCAAGTTATGATGGATTCGATTTAATGAACCTTGCTCGGTTCGAATCCATCGCCCCTTCATTAGTTCGAACCCATTAAGTTCAAACCCATCAGAGCGGGTACCATGTTCGAATCGATAGGCGGAAATATCGTTCGAATCCATCTGCCAGTGCCTGCTTCGACTCCATTTGCTTCGAATCCATCACGATGGCTTGCCTTCGAATCCATGATGTTGCCTCTCTCCGTATCCCTCAAGGTTGAAGAGTTCGAATCCATAGAGTTGCTATACCTCTAACCCGTCCTGCACCTTGCCTCGAATCCATACCCTCGAGTCCATCAAAGAAGGATCTCTCAAATCCCCATATTGAAGCAACTTCGAATCGATCCACAGTCACGTATTTGGATCGATTCGAATAAGAACCAGCTCCATCGATTCGAAGCATTCCTTCCAATCCAATCCTTCGAACCCACTTGGTCAGCGCAGCTAAAACCTAGGACTTGACTCATTCAACTCGACGAAAAATAGGAATCGACTCGAAGAACGCGCGCCACGTCACAGGAGCATGGATTCGATCCTATGGGTTCGAACCATATCGATTCGAACGAACCCATAGGTCGATTCGAACCAACCAGCATGCCGAAAATCCCCAACTTGAATCCATCATATCTCTCAAATAGTTGATCCAAATGCCATGAAATTTTTACAGGAGCTCACATATACATAGAAGAATGGCCTCGCCAATTTTCATCACGATTGGACACTTTTTTGATCGATTCGAACCAAGGGTCGAATCGATCCCGAAGTGGGCCCGGATCTCCAGAATTCGGCCAGGTGGGCCCCCCCACACGTGCCAGAATTGGTCTTCCCGAATTTTAGGAGAAATATCAGCCTCCAGCACCTATAAATAGTGCCCCTGGTCATTCAGAAAGGGGATCGGAGAATTGTAGAAAAAAAGCACGACTAGACGCTGCCAGAATTGCTTCAGAGCACCACCGTTGCCTTTGATTTTAAATTTTGGCTTACTACTTGCTGTACTTTGACATCAAAAGTTGTATTCTCCGAATATCAAGCAATAAAGTAACAAAACTTCATAGTGGACGTAGGCAAAACGCCGAACCACTCTAAATCGTTGTCTCTTGTGCAATTTACTTCCTGCTATTTGAAGTTTTTTGTTAGATAATCCACGTTTTAATTTACTTTCTTCATTTATTATCTCTTCAAAATCTTCTGACGAGTGTTGTTCCCAATTTTGACACAAACACTTTGGTGCTTTCACTGAGAAAACCCAGATTTTCTCCTGCTCGTTGGATCTGTCATCGATACCGGATTGAATAAATCTAAGAGAGAGATCCAGATCATTGAATCCAACTTCCTTCCCTTCTATTCAAATTTGCATAAAATCTAGGAAAGGAATTCAACTCTCATTATGGTTAGCACAAGAACCACCTCGAACGCTGTCAATCAAGAAGAACAGGATAGACAAAATCCTGCCCCTCTACTTCCATCTAATCAAGATGTCGCTGGGCACTCAGAACCGTCGGGTCCGGTTACCCGACAAGAATTGCAGTTGTTACTCCAAGAGCTGACCCAGAGTCGGCGACAACTAGAAGAACAGCTACGCGCTAACGCTGAGCTAATCAACAAGTTGGATCGCCAGAAACGAAAGAGATCCGCGAGAGATCATGCTTCTTGCTCCTCTAGCGAAAGCTCTTCATCTTCTGATTGTCATAACCGGCCTCCACGACCCCGGTTAGATGGGAGTCGTATGCCACCCATTGGAAACCAACCAACATTGACCGTTGGACAAATAAGAGTTGGTGTCAGCCAGTTTCCAAACCAGACCCTCCTCCCGAGGAGGTGTCGTTCCTCGCCACACCACAGAATACCGCACCACTAACGTTGCGCCTGAACCAGGGGTCGATGCTCAAGATCAGTCGGACCTGGACCGTCGTCGTAGCGGGCGTACTCCTGAACCGCACGTCCCCGAGGACTATGAGCCAAGAAGGCAAGACTTGGACCGTCGACGATATCCGGTTCAAGCCCGAAGTATGGAACGTGATCACACTCCGGTGCAAATGCCAGATCTTTCAACTATGATACGTCAGATGATCCGTGAGAGTCAGGGATTCACAAACGACGATTAGGGAGTTTCCCGAAGTCACACTTCCTTTACAGACGATATTCTTAATGCTGAACCCCCACGGCGATTCCGAATGCCCACTCTACCCATGTATGAGGGAAACTCCGACCCCGACCAACATATTCTAAAATATGAATGGTCGATGACTGCTGCCAGAGTCGACGACGCTGTGAAGTGTCGTAGTTTCCCCATATCCTTGGGGGGCATCGCTACCATGTGGTTCACCCGACTACCATCTCGATCCATCTCTTCCTTCGATCAGTTAGCCACAAAATTCGTTGAGCAATTCCGCATGCACGTCGCAAGGCCGAAAGATGTCAACACTCTATCTAGTGTCACACAAGCTCCCGGAGAGACACTCAGACACTACTTAGAAAGATTCCATACTGCATGCGCGGAGGTTAGTAATCCAAACGATAACTCCATCCTTATGGCGCTGACTAAGGGGATCGACCCCGATTCCAAATTCGGCAATTGGCTAGCTGGGAAACCACCTGCGTCATTGGACCGTTTCTGTGCCAAAGCCGCTCAATTCCTGAGACGAGAAGACGCAAAACAGTCTAGGAAGCAAACTGACGCAGAGCCAAATGCGGAAGGAACCCAAAGCAGTGTTGTAATAAAACAGTCCGGTGAGAGCTCCGGAAAAGTTCAGTTGAACATTAAAAATAAACAAACTCGGCGAAGAGAGAGCGTGGATCAACTTAAAAAAGAAGATCAAAATCGTGGCCCGCAACGCAAAAATCCGATGTTCGACAGTTATACTCCTTTGAATACTTCACTGGAGGACTTGTATTTACAGACTCGTAATGCAATTCAATATGAAAAACCTGCTCCAAGACCGTCGTCAGAGAGAAAAATGCAGACGGGAAAATTTTGCAGGTTCCATGAAGGCTACGGGCACAATGCGAACGAGTGTCGTCACTTACAGGATCTTGTTGAAAAACTAGTCAGAGAAAGGAAGCTGGAACAGTTTGTGCGAACACCGCAGCCCAGAGAAGCGGGCCCATCAAATCTAAATAATGAATCCACTCATCTGATACAAGAAGACTCCGCCCCCACCGGTTGGAGGTTAGTAGTAAATGCTGTTGGGAGTATCCCCCATCCAACAAAGCAAAACTGGGATGAGATGAGGTCACATGCCAGTCCTACTAGGCATGCGGATGCTACATGCTGTAGACATTCAAAAGATAAAGTTCTGATCAAACGACAGAAAGCAATGACCAACAACATTGTATTTCAGTGTGATGATGATGACAGAATCATAGTCCCGACTACCGATCCATTAGACATATCAGCTCAGGTAGGCCATGTGTGGATGAAAAGGATTCTGGTTGACAGCGGAAGTTCTGTGAACATAATCTTTAAGCGAGCCTACGATCAAATGAATCTGAAAACCAAAGACTTGAAACCATGCCAATCTAGTATTTGCGGCTTTGACGGGAGCGCGGCCATGCCCGTTGGAGAACTAGAAATACCAACGGAGTTGGGAACAGGACAATGCTGCAAAATCCGGACGTTGCGATTCGTGGTGATGAACATAGATTCACCGTACAATGCTTTCTTGGGCCGACCGGCCCTTGCTGAATTCAAGGTTGTTATCGCCCCATGGTGCCAAACCTTAAAATTCCCCACTGACAAAGGAGTTGGTGTTGTTATGGGAGACCATACCGACTTAAGGGCCGTCATACTCCGAAAGCGAGTTTCCCGGTTGCACGATGTCAATGATCAACCCCAAACCTTCAAAATTGGTGATTTCGTCTACGGAAGAGTACACTCAACACCACTGCACGTGAAACCAACGTGGGAAGGACCGTGTGTAATTGAACAAAAGATCGGGGATGACCTGTTCTTGTTATCGACATTGGGAGGTCCTATCTTGCCAAGGGCCTGGAAGGGCAAGGACCTTCGTCACTGTCACACATGACAGACTCCTTCAATCTATGAATACTTTGCAATTTCCTTTATATTCTGAAATTTGAATTTGTAATAAGGCACTGACTTTGCTATATTTTCTTATTTGAGCAATAAAATACTATCTCTTCAAGCTAGAGTTGTGATTCACCGAATGCAACGTTCAACAATCACAACACACGAAGAGCTAAGTTCCATCAAACAATGGAATTTATTCGAATAGCGAGTGACTGCGATACGACCGACCACTCACTAAGTGAAACCCCAGCTCGGGGGCAAGCCATCACATCAAAGGCTGAACTGGACCAACACACGACGGTCCTTTCAACAATTCGTTCCCACTGTGCGAACGGACTCCAACTTCCCAGAGTGTGAATTGGAGTATAAACATTCAATAATTCGTTCCCACTGTGCGAACGGACTCCAACTTCCCAGAGTGTGAATTGGAGTATAAACATTCAATAATTCGTTCCCAGAGCGTGAACGGACTCCAACTTCCCAGAGCGCGAATTGGAGTATAAACATTAAACAATCCGTTCCCAGAGCGCGAACGAACTCCAACTTCCCAGAGCGTGAATTGGAGTATAAACATTCAATAATTCATTCCCAGAGCGTGAACGGACTCCAACTTTCCAGAGTGTGAATTGGAGTATAAACATTCAACAATTCGTTCCTAGAGCGTGAACGGACTCCAACTCCCCAGAGTGTTAAGTGGAGTATAAACATCAAATCCATCGTTCCCAGAGTGTGAACGAATTCCTAAAAAGCCCAAATAGGTGTGACTGACCATCTATCGGCTAACTCCAAATTCCCAAAGCATGAATTGTAGTATAAACATAAGTTACAGGTTCCCGGAGCGCGAACCGAAGCATCCGTGCTAGCTCCAGATTCCCAGAGCGTGAAGTAGAGTGTAAACATCAATTCCAGGTTCCCGGAGCGCGAACCATACTACAAACGTCGATAACTCTCAAATTCCCGTGGTGCGAACGAAGTTATCGATTACAAATTATCCTAAGTCCCCAGAATGTGGACATGTGCTCAGAGTTTGCAAAAACACACTCAACCACCAAAACACAAATGCTATTCCCCGAGACTAGGGAGCAAAAAAGCTAAGTGTTAATCGCTAATCAAAGTGATACAATGTCCGAAGTTCGATTATTCATCGATTACAACTTGCGACCAAGATTCGTAGACTTGGCAAATAAAAACGAACTCTACTTGACGGTGAAAACACCACAAGTGCATCGAACTGTTAACTATAAATTATGCTAAGTCCCCGAAGTGTGGACATGTATACAAGGCTTATGGCATATGTGAGCACAAGCTAATTAATGCAATACTTGAGCAAAAAAGAAAAGAGTTGTTTTCCATGTTATCAAAAAAAAAAAGTTCGATTACATGATAAAACTAGAAACAATTCATAAGTGGGTGTTGAATCCACACTTATACACGGCCTACAAAAGGAGAAAAAGAAAAAAAAAGAATTGCCCTTTCACAACTACATGGTAAAACAAGAAGTTCACTCTTTCTTCTTCTGGGGTTTCTTCTTCGGAGTTGAGCCACTGGATCCACTGCCCGGCTTCTTGCGGGATTTCTTGTCTTTCTTTGGAGCATCCTCAGGATCTGGCATGATATCCACGTCTTCCTCAGAGCTGGAAGGGATAGAGATCCTTTTGTGAGGATAAACCGAAGGCGGGGAAGCCGTAACAGGTGGCAAAGCTTTGACGCTAGAAGTTATAGTTGTGCCGGTGAGGGAAGTAACAACTGAAGGAGTTAAGCTCGGTGGAGCAACATCGCCTCAGGAACCACCAACTGTCGTCACCGTAGCCATTTCGGCGCTTATCTCAGCAAGAATTTCTTCTTCTCGGGAAGATCGAGCAGCGCTGGAAATACTGACGGTCGGCATAAACGAGCTAAAAGTTGGGGAAACTCCACCCATTGTGAAGGAAGGATCAGGAAAAGGTTCACAGGGTTGCTTGAGAAGCTCCTCAATCATCTGAACATCAAACGACATCGAACTCCCCTCTCCCATCTCGCTGGTAACGACAGTGGTTGTGATGGCCTCAGTAACAACGGCTCCTTGCATTGGCTGCGAAGTTTGTGGTATTGGAAGTGCTGGCGCATCACTTTCAATCACTGATCAAAAAGAAATAAGAATAATTAGTCGAATGATCGGTTTTAAGTTCAGCATTCTAGAAACACTTAAGCAACATTTAGAATACCTTCTTTGCCTCGGCTCGGTGATGGGACGAGCTCGGAAACGGTAGTTGTACCGAGAGACAGTTCCGGTCGATCCAAGTTATAAGCAGGGACAACATGTGGACCGACGGTAGTGGTGACTCCAGATGAGGTCGGGGCATCGACTGAAACATTCTCACTATAATGCGCAGCTCCAGAACCCTCACCAGTCTCCACATGGTGAAAACCAAGTCTATTTCTCTCGGCGGAAATCATCGCTTCATGAAGAAGTTTCCTTTCCTCCTCGCTCAACAAGTGAGATTCAAGTTCAAATTCGTCTACGGCACCTTCAGGAAGAGACGCTCTCTTGTTCGCCACCAATTTTTTCCAAGCACTGAGTAGAAGCGTGGAATAATCTCCGAGCCACGCGAGATTCCTTTTCTCGAGCACATTGGCATTATAAGTGTCAATAAGGTCATCAAACTCGGCTTCTACTCTGAATATCTCTGCTTGAACTCTCCCTTCCACTTCTTCCTCCACTGCTTCAACTTTAGCAACCGCCGCGTCTCGCTCAGCTCGGAGAGACACAGCTTGCTCGCATGCTTCCTGTGCGGCCGTATTAGCGTCATCTTTTTCCTTGTTTAAGCTGGCGAATTTAGCTTTTAACTCCTCAAGTTCTCTGACCGCCGCATCTCACTCGGCCTCAATATTCTTGTATCGATGGCCTAAATATTCAACTAAAGTACAATGCGCTTGTTGCATTTTCGCCATCTCAGCCAGTGTCTCGTCGACCTTCTGTAGCGACTCCAGTTCGGCCTTGCGAGAAGATTCCGTTTCAGATTGAAGTACGTCAACAATGTGGTTCTTCTGAGCCAAGTCCGCTTCCAGTTTCTCAATAACTTTGGCTCGTTCGAAGGCTACTTTCGAGGCTTTAACAGCCGCGCTGTACCATTCTTTATACTGAGCATAAAAATCCCGGGTATAGCTGAGGGCGGTGTTCACGGCCTCTTCGGGAATCCTTTTGAGATTGGGTGGAAAGATATAGGCATCAAAGCATATCTCTGGAAAGTCTTTTTTCAACTGAGCAATTCTAATAGCTCCTTCACCAAACGGTTCAAGGGGCGCCTCCTCCACGGTTACGGTCGTAGCCGTATCAGTCCTTGAACGATGTGGACCAGGTTTAGAAATTTGTTGAGATGGTCGTTGCCGCGAAGGCTGGACTGTAGGTGCTTGGCCCCTGGATGGCGGAGGAGAGCGAAAGGGTGAACGGTACCTTCGGTCCCTATCAGAACGCTCCTGGCTAGAATAGTATCGGGAATGGTCCCTATCGCGATGCTCTTGCTCATAATACCTCCGCTCACGATCTCGGTCAGAATCCCTACGGCGAGACTCATAATAGGATGAAGAATGGTGTACTCGCCGAAGTTTATCAAGTGTAGAAGGACGATTCGACATGGCACCTGTAAAAAAGGAACAATTCGATTAAGTACCAAGAAAAAGCACTGCAATGCATGTGGAAGTTGCGAAGTGTTGTGAAAAGTGTGTAAATGCGTAAACCCCCCGACCAACCAGAAGCGTCGATTACACTAATGAGTAAAGACTCGCTTATATCAAGCACTCCCCGGAGCTCTTCCAACCCGGACATGTGGTGAAGAGATACATAGTCCGGAATGGGAATATCGTCCAACCCTGTGAAAAGGTCTCCGGACTGGCAAGGAGAGGCATTGGAAACAGTAACCGCAGGTTGGGAATGGGTTACGACTACGGACTTCCATCTCTTAAACTTAAGTACAGCAGTCTTGCCTGTCTGGCCCTCTTCTATTCGGGAAAGGTCGGCTGCTATTTCAGTGTCTGTGGGCGTTCTCTCATCATCGCTCATTTCTCTTATCACAGCGCCAGGTTTTCTTTTTGCCACTTTCTTCTTCTTCCTTGAGGCCGATTTCGCCAAACCTTCAATTACAATACTCTGGCCCATTTCAATCAAACCCAATGTCCTTAAGTTATCATCGGTCAACAGCAAATCTAAGTGCCTTAAGTCGTGGGGAACTCTTTGTAATCTTTGAACGACGCCTCTATAATGCCCACCAGTAGGTCTCGAAATGATAGCTGCAAGAATAGCAGGGTATTGGCATAAAGTATTAAAAATGACCATTCAAGAACGAATTATGATACTTACGTCTGGATAACCATCTCCTGGCAAACCCTGGGGGGCATCGAACAAAAAACCACTCGTTCTTGAAATAACTAAGCCTAGTCCAGGCCCCGGTCACGACCTGACAGTTCCTAACCGCCTCCAGAAAAGTGGAAGACGGGCTATCACCCCTACTCTTAAAGTTGAAAATGTGCCTGATCTCGTTAGGTCTTGGCCGGCAAAAAAGGCAATCCATAAATATGACGAAGACACTGTTTAGTAGTGCATGCCCATTGGGATGAAGCTGTGAAGGAGCGATTCCTAAATACGACAGCATCTCTCTGATATATTGGTTAAAAGGAGGAAGAGATCCAGCCGCACAGTCATGACGGTAGAAGGCAGTGTAACCTTCAGGAGGGTTGTGTGGTCTATCACTAGCACTGGGTAATAAAACATCGTCCAGAGATATGTTATGTTTCGAACATATCCGGCTCAACAGAGACTCTGTGATATTGGACTGAACAGAATCGACAAGATCTTCGATAAATATGGCCTCCGGCAATTCATCCGGGGACGGATCCACGACTTCAGGAGGGATGTCCGGAATCTCAAGCGCTGGAAGAGGCGAGCTTTGTGCTTCTTGTTGTTGAGAACTCGAAGACTCCATAATTAACTAAATCACCAGAAAGCGGCGTTAAATACGTAAAAAACCCATGCATTCCCACGGTGCAAAGTGTATGAGTATGTCATGCAATGCAAGTGCTAGGCAAATAAGCAGATTTTACAAGATGAAACGAGGTGTCCAAATGACGAAACTTTGGAATTTGAGAATGAAAACGACCGTCATCGCTGACCATCACTTTCACGCCACCCAGATGCTACTGGCCAATTCAAGTATAATTCGTTATATTTTGTCTAAGTCATGGTTCCATCGACGAGCTCCAACGGAGAGGTCAATTCAAATTCGATTATGCAAGGCCGAAGCTCGTCGGGGTCAAGTATGCTAAAGTTCATTAAGCTCGTCAAAGTTCAACTTGAAATTGGTCATAGTTCAGAAGTTGGAGCCAATCAGAAAATCAGAAGTTTCAGATGTTTGAACGTTCGAATCGATCGACTCGAATCGATGCGAGTCGAATCGAAGACGTTCGAATCCATACACTTCGGTTCCATGAAGGTCGACTCGGTGGAGCCTTGGAATGAAAAAACCTTTCGAATCCATATAACCTGCGTGGCTTCGAATCGATCAATATTATGCACCTTCGAATCGATCGAAGTAACACTACTTCGAATCGATCGGTTCGATGCCTTCTTTCTCCTGCAACCATCGATTCGAAGCCTTCTCCTTGATATCGATTTGAAATGGTCATTCACAGATCGATGCGAAGCAAAGAAGGAAGATAACATCCATCATTGCTTACACTTCTCCCTGGCAACACACAGGATCGATACGACTTGAACAAGTTCGTCCCCCAGATCCATCCAGTCAACCCATTTCGGATCTCACTATTCCTCAAGGTTTTCGAAAGGAAGAATTGAAATCGATGATAAATTTCCAGTTTCGTCGCTCTACAGTCGAATCAATCCCTTAAATTACCTAATTGGACTCGTTTACAAACAAAGACTTGATGGAATTTTATCGATTCGATGCAAAGACACGGTGGTTTCTTGCTTTGAAGGATCGAGCTGAGGAAATAGCAACAGTACAAAGTGAAAAGTGAAAAGTAAAAGTGAAGATGGCCTTGGGTATTTATATGGGTTCCACAGAAAAAGCGTGACTCTTCGACTCCCGGTTGTGTTTACTTCCTACCACCGGTCACTCGCCATATCCCATCGATTCGAACAATCGCTCAATAACCCACTGCGTTCGAATCCATCACAGCGTAGAGTCGTTACTTCGAATCCATCACACGGTTGAATCCGTACTCCACTTTGAATCCATTGCCTTCCAATCTTTTACACAATCGAAACCATCCCAGCTTAATCAATGCGAGGCATCATCGATACGATGAAACACTGAGCAAAGGCAAGACCATCGATTCGAACATACGTGACTTCGAATCCATCAAGGCAGCATCGATGCAAAGCGTCATCGATACGAAGCACTTGAATGAGGACTGAGTTGAAAAATCCTATCGATTCGAAGTACCTATTCCATAACCAGCAATTCCATCGATTCGAAACCCTATCGGTTCGAACAAGCGTGCTTCGAATCCATTAGGCACCATCGATGAGAATGAATACAACGCTTCGATATGAAAAATTACTGGTCTACCTTTTACACCGATTCAGGAGAGGATCGATACAAGAGGATGATCATAGATGGTTATAGCAACAATACTTTAACCCGAATCTCAAATCGGTTCAGGAGAGGGCCGATGCAGAATTCGATAACAAACCAAACTGACAACAACTGGCAATCGCGCAACGTTAACCAAAGCCAAAGCGCTGATGACTTTCAGAAAAGCAAGTCCTGATTGTCCAACATGAAACTGCAGTTTTACAAAGCACATCATGTTTAAACAAGACGTACTTTGGGGGGCAAATGTTATCCCGCCTTTTGGCAAGGCCGAGATACCAAGGAACTGGCTGAAAAATAAGGGTCACATGTCCTCAATTTTGAATGATTGACAGTTTACTACGAATATTGATGGATTTTGTCCGAGTCCAGATTGAGCTACAATTGATAGGACATGGCAAGATAGATCATAGAAGTCCGCATCCCAAATTTCAAGTCAATCCGAGTTCGTATGCTCAAGTTATGATGGATTCAATTTAATGAACCTTGCTCGGTTCGAATCCATCGCCCCTTCATTAGTTCGAACCCATTAAGTTCAAACCCATCAAAGTGGGTACCATGTTCGAATCGATAGGCGGAAATATCGTTCGAATCCATCAGCCAGTGCCTGCTTCGACTCCATTTGCTTCGAATCCATCACGATGGCTTGCCTTCGAATCCATGATGCTGCCTCTCTCCGTATCCCTCAAGGTTGAAGAGTTCGAATCCATAGAGTTGCTATACCTCTAACCCGTCCTGCACCTTGCCTCGAATCCATACCCTCGAGTCCATCAAAGAAGGATCTCTCAAATCCCCATATTGAAGCTACTTCAAATCGATCCACAGTCACGTATTTGGATCGATTCGAATAAGAACCAGCTCCATCGATTCGAAGCATTCCTTCGAATCCAATCCTTCGAACCCACTTGGTCAGCGCAGCTAAAACCTAGGACTCGACTCATTCAACTCGACGAAAAATAGGGATTGACTCGAAGAACGCACGCCACGTCACAGGAGCATGGATTCGACCCTATGGGTTCGAACCATATCGATTCGAACGAACCCATAGGTCGATTCAAACCAACCAGCATGCCGAAAATCCCCAACTTGAATCCATCATATCTCCCAAACCGTTGATCCAAATGCCATGAAATTTTTACAGGAGCTCACATATACATAGAGGAATGGCAACGACAATTTTCATCACGATTGGACACTTTTTTGATCGATTCGAACCAAGGGTCGAATCGATCCGAAGTGGGCCCGGATCTCCAGAATTCGGCCAGGTGGGCCACCCACACGTGCCAGAATTGGTCTTCCCGAATTTTAGGAGAAATATCAGCCTCCAGCACCTATAAATAGAGCCCCTGGTCATTCAGAAAGGGGATCGAAGAATTGCAGAAAAAAAGCACGACTAGGTGCTGCCAGAATTGCTTCAGAGCACCACCGCTGCCTTTGATTTTAAATTTTGGCTTACTACTTGCTGTACTTTGACATCAAAAGTTGTATTCTCCGAATATCAAGCAATAAAGTAACAAAACTTCATAGTGGACGTAGGCGAAACGGCGAACCACTCTAAATCGTTGTCTCTTGTGCAATTTACTTCCTGCTATTTGAAGTTTTTTGTTAGATAATCCACGTTTTAATTTACTTTCTTCATTTATTATCTCTTCAAAAACTTCCGATGAGTGTTGTGCCCAATTTTGACACAAACACAATCAAATTTAATACTTCATTATATTCAACACGCTTCAAATCAAAATCTCATTCCAATTCATTTTCATACCCACTTAAATCAATTTTTTTAGTTACAAATTTTATTTAGTCCAAACTGACTAATTCTCCATTTTACAAAATTCAAATATTCAGTTTCAATCCTATTTACTTAAAAATGCAAATTCATTTGTCTATCCACACTTTTATTTCCATCTTATAACTTTTTATTTAAGTAATCATTTCACTTAGTCTTCTTAGACTTTTCTTTAAATTCACTTTTACTTAACAATGTTTAATTACACTCCGATTCAATTTGAATTTTAAACTTCTATAAATTTTCTAAATTTAGTTACATTTGCTAACTTCTTTTAAATTTACTTCATTTAATTAGATTACATTCTAACTCATTTCGTTTTCTTACTTACTTCAAAATTTTAACTCTTCCTTAAGTTAAGTTTTCTATTCAAAAAAACTTCAATTTTATAAGTTCCCCAAACTTATTTATATTCCATAAACATTTTAAATAAGATTCCAGAGCCTTTTAAAAAATTCTCAACATTTCAAAATCATTTTTGAAATCAATTATATACACAATTCATTTGCATATCAATTTATCCATTGAATTTTAAAACCAAACCCAGTTTTGCAACAACTCCAATTTAAAACAATTTGGTAGCAGTTCCTCTCTTGGAAACTCGAAAATGAACATCGGTGATGCTGCAGTCATCATCAAAGTTATTTTCCAGCGACCAAAAAGAGTTTAGTGCTTTTACTTCCTTCAAAAATATTTCAAATATTTTTAAATTTCAAATCTCATCAGACCTCACATCTAATTCAAAAATATTTCCCAAATAATATCACTATTATTTCTCCAAAACCTTTGAGAATCATTTTCAAACTCAAAAGGAATTAAATTTCAAATTCCAAATCCTTTCAACTCATATTCAAATATTACTATGTTATTTTATCTCATTTTAATTATAAATCACACTATAATTCACATTTAAAAATTTCATTTGTTAAATGAATTTTATTTCCAAATCTTTGGTTATACCTTTATTTCCTTATTTCAATTAGCATAACAACAATGATAATAATTTAATATTATCACTTACTAACAACCAAGCAACCATATACTATAATAATTTACAAAATTATTTCTTTTATATACAAAAATAGTTTGGGCAAAATTATTTCATTTATCCTATTTTAAAACAATAATGTATCGGTTTATCTTGTTTAAGAGTTCAGAAATTCCTATCGATACAGTTGGTCAGACTGCACCGACCAGAATCTATAAACACTCAACCGATAAGTCAACACAATATAGAAACAATTTTTAGATTCACTAAAAAAAGCGCTCATATCTATTAATACACTTAAACTCATTCTAGTACTACGGACTCTATTACAATGAGTAATCCCCACGAGAGATAGGGTTCTCGCTTAACCTTCAGCTCTGATACCATAATGTAATGACCCGGTTTTTCGACGCCCAAAAATCGACATCAGTACATACATTGTATTAAATGCCGAACAATCGAATGCCCGAAAAAAACATACCGTTAGGGTTAAAGAAGAAGGAGGTAGAAGAAGAGAAAACAAACACAACCGAATCTTACCATCGCAGCGGAATAAAATATAATAGATAATAACTGATTTTTACACAAAAAAAACTATATCTGTTTTATACATTACATCATCAGAGGACATCAAAATCAAAACAATTACTGAACAGTTATATTAACTTGTCCTCACGAAAGCTGACTATACAGCTTTCATTGCACAGAGGAATATAAATCTATGGGAATACGCCTCGTCATCCAGCTCGTCTCCTAAGCTCCACAGCAGTCCATCTATACTCTATAATACTCGGTCTGACCCAAACATTATAGCGAAATAACACCCAGTCAGTCTAGAAAACCAGAGTGAGAAAACACACTCAGTTGGATTATTAAAGTTTTCAAAATTCTTTGAAATCAAAGGTATCTCGTAAGACTACGCCACAAATAAACATATCGGGTTTTTACCTTACGATAACCAAAACATTTCTTGTCAAATCCTCTGATATTATAATAGTGTCTATATACAAATACTTATTCAAACAGCGAAAATTGTTACATTCATTAAATTCCATCAATACTAGGTTCTACAAACAAAACCGTAAAGGCATGTAGGTAGAATGGGTTTCCATCAATGGCATGGTTACTGGGGTACCATCCGTCATAGTACGTGGTCTAGATCACTGTACCAAGGATCCACCCTGATCCCCTGCAACACAAGACCGGAGCTACCCCCTATTGGATAGTCCGAATAAGATCATCCCATGGTTGGGATCAGCTACCGCCCATACAGCCGAATAAAAAGAGACCTCTAGACAGAGATGACCTTACCCTAATTGGTTGATAGCCACATAGTCTTGTGTGCACCTCTCCTATTTTAGCCATTCCCAGTTGATGAGGCTTGAGGCCATGCGTTACCTTTTTAGCACACATACACTTTGAATGCTCACCGTCCTCCTGACGATGTTCTGAAAGCATTCGCCCATACAAGTCCGTTCCGGGTTCAAACGGAGCCGAAGGCACAACTCCTACTACATCCATTTTGGAATCACCCTCAAGATTAGTGGCGATTAGCCCTTACACTTCCCTGCTCCATCTTCGACTCCAAGTCTTATCTTCTTCACCGAAATGTTCAAACCGGATCGAAGTGGTTTTCGAGAAATTAATCCTGATCCCGGTCTCTTCAAAACGATCAACGCATTGGTCAATATTAACGGTCGGTTATTTAACTATCAAATAACATCCACAAACAATCATCAGATTTAGATAATTTCCCACATTATTTATCTCAAAATCTCTTCGCAAGCTTTTTTTCAACTCTTCAACTCTTTGAAAATAGTTTACAAATCACTTTTCTCTCGCGAAATAGATTTCCAAATATTGTTTACCTCCACTGAAATTCACCAAGTCTTAACACTTAGGTTTTATAATAATTTAAATCACTTTATCCAAAAATATATACTTTAAAACACTTAAATAAAAACTATTTTAAACAATTTATTTAAAATACTAGTTATGAATTTTATAATAACTTCTCGTGTAAAACTTTAAGCCAAAACAAACCTTTAAATAAAAGTTATGAAATTCTATACAAGTGTTTCAAATAAAAACTTAAGCCAACTATCTTTAAAATAAAAGTACTTTATAATATATAAATTTTAATAATTATCTTTTTAAATCATAATACCAATTAACCTTTTAAAATAATTATTTCTATAACTAATTTAATAAATATTTATCTTTAAAATTCTAAACAACTTAAATGATAATTTCTCAAATAACATTCTTTTAAAACAACTTTAAAACTTTTAACTTATACTTAAAAATCTCCTTTGAAAACGTACTTGGCTTTTCAGGGAAATAAACTTTTCTTTCACACCTTTAAAAACAAACCACTATTTATTTTTAAAACAAATTACCCATTCCTTTATAAATTCCCATCGTGAATTTATACTCCCAAATATCCATTGATATCTTATTTCACTTTATAAACCCAGTTTATGAATTCCATAGTCTCATCCTCCTTTTAAATCACAGTTTCAAATACTTAATCAGTTTTTAAATCGATTTTCAAAACCAACTCCATTTAAAACAAATTCCTTTTCTTACCCAATTTATTTTAAAACCCATTAATTCCATATTTGCTTCTATATTTATGATTTAAAATCTTATTTAAATTCTGAAAAATTAATTTCATACTTAATTTTAAAATTCTCCCTTTATTTCTCCCAAACAATTTTAAATCCTGAATTTAAAATAAGTTCTTCAATTTTTAAACAATACTAATTAAGTTCTCCAAATCCATTTATTTCCATTTATTAAAAATCCTTTTCCCCATACTTGGAATTTATTCAATAGGACTTCAAAAATCAACTTTTATCCTTTTTCAAATTCCTTCTTTTAATATATCCAATTCTCTAAAATTATTTTACTTAAAATTCTCTATTTTAATTTCCTTCCAAAAATCCAATTTATATTCTGATATCTTAAAATACCAAAATATATTCGGCCAAACCATAACATTCAATAATTTCAATTACCAATATAATCAGTCACAGATCATAAATAAATCATATCGTAGAATATGAAATAAATTCAAACATTTGAGGAATCCAGTTGGATCCCTCCAACTTGTTTCCCTACATCCATAGATGTTAGCACAATATAAAATACCAATTCCACTTCGAGATGGAAATCGTGGCACATGGGGTGATCCGCTATTACGTGGGGTGCGTAGGGGCTCATCCGCTATAAAATGCAGGAATCAATCACTCCAATATATGTATATATACATTACTACTATATATAACATCACATCCAGTCAATTCAATCATTCAACCAATAATTTATATTTAACTATTTTAATTTAAATGGAATTCCAAATGAGTGAGATTAACTCACCTTTGATTTTTGATTTGCAATCCATTCCATCTCGACTTGTTTCTTCATGATTTTAGACCTTGTATAAATATTTATACAATTTATTGATATTTGAAATAATCGAACAATCAATTTCCTTTTAATAAATTTAATTAACTAAAACTTTGATTTTAAATAAATAATTCTTCCCTTTTAAAAATCATTTTTTAACTAAAATAAATTTACTAAGTTAGTTAAACAATTTTTCACCAAATCCATTATTTGAAAATAAACTAGTAAACTAAAATATGCATATATGTATATATTTTTTAAACTACCTATGTATATATACTTATAAAGATATCGTATATAGATTTAAAAGGAAACTGATTTTTATATAAGTTTTCAGATAGTTAAAATTCCTATTTTTTTTGAAACTCTACCTATATATAATAATTTCTGATTTCCTATATACATGCATGTTTACTGTCTTACCTGAAAATATACATTCATTTAAATTCTAATGAAAATAAAGTTTCTTCCTAACATACATATTAAATTTAAAAATAGAAAAGGTTTTAAACTTTATTATAAAATATTTCCTTGTATACATATATATATATATATATATATATATATATATATATATATAGATTTATAGCAAAAACACAGCATATATCTCACCCCCGACCTCGATGCCATCACGACCTGACACCCTGACCTTCCAGTGCTAGAGTTCAAGTCACTCACCATCACGAGAGCCTCCTCCTCGCTCTTTCCCTAGCTGCTGCTTGGAGCCGCCGATGTCAAACCTTCCTAAGTCCATGCGTTCGAATGCAAACGCTAGCTTCGCCCTGATGCCCGCGCTCCACGTCGCGATCGCCACCGCCTCGAGCGAGATCTAACGCGTGCCTTGAGACGTCCCGCAAATCCGTACCCCTTGAATCATCAATATACTACCCTAATTGACTCAAGTGGAACAGAAATACGAACCATTAAGGTTAAAAGAAAAAGAGATAGAAGAAGAAGAAACTAAACAATATCAGAATCTCACAGTCGCAGCGGAATAAAATATAATAGTAACTATAGAACTTTACACAAAATGAAATCTATATCTGTTTATATACAACATATCATCAGAGTAACTCATACATCAATCAACACATAACAGACATACCATACAACATAGCAGCGGATATATATATATAGGTACATATAATACGTCTCGAACTCCAGCTCCTCTCCTGCTCCATAGCAACCTATCCTGAACATATAATACTCGGTCTGACCCGAGCATTATAATGAAATAACACCCGAGTCAGTCTGGAATACCAGCTGATAATAATGCACACAATTGATTATTAAAGTTTCAAAAATCCTTTTGAAAACAAAAGCGTCTCGTAAGACCACGCCACAAATAAACATGTCGGGTTTTTACCTTACGATAGCTAAAACACTTTTTATAGAAATCCTCTGATATTATAATAGGGTCTATTTACAAATACTTATAAAATAGCCGAAATTGTTACATTCATTAAATTCCAGCTACTAGCCACCGAAGTGGGTAATACAAACAAAACTCGTACAAGGCTCGTAGGGAAAATGGATTTCCAACAATGACTAGGCACTGGGGTACCACCTGTCACAGTACGTGGTCTAGATCACAGTACCGAGGACTACTCCCTTCGTCCCCTGCAACACAAGACCGGAATCACCTATGGGCAATTCCGAATAAGATCACCCCGCGGTTGGGATCAGCAACCGCACCACTAAGCCGAAATAAAAAGGAACCTCTAGACAGGGATGACCTTAC
This sequence comes from Allium cepa, assembly GCA_030765085.1. Lineage (NCBI taxonomy): Eukaryota > Viridiplantae > Streptophyta > Magnoliopsida > Asparagales > Amaryllidaceae > Allium > Allium cepa. The sequence continues at coordinate 151,849,817 of CM060932.1, read as the reverse complement.
TCTCCAGTGGGGGCTACCCACGAAGCCTTGCTGCATATCCCCTGATTTTCAGTCATTCCCGGTTGGTGAGGCTTGAGGCTTAACGTTACCTTTATAGCACATGTCCCTTAGAATGCCCATCGTCCGCTGACGATGTCACGAAGCATTCGTCCATACAAGTCCGTCCCGGGTTCGAACGGAACCGAAGGTACTATTCCTACTACATCCATTTTGGAAATATCCTCAGGATTAGTAGCGACTAGCCCTTGCACTTCACTGCTCCATCTTCGACTCCGAAAACGTTTTATCGCACGAAAACGTACAAACCGGATCGAAGTGGTTTTCGAGAAATAAATCTCGATCCCGGTCTCTTCGAAACGATCAACGCATTTGTCCAATATTGATAGTCGGTGATTTAACTATCAATTTATATTCATAAACATCCATAGCATCCATCACACAATAAATAATATTCCATACTATTTATTTACCTCAAATATCTTTAAAAGATATATTACCAAATTTCCAAATCTCATTTGAAAACATTCCCCAAAATTCCTCCTTTACAAGGTAAATCATTTACCATATATTTCCATTGGAAATATCCAAGTTCAAAACAGTTTAGATTTAAAACAGTTAAAAACATTTTAATTTAAAGTATACTTTAAATAGATAAATTTACTACTAATTATTTAATCCAAATATAATTCCAAAATTTTTAAAGCAAAACTGTTTAAAAGATATAGCTTAATTTAAATTAAGGTTAAGTTATACTATATATTAAAATAAAGTGGTAAAAAGATTAACTCTTATTTCAATATACTTAGGTCAAAACTAGCTTTTAAAACAAATCCATTTGTAAACATAATTATTAAAATATTTATAAAATTTTACTATTGCTAATTTATAAAAAATCACTTTAAAATAATAATTTTTAAAACATTCTTTAAGACCAGTTTAAGATTTTAAAACTTCTTTTTATAAAATCAATTTAAAACTCGAACTTGGATTTTCCTTAGGAAATCTCATTTCTACTAAATCATCACAGAAATCCTTCTCACGATTTCTGTCCATTTATTAAATTTAGTTTTAGGGTTTTATAACATAAATTTATTTCCCAAAACTTCAACTAATAACATTTAAATTAATTATCATTCCAAATTTTAAAACTTCCAATTTACATTTTAAAATAGATTTCAGATTTTAATCCCTTTTAAATCCATTATTTGACAATACCTTTATTTCTCTAAATTCGATTTATCAAATATAATTAATTTTGGATTTATAACTTATCCAGTAATATTCCTTTACAAATTTATTTCAGTTTTCCATTCAAATCAGGTTTCGAATATTTATATTCTCTTAATTTCTTATTTAACCATTTCTCAATTTCTTTGAAACCCAATTTAATTTCTTTATAATTAAAACTGCAATTTTCTTTATAACTAATATTCTGGGTTTATAGTTTAAACCACAATATCACAATGCAATTAAATCCCAACTTATCAATCACAATATATAAACAGGCATAATCATCAATATAAAAATATTACTACTTTGTGAGGAATCCCGTTGGATCCCTCCAACCTGTTTTCCCTGCATCCACAAATATTAGCACAACAGTATATATATATCAATTCAATTTGATAATAACTAACATATTCAGCTAACATCCAAACAAACAATCAATACTAGCTATCTACTTTACTAGTATCCAGATGTGAGTGAGAATAACTCACCTTGAGATTCGGCGAGCGTTCGAAATTTAAATTAAACCGAACGACGTTCGATTTAACCTAAATTTCTACTTGCCCGGAATGAATCCGGGACTGTTCCACTGCGAAGTACGTCTCTCTGCGATTCCAACGCTTCGAAAATCGTTAAATTCTGAGAACATACGAACGAGTTACGATTTTATAAAGTTCTGTATATAATCTAAAACAAATTCTTTTTTTTTTTTTATACCAAAGAAAACACGGCCGCACAAATCTTCCATCTTCCTCAATCACACGCAAATACCAGGCAAAGCCGAACCCATCAGCCCATATTAGGGCACGAAAATCGCAACCTCCACGTCCATTGTGAACTCGATCAGGTGCCTCCCCTCCGAAGCCTGTCACACCCTCTACCCACGCCCTGCATGCGATGGAGCTCGGTGCTCTGTCCATCTCAAAAATCGTGCATGAACGGGTCGCGTTCGAGCCCCTGTAACCTCCTATCCACTTCGCCAAATCCCATCATACCCGTTCACTTCGAAGATCGTATGACTCTCTACGATTTTCTAGTAGAAAATTTCTTGAATAAATGCAAGGATTGAGTGAAAAGTGGAGGAGAAAGAGGGAGAACGTCGGCCATTGAATACAAAGAAGCGGCGGCCTGATGAATGAGTTAGGGTTTAGGAGAATATAATAATATATATGATTGTTTAATAATAATTTAATCAACAAATTTTCTCAATTTATTCACAAATGCAAACGAACTCCAATTCTCACATTCCGACAGGCGATTCTAGGGTTTTTCCGCGTTCCGGACACAATGGAACAGGTTTCGTAAGCTAATTCGGTCGCATGCACGAGTTATGAGATTAAACGATCAATTTAATTTAAACCGATTAAAACGATTTCGATGCGTTTCGAGCTGCCGGGGTCAAACGACAACTCCGATTGCTACGAAAATTGAAATCCGATAATAACTAACTATTACGGATCCAATGAAACTGGTTTCGTCGAATTCCGAGACTGTGTCCCGGAAGGCTATTTTAACTCGTCTATTAAATTAAGCAATTTTCGAAATTAGCGAAATCACTCAAAATTTTCCACTTTTAAAATTTTATTAACTTAATTATAATTCATATTGAATTTATAAATACATTAGAAATTATCCTGGTTCATTCTGGACTTAAACCGGATTAATTGCAATATTTAATAATATTAAATTCATTTTTAAATTAATATAAAATTCCAAATAATAATTTATCAGCTTCAAAATTCATCCAAGGTCCAATATTCAAACTCAAACCCAATTAGACCTAAATTAAATTTTAGAATCTAATTTATATCTATTTTCACTCAGTATTACCAATTAACCCAATCCTAATATTATACTATTATTAATCAAATTTCAATTTAATTGCCATATTTGAAATTAATCAAAGTTTATTGATTTAACTAAATTCTTTTATTTAAAAATTCAAATTATAATTCATATTCAACATTTAAAATGAATTAAATGTTAAATTTTGGCGACCCAAAATTCCGGGTCGTTACATTTCTTCCCCCTTATAAAAATTTCGTCCCCGAAATTTGTATAAGGTAGAACATACTCTCAAACCCATTTACTTACCCCATTTGCTTAGTTAAAAGCTTATATACACTTCACAAAATCCTTTTTGCTCAATTCCCAAACTTGTTTGCTTTACTTCCCTAAAGCTTCAATTTTAATTTATAACCTTCCAAGTTAATTAACTTTTCCCAAAATCCAAAAATTTTCTAACTCCCAAAATTTTCGAAATATTTTGGCAGAGTCTCCCCTGTACGGAGGAGCTTCTGCGATATCGCAGGATACACAAATATATATACATCGGCCCACACGGCCGGAAACCAAAATATAACACAAGATATATATCTTTTCCAATTTTATTAGCGTAGGCGTACCTTTAAGCAAATTTTTAAAAGCAAGCGGCTAATATATCGCATATACGCGTTCCAACTCTCTCGAACGCTTCCCGTACCTGTGCTTACTCAAACAAACTCATTAGTTTCAAAGATATGAGTATTTAACAACATTTCAAATGAAAATGCAAGCCAACTTATCCATTTCCATTCCAAACAACACTTTGCATGATTTCATAAGTAAATCCATATTTTATAATATGCACACAGTTCATTTTCTAATGCCAAATCCCATTTTATTTCACATAAATGATTTACATACAAGTTCGGCCATTCCAATTCATAATTACTACTACAAATTTATATTCACTTCAATATAATGAATATATGCATTTAATTCATTTACCTTACCTTTATACTCAAATCCCTTTATTAAGATTTAGCCCATTCTATTTCATCCAAACTAACTTCGTTTTATTACACTTGAAATGGTTTACATTCAAGTTCATTATATACCATTTATTAATCTCAACTAATTCATTTCCCAATTTGATTTACAATCAAATTTTATTTTAAGCATGAAACATGAGTATTTCTTTTATAATTCATTTCTCATTCATATGCAAACATCACTTATCCAGAAGTCAATTCATTCCAATTGATTTAAAAACCCATTCCATATGCTATTTTAAATCAATTCACTTGCATTCTTTCACAAACTCCTTAAATTAGATTCCAATCCATATCAATTTATTCAAACATCAATTCAATTGCATAACACCTCAATTCTTTCTTGCATACCAAATTTAGTTTCATTTTAATTGGACTCCACTTAATCAAATTCCAATTTATCCAAAACCAATTTAGTTGTTTAAACAACTCAATTCTAAATACATTCAAATATTCCAGTCATTCAAGCAAAATAATTGCCACTTAAGCTTATGACCATTTAAAATAAATTTTCAACTTAGATTCATATTAGTCTTACTCCATTACAAGGTTCACAACTCAAACATTTTTTTTTTTTCCAATGCAATTGTTAAATTACATTTCCTTACATCTTATTTCATTAACCAATCCAAGTTTATATTAATATCATTCTACTTACAATTCAACTTTTTAAATAACATTCTTATTCACACCTTTCAAATTTTATTATTTATCTTAAGTTTATATTCTTGCTTTTTATCTTTCAAATCTCATCCTTATATTTCCAATGCATTTCCCATATCACAATATTATTAAAGCCATTCCACTTGCAAATTTAAATTTTATTATCTAACAAATTTAATTCAACATTACTTACTAAAGCTCATTCTCAACCATTTTATTTTTCTTTCAATTTGTTTAAGTTCTTTAACAATATTTTCATTATTTCCTTATAAATCAAATTATATTTTCATTTGATTCTCATTCAAATCAAATTTAATTCATATACGAATTTAATGCTCTTTGTTTAGTTATCCAATCCATGTTAAGTTCATTTTATTAACAAAGAGTCCATTCAAATTATTTCTTTCCGTTGAATTTTATTTACAATTCAACTATCCCAGCATAAGCTAAATTCATTTCCATCCCCACAATAAACATTTGTTACCACAAATTTAAACCCCATGCCACAATTGGATTTTCATTTACTTTCCAAATTTTGACTAAACTACCAAAATTCTATTCATCTCATTACAATACACATTCCATTAAATTGTAATTTAATTTAGTCAATACCCAAATCCGTATTAGGTTTTTAATACACTTTCCCAATTCACCCTGAATCCATTTATAATATCACCATTTTCCAATTATTCCATTTAACAATTTAAATCCCTACCTTTCCTTATAATTCTTTAAATAGAATTTAAATTTCTTTCAATATTATTTGTTTCACAACTGAAATTTAATTACAATTTCATTATCACAACAAATTTTATTTCCATTTAAGAGTTTAAGTTGCTTATTTAAGTCCTCTTCCATTTAATAAATTTGCAACTTTACTTCCATTCAAGATTTTAAAGTGCTCACTTAAGTCCATTCTCATTTTGTAATCTCCAATTTAAGTTACTTAATAACTTAAGAATGTGAATTCCTTAACGCAATTATAAGCAATTTACATTTCACCTTTTATATCCAATTCATTTAGATTGGATTCATTTTCAAATTCCCAAATTTAATTCTCCATATACAAGTTCAAAACTTGTTTACTAACTTAAGTTCATTCACTTCTTTATATCCCACCTTACCTTATCTCAATTCACAATTTCATTTGAGATTAAGTTTGAATTCACCATACCATTCAACTACTTCCATTTGTGATTATAATCTCACTTTCAATTTTTATAAGTTCACCAACTTATTTATTTTAAAAGCTTATATTGCTCATTTTACTCCACCATCATTTTATAATCACAATTCTAAATTCCATATATATATATATACATCTGAATTCTTCAGGATACAAATTCCCTTAATTTATTTCTTTGCAAACTTCAAATTCACAACCTCAAACTATAAGTATAATACTTAATAGCTTATGGGTATAATCTATTACACAACAACCCAAATTTTCAAATCAACTTACTTTTGATTTAAACCCAAATCCATTTAATTCTGGGTCCAATATATTTAACTTGTCCAAGTTAAATTTAAATTTCAATTCACTTCAATACCCTTCATTTACTTCAATACATTTTATTCACTTTCAATTACTCAAATTAAATTTTAATTCCATGATTAAAATTTCTCATTTCCTTCTTATTAGCATTAGCTCCACTTAACAAATTCAATAGTTGATTCATTTCAACTTTACTCATTATTTAATTAGAACTTTCCCAGAATTCAATTTACCCGGTTTTATCTCAAAACCATTTTGAAATATATCAAATATATATACCCATTTGGTATATCAAATTTCCATGTTTTCCAAACCAATTTGTTTGTACCCAAAACAATTTGTTCATATCCCAAACAAATTTCCATTTTTGAAATATCCAAAACAACTGTTATCCCCAACAAATCCAAACAATACCATAACCAATTACTAGGGAAGCAATCCATCACTTTAGAAACTCGAAAATGAATTCTAATGATGTGGCCAGCATCATCAGGATTATTTTCCAGCGACTGCAGTGAGTTCAATGCTTCTTATTTTCCCAAATTTATTTCAAAACAGTTGCCATTCAAAAATATTACCCAAAACAACATTCCATTATTGCCTTCAAACATATTGGAAAACATTCCCAAACTTTTATTTTCAATACATTTAAAATCCTTTCCAAAACTTCCGGGTTAAAATTCTGGTTTAAATTCAAATCTAGTTATTTTATTTTGTATAATTTATACCCTCAGAATTTATTTGGTTGCAACCAATTCAAGTTTAAGATTAAACGTTGGATTCTTATTTGCACCATATTTAATTAATTCTATCTGGTTATAAACTATTTTAATATTTTATAATCTTATTCACTTATCATTTCAAATTTGGTCAAATTCAAGATTCTTATTTGATTTTCAATATTTGGCAACCAAACAGTCAAATATATATAATTTCCAAAAATTATTCTCTTTATATCAAAATATAATTTTGGATAAAATTATTTCATTTATCCACTTTAAAACAATACTATGTCGGTTTATCTTGTTTAAGAGTTTAGAAACCCCTATCGATACGGTTGTACTTCCCGCACCGACCAGAATTCATAAACACTCAACCGATAAGTCAACACAGTATAAAAACAATTTTATAAACACTAACAAGTACGCTCTCATATTTATTATTACGCTCAACTCATTATAGAGTCCTATTGACTCTATTAAATGAGTAATTATCCCACCAAAGCCTAGGTTGTCGCCAACCTAAGCTCTGATACCAAGTGAGACGTCCCGCAAATCCGTACCCCTTGAATCATCAATATACTACCCTAATTGACTCAAGTGGAACAGAAATACGAACCATTAAGGTTAAAAGAAAAAGAGATAGAAGAAGAAGAAACTAAACAATATCAGAATCTCACAGTCGCAGCGGAATAAAATATAATAGTAACTATAGAACTTTACACAAAATGAAATCTATATCTGTTTATATACAACATATCATCAGAGTAACTCATACATCAATCAACACATAACAGACATACCATACAACATAGCAGCGGATATATATATATAGGTACATATAATACGTCTCGAACTCCAGCTCCTCTCCTGCTCCATAGCAACCTATCCTGAACATATAATACTCGGTCTGACCCGAGCATTATAATGAAATAACACCCGAGTCAGTCTGGAATACCAGCTGATAATAATGCACACAATTGATTATTAAAGTTTCAAAAATCCTTTTGAAAACAAAAGCGTCTCGTAAGACCACGCCACAAATAAACATGTCGGGTTTTTACCTTACGATAGCTAAAACACTTTTTATAGAAATCCTCTGATATTATAATAGGGTCTATTTACAAATACTTATAAAATAGCCGAAATTGTTACATTCATTAAATTCCAGCTACTAGCCACCGAAGTGGGTAATACAAACAAAACTCGTACAAGGCTCGTAGGGAAAATGGATTTCCAACAATGACTAGGCACTGGGGTACCACCTGTCACAGTACGTGGTCTAGATCACAGTACCGAGGACTACTCCCTTCGTCCCCTGCAACACAAGACCGGAATCACCTATGGGCAATTCCGAATAAGATCACCCCGCGGTTGGGATCAGCAACCGCACCACTAAGCCGAAATAAAAAGGAACCTCTAGACAGGGATGACCTTACTCTCCAGTGGGGGCTACCCACGAAGCCTTGCTGCATATCCCCTGATTTTCAGTCATTCCCGGTTGGTGAGGCTTGAGGCTTAACGTTACCTTTATAGCACATGTCCCTTAGAATGCCCATCGTCCGCTGACGATGTCACGAAGCATTCGTCCATACAAGTCCGTCCCGGGTTCGAACGGAACCGAAGGTACTATTCCTACTACATCCATTTTGGAAATATCCTCAGGATTAGTAGCGACTAGCCCTTGCACTTCACTGCTCCATCTTCGACTCCGAAAACGTTTTATCGCACGAAAACGTACAAACCGGATCGAAGTGGTTTTCGAGAAATAAATCTCGATCCCGGTCTCTTCGAAACGATCAACGCATTTGTCCAATATTGATAGTCGGTGATTTAACTATCAATTTATATTCATAAACATCCATAGCATCCATCACACAATAAATAATATTCCATACTATTTATTTACCTCAAATATCTTTAAAAGATATATTACCAAATTTCCAAATCTCATTTGAAAACATTCCCCAAAATTCCTCCTTTACAAGGTAAATCATTTACCATATATTTCCATTGGAAATATCCAAGTTCAAAACAGTTTAGATTTAAAACAGTTAAAAACATTTTAATTTAAAGTATACTTTAAATAGATAAATTTACTACTAATTATTTAATCCAAATATAATTCCAAAATTTTTAAAGCAAAACTGTTTAAAAGATATAGCTTAATTTAAATTAAGGTTAAGTTATACTATATATTAAAATAAAGTGGTAAAAAGATTAACTCTTATTTCAATATACTTAGGTCAAAACTAGCTTTTAAAACAAATCCATTTGTAAACATAATTATTAAAATATTTATAAAATTTTACTATTGCTAATTTATAAAAAATCACTTTAAAATAATAATTTTTAAAACATTCTTTAAGACCAGTTTAAGATTTTAAAACTTCTTTTTATAAAATCAATTTAAAACTCGAACTTGGATTTTCCTTAGGAAATCTCATTTCTACTAAATCATCACAGAAATCCTTCTCACGATTTCTGTCCATTTATTAAATTTAGTTTTAGGGTTTTATAACATAAATTTATTTCCCAAAACTTCAACTAATAACATTTAAATTAATTATCATTCCAAATTTTAAAACTTCCAATTTACATTTTAAAATAGATTTCAGATTTTAATCCCTTTTAAATCCATTATTTGACAATACCTTTATTTCTCTAAATTCGATTTATCAAATATAATTAATTTTGGATTTATAACTTATCCAGTAATATTCCTTTACAAATTTATTTCAGTTTTCCATTCAAATCAGGTTTCGAATATTTATATTCTCTTAATTTCTTATTTAACCATTTCTCAATTTCTTTGAAACCCAATTTAATTTCTTTATAATTAAAACTGCAATTTTCTTTATAACTAATATTCTGGGTTTATAGTTTAAACCACAATATCACAATGCAATTAAATCCCAACTTATCAATCACAATATATAAACAGGCATAATCATCAATATAAAAATATTACTACTTTGTGAGGAATCCCGTTGGATCCCTCCAACCTGTTTTCCCTGCATCCACAAATATTAGCACAACAGTATATATATATCAATTCAATTTGATAATAACTAACATATTCAGCTAACATCCAAACAAACAATCAATACTAGCTATCTACTTTACTAGTATCCAGATGTGAGTGAGAATAACTCACCTTGAGATTCGGCGAGCGTTCGAAATTTAAATTAAACCGAACGACGTTCGATTTAACCTAAATTTCTACTTGCCCGGAATGAATCCGGGACTGTTCCACTGCGAAGTACGTCTCTCTGCGATTCCAACGCTTCGAAAATCGTTAAATTCTGAGAACATACGAACGAGTTACGATTTTATAAAGTTCTGTATATAATCTAAAACAAATTCTTTTTTTTTTTTTTATACCAAAGAAAACACGGCCGCACAAATCTTCCATCTTCCTCAATCACACGCAAATACCAGGCAAAGCCGAACCCATCAGCCCATATTAGGGCACGAAAATCGCAACCTCCACGTCCATTGTGAACTCGATCAGGTGCCTCCCCTCCGAAGCCTGTCACACCCTCTACCCACGCCCTGCATGCGATGGAGCTCGGTGCTCTGTCCATCTCAAAAATCGTGCATGAACGGGTCGCGTTCGAGCCCCTGTAACCTCCTATCCACTTCGCCAAATCCCATCATACCCGTTCACTTCGAAGATCGTATGACTCTCTACGATTTTCTAGTAGAAAATTTCTTGAATAAATGCAAGGATTGAGTGAAAAGTGGAGGAGAAAGAGGGAGAACGTCGGCCATTGAATACAAAGAAGCGGCGGCCTGATGAATGAGTTAGGGTTTAGGAGAATATAATAATATATATGATTGTTTAATAATAATTTAATCAACAAATTTTCTCAATTTATTCACAAATGCAAACGAACTCCAATTCTCACATTCCGACAGGCGATTCTAGGGTTTTTCCGCGTTCCGGACACAATGGAACAGGTTTCGTAAGCTAATTCGGTCGCATGCACGAGTTATGAGATTAAACGATCAATTTAATTTAAACCGATTAAAACGATTTCGATGCGTTTCGAGCTGCCGGGGTCAAACGACAACTCCGATTGCTACGAAAATTGAAATCCGATAATAACTAACTATTACGGATCCAATGAAACTGGTTTCGTCGAATTCCGAGACTGTGTCCCGGAAGGCTATTTTAACTCGTCTATTAAATTAAGCAATTTTCGAAATTAGCGAAATCACTCAAAATTTTCCACTTTTAAAATTTTATTAACTTAATTATAATTCATATTGAATTTATAAATACATTAGAAATTATCCTGGTTCATTCTGGACTTAAACCGGATTAATTGCAATATTTAATAATATTAAATTCATTTTTAAATTAATATAAAATTCCAAATAATAATTTATCAGCTTCAAAATTCATCCAAGGTCCAATATTCAAACTCAAACCCAATTAGACCTAAATTAAATTTTAGAATCTAATTTATATCTATTTTCACTCAGTATTACCAATTAACCCAATCCTAATATTATACTATTATTAATCAAATTTCAATTTAATTGCCATATTTGAAATTAATCAAAGTTTATTGATTTAACTAAATTCTTTTATTTAAAAATTCAAATTATAATGCATATTCAACATTTAAAATGAATTAAATGTTAAATTTTGGCGACCCAAAATTCCGGGTCGTTACATGCCTCTTCTCATTTGATTTGGAATTTGAGAATTTCGAACTAAGGAGGAACATGCGAATTCATACCAGCTTCGTTCTACACTTTTTTTTATAAAAATCAAACGAATTCGATTTGATTTCGGATGAAAGAAGGGTTGACGATTTTAATTTCAAAAATTTTCAGCCGTTAGAATTTTCAAAAGAGGGAAAATGGATTAAATATAAATGCCCGGTTATTATAATTTTTTTTCTTTCTTCTTTTGATTAATCAGATAGCTTTTTAAAAAAAAGAAGAAGAGGGGTACATCTGATGCACGATCGACAAGGCATGAGACACGTGTTTTAATAAGGAGGAAACGTGTTTAAATTTGTTTACTGTATGTGAATATATATATTTAATTCAAATTCAAATTCAAATCATCTCGATTGACACAGTCTAAAATTTCGAACCCCTATCGAGGCATGCCGCTAGGCGTTTATAATGTTATACCCCTATTCTGACTGCAATGGTTAAGGTTACGAGTCCTAATTCGATCGTATGGAGAAGATAGATTTTTGGACCTAGTTATCATATTGAATTTTCGATAAAGATTTCAGCACGTTTATATATCGTACGACCTCACGACAACTTCAAACACTACGAAAATTGAAATCCGATAATAATACACTATTACGGATCCAATGGAGCTAGTTTCGTCGAATTCCAAGACTATGTCTCGGAAGGCTATTTTTAATTAGCAATTTAAACGATATGTTTTTGAAACTTAACAAAACCCTTTTAAATCTAATTTTAAAAGTTCTATTACCTTCAATATTGTCAATATAAGTTTTATAAGACTTTAAAATATTTTAACATGCTTAAAATCCCAGATTCAAAACTTTACCCAATTTTCGGTCATAAAATTCAATATTTAATTTATCCAATAAATACCGATATTTGAAATTCAAGTTAGAAACTAACTGTTAAATATTTAAAATCAATTAAATATCCAATTTTAAATATCTAAAATTCCGGGTTGTCACACTTGTAGTACATATTTTGTTAGGGAGAAAAAGGAAGTCAAAAAGATATAATAGGGTTTAGATCTGGATATTTAGAAGTTTAATGGTAAATGGAAATTATATATTTTTAAGAAATATTGAATTTAATTCATTGTAAATCTATACCTCATATGCCTGGATTAATTATTTAGAGTTTTAGGCTTCATTATACGCATGTAATGAAATTTAAAACCCATATATATTCTATGAACTGTTAACTTGAATTTGGAAAATAAGAGTTTAAGTGGTAGTCCTAAATTAACAAGATTTTTGTAGAATTCCAAATATGTGGATTTAAATGGCATATGTTAGTTGATATGAAATACAAGTTATTATAAATTGAATTGGGATTTAAGCAGTGTTTTAATTCATTGGAATGAAGTGCATTGCAATGTGAATTTCTATAAATTATCCATTTCTGTAGTTAAGAAAAAAAGTGTATCGTTTGAAGTGACAAGGAATATACCTAAAAGAAACAGATGTATAAAATTAGGTTCTTTATCGTACATTACTCTGTCTATTTCAATAAATAAAAAATCATAATTTCTTGTAATTTCAAACATAACACAAAACAACTTTTACGAAAGTTATAGAAGTTTACAATGTCAACAATTTCTTTTAAGGAAGATGTACTTCCAACACATTAAAATGCAGATACCCCTAGGTACAAACTAAAGAATTGTAAGTAGTGATGATAATAAAAGTATAAATGTAAAAATAATATAGAAATAAAAGACAAGCTAAAAATTAAATAATAAGCGACGAAATGTTGGTAAAATATTAAAATGAGTAAGTAATGAAGTTAACCAAAGGAAGATGATATAAAAAGGAATGGTAAATTGAACTAATAATAAAAAGGGAAATGAAGAGTAAGAATATTTAAATCTCTTAAATTAAAAGTGAGTGGTAAATGACACTAAATTGACACTAATGAAATAAAAAGTAAATGCATGTAAAGATAAAGGAATATTATTAATAGTTGAACATTAAAGGCATAATAAATAAATAAGTATGAATACACACACATGCAACCTCACATATGTTTCAACCGTTTAGGGAGTATTAAGTAACAAGTTGGTATTTCCTGGATGGTGTTAGGAAATATAAATGGAATGGTGAGCAAGGCTCGATGCTATGACAGGGAGATTGGAAAATATACGGGAATAGGTGTTGTTTCATAGGTCGAGAACATCATCGATCCCGAGTGGACAACGAAAAGATGGAAGTTATGCCTAAACTATCTATCTCCTAATAGTGTAGATCCTGTTTAGGACAAGCTTCACCTTATAGTTATTTGCTTGTTTTTTTGTTGTTAGGAGGCAATGTTAGATAACCCTTTTGTGGAGATCTTTTAAATATGAATAGAATACGACTAAACTTTTGTGATGTCGTTATTAGGCGGTAACAGAGTTCCTTGTTATGCACGATGATGAGGAAGTGATACTGCATTGATGATGGATCCTGACGAGATGTTGGGTTATGGATACTAGAGGGGAAAGCCTCTTGTTCTAAAGGGGACTGTGGTACTTTTATACACACATGTATGTGTTATTGTCTACCTAGGATGGATGGAGTATATCGTACAAGTACGTGGAGTTAAGACGACTAAGTAAAACAATAAACATAACATGTAATAGAGCGCAATCGGCATAAACTAGTGTTGCATATAAAGTATGTAATTAACTAGTTACCAAAACATTGTTCTGACACCCACTTCCCGGTTACAACCTACGTGATAGCTTTAAGGGACAGATACTGGTACAAGGTGAGAATGGTGTAAGGATAGATTTCCTTTTGCATACTCAACATCGATAAAGACACCAAGATTAAAGGTGTCGGCCTTGGTCAGTAATATATGATTTATTATACTTAACTATTCCGCTATGAGTTTATGCCGACATTGCTTTGATATACTTTTGCCATTTGCAGGATATCAAACACCAACGATCCGTACATTGATGTTGTTAGATTTTCGATTTAGCAAAAATTCGGACTTACTAAGGTACGAGTTGTCACAACCGTTGGCGTTGATTAGATACTAAGAAATTGTGTTATTAATAACGCCAATTGATAACACATTATTCTAAGGCATTATTGTTTATCTTTGATAATTAACTTTTTTTAACTTTATTGTTCTATTTCCACACGTATTGCTTGGCCCCAAAAACAAAACCCCTTCCAAAATTTTCATCTCACTCTCAAAATACTTTATAGCTTCTCATCTTCCTCCAATGCAAGGCCTAAATAATAGTAACTAATTTTCGTTCACTCATCTCGCTTGACATCACTGATCTTCGATTTAGCTTGCCATCCCCTTTCTCTGATCCAGCTCTTTAGTGGCTCCGAAGTCAACCGAAATTTCTGCTTGAGATATATTTCTGTTATCAATTGTCTACTCGAATATTTGCTAAATTTTCTGCTCTAGGAAATCATTGCTCTAGTAAATTATCGCTCTAGTAAAGTATCTTCTCGGATTTCTAGATTAAAATTTCAAGGTTATGTTTATTATTTTGTGCAATTAGTTTCAACTGCTTGCACGATTTTTTTGGATAGTAGGCTTGGTTGAAAATCTCTTTATTTAACTTTTAATGGACTCTACTGCTGAAAATGCATTCATATTGGTGGTTGGCACCACTAGAGGTTTTTCTTTCACATTCGTATCTTAAGCTAGAATTTTGATTACGTTCACTGTATAGCTAGAATTCATGTTTAGCATAGTGAGTTTTAGTAGTTTGAATCAACCTTTTCATGTGAAGACTATTTAGGTTTTAGGCAAATGAAGTTATATGCAGTACTGCTACTGTTGTCTAGTGCAATATTTCTAAAGACCGAAGTACTTATTAAATACTTTGAGTATACATTCAAGAAATGAATTTTTAACAGCGACTATAACTCGATAATTTTGGGCATGATATTTATGTATGTTTACATTTTGACAAATTTGTATAAACTACGTATGTATTTTTCTTCTTTTTTTGTGGACTGGCTTTGATCTGACAGGTACCATCTCTAACACTTATGTATTACAACTTTAATATTGACATATTTCAAAATTGCCCTCCAATGATGTAATTAAGGCACATAACGTATCTAAAGATCTCATTCTCAATTCAATAAGAAAATGCGTTACAGACCATGAAAGATGCATCTAAAATATGTGTGTTTACTGTTTATACCATCCTGCGTGTCATGACCTCAAATTATGATCTATATGCCCTTTAAACTGCATGAAATCTTATGACTTTAGCCAAAGTAGTTTGGCCATCTTGATTTATTGATGAAAATATTCATGTCATGCTAAATCTTAATTTATGTAACTTTAGGATCTCCTGCACAGTCATTCAAATAGAACCGAACATTTAACATCTTATTTTTTGTTAGAGTTCTGAAATACAAGGTGGTTTAAGTATAGTATTTTTTTTCCCCATGGTTAAAAAATTAACCTGATGTTTGTGGAAATAATCGGCAATTTTTTGGTAGTAGATAAAACATTGATATGATATTAGTATTTTCATTTACTAATTTTTTATGTGGCATTTTACATTATTTTAGGTTGATAAATTTAATCAGGTAATATTGATTTACTATAGTGAAGTGCAGAAATAGTACGTGTAGCTTGTGTTTGTAATACACCCTGAAAGAAAGACAAGAAACAGGGAGAATGGTTCTGTTTTTTATCGATCAACCAAGTTTACTTTCCCCTAAAATTCAGGTAACTACAATATGGATTAAGAACCATGTTACACTCAATTTTTACTTTCATATCATCATATTTGCATGAAATTGTGTCTACAGATGGTCTTTTCTGCTTATGCTTTAGCTCAATATGAGAAATTTTGGTACTCTCAAAATGTAAGTGCTGTGTCACCTAAATCTAAAGCACAAAACTAATATTTATTGGCATTGTAAGTACTTTTTATATCATGTTAATTAGGTATTTTTTATATTTGAAATTGGAAACTTATTATCTCTTATGTAGGATGCAGGTGATCCAACTATAGGCTTCTTGCTAGACGAAATGGATAAATGTAGCAGTTAGTTCGCAAATACGTTGCAGGTATTCTTTGTATTTTATCTAACAACAGTGAAGTTTATGATACACGATTGTTACAACATGCACAAGATTTGCTTCTCACTACTTCGAATTACTTGCGTAACATTACTTCATTAACTGATTTATTTACATTAGAGTTTCATTTAATGGTATTTGCTGCCATTTTAAGTATATTATATATAGACTATTTGGTCTACAAGTACAAAATAATCTTACGCTTATTTCATAGGATCGGATTTCTCAATTATTCTGCTGTTGATGTATTGACCTCTAAACATTATGAATGACTTTGTTAATCAGGGAAGTGCATTTCCTGATGTCGGAGCAGGTTAGATAGTATGCCGGAGCAGGTTAGAAAGTATATCGAAGCAGGTTACTTAGGTAAGTCACCTATATTAGATTCTGGAGCATAATTTCTGTTGATGGTACAAACCCGTTTATAGAAATGTTAGTATAAGAAGGTGTAAGTTGTATTACAACTCAATGCTATCAGCAAAAGAACTGATTTTTTTTTTCACAATCGAAGTTTATTTCATTACATGCAAGCTCTTTATAGCTTTTAAACAATTTTATTATTAGAAAATTGGGTACATGGTTCACTATTTCTTTGAAGTTGTTATAATATATGTATATTATAAAGTGAATATGCTTGTACATTGTTTTGTTTAGTCCCACATCGTGGGATAAGTTCGGTCCTTATTTCTGAAGCCTTTATATAAAGTAGGTCATGTAATGTAAATAGATATCTATTCTCAGAAGTGAATAATATATTTTTTGTTTCTCTCTTCAGTGACTTCTATTTTCTTTATCTATAATACGTTATCAGCACGATGTTTTATTTATTTATTTTTATGCATTTAAGATCTGTTTCTTTTCTCTTGGGATCTAATTTTATTTCGTAGATCAAATTTCGTTTTGTAAACATTTGTTTTGATCTCATTTCTTTTTCCTGGATCTCATTTTGTATATCTTATAATGTTGATCTAATTATGTGAATCTAATATTATTTATTTGTATAGATCTAACTTTGTAGACTTCATTTTTCAGATTTCATTTATAGACTTATTAAATTGATTTTATTTGTAGATGTTATTATGTTGATCTCAATATGATCTAATTTTTCTAACCTAATTCTATTATAGATCTAATTTTATAGATCTATAACATTTTATATTTTATATACTGTTCCTTTTCTTTTCGATCCACAGCCTTGATATGGTGTAATGATTGATTATAGATTTCATTGATCTTTCATTATTTTTAATTGTTATTCTTTGTTATGAAGGATTTTATATAAAAATTTCTACCAAATTAATGTTGATTATCAAATATCTACATGAAATAGTTTTGATATTTGTAGCATGTATAATTATATATATTATTGCTGATTTGATAATACAGAGAGGTTTGAGTTGCAGGAGAAGCAAACAGATTAATTTCCAGTGACTCCAGTAATGAGAATCGAATCAATGGTACTTATATTTTTGATTTGTTCCATTTTTTATTCGTCGATGTATAAAACACGTTTCCTTTTAATGGAAACACGCACTTTTGCTCTTGATATGAGATTTCCGGTTTCATTCACGCATTGAGTGAAACAAAGTTCCATGATGTTCATATTTTCATTTAGAAATAATTTAGAATTTATATGATTATATCTATTTTTTTTGTTTAGGAATTAACCATATTCAGATGAGGTATTCCATTATGTTCAGCTTACAAAGTTCTATTAAATTGATTCTTCATTCTTTATAAAAGTTGTGCATATATTATGGACATTATATTCCATTTCTAGCATTTGATTTGAATTATACGGCTAATGATAATAATTACCATACCATCTTGCTTTATTTGGTACTTGACATTCATTGAAGTATATATATAAAAAAAAAATTGGTTAGTCCACTATTTGATCAATGAAATTAAGCAACACAAGAAATAAAGTTTCATCAGGTTTCTATTTTATTGTATGGTACAAGTCATGTCATTTTTTTTCTTAATCATATGTTTCAGGGCGCATACTCACGTCATTCATATTAGTGAGTATTGAAATTGATTCCATGCAATTATATATTTTTATTCAACATTTTTTTTTGTTGCCAAATTTTCTATACTTGGTTAACTTGACTTGCATATTACACAGATTTAACTAAAAAAGATCATCTTTACCTATGGAACTCCCTGAAGGAGCGTTATGACCACCAAAATATGGTCACACTTTTAAACAATAGACATGATTGGTTGAACTTGAAGTTTTAAGTCTTTAAATCTACTAGGAAATACAATTCCTCTATATTAAAATTACTTCTAAACTAAAATTATATGAAAGGATTGTCTAGTAATATTAACCTGAAGTTAGATCATTTCTTTGAAGATGAAGGAAACTTCATTAACAATGAAAATCTAAGTGCAGTAATAAATGATATGGTCAAATTGATCAGTATTAGCAGCCTGAAGTCTGCTATGTAGATTTTATTTTATTTCAGTTCAATAAATCAGTTTGAAGTTGGTAAAACCCAAGTTTTGATAATCTTTGGGTGTGTTTGCCAAACTATATATTTGAACAAGTACATTTTAATATTCTCCAGAAGAGATGATCCATATGACATACTCTTGAAGAGATGTTTTATGATTTTTATTTTTCAAAATCCAAACATCCTAGAAGAGATGTTGTAGAATTATGTCAATTATGTAGAAAAAGATATACAACTTCTGCTTGAAAAAAAAAATCTTTGCACAACTTCAGGTTGTTGTTCAAACTTATTTCTTTCATTATATCGAGCATTGTTTGCCAAAATGAATACACCATATAATAAACCATATGTCTATTCTTATTGCAAACGTAAAAATACAACATCATTTAATTTACTGTATCCAGTGCATTTATAATGATATGGTAATTTAATTTATTACCATGAAGACAACATTTAATGCATTTATGATTAAAAAAAAGTATACAATTTACCATTATTGTCGCATGATTAAGAAAAAAATAGCATGACTTGTACCATACAATAAAATAGAAACCATATTTGAAAGAAACAATCTTAAAAAATTTGATTGTATCGAAGGAAACTATTAATAAATTGTATTATTAGTGAGATTCATATTTTTAGATCCAGAAGTATCTATAACCAATTTGAGTTATGGAAAGACGAATATAAATTCAGAGGAAAATTTTAAATCAGGGTGGGCATCCATAAGTATTTTATAATGCACTCTTTTTCCTCAACTAAGATTTTTCCCACTGGGTTTTTATTAGTAAGGTTTTAACGATGCATTATCTTGATCCAGAAGTATCAACTCCTTGTAACATTTGAAATAAGCTATAATGTACTCTTTTTCCTTATTTAAGATTTTTCCCACTTGGTTTTTCTTATTAAGGTTTTAATGAGACATTATCTTGATCTAGAAGAATCAAACGTCTTTTCAAGAAATAACATCTCAAACATGTTATTTAAGTTAAATTATATTATTATCCTTGACTAAGGTTTTTCCCATCGGGTTTTCCTTTGTAAGGTTTTTACTGAAGTATTAAATTGATCCTGAAGTATCAAACTCTTATAAGGAATATCATTTTTAGTATGATATTTATGATTTCACAAGTTGCACTCTTTTCCTCGTTCAAGGTTTTTTTCCCACTGGGTTTTTCTAATAGAGGTTTTTAATGAGGCAACAGACAATATCTATATCGACCGAATCGATAATTGCAAGCAAGATAATAATGAGGGGGAACAATCATCATACACGTTTCAAAACGGAAATTTTCAAATTATCCGAGCATTCAAGATTTTGAAGACGCATATTCAAGGAGGAGTGTTATAATATATGTATATTATAAAGTGAATATGTTTGTACATTGTTTTGTTTAGTCCCACAACGTGGGATAAGTTCGGTCCTTATTTCTGAAGCCTTTATATAAAGTAGGCCATGTAATGTAAATAGATATCTATTCTCAGAAGTGAATAATATATCTTTTGTCTCTCTCTCCAATGGTTTATATTTTCTTTATTCTATAACAGTTCTATTTTTATTTTGTTTCTATCACAATAGATTCCAAACGCAGGTTACCTTCTGGTTCTCAATATGGAATGTGGTTCAGATAAGAAGCACATTGAGTATTGATTTGGGTAGTCCTAGTTAATTTTCTTCTTTGATTCATATGTCCAATACATTACTAAACTTTTTAGAGTTTGTCATTTGTATAGTCCATTGTTATTTTGTCGCCAGAAAATGATTATTCTATATTATGTTTTTGACTTGGCAATCATTGTAATTAAACTCTATTAGTTTAATTTCAAATTAAGTTCGGGGTTAATATTACTTTCACATGGTTAAAACTATAGACCTTAATTGGTTAATCAATTATGTATATGTAGAAGAATTTTGTTAATTTATTTCCTGCTGCTAGTTTGAGTTATATAAGAGAATGATTTAGCTTATAAGACATGCTTAAAAATTGTGTTCGGAATAAGTAAGCTCAATTAGTATCTGTCTTTAGCAGGATTAATTGTAAGCTACACTTGATTTAACATCACCTATCTTTGGTGTCAAGGGCTTAACTTCCTAGTTTACAACTTTAAATTTTCTAATTGACACAACATACTAAACTTTTCTAATCTCAGAGTATATATGTGAAACCTTCATATAGTCTTTTTACTTGGTAACCATGCACCGTATTCTAATATATTTTTCTTCTAGAAATCATTTATAGAACAAATTTTTGTATAATATATTCAAGTCGGCAGTAAACATCGTAGTCTGATGCTTTTGTGGTAGATGATTGATTATATGTTTGGCTTATACACAAGCTGGTAAATATATCCAAGAGTTTGTTCATGGAGATCTTGGGCGTACTTATCCAAGGTATTTATTGCATGAATTAATTTACCTGCTTTTGTCATATGCATCATGATTATGTGAACCATTTTTTGATTTATTTTTTCTTCATTTAAACCTATTAACCAATTATGTCAACCAACTTCGATTTTTCTACTGTACAGTAGTTGCTCTTAGTTTGTAAATTTATTTATTTTACTGTGTTATGTTTTCACGTCCTAGACAATCATGCACGTTATCTCATGGTTAAATGCCAAGATTGCTTATTTATTATATTTAGGTTGGAAATTATTAGTATGGAGCATTTTTATTCAATCATAGCCTCTCTTTTTGTTATTTTTTGTCTTATAATTTTAATTTTAGGATGTAGAGCAAAGATCTTACAACTTGATGTCATAGATGTGAAGATGAAATATATCTGTTCCTAAATTAAGTTTTATAAAATAACTGTGTTTATGTAATAGTAATAAAATATCAACTAAGTTTATGAAAATTAACTATTTATAATAATAATAAATTATAAAACATTAATGAAGTTAAATAATTTTTATAAAAATTAACAAAATTGTATAATAATAATAGCTGTAAACTAATTATTCGTTTATAAAAACTTACTAAGTTTATAATTACTATAATAATAATAAATTATAAAACATTAACCAAATTAGCTAATATTGATAAAAATTAATTAAATTAACGTAATAATAATAATCAAAATAAATTAACTTAGATTATAAAAATTAACTAAGTTTGTTATTATGATACTATTGATAACAGCAACAACAATCATAATAGCAATAGTAACATTAAATAATCTAAGATTATAAAAATTAATTAAGTTTTATATTAATTAACTAAGTTTAGAATACTAATAACAATAAAAACAATAAGAGTTAAGAATAAATTATAAAATATTAACAAAATGTGCTAAGTTCAACAATAATGTTCTTCTCGAATTTGATAAAAAAAATTCCAAATTTTAGTATGCAGTGCAGATATAGAAATAATACCTTCTTTTGTTGTTTGTGAACTTGATTAGAAATTTTTGTTAATAAACCTTTTGTCATTACTTCAACTTTATGAATTTATGAGTTTTCTATTAGTTGAATATTTTCATTTTCCTAGCTTTAATTGTAATGCTTCTAAATTATACCTATGTTATATATTTCATGCTTCTGTTTTATTAAAGTTTCATGAAGATTTCAAAATTTAAATATAAGATAAAATTTCAATTTATCATTTTTTTCGATAATTTGCAATCTTTAAATTACTACTGCTATACTACATATGTGCCAAAAATAGACTTTAATCAATTATCCAAAAAATTTAAATTTTTTGAAACTGCCATATATTTAATATTTGATTAAGTTTGAATATAGAACATGAAGTTGGAGATATGTGTGATGGTAGGTAATAAAAAGTTCAACAATGACCTACTCAGACGAAGTAGATGCATAGTGTATAGCTTCTGTGATTATGGAGCATTGGCTAACACAAATGAATTATATGCGTACTGTGTAGCTTCTACGATAATTGAGACAGCTTATTAGATGTTATTTCATTGAGATGAAAATTGTTAAACAAAAAAAGACAGCAGTTGACAAATATATTTTAGATGATAGTGGATGACAAGTGTGAGTCTAAAGTGTTACACTGAAGCACATACGCATATATGGTCATAGATAATAACATAGTTGTATGCTGAGATCATTTGTTCATTCAAAACTACATTTATTCTCAACCAAACATACTTAGAAATATTTAGTTACAGTATTCTTATTTTTTTAAGCATAGAATTAAGGATTTCAAATTAATTTATACAATTTGCATTAAGACTAATCGTGAATGTGTCGTCAAACTGAAACATAATACTATGATGCATGGGTACCTAAAATTTATCTATGAAAATAATTAGGATAATGTTTATTGATTAGTTGATTTTGAATGGAATTTACATGAAATAATGTTGTTACCAACGTTTTTGTCAAATCGAGAGTTTGCTTAAATTGATTTTACTCAAATAGGTTCTATTATTCAAATTTATGTGCCATTTTCCATATAGAAAATCTTGGTTTCATCAATTTTATAACTTGCAAACATTTTTGAATTATTGATTATCAGTCTCATACTGGATAAATCTGGATTCAACTTGGAAAGTTTTGGCATCTACTCTAGCTTCAGACGCTTCGTCTCATTTTAATTTTTCAACATCCTTATGGTAAAACTAAAAAACTTATGCAATTTTCTTTTCTTTATGAATGCTCTTTTACGTATTTATGTCATTAGCCAAACACATATAAGTTTTACGTGTATCTTAAGATTTTTAAGTTGGTATATATGCTCAAATCTAGATTATACATATTATAAAGCTCTAAAATGAGTTATTTCACTCTTGGTTAAACCATATATGAAGTGAACGTGATGATTGAACCATATATAATACAAGGAACAAAATATGCGAGAACACATGGGTAGATGAACTATTTCGTGATGCGGTATTGCTAGTCTACATCTATCTAATGTTAATTTTGTGTTTGTATATACTATGTTGGTCTGGTGACCTTTGTCATATGCATATAATTTTTGAATGCAGAATAACGAATGGGCCAAAGAACAAGATATCAATTCAATTATCCCAAAAGTGGAAAACTTGATTCGTACTCACTTTGTTTACTGGTCATCTTCGATTTTCAGGCGCTTTCATACTAATATTTTTCCTTTCCAACTCCAAGCGTGCTTGTTTGCAACATAAATTGTACTTATTCCTGGTATGACTAACTATACAGATTTATAACATATCCCTGAACTTATTTAACAGGATGTATTGCAAATGTAATATTTCCCCATGTAGGTTCGGTTAAATTGTTAATCATAAATAATTCGTACTTCTATAATAATAAGGTCCCAAGACATAAAAATTAGCTTCAATTGTGTGCACTATTTTGTTTACTGTTTTAGTGGAAATCAAGGCTTATAGTTTATTGCCCAGAGCCTATTTACGTATTGAACTTGCCTTGATATATGTACTACAAACCATCACTTAATATATACGCTTTCAATGTTTTTTGATAATTTTTTTAATAGGTTTCTTCTAAAGCAAAAAAGACATTGCAATCAGTTGGTGCTAAAGGGATGACAGTAGGGCGTATCTACAACTTAATGGCGCAAATTAGTATTATCAATGTCCTATTTTTGATTGTCTAAATTAAAATATGAAGACTTTTCGTTGTAAGTCCTTGAATTTTAACAATTTACCCCAGTAAACATAATATGGTGTATTGATGTGGGCACGTCTAGTGGTATTATTATTTCAAGACCAGAGGTAATTGCTAATTTACCGAACTTTTTATCTAGATAGATTTTAATTTAGAATATCCAGGAGTGAGAACTTTTTATCTGGATATGTGTTGTTTGGTGCATGTATGTATGTGCACTTGTATTATTATGAAAAAGAAAATGCAAACTGTTGTACTGCAACATGCAACAAGACATTATCTTCATCTATCTACGAAAAAATTGATGTTTAAAAAAGTTATGTAAATCTTCGTCCACCTAATAATAAAACGTACTACCAATAACCTATAATTTTCATCATAGTTTTATATAATTATTTTCAAATTGTTCTAAATTTTCAGAAAGTACTACCAATGACTGAAGTCATACATGAAGAAAGGCTTTGAGCAGTTCAAGTCCTTAGTGATGCTAACGTTGAACTATTTTGTCTTTTGTTATCACGAATATATATGGAATTTGGTAACTCATGTATTGAACTTATTTTTTTAGTTGATACTTTATTTTGTTATCATGAACATGCGTTACATTTACTGATTATTATATTTTTTTTCATACTTTATTTTGTTATCATGAACATGCGTTACATTTACTGATTATTAATTTTTTTCATTCATACATTGTTCAAATTGTTATCTATTTAAAAAAGATTCATTTTGATTGTTATTATTAAAATGTAATAGTGGGGTGCATTAAATATCTAGTAAAATAAAGCATAGCTCCTTAAAAGCACTATAGCTATAGGACATAAGTGTTATATAAAGATAATGCAATGTATGAGGTTACTATCAAAGGATAGCAGCAAATATGCGTTAGTGTATCTACACATTTTATAGTGGTAATAGTGGGCTACCGTCTTTGTGTAACATAGCAACTATTTTACGCTATGAAATCAAGCTCTTTTATAAAGGTTTTTCTGTTGTTATAAATGTGCAATTCTTTTTACAACTTATCAATATACAATGTTTATCAAACCACATAGTTGTGTTTAATAGCGGCTATATGCCGCTATAAAGTTCTGTATTTCTTATAGTGAGAGCATCTGCAAATAGAATGTAAACTCTCCAGAAGTAGATCAGAAAACCCTTATCTAATTAGCAAGCTCTTAACTCTCTCTCCCCTAAAAAATTTATGAAACAAAAACTAAAAGATAAATCAGAGAAAGACGAGATAAAAAAGTTCAAATTAAATCCAAGGAGGGGCAAATCAGGTTAAGTAAATGGAAGAAAGCTCTTAAGAGATGAGTAGTTTTATCATTAATAATTATGATTTACATGTAGTTGATTTATTAATATATCTACTTGATTTAGGAATTTAATGTTCTTAAATCTAAAGATGAAATTTAAATTAAAAAAAAACAAGTATGTTGAAATAAGAGATAGGATTGGAGTTGATTCAATTATATGAACACACCCTTTTTCTCACCTTGAATTAAATATGAAATTTAATACGTATATACCGTGTAGATTTGACCCTAAATAGATTTGGAGATGTGTGTGTGTGTCTATATATATAATTCTGAAACTAATAAATTGAAGTGGGATAATTTAAATTATAAGTTATACATAAAGATCTATATAAGTTATATGTTAAATCAACGATTTGAAGAATAGTTAGAATCGGGTTAAAATTTAAAATAGTAGGGCTGTTTGTAAAAAGGTTGAGAAATAAATATAGGTTTAATGTTAAAAAAATAGAAAACTAACAATAAATAAAAACCCACACCTAACCGGTTGATAGGCTCACTATAGCCGACCGGCAGTAGGCGGTCGACTGCTATAGTAACCAACAATCAACCGATCAACGAATTTCAAGCATGACTTGAAGCTCAACCTATATGTAACACCCTGAAGTTTTTTATTGAAATTTAATAAGAAAATTAAATAAAATAAATAAGACAAGGGTTAAGAAGAAAATTCCACAGACATCTGATTTTGGCTACGAACTTGCACCATTACGTTCATAGCGATTTTCTAGACGATTTCCATATAAAACACTTTGAAATCAGAGTAAATATGATGAAGTTATGGGAACTGGAAGAATTAGAAATAGAATAAGAAATTATAAATTATAAGTTCACAATTTTACACAGTAACTGAATGGCCTTAGATGGGCCATGGTCAACCTATAGCGGTCGATGTAGAGAGGGAAGCAGTCGACCATAAGTAACGTAAATTTGAGGGTAATTAAATTCTTCATGACGTATTTGAATGGTTCTGATCATTACTTCATCGCTAAGCATTTGTTGAATGTGCACGATCACTAAGAAGATTCTCCAGCGGCCTAAACAAATTGCTAAACTCGATAAATTCAAGCCTAACCTAATCGTAAAATTCACATAAACATTTATTGTAACAAAACGTTATCGAATTCCTACCTCTCATTTAAACACTAAAATTTCTAAGAATCAAAATAAAGTCAACCTAGAAGACTACAAGTAATTAGAGGTACATAGAGCAAGCGAAGCTAGCAATCATAAAGGAGATTCTTAGGCAAAGCGAATAGGAAGAGCGTAGGCTTGAGGTGAGTAGGAATTTTTTTGATTAAATGATAAATACAATTAGGTTTAAACTATCTTAAATGATTTAGGGTGCTAGAAACCAAATTTGAAGCATATAAAACTATAAATTGAAACCTGTGAACTGATTAGAGACTAGTGTAAATTGTTAAACCTGATTTCATATTAGTACACCTCTTGTATGATTATATTAGAAAATCCTAATTTGATAAACCCTAAACTTATAAAATTCTAAATTGGAAAATTTGACATTTGATTTTGAATATAGATTGGTCTATAATTAGTGTTTAACAAAAACACCAAACAAGATGAATCAAACTAGAATCAACAATCGACAATAAAAAAATGCAAACCCATATTTTTTCTTATGATCAATCGACCTAAGGAGCATAGCGGTCAACAGGTAGCGGTCAATCTGTTAGGTCTAGCGATCGAAAGCTCGAGATGGAAAATGTGGTATTTGAACCTCGACCTAAGGCATAGGTTACTAATTAAAATTATATAAATTAGATAAATTACATAAATGATAGTTTCTTGTTTGAGCCTACTTAGGGGATAAATGTGTATCTTAGAAATAACAGGTAAATTGTTTCCCTATCAAAGGATGCTTGGTCATTGTTATGTTGGGTAAACATTGCATACCCAATTTGGGGGTCAATTATTTGACAATGTGAGATTCTTATCGTAGACACTCATAGGAGATTCCACGATGGACGTATAACATTGACGAAGATAACTGGTTGAATATGGTCCGACATAACGGGAATCGTAGTATGCATGATTTCTGATGCAACGTAATAAAATTTTGATGGAGGATCCTATAGCGTGCAATAAGAGGCCAACACTATAATCGAGAGGTGGATACAAATATGGACATCGAGACACTTCAGCGGGTCGGTATTAGGAGTGCCCTCTCGATATCTAGTTGGGACTACACGTAGTAATCAGAGGAAAATCATTTCCCTGTTAGCTTAAAGGGCAGTGTTTCTTTATTAGGTAGCTCTAGGAGCAGTAGCTGATCATTAATTATGAGGTTCGATATCTAACAATCTTTCTTTTCGACCCTCAAAAGTTGAAACTTATACATCCAGGGTATTCATGTGCTGAACATCCAAGTGTCAAAATGAAAGATTGTCGGGGTGAAAGAAAGAAACGATAGAACAGAATCTCACAACATGATGAATAATATATAATATATAGCAGATCTTTACAAAAGAAAACTATAATATACATACATCAATCAGAGTAACTAACCTACCGTTAACTTGGAAAGCTATAACAACCTGTCCACATAATGTTTGGTACATACAAACAATAAAATATAGCAGAAATAAAGATAAGGGAATACATCTGGGAAGCATCCATCTCATCTTTTGAAGCTCCAAAGCATCCATAACCAAATCTGAAAATAGGCCCTTGTTGACCCAAGCATTATAAGAAAGTAATATCCAGATCAATCTCGTAAACTAGCGTGGGAAACAAAACCAAATGGATTTTTAATATTATAAAAACCTTCCAAAATAAAGGTATTTCGTAAGACCGTGCCACATACAAACGTGAACTAAGAGAAGTTGCCTTCTCCGCCATCATTGATGTACGTTTTTTAAAACCAGTGTATGTAATCTTTAGAAATGCCATGTCAAACAAATGTCCATACAAGTTGTCCAAGAATAGGACAAACTGATGGCACTCTCCTACTACCACTAGTAACGAGTAGTCCTTGCAATCCGAAAAATCTCCACAACGAGGAGACCACTGCTATAAATTACTCCTAATGGGAGCTACCCAGAGCATGTCAACAAGCAGTCCTCATGCTATAAAGATCTAAGATCTTCAATAATCATCATCTTTAACATTTCTTCACAGTCGAACGTACTCATTGGTTCGAAGTGGTTTTCAGATAGGAATCACCCAAATCCGACCCGGGTTCCTTCAAAATCTAACTATCGATAAAAAAGATGTTATGTTCATATGTGGACATCAATCATCAATCAATTACTTCATCTTTTATAAAATATCTTTCTTAGATGTATTATTTTTAATTTATTCTATTTTATTTTCAATAGTATATGGAAACATTAAGCCTCATTTATCAAATCATTTGGTCTATTTAAACCTTTCTTAAATCCTGGAATAATTCCAAATCGTTTTCTCTTTTACTTAGGAATTTTTTTCCAAATCATTCATTAAATCTTAATCAAAGATTTCTTACATTAAAGCTATAGCTTTTAACTTAGGTAAAATATTCCCAAATCATTTATTAAATCTTAATAAAAGATTTCTTTCTAAACTTCAAATCATATTCTTGCAAATCGAAGATTTTCATAACAAAGCACTACTGCCACCTTAAATATGATAAATTTCACCTTCAGGGACTAATGGAAATTAATCCTACATCATGAAGATATTTTTCATCAATGATCATTGTCTTCAATATTTTTATTTCGAAAATTAGCTTGAAGGGGTTTCGGAAAGGAATCACCTAAATCTGATCCCGATTCTTTGGACAAGAATCACCTAAATTGATCCCGGTTCCTTCATACCAATCATCAAATAAAAGATGTTAAGTGGTCAATTAACATGAAAATAATTTGTTTCTTTTCTTTTATCTTGGAAAAACTTAAATATGATCTTTTAGAGCATCCAGGCTTTCCTTTCGATCTATTTCACCCCCTCATCTAAAAAGAGAAAACGTAGGCCAGGAAAGTTCATGGCACTGGTTGCTCCATCCCTAACCTTAGTTAAACAAATTGTTTTATCTTTCCAGATCTCACGGGCAGGATAAATGTACTAGTCATTTGATGTCCTAGAATTTGGGCAATATTTATTTGATAATCTTCCTTTTTAATTATTTAAATTTGGTAATATTGGTTTAATAATCTTCATTTAATAGTTTAAGTTGGCAATATTAAATGGATAATTTTCTTTTATAAATATTTAATTTGGTAAAAGTAATCTTTTAAAACTAATAAAATTGTTTTCTATTTATAATGTATATTATATACATATATATTGTAAATAGGAAGTCTTTGATTTTAATTTAATAAATGATATGTTTTCAAACTGTAATATATATGTATATCTATTGTGATTTGAAGTATGTTTTAAATTCAATGTAATAATTTTCAAAACTAAATATAAGAATGTTTTCTAATTTTAATATATATATATATATATATGCATTATAAATAGGGAACTTTAAGATAATACTTTTCAAAGGCTATTTAAAGTTAAAATTTTATAACTGTTTAATTATATATTCTTGCTCAAGTTTAAAATAAGATTTAATTAAAAATTCATTTTTTTCTTTAAAAATTATTTCTTTTAAAAAAAATATAACATGAGATAAAATGGTTTATAAATATATATATATAAAAGTTGAGTTATACTTTCTTTTTAAATATCTCATGGACTAAGAATAGTTTGAAAACATATTATGCATTTAATTTATTTAAAAACATAATTAATATTATATATATATATATATATAAACATAAATTCTTATTTACATTAATATATAGAATAAATACTTAGTAAGATAGGGGTTTAAACACAATAATCCACATATTAAACTTCCGTAAAAAAAGATAACAAGTGTATGCTAGGTGATAAGCATAATTACAAGTGGCCTAATTGTCTTGTATTACAAATATGATGTTTTTAAAAAAGAAAATCTGGTCAATTGTTTCCAGTTCAAATATCTCTTCTCTTCTTCTAAAAAAAATGAAAATAAGATCTGGACCAAAATCCAAAAGGGAATCAAACCAAATCAACATCAATTTTCAAATTCTTCAACCTGTAAAACATAATGAAGATTAACAACTTTCCAGATTTAAATCAGGTGTAACAACTCCAGATCAAAGAAATTAAAGCCTGGAATAAGAAATCTGTTCTATGTTTCCTATTTTAGATGAGTAAACCATTATTTTAAAAACATTTTGAAATTTGTGATTTGAACTTAGATGACTGTGATGAATTCTTTTAGTAATATGGGTTGCATTATATGATTGAAGTTGGATGTATGTGTATTAATATGGTTTGTCTGTGCACATGAATATAAATGTATAAACCTGTTTCTCTGTTGAATGTTAGGTTTTAACCTTCCTTAATAAATTCATATCTCTGTATATAATCAAAATTAGGATAAGGTCTTTTAAGAACAAACGATTGTATGAGTGTATTATAAATTTTAAAAATAGTAATCAGTATTTAATTCAGTATATATTTCAAATTTTAAACATTTACAGAGATAAATAAATTCAAATCAAAAATCAATCATGTTAAATTGAAGTTTTGATAATGTTATCAGAATCATATTGTGAAACAATGAATTTAGGAAGAAAAATCATGATTTCTAGTGTTGTAATTATTGAGATATTTTGGGGTGATCGTAATTGGCATTTTTGTCGATTGTTGTTGATCGATGGCAAGAGGAAGGTCAAGATTTAGGGTGGAGATGGATGGGAAGTGGGGGAACGCAGGAAAAATAGGTTGGGATTTTTCTGATTGCCGTGGCGTTCCATCGGAAGTGATCTAGGGTTTTGGTTCTGGTTTCAGTTGAGTAGGATGTAGAGTCGACCTCGACGACTGTGATGCATTGGGCCAGATCGCAAGGGTTGGGAAAGGTTCGTCGGAGTGTAGCGTGACTTTGGGTGGATCGGTGGGTGATTCTGAGGTCAGAGGCGTTGGTGACGCGTAATTTTCGATTGATGTTTGGGTTCCAGTTTTGATCAGGTATCTCAATTTTGATTGAGTGACATTTCCGTGGTTCTGGATGATCGTGTAGCTTGTCGAGGTCGTAGGCAGCTAGTCGACGATCAGAGGAAGAGTCGAAGCGATGTGGAGTCGCCGTGCACGTGCACTGTGCACATCTAATACTTGGGTTTGTGAAGATTTGGGGAAGAAGGCTTGTACCCGAGTTTTGTCTCGGGAATGAGATGGGCTTGCACGGAGCTGTGTGGATTGCGAATTACTCGAGAGATGATCGGGAATTTTGCTTGGTTTACTCGAGTTTGTCTCGGGTTGTATTTTGTTATAGTAACCAGATTTCATAATTTTAAAGGAAATATACATATTTATAAAGAGCAAAGGTTTTAACAATTTTAAAGTTTTAAATAATTTAGTTTTTAAAAAGAAATGTTTAGTTAAGTTTAAAGTGTATTTTAAATAAATATGTTTATAAAGTAAATTAGTTAACATGTTTTAGTTATGTATAATAAACCCAATTTTCAAAGTACTATCAAGTTGTAATCAATATAAATGTTTAAATCAATTTTAAATAAGCAAGGAGAATGATCAAGTTTTAAAAGGTTAATTAAATGAAAGTTTCAAAGTATGTATCAATATTTCAAGTTTCAATATAAAAGTTAATTGATTTAAAATTTTTTTTGTTTTAAAATAATTATATCTTGGGTTAATTTTGGTAAATTAATTTCTAAGTGTTTCCAAATATGATTTAATAAGGTTATTAGGATATAATTAAAGTAAGGGTATTTAATCTTAATGATCAGAGAATTCTAAAATGATTTTTATGTATAAATTAATTGTTTCCAAGCTTTAATTTAATGACAAATAAGCGATTAATTAAGGTAGATGTTTATCTTAATTAATTATAGTATTTTTAATTAAATAATTTGTATAATTACTTAATTAACTAAGATGATTAATATAATTTAATTAAGATAATTAATTGGTTTACTAAGGATAGTTAATTACTTGATTAATTAATGGTTAATTAATTTAAGTAATTAAAAGAAATTAATTTAAGTAATTAAAATAAATTAATTAAGGAGTAATTAATTAATGGAAATAATTAAAGGGATGAATTATTCAATTGCAATTAATTAAATTAACGTGATTAATTTAAGTTAATTAATTAGTTTAACTAATTAAAGATAATTACTTGATAATTGATTAGGCATAATTACTCAATGTAATTAATGAAGTATAATTACTTAGTGTAAGTAATTAGTGGGTAATTACTGTGTGTAATTAATTAAAAGGGAAATTACTTAATGAAAAGTAATTAAAGAATAATTACTTAGTGGAAGTAATTAAGGATTAATTACTTTATGTAATTAATTAAGGATTAATTACTTTATGTAATTAATTAAGGATTAATTAATATAATTAATTAAAGAGTTAATTAATTAAGGTAAGTAATTACAGGATGGTTAATTACCGTTTGGGATTAATTATGATTAATTAAAAGAAAGTGATTAATTAAAGCATAATTAATTAATGGAATTAATTAAGGATCAATATAATTAATTATAGTTAATTTATTAATGAAAGAAATTAGAGGATCATTAGCTAGTGTAATTAATGAAATTAATTAAAGGATAATTACTATAAATGATTAAGGATAATTAATTTGTGTAATTAATTAAAGGCTAATTACTTAATTTAATTAGAGAATAATTAATTAAGGATGATTAATTAAGATGAATAATTAAGGGACGACTAATTAATTGGTTATAATTAATTAATGTTAGATAAGCAGGATTTAAAAGTAATTAAGTAATTAATTTAACTCATTGGTGGTTAATTAAATTAATTAGGGATTGTATGATTGATAAATCTTGCTTATGGATGATTGAATGAGATTGAATGCATGCGTTGGATTATGTGATATCTCTAATATGTGATATGGGTTGCTTTGTGATATAAGATATTTGTGATATCAGATACTTTGGTTGAATTGTGATAATATGGATTTTCTATATTGTGATAAGGTGAATTATCTTTCTATGAATATAGATAATAAATTTAATTGTTTAAACCCTTAAACAACTTGGACTTTAAAACAACGTTTTGGATTTCTGTGTGATCGAGATTGGATTTTCAAATTTGGATATCCGAAAACCACATCGATCCAAATTAAACGCTAGGTCATGAAATCTCAAGTGGAGTTCAAGATGAAGACTCGAAGTGTAAGAACTATTCATCGTTAAAACTTTGAGGGTGATTCCAAGATGAGTTTGTCAGAGATCGTACTTTCAGGCTCGAGATGGAGATTCAGAGTGCAAGGGCTATGGTTGCTAACTCTGAGGGTTATTCCAAAATGAGTGTAACGAGATAGTGCCTTCGGTTTCGTTCGAAACCGGAACGAGCTTGTATGGATTGAATGCTTTCAGAACATTGTCAGGTGGATGATGAGCATTCTAAGATAGATGTGTTCTATAAAGGTAATCGCAGCCTCAAACCTCATCAACCAGGTATGGCTAAAACAGGGGAGGTGCAGCAAGGCTAAGTGAGTCACACTCAAGTAGGACAAGATTTCCCCTTATCTAGAGGTCCCTTTATTTTCGGCTCAGTGGGTAGTTGGAATCACGCGCCAACTGCGGGGTTGTCTTGTTCGGGACTATCCAGTAAGGGATGGTTCCGGCCTTATGTTGCAGGTGATTTAGGGTGGATCCTTGGTACGATGATCTAGGCCACTAACTGTGATGGGCGGTACCCCAGTATCCCTACCAATGTATGGAATCCAAACTCCAATAAGTGCCGTACGTTTTGATTGTGCCTAACTATGTTGGAACGTGAGATGTAAGCATTCCAACTATTTCTGTGTTTTACTTGAAAACCCTAGACCGTATTATAATATCATTGGATTTCCTATCAAATGATTTGATTATCGTAAGGTAAAAACTTTTCCGTGTTTATGGGCGAGAAGTCTTACGAGATACCTTTTGTTTTCAAAGGTTTTTCAAAGTTAAGCAACTTTAACCCGTTTACTCACACTAGACCCATGTCTGACCTGGAGTTTATTTTCTGTTTTATTAAACTCTTGGGTAATCAAACTTTTACGAGTCGCCAAGGGATTCAGGTTAGCTTTGACGAGTTCTGGAGGAGACATAGAGCAGGAGGCTTTAGCGTTTGTAGATATATGTATAAGAAATGAGGAATATGGATCTTAAGGCTAGGATTAACACTAGAGGGGGAGTGAATATTGTTTAAAGGAATTACTAAATCTTTTTGAGTTTTTGTTAATTTGAACACAAATATATGCAATATTCAGACACAGATATGATCACAGAATCAAACACAGATGCAGAAATAAAGTAAAAGCAATAAAGGAAAGAACACACCGGATTTTATACTGGTTCGGAGTTACCCTACATCCAGTCCCGCACACAAGTACAGATTTCTTTTCAAAAGCAATTACACAATTACACCCTCAATTTCAAGGCCATTAGATACACCACTCCAGATTCACAATCCTCTGGGTATAGATACTTGATTTCACGGGCAACAAGTTCACCCAATTGATTTACAAGGCTACAATCACACCTTTTCTCGCTTGATTGATTTCACAGGCTACAATCACACCTTTTCTCGCTTATTTTATTACAAAGAAGCCTAAACTCTGAATAACACTGAGATCTTGTTGAGATAGTGATAGAGAATCAAACCAGAAATGATCTAGTAAGATTCAATGTTGATTTCGGCAGAGTAATGGTAAAAATGTGTATAAGGAAATGTGGATGAAGAAGAGGAGTGAAATCAGAGAAAATATGAATGAAAATTTGTTTAAAACTGCCCCTATTTATAGTAGAACAATAGCCATGTCCATTCGTGAAAGGATATGACGAATAGACACTTCTTTTGAAATTCAAAATTTTGAAATAAACTGCTACCATGTCGACATGGGGTACTAGAGGATGTCGACATGCCTAGGGAAATTTTGGTAATTTGTTTTTCTTTGAAAATAACTTTCGTCTTGTTTAAAACTATTTTAAACTTTATAAATATAGTTAATTATAGTTAAAATACATAAGTAAATATAGAGAATAATATTTTGGTGTATATATAAAATTTTACTACAATTTTATATTTAAATCTAAGTATAAATATTAAAAGTTAAATATATGTATTTTTATTAAAAGATAGTTTAAAACTAAGGATAATTTGATTTTGAAAATAAAGATTATTTTGAGACTAAAAATATTTAAAACCAGGATGGATGATTTTATTTTTAAAAGGAAGGTTTTGAAATCATTTTGAAAACAAGATATAATTTTGTAAAATCATTTAAATAAAAGGTTAGCGGATACAAAACAATGTTCCACTAGATTTTTCGTAGGTTCCATCCTACTTAGGGTTCCATCCCTTTAACAGGCTTGAAGTGGATTCCATTCCACGAATAAATTGGATTTTAAGATGTCGGTGCTTTTCTAGGAGTTTTAACAAAGTTCATAATTAAATTACTTATTATTGAAATCTTCAACTCTTGATATTCTTGATACTCATGAGTCTTCAATCTTGATATCTTGAGTCTTGAATTTCTATACTATACAGTCTTCATTCTTGGTACCTGCATGGTTAAATCCTGCACATACATATATATATCTAAACTATAATGTTAGTATTTATATTTTATAATATTATTCTAAGGTTGTTGTCATCAAAACCATCATCTCAAGGACTAACAATCTCTCCCTTTTTGATGATGACAACCTTTGTTTATAAAATATTACTTCTATCCTAATAACTCCCCCTTAATCTATGCCTAACTATCCTATTTTATACTTCTCCCCTTTGTCATCAACAAAAACTAACTCCAAACTATATAACTCCCCTTAGTCTAATACTCTATGACATGTGATTATAATGATAGTGTTATCATAAATAATCATCACTTAATTCTAAAACTAAAAATTAGTCCTAAATTACTAACTATCCTAACTAAGATTCCATATACGATAATACTTATAATAGTGAGAAATCAAATATAAGAACACAAATTATTTATTAATTATATATTGTTTTATTTACATTTTCATAGAGAACCTAAGAAAGAACATGCAACAATAGGAAAGAGAGAAAAGAAACTAGTGTGTGTTCTTGAAAATAGGAGATCTATGGACCGAACAATTTGGGTAGTGGAAACAGAAATTTCCACGTTGTTCGACTAAATTTCCATCCTTGTCAAAG
This sequence comes from Allium cepa, assembly GCA_030765085.1. NCBI lineage: Eukaryota > Viridiplantae > Streptophyta > Magnoliopsida > Asparagales > Amaryllidaceae > Allium > Allium cepa. The sequence goes on along the minus strand of CM060932.1, from coordinate 151,812,560 downwards.
CACACTTCGCCAACGCAAACGACTTTGTCGTCGTCTTCAACGTGCTCTTCTTCCATGAATTCCTCTTCTTCTTCTTCCTTGCTGTCCTCTTGCACTTGATCTCCTGAAGACTCTTCATCAATCAAGATTGGATTAGCGTGATTGTCCATTAGGAATTTTTGCAAATTTCTAAGGATTTTTCCTTTCCATTCTTGTTCTGTGGCCATTCTAAGTTGCATCACTTGAAATTCAGTCATTAGTTGCAGTGCATCCTTCAAAGAATCCTCCATTTTCATCACTCATGCGAGCGTAGTTCATTGGTATGGTCTAGAAGAAGGAGAAGGGAAGGAAAAGGTTGAATTTTTGTTTGATTTGGAAGAGGAGGCCATTATTTAATTGATTTCAAAAGTTAGAACAGAGAGAGAACAGAGAGAATGATCAAAATTTCGAAATAGAAAGAATATATAACCACTTATTTGAATTTTGGTGGGAAAAATTTCAAAAATTATAATCGTTATATGTCGACATGGTAGAGGGGGGATGTCGACATAGTGCTTTGATATTTTTACTATTTGATTTATTCTGATTTAATTTTTAATTATACTTTATTATTTAAATTTTATATTTCAGTTATTGAACATATACCTAATTCCCTTCTTAATTTAGTAAATATAGATTCATTTAAGGGTTTTGTTAAGATATCAGCAATTTGATTCTCAGAATTGATATAATCAAGAGTAATTACTTCCTTACTTATGTTATCTCTGAGAAAATGATGTCTGATATCAATATGTTTAGTTCAAGCATGATGAGTAGTATTTTTGGATAAATTTATTGCACTAGATTGTCACAATAAATTGGTGATTTTGAGATATTTAAACCAAAATCTTTTAAAGTTTGTTGCATATATATTACTTGAGAACAAGCCAAAGCAGCAGAAATATACTCTGCTTCAGTTGTTGATAAAGAAATTGTGGTTTGCTTTTTACTAAACCAGGAAATCAGAGAATGCCCCAAAAAGTGACAAGTTCCACTTGTACTTTTTCGGTCTGATTTACAACCAGCATAATCAGCATCACAGTAAGATATTAAGTCAAAAGAATTATTTTTAGGGTAAAGTAAGCCATAATCAAAAGTGTGTTTAACATATCTTATGATACGTTTTACGGCTTTTAAGTAGGTCTCTTTAGGTTGGCATTGATATCTTGCATAGAGACAAACACTATGTATGATATCAGGTCTACTAGCAGTGATATAGAGTAGTGATCCAATCATTCCTCTATATAATTTTTGATCTACATCTTTCGAGAGATCTTCTTTACTTAGGTACCCTTTGGTTGCCATGGGAGTGTGTTTTCCACTTGCAGTAGTTAAACCAAATTTACTGACTAGGTCTTTAGCATATTTTTCTTGACTAATAAAGATACCATTATCTAATTGTTTTATTTGTAATCCTAGAAATAAGTTTAATACACCCATATGACTCATCTCAAACTCTTTTTTAATTATTTCAAAAAATTCTTTATTCATTTCAAAATTAGTTGATCCGAAAATGATATCATCTACATAAACTTGTACTAGTTGAATATCATCTTTATTTCTTTTAATAAAAAGAGTATTATCTACTTTACCAATTTCAAAGTTTGATTGTAATAAGTAGGATCTTAGTCTATCATACCAGGATCTAAGAGCTTGTTTTAGACCATATAGAGCTTTCTTAAGTTTGTAAACATGATTTGATAATTTTTCATTTCCAAAAAGTGGTGGTTGTTCAACATATACTTCCTCTTTTACAAATCCATTTAAAAAGGCACTTTTAACATCCATTTGATATAATTTGAAATTATTATGATTTGCGAAAGCAAGTAGAATCCTAATGGCTTCTAATCTTGCTACGGGAGCAAAGGTTTCATCAAAATCTATTCCTTCTTCTTGACAATAACCTTGAGCGACTAACCGGACCTTATTTCTAATAACCTTTCCTAGTTCATTCATTTTATTTTTATAAACCCATTTAGTTCCAATTATAGTTTTATGTTCAAGTCTAGGAACAAGTTTCCAAACATCATTTCTAGTAAATTGATTTAGTTCTCCTTGCATAGCCCAAATCCATGAATCATCAGTTGATGGTTCTTTTGGATTTTTGGGTTCAATAGTTGATATAAATGCTACATTGCTCATTTTACTTAATTGATTTTTAGTTTTAACAACAGATTGCATATCTCCTAATATATTTTCTATAGGATGATCTTTTAAAAGTTTAATTCTTTTATTAGGATGATTAATTTCATTATTAGTTTCAGCTGACTCTTGATTTTGAGTGATTAAATCCTCTTCATCGTTTGTATCTTTAAATTTTTTGAGATTTTCATCGAATGAAACATGCATTGTTTCTTTGATGGTGTTAGTTCTTAAATTAAACACTCTGTACGCTTTACTTCTATTAGAATATCTGATAAAGATACCTTTATCCAATTTAGGATCAAATTTATCTAAGTTATCTTTTGTATTTAAATACAACATTTGCTTCCAAAAGTTCTAAAATAAGATACCTTAGGTTTCTTTCTGTAAAGAAGTTCATAAGATGTCTTATCAGTTAAAGGTCTAATTAAAATTCTATTTAAAATATAACAGGCGGTAGCAAATGCTTCTGCCCAAAAATACTTTGGTAATTTACTATATGAAAGTATAGTTCTCGCACCCACTTGAATCGTCCTATTTTTACGTTCTACTACTCCATTTTGTTATGGAGTTCTTAGAAATGAAAAATTGTGAGTTATTCCCTTTTTATTGCAGAATTCCTCAAACTTTTCATTTTCAAATTCACCACCGTGATCATTACAGATGGTTATAATTTTTAGAGAAAGTTGATTTTGAATTCTTTTTATAAAGTTCTTAAAACATTCAAAAGTATCACTTTTATGTTTCAAAAATATTATCCATGCAAATCTAGAATAATCATCTACAATTACAAAAACATATTTACTACGATTTATTGACAGAATTTGAGATGGACCAAATAAATCAAGGTGAAGTAATTCAAGACGTTTTGAAGTTGAAATCATATCTTTTAATTTAAAGGAACTTTTTCTAAGTTTTCCTAATTGACATGCATCACATAGACCATCTACTTTAAAGTTCGTTTTAGGGAGATCTCTTACTAGATCATATTTTGACAGTCTAGATAAGAGTTTGAAATTCAAATGTCCAAATCTCTAATGCCAAATCCAAGGGTCACTTGCATTTGCCAAAAGACATAAGTTATCATTTGAGACTTTCATACTAAGAATATAAATATTATTTTTCCTAATTCCCTCAAATATTATGGTTGAATTATTATCTTCAATGTGACACTTATCTTTTTCAAATTTAATTTTATATCCTTTATCGCAAAGTTGACTAATACTCAGCAAATTATGTTTCAGATTCTTAACTAGCAAAACATTAGTAATAATACCAGAGTTACCGACTTTGTTGATGCCAATCACATATCCTTTTGAATTGTCTCCAAATTTAACTAGTCTTCATCTTTGTATATTATATCATTCAGCATATCTGGATTGCAAGTCATGTGTCTAGAGCATCCACTATCGAGTACCATTTATTCATTTTGATTTGCACAATTTGTCCATTATGGATTGATTCCTCAACACTCATAAATCATGTTTCCTGCACATCATATAATTTTGGTAGACAACTTGATTTTGAATATTGATTATATGCAAACTCAAGTGACAATGATGATCTGAATATTTCTAAACTAGTATTAACAAGTTTTTCAAACATAGCCATTTTAAAAACATTTTCAAAAATCATATTATGAAACTTTGAAAACCTTGCTCTGATACCAAATATGAGAAATGAGAAATATGGTTCTTAAGGCTAGGATTAACACTAGAGGGGGGTGAATAGTGTTTAAAGGAATTACTAAATCTTTTTGAGTTTTTGTTAGTTTGAACACAAAAGTATGCAATATTCGGACACATATATAATCACAGAATCAAACACAGATGCAGAAATAAAGTAAAAGCAATAAAGGAAAGAACACACCGGATTTTATACTGGTTCAGAGTTACCCTACATCCAGTCCTGCACACAAGCACAGATTTCCTTTCAAAAGCAATTGTACAATTACACCCTCGATTTCAAGGCCACGAGTTACACCACTCCAGATTCACAATCCTCTGGATAGAGATACTTGATTTCACGGGCAACAAGTTCACCCAATTGACTTCCAAGGCTACAATCACACCTTTTCTCGCTTGATTGATTTCACAGGCTACAATAACATCTTTTCTCGCTTAGTTTATTAAAAAGAAGCCTATAGCTCTGAATAGCACTGAGATCTTGTTGAGATAGTGATAGAGAATCAAACCAGAAGTGATCTAATTAGATTCAATGTTGATTTTGACAGAGTAATGGTAAAAATGTGTATAATGAAACGTGGAAGAAGAAGAGGAGTGAAATCAGAGAAAACATGAATGAAAATTCATTTAAAAGTGCCTCTATTTATAGTAGAACAACAGCCATGTCCATTCGCGAAAGGATATGACGAATAGACAATTCTTTTGAAATTAATTTTTTTAAAATAAACTGCTACCATGTCGACATGGGGTACTAGAGGATGTCGACATGCCTAAGGAAATTTTGGTAATTTGTTTTTCTTTGAAAATAACTTTCATCTTGTTTAAAACTATTTTAAACTTTATAAATATACTTAATTATAGTTAAAATACATAAGTAAATGTAGAGAATAATATTTTGGTGTATATATAAAATTTACTATAACTTTATATTTAAATCTAAGTATAAATATTAAAAGTTAAATATATATTTTTATTAAAAAATAGTTTAAAACTAAGGATAATTAGATTTCGGAAATAAAGATTATTTTGAGGCAAAAAATATTTAAAACCAAGATAGATGTTTCTGATTTTTAAAAGGATGGTTTTGAAATCATTTTGAAAACAATATATAATTTTGTAAAATCATTTGAATAAAAGGTTAGCGGATACAAAACAATGTTCCACTAGGTTTTTCGTAGGTTCCGTCCTACTTAGGGTTCCATCCCTTTAACAGGCTCGTAGTGGATTCCATTCCACGAATAAATTGGATTTTAAGATGTCAGTGTTTTTCTAGGAGTTTTAACAAAATTCCTAATCAAATTACTTATTATTGAAATCTTGAACTCTTGATATTCTTGATACTCGTGAGTCTTCAATCTTGATATCTTGAGTCTTGAATCTCTATACTATACAGCCTTCATTTTTGGTGCCTGCATGGTTAAATCCTGCATATATATATATATGTGTGTGTGTGTGTGTATTTATGTGTATATATATATATCTAAACTATAATGTTAATATTTATATTTTATAATCTTATTCTAAGGTTGTTGTCATCAAAACCATCATCTCAAGGACTAACAATATAGTGGTTTCGTTGTGTTGTATCTCTGTGATGCTTTGTGATGTATAAGCTATATAACACTGATGTATATGATACTATGTAATATGATATGTGATGTAATATAATTTATTCCTTCCGTTGTGAGATTCTGATGTTGTTTAGTTCTTTCTTTTCTATATTTTCTATTTTCTATCCATTTCTTTCTTATTAATGATGCATCTTTCTATGGAGTGAAAGATGGGTCGTTACAAGTCATTTCCTCATACTCAGATTGTTATTATATTCAATCTTCTTTCACTTTTTGTTTAAGTGGTATAAACAATTCCTCTTAACCATTTATTCAAACACTTATTAAAACTGCCAAATCATCTTTAATAGACTTAATTATTCTTTTAAAATCATTCACAAAATATATAGGGAATAATTTTGAAGTTTAAAACTACGTTTCAAAAGTTATTAAAAACTGCTGCGAAAAGCATTGCGAAAAGTGTTGCAAATAGGGTTTTAAAAGCTATATTCTTCAAAATGACTTTTATATCATTTAGATATCCATATGTTCAACTTAAATTACTTTTAAAACATTTTAAAAGATTTTAGAATTTATTTTTATAAAACATTTGAAATATCAATTTTAAAAATTTTAAACTTTGGTCACTTTACTGCAAAAAGCAAGATTTTCTTGAAAAATTGTTTTAGACGTATTTAAAATGTACAAGATGAAACCTTGATTTTTCTTCCTTTATTACTTTAAACATGTTTAAATGTTTATAAAACATTTATAACTCATTTTAAAACTATTTCCAAAAGGTTTAAGCATTCCATGTACACCATTTCATTTTCAAAAGGAAAATGATTTTCTTTGTGCTTATCGACGTGTATTAATGTGACTTGGTAAATCAATTTAACAATCATATCAAACAATCAATACTTGATGATCAAAGCATATATAAGTATTCATAGCAATCATAACACATCATCAAACATGTATATATAAAAATAGGGATGCTAAATAGAGGTTCTCACCATAAACCAAAGCGACTAACTTCCTACAAACATTCTAATCAACCAACACTTCATTGATAAATCCATAGTCCATTTAAACACTAGCAAACAACATTCCCTTCCTTCGAAGTGCTCGGCCAAGGCTTAAGATGGAGGTGGGCTGAAAGTGTAGAGAAGAAGTGGTAGAGCTTTGACCTTGAATTCTCAAAATTAGACCCCAAAAATAGGTCAACTTCTCTCTTATTTTTAACTCTCTTACTCTCAAAATTTGAAAAAACTTATTAGCTGAAAAGTTTTTGTAAATTCTTTTCTATTGAATTTAAAAAAGAATCACATGATTTTGATTATTTTTGAGGAAGAAATGACAAAATGAAAAAGAGATACTGTCGGATTGATAAAAATGAAGCCCGAAAATGCACTTCAAAGAATTGAGTTTCAGGTATAGCAAACCTCAAAACTAGAAAAAGTTATCAACTTAAAAGTTGTAGCCACCAGAATTTCATATGGCTTGAAAAAAGAATTTCTTAATTTGGATTCTTATTGTCAAGTTATGATCAAAACAAAATATCATATTCTCTGGCTCAAAACCGGGCCAGAAAATGCCTCGGAAATAGTGTAATTTTGACTTAGTTAACTTTAAAATGAGACAAAGTGGTCAACATGAAAGTTTTAGCCACTAAAAATAAACATGGTTTGAAAAAAAATTAATTTTGCATTTTGATTCTAGTATGTAGACGTTATGGCCGAGAGAAGAAAAAGTAAAATGTGGAGAAAAGAGGTGTTTGATTTGAAGAGAAGGAACATGATTTCTTCTGAGTATTTTGTAAATATTTTGACATTATCACTTTCTAATTTTTCCCTATGGCTTGGAAGCCATTAAGAGAAGAAGAAGAAGGTGAGGAAGCTTGAGAAAAGAAGAAGAAAAATGTGAATGAAAGTGAAGAAGGAGGTGGATATTTATAGAAAAAGAAAAAAGTGGTAAATTTACCAAAATAACCTCTTACCGAATTAACAAACTAACCTTACTTCAACCTAAAGCAATCTCCACTTTTTCAATACTTAACATCATCTTTCACGTCCTTATTTTACGTCTTAGTCAATTAAAGATAAACTAAAGAATATCATAATTTTGTGTAACGACCCGATATTTTCAACCTTTCACATCCGCAAATGTCAGAATTGAATTGCTCAAAATCTCAGATTGTTGATTTAAATTTGGCAAAACTCAGCATATACAGCAAATAAATAAATCACAAAATCACATACACAGAGTAATATAACAATAAGCAGCGAAAACAAATGAATAGTAGTTCATGAAGCTACTATATATACAACATAATTAAACAAGATACGACAGAAGTTTTGGATATAATAATCAATACAGAATCTGAACATATCAATGGAGTCAACTGAATAGCTGAAAGCTGGATGGATAGATGGATCTTCAATCGAAGCTCCAACTCCAAAGGTAAGTCTCAAATGCTATCACACTCAGTCTGACCTGAGCGTAAAGCAAAACACAAAACACTCGAATAAGGATTTACATTCTTATATCAATATATCCAACTCAAGTGAAATATCAACTGAAATATGAGTAACTTAAAGGATGTATGGACACCCATCCTCTAAGGATCCGTGGAACTATCTACTATGTAGAAATATACGCTATTAACAACCAAACGTCATTATAACACCGTGGTCATTTCAAAATAATTTATATTTTAAAATTGAAGTTTCATTTCCATTTCAAAACCATACCAATGCTATATCGTTTCCATCTCAAAACCATATCAATACAATATCATTTCCAAATTATAGCACTTTCAAAATTATAAACCTTTTAAAACCAAAACGCTTTGAAATCATAATACTTTGGAAAACCATAACTTTGAAATCATAGCTTCCACCACTTAAACAGTTTAGATATTAATAATAGTATATATAATAAAATAGTTTATAAAATAAAATAATTTATATTAAAATAGTTAGTATATTAAAATAGTTTATATTAAAAATAGTTTTATATTAAAATAGTATATATATATTAAAATAATTTATAAAGTAAAATATTTATTATTTCCTCAAATTTCACAAATTGATTTAAATCAACTCGAATTCCAGATTAAATTTAATTCAATCTCAATTCATCAATTTCAATTCAATTCAGTTTTTAAATAAACCATTTCAAATTATATCGACTTCAAATAGAGATTTGAACCAAAATAAACCATTTAAATTTCAATATATTTCAAAGCTTTAAATATTCAATACTTTCAAAACTAATTCTAATAGTTTCGTATAGATCTTGATTTAACTTCATTATTATTTAGTCTTGAAATATTCACTTAATAAATTCGATATCATTTAAATAAGCTTAAATTAAATTTTATTGAATATTTCCTTTAATTTATTTAAACGTGAAATATTCATTAAATTACTTAAATCAAAATCAAGTTGTAAAATCATATCTTTAAATCTCAAATAAGTTTCAAATCGATTTAATTAAATAAAATTCTTAATTAAATACAATTTCAAATAAATTTCAAATTTATCTTTCCAACCTTAACTTTTAAAATCATTATAAAATCTATTTTTAAAATAAAAGTTTAAATAAATACTTAAACATATTATATACTAATTAAATCAAACTTTATTAATTAAAGCTTATTATTAAATCTACTTTATATTAATACTTATTTATATATAAAATATTTTCAATATTAAATAAAACCATATATATTTCCTCTCAAAATCATAGAAATCATTTTCAAAATATTTATATGTAGACCAACGGTGTCTGTACATAATATTTCTATCCTATGGTCAAGTGATACAAATATTTATTATTTCAATCCGCAATTTAAATATATATGCGTATATATCATTTAAACCACAATCACAAATTCAATTCAAATGAAAACCGCTCTGGTTTATACTTTGAACCCATAACGATTTTCTCCTATTCTATAGATCGTTCGGTTATGTATCATTTCAACCCATAGTGAATTCTATATTAACAGGGATTTTGCAGAGTGATAACAGATATGATAATAATATAACAGACATATATCGTCAATATAAATAAGAGATAATGGTGTCAGATGTCATAGGTGAACAGATACAGATAATACCATATATATAGCAACGCAAATAACTAACAGCAGCATATTTCAATTGTCGTTTGAATTGAAATCAAATTTAATAAATATAAGAACGTTAATCGTGAGTGATTGCTCACATTTCGAGGCTAAAGAGAAGATAAACAACAAAATAGGCTACGATTTGAATTGCGAAATTGACCAATCCAAATGACGATTTTCAAGGCAAAGCAAGATTGGTACGAATTCGACAAATATAGCCGATAAATATGATTTGACGAATATAGCAGATAAATAGGATTTGATAAATGGTATAAGTGAACTTATATGCATAACTATATATAACTATTTACATATACAAAAATAATATTATAAATTTAAACATATACTAAAATAAGATCTATATATTTATCTTCAAATCTTATACATATATTTGAACATATTTTATATAACTTATATAAAATATAAAATATAACACATATATATACAATAACATATAGTATAATTCATAGACTTAAATACAAGTTATATGTTAAACAATATATTGTCAACCTGCACACGAATTTATATACTGTCAAAATATATACTATCAAAATATATACTTCTTACTCATAACTTGTACATTTATATTTATATACATATATAACAAACTTGAACTCAATACTTAAACACGTGAGAAAAATATATATATACAATATATTTTTAAAATAAATACATGTAAATGCAAAATACTTACATTTTAAAACAAATATTACATAACCCAGACATCTAACGAAAGATATGCCAACCTAACATATACGAAACACAATATATACAATTGAAACCAAACTTAGCTATATTTATACAACAGATAATATTTTATAGCATATGTATATATATACATGCACAGATTATAAATAACCTGTACAACTTACATATTATATAGCAAACATATAGTACAAACATCATATGAATATTAATGTATATATATAGCTTAATGTATAAACAATTACATATATATTACACTTTGAAATAAAAAATGTCTATGTAACAAATATAAGCCGAAATGTATATATAATTACTTATATATACAAACATACAAAATATATTTATCAAAATTTAGAAGTAAATAGGTATATATGCAGACTTTTTATGTGCTTGCAGCAAATATGTAGGCGAGCTATTCATATATGCAGACTCAAATAAAATACACGCAGGCTTCATAATACCGATAGATATGCAGACTATGTGTGTATATATATATGCAAGCTACTCACACCTGTATGTAGACACTACACATATTCAAAACCAGACACTACATAAGTGTGCGGATACTATATTATATATGCAGACTATATATATTCAAACCTATATGCATACTATATATATACTAATACGTATACTTTCATACATAATATATTATAAAATTATAAATACACTTTATTATAGTGACGTGTATATACAGTAAGCATCAATACCTATTATTTGTAACCAATGTGTGTGTGTATATATATAATTACAACAGGTTATTTACAAAAGTATAAAACTAACACAAATATGAAGCTCTAAGATATATACCTATATATATAAACAAATGTATAAGCACACACATATATTTATATAAACTTACATATATAATATATATATTTAAATAGGAGATGGGAAGAAAACAAAACCTCCTAGGTTGGCTGAGCTTTGATGGGTGGGGTAGGCTTCAGCTAAGGAGGCGGAATGGTGGGGGAAAAGGTTATCTTGGTTGTCGGTGGGGAGAATAGCGGTGGGAGGATGAAGTTTTGGGAAGTCAGTTGTTGATGTGACAGGCGGTGTGGCACTTGAAGGCATAGACGTGGGTTTTGAGTGGGTCGCTACGGCTATGGATGGAGGGTTGTCGGAGGGAGGTTTTGGTCGGTGAGATCTGAAGTGGGTTTTGATTCGGGGAAATGAAAAGGGAAACTCGCTAGAGGAAGGTCATCTCTGAGAAAATGCAAAGCAGCAGCGAAGTTAAAAAGAGAGCAAATAAATAAATAAATAAATAAAAATTCTCGAAGTAAAATAAAATTTGACCCAGGAAAAACTCGAGTAGGTTTCAAAGCAGATGGACCATGCAGTGTTTTTTTTCAAAACTGAAGAAGAGGAATGACAGTGGAAGGACGCAACATAAATACAAAGACCAATGGAATAGCAAAGGACAGTACGTTGATATCTGCAAAATAAATGTAGGTGGTAATCAGGTTTGTATGGCTATGGAGTTTAAAAGACAAAGGAAAACAAAAGGGCACGAATGTGGCATCGATACGACCAACCATTATGCTGACTTCATGACATGTTGGGCATCAAAACACAGAAATAAATATACTGCGGAGATTAGCATGAAGAGACGATCAAAATGGTATACATATATCACGACTACGCTATCAAAAGTCGATAATCGGTATCTAAGATGCTGCTTATTTGCCAGAGATAAGATAAACGTAGCAACAACAGTCAAATTTGAAGAAATGAAATATGACGTCTCACTCAGAAGATGATTTACAAATTTATTATATAAAAACATTCAGGTTTGGAAAACATTTTTATATCATCAAATTTAACTGATTTGAATTGAAATAAAATTACACAACAAAGTAAACTTCCATATTATTTGATGAAAAGTTACCATTTGTTATGTTTAATAAGACATATTTCAAATATCAGATTTTCATTTCCAAATTCAATTATTTAAAATTTCTCAAAAATTCAGTTAAACATATTATTAAAACAAATAAATTTTTACGGGCTGTTACACTCTCCCCCACTCAAAACTTTTCGCCCCCGAAAAGGAAGGAGGTAGGAGAATAGAGACAACCAGAAAGAAAAATAGACTGGAAAAAAAACAATTAATTTAAAACCTTATGACTTATTAGTTTATATTCAACAATTTATTTTAAATTCAAGGTATTTCGTTAAGTTGATTTAATTTCAATTTATTAATTCCCACAAAACAGAATTTATTTTATTCATCTTATGTATTCATTATTCTATTATTCAATTTATCTTAATTAACATTTCTATAATTATAAATTAAGTGTAAAACATTTATTATAACCACTCAAATGTATTTATAAATTCTTTTAAACACCATTTTACATTGTAAATTATTCAATTACATATTCAACTTCCAAATGATTTAGAAAGTTATATTGGAATGCAATTGAGTATTTTACAAGTAAATAATTTCCTAATTCAATTATTCAAGTTTCAAAATTTTTGGCTTCATTTTATTATGGAAATCACCTTTAACATAAAATTTAAGAATTAAATTTTCGATTAAATTTAGAGATAAACATATACATATATATTATACATATCAAATCAAATCTTAATTGTATATTTATAGATATAATAAATCAAGTCATACCAAAGAATTTAAATCAAATTCATGTTTTTCTTCAAAAAAAATGTAGTGTAGCTATAGAATGTTCTTTCCAATTCGAAACTCAAAAATGAACATCGATGATGCGGCCACCATCACCGAAATTATTTTCCAGCGATAAAAGAGAAGTGCACTGATTTAAACATTTAAAACTTTGAAAACCATTTCTATTTGAAAATACTTTAAATAATATACCCTTTAAAACTTTAAAATGAAAGTTTGGAATCACCAGAAATTTAAATTCTCAAATTCTTAATTTATATTCATTTAAACTTCAAACCAATTTATGAACTATGTTGTACAAAATAGACAGTATTTAAAACAATTTATAGTATTTAGAAAAAAATGACCAAAATATCCTTTATATAATACTTTATCAAAATATTTTAATAACTCGATGTCTTAATAGGTTTATCCTCGTTCTTGCAGACTCTGGCCATGCGCTGATCGGGTGCAAGGCTAGAATTCTCCAAGTACTTAGTAGACCTGTTTCAACAACTAGTGAAAAATGCTTAAAAGTAGGTATGTAAAGTACCGCTAAAAATCCAATGTCAAATGATGATAATATGATAGAAGTGGCCCGCTGCTGATCCATTATTTACGCAATGGGCACAAAACTTTCTAGAAGATCCTTCCACCTTTCGAATTCCAAAAAAATATCATAGCCATTTCGTAAACAAGGGACCGTCGACCCATGCTGTAGTGGTACGCTGGTAATTCAATGGTTTACGTAATGGATGCACTTTTGTAACAACCCTGAATTTTGTGATTTATTTTAATTATTTATTTTGATTATTTTATTTGAAAACTTTATTATATTTATTAAAATGAATTTTATTTGTTATTTTAAAGTATATTTTGATTTTTTTTGTGAATTATAATTGCAAACCTGAATAAATAGGATATTTCCAGAAAAGTGGATTTTTGGTCAATCTGGTCAAACTTTGACTTTTAAATTTAAAATTTAAATTTTTTAATTTTTGAATTTTATTATGAAAATATATTAAATTCCAAGAATACTGCTTTTCGTTTCGTTGAAATCCGATTTATGTTGTGAAAGTTATGCTTTTTACAATATTGTACGTAAATTGGTTTATTTAATAAACTTATCTATTTTAATTTATATAATAATATTTTGTTTTTCAAGTCATGTTCTAATATGTGTTATATGAAATTTTAGGTATATATTTTATTTTAAAATATTTTAAAGTGATGTTAGAATTTTTTCAACATTTACTGTATTTATTTCCTATTTTTAAAGGTTGTTTTCTATTTTTCTGCTATTTTCTTCATTTAAATAATATTTAGTTAAAATTTATATATTTATTTTGTGATTGAATTTTTATTTTATATTATTATCTTTGTTATAAATATTTTTACAAGTCGATATAAATTTTCCGAAGTTCATTCTGTTTATTTTCCATTTTTCTAGACTGGTTTGCAATTTTGTGCTATTTCCTTATTTTAACCTTATATAATTAATAAATATTTATATATATATATATATATATATATATATGTATATGTATATTATATTTTGTTATATTTTCGAATTTGTGACTAAAATTATTATTATTATCAGTAATATAAACTTAGATAAATAAATTAAAGGTAATTTGAAAAGGTTTTGACTTTTGGTTTCCAATGGCTCTTTATTTTCCAACCTTTCACATTTGTAACTTAATTTGTCATCAATTAAACATTACTTCTCAATCCTTTCAGCTGCATACTTTCTTTATCATTCATGTACATGCATTTTCCACTTCTACTGAAAAAAATCTGGGCCTTCATCTCCTATGAAAGCTTGGTAAACTTTCATTCTTTTTCCATGTTTTTTTTGTTGTTGTGATTTTAGCACTTGCCTTCATCTCTATTTGGCTCGGCCCCTCCTTCCTCCTTCACCATGGCTGCCTCCACCACCACCACATCAGGCCAACACCTCCTCTAGCCCTCTGCCCATCCATGACCGTGCACTACTTGTAGCCAAATCCACCAAAGTATGAGCAAAACTCCACCTAAACCCTATAACCGAGATCTCCACTTGCTCCCCCACCTTCAACCACCTTTTACCGCCACTTCCTCCACCACCACCACCTCAGATCTGACCACCACCCTATGCCACATCATCCACCACCACCTGGACATCTGGACCTGAACATATAGCCTCTGGCCGAACCAAGTTATAGCATAGAAATGTTGATATTTGCCTTGTTATGTAAATTGTTGCACACATATACTTCATCACCATTCAAACCAAGTAGGACGATCCTGTTTGAACCAAACCCAAACCTTAGTGCATGCCATGGCCGCGCTAAATCCATCCCTTGCTGATCCATGTGAAGTTGAGAACAAGTGCAATGCATTTGATTTGGTTTTTGGGCATTGATTTCTAGCATTGTTTAGTGTTTATTTGATTTTGAAACTTATATATATTGTATTGTTTTGTTTAAATGTTATCAAGGCAATTAGATTTGGCTCTCCACTCTCAAGTCGTTTTCGTGTTATCGCACCTTCGTAGTTTCAGTGTGTGCGCTTTAGCGGCTATCTCCAGCTTTTGACAAGTGAGTTATTCTCACCAGACAATATGTACATATATAACTAGTAAATTGACCACTTTTAAATCTGTAAAATGCATTATCATGTTACACCTGCTATATTATGATTTTATGATGTTCACCCATGATCAAACACCTGTTATAACATCTGTTACTGTTATATTATATTGTTTTGTTATTTTTATCAGTTTATAACACTGCAAGTTCCCTTTAGATTAGAATCACTATGGGTTGAAATGATACATACCCGAACGGACTTTAGAATAGGAGAAAATCATTATGGGCTGAAATGGTAGGCCTGAATGATTTTCAATTATTTTCATTTACTTGGGATTGAGGGTTTGAAATGATCAAACCTGGGTTTTCTTTGTAAATTATGGGTTGAAATGATTTATTACCCGTATCACTTTACCTAGGCTAGAAAATGAAATACAGACCCGTTGTTAAAATATGTTTTTCTAAAAATTTTAAAATATTTTAGAAATGTAAATATTATAATATTTTGAATTAAATTTGATTAAAAATGATTTTTGTAAAGCATTGTTGATTTTTTGAAAATTTATAAGTGAAATAAATAAATGGTAAAGTTAGAAAATCTGAAATGTAAGTTATTTTGAAAATTATAATTTGGTGATAAATGGAATTTAAATTAAATATGAAAATATGATAAGTTTATGATATTTTGAATTAAATTAATTTAAAATGATTTTATAATATATTAATGATTTTTGAATAAAGTTAAAATGTGAAATGAATGAATATTTAAGTTGAAATTTTGAAATATAACTAAAATTGGAAATTTGTGAATTTGGCTTAAAAGTGAATTTTAAGTTAAGTAAATAAAAATGAAATTAAGTTATATTTGATAATTTTAAAATTAAGTGTTAAGTTAAATTTAATTTAATGAATTTAAAATTTAATGTTGGAATTTAATAAGTGAATTATTATTAAATTTTGATTTTTAAATGGAGATTTAACTTTATAAAATCATGAATATATGAGTATTTGAATGATTATTTTAAAAGTGAAATTATATGATTTTATAAGATAAAAATGATTTAAATAAAAATATAATTTTTTGTGAAATTATATTGAATATTTGAAGTTAATTAACTGCATTTCTGAAATGCTATTAATTCTAATGTAAATGATAATACAACATTTGTTAATGCTGTAGTTGATAATAATGAACCAAATGACTAAGTTTAATTAAAGGCTATTATAGCATTTTTGTAAATGTTATAATTGTTGAATTTAACTAAGTTTTGTTTGAAACTAATATAACCCTATTACAGCATTTTTAAATGCTATCTTTTGTTAAATTGAACAGTTTTGAATGTAACTTTTTGTAGCAATCTCTAAATGCTGCGAAAGTTGAATTTTCATCTGTTTTAATAAATTATGTGAATAAATGAATTTTGAAAGACTAAAATTTTGGAAATTTAATAATTTAATTATTAAATATAATAACTTCATTTTATGATTTAAAATGAAGTAATTTGTTTCGGAATATAAACTATTTTGAATGTGTTTTGTAATGGTATTTAAATTAAATAAAATTGAATGTGGTTTGGAAGATATGATATGTTGATATTTTAAAATGGATTTTGAATGACATTGAATTTTGAAATGATATTTGATTTTGAAGTATAAAATACCATTTTGAAATTTTAACCACGGGATGTATTTAATTTATAGTTTAACTGATTCTTAAAGGATGGGCGATCCCAAGCATCCTTTAAGTTATTGTACATTTCTACTACGGTTCACTTGAGTTGGTTTACATTATATAAGTATATATTGTCCTGACTCGAGTGTTTTGTGTTTTACTTTACGTTCGGGTCAGCCTGAGTATTCACAGCTTTGGATTCTCTTTCTGGAGCTGGTCTTTGCTGGAGTTTCTGCTTATCTACATTTATATCTACTTTCTGTTTCAGCTGTTATAGTTTATCTCATGTATTAGTGAACTTCTATGTATTTGGGATTTCTATTATGTTGTTTCAGACTGTATTATGTATTTAGTTTGAGACTCTGCCGTAGTTTTATTTTTCAAAATTGAAGAAGAGGAATGACACCGAAGGCTGCAACATAAATATAAAGAACAATGGAAACAACAAAGGACACTACATTGATATCAGCAATATAAATGTAGGTGGTTATCAGGTTTACACGGCTGAGGAGTTTAAAAGACAAAGGAAAACAAAAGGGCACGAATGTGGCATCGATATTGTCACGACCTAATTTTTCGACTTTCGAAAGTCGACATTAATACGTCCACTGTATCAAATGTCGCACAATCGAATGCCGGAAAATCGAACCGTTAGGATTTAAGAAGAGGAAGATGGAAGAAGAACGGAAACAATAACAGAATCTCACATTTCTCCGCGGAACAAATATAATAGATAAATGAATATCTTTAAACAAAATCACTATATCAGTTTACACATTACAACATCTGAGTATTACAATAACAACGCACAAACAATGGCAGTTATAATAACCTGCCCCTATGGTTGAATACACAGCGGAATGATAATAATACTCAGAAGTACGTCTCACCATCCAGCTCAAACTCCAGATCTCCACATCATCTCTTTTTCGACTTCGCTTTCGAATAACTGATAACCTGACTCTAAACTGCCCATGTGAAAAATTTTGGGCACCCAGAGTTTAGAAAGGGAACAATAAACTCCGAGTCAGTCATGGGACTGGTGTGAGATCTTAAAAACAGTTATTCTCACAAAGAAAAGAAAAGAAATCCGCCATGCTTTTTGGAAAATGAAACCACCATAAGGCCTCCCGGCACACACACAATGCAATCGCACAGTTGGGGGGGGGGATTTCTCCTTATGATGTCAAAACGCTTACTACTCAAAAGTCCTTTTTGATATTATTATTAGTGCATAGTGGAAAAACATTTGCAAGTATAATATTAATCTTATCCAGCATACGTACCATTATAGTATTCCTACTATATCTACCATATTAGATGGCAGGTTCTACAACTAAAACCGTACAAGGCGCGTATTGATAATTGGATTTTTAACAAATAGTCAGGCAAAGGAACTTCCTGGGACACATGGGTACGCCTTTGGAGGGACGCCCCGAGAACCTAACCGGATCTCTGTCAACACAAGGCCGGGTTACCTCTGCAAAAATAGGTAACTACTGACACCAGTATGCCATCCCCTGGTTGTAAACAACCTTTATCCGAGGATCCTCAATACCAAAAACCACAAAGTAATAAATTTGCAGCAATCACATAGGTTAAGTACCTGGGCTCCATACCATGATACCAGCTCTATCCAGAAGGATATGAACATACCCTAAGGGGCGCTACCCCCTATAACCTTGTTGCATCCTTCCTGTTTCGACCATTCCGGGGTGCGAGGCTCGACGAAGTCTCGTCCACAAAGCAACGATTTTCACAAAAGCCATGCTTTTATCAACAAATGATCAGCAGCACTTTGTATGCCACATTACCAAATTGGGAATATATCAATAGTAACCATCAGCTACATAACCTCTGAGCTCGTACGTCTCAAAGAAGGGTGTTAAGCTAAGAGAATAAATTCTTTGCCACCAACAGAAATGTATTTAATAGAAACCAGCTTTACATCTCAAAGTGTAACGTCAGGCACACATCCATACAAGTCCGTTCCGAGATCGAATGGAACCGAACGTACTTCCAAAGAAGCCCTTGCAAATCCGGATATTCACTAATCACGTCCGGAATCCCCATCACAAAGTGTGATAAAATCTCTATACCGGAGCAACCCGGTGCAGAGACATTCGACAGGTAATCCTTTCGTTTTCGAAAATACGCGGTCTCCAACACCATCTTCAATTACAATCCCATTTCGTCGTCTCATTATTCGGAATGAGTTTTATGATACAAGGTTCTCTCTCGGCTAATCCGAATAGTGAGCGCTTATTTTTAAAAATAAGTGTTCATTCAGATTTCAAACAAATCACAACATATTTTCACTTTGATCTTTTAAATAAAAGATCCATCACAATCACAAAGGTTCGATGTGGTTTTCGAATATCCATTTGGAATTCCAACTCCCGGTTGCATCGAAATTCAAATGCCATTTAAAAAAGGCCAATATTGATAGTCGGTTATTTAACTGTCAATCATCATTCACAACAGTCACTGGATTGTAAATAATTTTCCTCCAATTATTGCTTTCAAAATATCTTTGCAAGATCTACTTTTAACACTTTAATATTTTGAAAACAAATTTCAAATCACTATTCACATTTCAATCCTTTGGAAATAAATTTTCACATCATTTTCCTTACGCCGAATATATTTTCAAATATTTATTCATTTCCACTTAAAATCTGCCGGGTTAAAATAATTCAAATCACCTATCCAAAATATTTTTGGAACATTTAAAGTAAAACCATCTTAAATACTTACTTAAATATTGGTTATGAAAACGTTATACTAATTATTACATATAAGACTTCAAGTCCAAACTAATTCTAAAATAAAATTAGCAGATAGAGTATAAATATTTAAATAACTATTTTCTAAATCAAATATCAATTTAATCTTTAAAATAATCCCTTATATAATTAATTAAATAAAATTTTACTTTAAAGTTTTAAAAAAAAATTTCAAAACTAATTTCTCCAACAATATTATTTAAAACCAAATCTAGAACTTTTAATTTTATTTCAAAAGCTATTTTAAAATTTACTCGATTTCCCAGAGAAGAATCCTCTTTTTCTATTACAAAATGGTCCATTAAAATAAATTAGTAAATCTACTCGATTTATTTTAATGTATATTCCAAATTTGTAAATTTCTTTCCACGTTTTTAAAAATAAACCGATATTTATTTTTAAAACAAAATTCCCTTTCCTTTATAAAATTTTCATTGTGAATTTAAACTTTCAAATATGCACTGATATAAAATTTTCAAATCGTTTTCCAAATATTCACCGTCAACACCAAATCAATTTCAAATTGATTTCCAAATATATTTCAATCACCAAATCAAATTCCAAATTAATTTCTAAATTAATTTCAATCAACAAATCAGTTTTCATATTGATTTCCCAAGGGTTTATTTTAAAACCCCAAATCAAAATTTTCAAATCGATTTCTAAATTTATTTTAACTCCCAATTAAATCCCAAATCGATTTCTAAAATTAATTTCAACCCCAAATTAAATCCCAAATTTAATTTCTAAATTTATTTCTTTTGAAATAAATTCTTTTATCTCTTTTAAATATTTAAAATCTGTATCTTAAATAATTTCTTTAAATACTAAACAATATTACTCGAAATTCCTTTATAAAAATATTTTCCCATATTTTTTTGGAATTTATTCAATAAGTTTTAAAAATAAAACTTTATCTGTTCAAATTTCTTCTTTTAAATTCACCCAATTCTTTAAATGAATTTATTATAAATTTTCTACCCGAATTTCAACAATCAAATTTTATTTATTTCTGGTATCCTACGATACCAAAATATATTCCGCTAAAATTATAGCCTTCAACGGTTTCAATCACAAATAATCACACACAGATTATAAATAGTCAACACACAATATTGAAACAAATTCAAATATTTGAGGAATCCAGTTGGATCCGTCCAACCTGTTTCCCTGCATCCACAGACGTTAGCACGACAATTAAATACCCATTCTACTTCGAGGTGGAATATCCCAGTATATGGGATTTATAAAATATCATCCGCTATTATGCGGTGCATAGGGTCTCATTCGCTATATAATGCGGGAAATCAATCACTCCAAATACATATATAATACCAGCTCCACTTCGAGGTGGAATATCATGGTATGTGGGTTTAATATAATATCATCCGCTATTATGCGGCGCATAGGGTGTAAACTAATATAACTGATAATAAATTAATTATCCAAGCACACAATTAATCAATTTTAAATTTAACTATTAAAATTAAATCAGCGATTGAGTGAGAAGATCTCACCTTTTATTATGCATGCAATCCAATTTCTTTACAGCTTAATTTCTTTACAGTTTTAGACCTTGTATAAATATTAGATGTATAATTAATGTTCGAAATAAATCGAACAATTAACTACCGTTAATAAATTTTATCTTATCCAATTTAATTTCAAACAAATTTCCTTTTCGATAAAATATTTTGTAATTACCAAATAATTACATAGGTTAACTAAATAAATTAATTTTCCTATTAAATAGATTTAATTAACTAACGATTTATATTTAAATAACTTTATTTAAACATTTTTCCCTTGAAACTTCATATACTAAACAATTTTATATATATTTAAAAATCTAACTTTTACACAAACTCTATAACTATTTTTTTTCTATTCTAAATTCCTATTTCTTTCAACTTTATCTATACAAAATGATTCTTTATTTTATTAGTTTCTATGTGAATACACATTAATACATATGCCTATATATATAATTTAAATAAAATAGAAAGAAAATACCTCACAGCCAAACAGACCACGAGCCGGCATTCGAAAGTCACCGTGCCACACAACTTGCTCGAACCCACGCCGTCTTCGCAGACTACCAATCGCACGTGCTCGCTCGAGTTTTCCATCTTATGTTCGATTTCCCCTCCTGAACCACGACGATCGTCATCCCATATCGTAGCCCAAATTCCAACGCACCCTGATTTCCTGATTTCCGGTATGAAGCCGCACGACAACGTTGAACTCGTAGACGCGATTAGCCACGATCGAAATCATAGCTCAACAGTTGAGCGCACCACCTACTCGCGAGATCATCCCACTGCCGCGCCTCCCTGCATAAAGTCTTCGTCGTCGCGGCCTTGCGACAAAATCGTGAGCCCTCAATTTTTTTTGCAGTTCGATCCTATCGGCTCTGATGAGATGAAGAGGGGAATCGCGGATCCATAAATCCCAAAATCGGGCGTGTCTCACAACTGCGAGCACGTCACGCTACAATTTTTGACCGCCCCCCTTTATTTGCTTTTGATTTTGAATCAAAAATGCATTTTCGATTTACTTAGGGGATCGAATTTTGGATGGCAGAAGTCTTGTCTATTTTGAAGAAAATGGGAAGGATGAGATTTGAATGAAGAAGAGGAATTCGATTTTTTTTAAAACACTCGATTCTATTAATTTTTCTTTTTTTGTTTGCGTTGATTTTTAAAGAATACGCGTGTTTCATTTTGGATAGAGAAAAGTAAACATGTGCTCAACGATTTCCTCTACGTGTCAATGCCTGGTACAGTGGTTAAATTATATTATTTATATTCAAATTTAAACTCAAATTTGAATCGTCTCGATATCCACAACCCACCGTCTCGATCTCCAATCGAGGCATGCTGCCGGGCATTCATAAGGTTATACCCCTATTCCGAACGCAACAGAAAAGGTTCCAAGTCCAAATTCGATCGTATGGAGAAGACAGCTTTTTGGACCAGTTAAAATATCGAATTTTCGATTTAAATTTCAGTGCGTTTATTGAACGTACGGCCAAATGATCACACCATACTACGAAAATTAAAATTCGATAATAATACATTATTACGGATCCAATGGAACTAGTTTCGTTGAAATCCGAGAAGGTGCCTTGGAAGGCTATTTTTAAATATCGATTTAAACGATAAAATTCAAAACTGAACAAATCATTTTCAAATTCAATTCTGAAGCTACCATTATCTTCAATATTATCAATATAAATCTTCTAAGCTATCAAATAATTTTTAACAGGCTTAAAATTGAAGATTCAAATTTTTACCCACTTCCAAAAATTAAATTTAATAATTAAATTGCTAAATTCATTCTGATATTTGAAATTCAAGTTAAAATAACTTTCGAACATTTAAAATCATTTAAATATTTCAATTTCTAATGTTCAAAATTCTGGGTCGTCACATCATTCCCCCATAAAAGAATTTCGTCCCGAAATTACTAGTTAAGAGGAATGGACCTTAACCCGTTTATCATATCTTAGGACAAAACAGTTTTATCAACTTGCCAAAACAAATCTTTTTACTAACAACCCATTATCGATTCAACTAACCTTCCAACTTTAACCATAAGCTCGAAATAATATTGTTTTCTTAACAATTCAAATTTAAATTTAAATTCAAATTTAATTATCCAAATTTCTCAAAATTTTTCTAACTCCCTTAATTTTCGAAATATTTCGCCAGCGTCTCCTTTGCACGGCTAGCTCAGTAAGACTACAAAAATGGCACCATGGCCCCCAGATTTCAAAAGAAAATGAAAAGCCAAGCGGCTGGACAAGAAAATCATCAAATTTCATACTGAAATTTAAATACATACCTTTTTCGAGCAATTCAAATCTATCTTCGAAAATCAAATCCCAATTCCATTTTCCTTTATATCACCTGTAAGCTATTTAACAACCATATCCAATTTCTATATGAAAAAAATGATTTTTGCACATTCCATTACAAAAGTTTGAATACGTACTTCTTATACCATTTTTACTTCACTATTAAAGTTATATATCCATTTTCATTCAATCTTGCATTTTCACTTTCATTTGAATTCAATTTACAATTTCAATTTATTTGGATTCAGTTTAACTTATGAATATTGAATTTTATCAAACATCTTTCATTCCCAACTGATTCATGTCACTATTTTAAATCAGTTTCATTTACTAATTCATTACAAATTCCAATACATTTTATCTCAACATATTTTTTTCCATTTCCACCTTTATTATCCTTAATTCACTTAGAACTAATTCTACAACTTCATTTTATTTCACACAATTTAAATTGGTTTTTAATATTCAGTTTCAATTCCAGTTTTATTCTTTTGTTCATTCCCAAAAATTTATTTTCAATTCACCATTTTGGTTTATAACCACTTATATTTAAACTGGATTTCAAATTCCATATGAATTCAATTTACCTTTCATTTATAACTATTGAATTCAATTCATTCTAAACCATATCTATATGGTCATTTCTTTAATAAATTTCACTTACTAATTTTACTTTAATACTCTGCTTTACAAATCAAATTCAATTCTAATTCCAGTTCCATTTATTACAAATTCGAAATGAATTTCAACATTCAATTTCACTTTCATTTACTTGCAATTGTAAATTTACTTATTCATTCACAATTTTATTTTCCACCTAAATAAATTTTATTCCATAACTATTTTTATTAGATTCCAGAGTCTTTCCAACATTTCGAAATCATTTTTGAAATCAATTCAAATTATCCTTTGAATTTCAAATCCCAAACCCAAATTTTACAAATAATTTCTATTTAAAACAATTTGGCCGCAATTCCTCTCCTAGAAACTCGAAAATGAACACCGATGATGTCGCAATCATCATCAGAATTATTTTCCGGCGACCGAAAAGAGTTTAGTGCTTTTTATCCTTTCAAAATTATTTTTTTCAAACCCTTGAAAATCATTTCCAAACTCAAAAGAATTTAATTTTTTTCCAAATCTCCAATCTTTTCCAAACTCCAAAACTTTTCAAACCCTTTCAATTTTCTTCTATCAAAATATTTCTCTGGTGTTCCATTTCAAATTTTAAGTCGCATTTACAATTTACATTCTCAAATTTCATTTGTATATGGATTTTATTTCTGAACTTTTGATTATGATTTCAATTTCTTATTCAATTTCAATGATAATAATTTAATATTATCACTTCCTAACAAACAAGCGGCCATATACTCTAATAATTTACAAAAATTGTTTCCTTTTATATACAAAATAATTTTGGCTAAAATTATTTCATTTACCCTAATTCAAAACAATATCGTGTCGAATTGTTCTATATGAGTGTTTAGAAATCCCTGTCGATAGAGTTGTACAGACTATAACTACCAGAATCGATATACCACTCAATAAACCAATCATCACAATATAAATCAATTTTTATATTCACTAACAAATACGCGCTCATATCTATTATTACACTCAAATCATTCTAGAGTACTACTGACTCTATCTCTAATGAGTAATCCCCACCGGAGCGAAGGTTGTCGCTTAACCAAATGCTCTGATACCAAATTGTCACGATCCAGCCTTCGGCCTTCCGACAGTGGGTAAACCCCCACCGTGACATGACACCATTACCCTGCCCTTGCTTTTACGGCCAGCCTTTCGACTGTCACGCCTAACTGGCTAACCAACCCTTCGAAGAAGACGTGTAGGGGTAAGAGTCTCCTGCTTGCCACCAAACAAAAAGCGAGAAACCCCCATCACGTTGCACAAAGCTAAACAAGGCCAGTCATGGGACTGGTGTGAGATCCTAAAAACGGTTATTCTCACAAAGAAAAGAAAAGAAATCCGCCATGCTTTTTGGAAAATGAAACTACCATAAAGCCTTCCGGAACACACACAATGCAATCGCACACTTGGAGGAGATTTCTCCTTATGATAGTCAAAAATTCTTACTACGCAAAAGTCCTTTTTGATATTATTATTAGTGCATAGTGGAAAAACATTTGCAAGTATAATATTAATCTTAGCCAGCATACGTACCATTATAGTATGCCTACTATAGCTACCATTTAGATGGCAGGTTCTACAGCTAAAAACCATACAAGACGCATATTGGTAATTGGATTTCCTACAAATGGTCAGGCAAAGGAACTTCCTGGGCCACATGGGTAGCCTCTGGAGGGACGCCCCAAGAACCTAACCGGATCTCTGCCAACACAAGGCCGGGTTACCTCTGCAAAAATAGGTAACTACTGACATGAGTATGCCATCCCCCGGTTGTACACAACCTTTATCCGAGGATCCTCAATACCAACAACCACAAAGTAATAAATTTGCAGCAACCACATAGGTTAAGTATCTGGGCTCCATACCTTGATACCACCTCTATCCAGAAGGAAATGAACAAACCCTAAGGGGTGCTAACCCCTATAACCTTGCTGTATCCTTCCTATTTCGACCATTCCGAGGTGTGAGGCTCGATGAAGTCTCATCCACAAAGCTACGCTTTTCACAAAAGCCATGCTTTGATCAATAAATGATCAGCAGCACTTCGTATGCCATATTACCAAATTGGAAATATATCACGAGTAACCATCAACTACATAACATCTAAGCTCGTACGTCTCAGAGAAGGGTGTTAAGCTAAGAGAATAAATTCTCCGCCACCAACATAAATGTATTTGATAGAAACCAGCTTTACATCTCAAAGTGCAACGTCAGACACACATCCATACAAGTCCGTTACAGGATCGAACGGAACCAAAGGAACTTCCAAAGAAACCCTTGCAAATCCGGATATTCACTAATCACGTCCGGAATCCCCATCACAAAGGGTGATAAAATCACTATACTGGAGCAACCAAGTGTAGAGACATTCGGCAGGTAATCCTTTCGCTTTCGAAAATACCTGGACTCCAACACCATCTTCAAATGCAATCCCATTTCTTCGTATCATTATTCGGAATAGGTTTTATGACACAAGGCCCTCTCCCGGCTAATGCGAATAATGAGCGTTTATTTTTAAAAATAAGTGTTCATTCAGATTTCAAACAAATCACAACAAACTTTCACTTTGATCTTTTAAATAAAATATCCATCACAATCGCAATGGTTCGATGTGGTTTTCAAATATCCATTTGGAATTCTGACTCCCGGACACATCGAAATTCAAATGTCATTTAAAAAAGGCCAATATTGATAGTCGGTTATTTACCAAACAATCATCATTCACAACAGCCACTGGATTTCAAATAATTTTCCCCCAATTATTGCTTTCAAAATATCTTCGCAAGATCCACTATTAACACTTTAATATTTCAAAAACAAATTTCAAATCACTATTCACATTTCAATCCTTTAGAAACAAATTTTCACATCATTTTCCTTGCGCGGAATGTATTATCAAATATTTATTCATTTCCACTGAAAATCTATCGAGTTAAAATAATTCAAATCACTTATCCAAAATATTCTTGGAACATTTAAAATAAAACCATCTTAAATACTTACTTAAATATTGGTTATGAAAACATTATACTAATTATTACATATAAGACTTCAAGTCCAAACTAGTTTTAAAATAAAATTAGTAGATAGAGTATAAATATTTAAATAACTATTTTCTAAATCAAATATCAATTTAATCTTTAAAATAATCCCTTATATAATTAATTAAATAAAATTTTACTTTAAAGTTTTAAAACTATTTTCAAAACTAATTTCTCCAACAATATTATTTTAAAACCAAATCTAGAACTTTTAATTTTATTTCAAAAGCTGTTTTAAAAAAAATACACGGCTTCCCAGAGAAGGATCCTCGTTTTCTATTACAAAATGGTCCATTCAAATAAATTAATAAATCTTCTCGATTTATTTTAATTGACATTTCAAATTTGTAAATTTCTTTCCACGTTTTTAAAAATAAACTGATATTTATTTTTAAAACAAAATTTCCTTTCCTTTATAAAATTTCCACTGTGAATTTTAGACTTTCAAATATCCACTGGTATACGATTTTCAAATCGTTTTCCAAATATTCACCTTCAACACCAAATCAATTTCAAATTTATTTCCAAATTTATTTCAATCACCAAATCAAATTCCAAATTGATTTCTAAATTTATTTCAATCAACAAATCAATTTTAATATTGATTTCCTAAGGGTTTATTTTAAAACCCCAAATCAAAATTTTCAAATCGATTTCTAAAATTTATTTTAACTCCCAATTGAGTCCCAAATCGATTTCTAAAATTAATTTCAATCCTAAAGTAAATTCCAAATTTAATTTCTAAATTTATTTCTTTTGAAATAAATTCTTTTATCTCTTTAAAATATTTAAAATCCGTATCTTAAATAATTTCTTCAACTATTAAACAATATTACTCGAAATTCCTTTATAAGAATATTTTCCCATACTTTTTGGAATTTATTCAATAAGTTTTCAAAATAAAACTTTATCTATTAAAATTTATTCTTTTAAATTCACCCAATTCTTTTAATGAATTTATTATAAATTTTCTACCCAAATTTCAAAAATCAAATTTATTTATTTCTGGTATCCTACGTTACCAAAATATATTTGGCTAAATTATAGCAGTCAACAGTTTCAATCACAAATAATCACACACAGATTATAAATAGTCAACACACAATATTGAAACAAATTCAAATATTTGAGGAATCCAGTTGGATCCCTCTAACCTGTTTCCCTGCATCCATAGACGTTAGCACAACAATTAACTACCCATTCCACTTTGAGGTGAAATATCGCGGTATATGGGATTTATAAAAAATCATTGGCTATTATGCGGCGCATAGGGTCTCATCCGCTATATAATGCAGGAAATCAATCACTCCAAATACATATATAATACAAATTCCACTACGAGGTGGAATATCGCGGTATATGGGTTTAATATAATATCATCCGCCATTATGCGGCGCATAGGGTTTAAAGTAATATAACTGATAATAAATTAATTATCCAAGCATACAATCAATCAATTTTAAATTTAACTATTAAAATTAAATCAGCGAGTGAGTGAGAAGATCTCACCTTTTATTATGCATGCAATCCAATTTCTTTCCAGCTTGATTTCTTCATAGTTTTAGACCTTGTATAAATATTAGATGATTTAATTAATATTCGAAATAAATCGAACAATTAACCACCGTTAATAAATTTTATCTTATCCAATTTAATTTCAAACAAATTTCCTTTTCGATAAAATATTTTCTAATTACCAAAATAATTACATAGGTTAACTAAATAAATTAATTTTCCCATTAAATAGATTTAATTAACTAACGATTTATATTTAGATAACTTTATTTAAACACATTTCCCTTGAAACTTCATGTACTAAAACAATTATATATATATATATATACACACATTTCCCTTGAATCAAAATGCATTTCCGATTTCCTGAGGGGATCGAATTTGGGATGGTAGAAGTCTTGTCTATTTTGAAGAAAATGGGAAGGATGAGATTTGAATGAAGAAGAGGAATTCAATTTCTTTTTTTTAAAACACTCGATTCAATTAATTTTTCTTTTTCTGTTTGAGTTAATTTTCAAAGAATACGCGTGTTTCATTTTGAACAGAGAAAAGTAAACACGTGCTCAATAATTTCCTTTACGTGTCAATGCCCGGTACCATGGTTAAATTATATTATTAATATTCAAATTTAAATTCAAATTTGAATCGTCTCGATATCCACAACCCACCATCTCGATCTCCAATCGAGGCGTGCTACTAGGCGTTCATAAGGTTATACCCCAATTCCGAATGCAACGAGAAAGGTTCTGAGTCCAAATTCGATCGTATGGAGATGATAGCTTTTTGGACTAGTTAAAATATCGAATTTTCGATTTAAATTTCGTTACGTTTATTGATCGTACGACCAAATGATCATTCCCAACACTACGAAAATTGAAATTCGATAATAATACATTATTATGGATCCAATGGAACTAGTTTGTTGAAATCCGAGACGGTGCCTCGGAAGGCTGTTTTTAAATATCGATTTAAATGATAAAATTCAAAACTTAACAAATCATTTTCAAATTCAATTCTGAAGCTTCCATTATCTTCAGTATTATCAATATAAATTTCCTAAGCCATCAATTTTTTTTCAACAGGCTTAAAATTGAAGATTCAAATCTTTACCCACTTCCAAAAATTAAATTTAATAATTAAATTGCCAAATTCATTCTGATATTTGAAATTCAAGTTAAAATAACTTTCAAACATTTAAAATCATTTAAATATTTCAATTTCTAATGTTCAAAATTCTGGGTCGTCACAGATATGACCAACCATTATGTTGACTTCGCCGTGTGTCAGGCATCAAAACACAGAAATAAATATACTGTGGAGATTAGCACGGCGAGACGATTAAAATGGTATACATATATCAGTGCTACGACTATCCTATCAAAAGTCGATAATTGATACAGAAAATGCTGCTAATTTGCCAAAGATAAGATAAACATAGCAACAACCGTCCAAATTTGAAGAAACGAAATATGACTCTCACTCAGAAGTTGATTTACAAGTTTATTATATAAAAATATCCAGGTTCGAAAAACATTTTATTATCATCAAATTTAACCGATTTGAATTGAAATAAAATTACACAATAAAATAAACTTCCATATTAACTGATGAAAATATACCATTTGATATGTTTAATAAGACGTACTTCAAATATCAAATTTTCATTTCCAAATTCAATTATTTAAAATTTCTCAAAAATTCAGTTAAACATATTATTAAAACAAATAAATTTTTATAGGTCATTACATTATGTTGGCTATGATTTGATTTGATTTGATGCTTACTTTTTCTTACTTTTGTTAATTCTTACTTACTTTTACTAATGACTTCTAGAAGTTTTCTAATCCAATTTAGTAAAAATAAACATGTTTAGTTATTGAAATGTGTAATATATATGTAAAAACATGTTAACAAAGGTGCGATAACGTTACGGCAACCTATTTTGAACGAAACGTTGATTTTCGACCAAAAGTTTTATGGTCACTTTTTAACGTTTTTGCTAAGTTATTCATCTATGTAAACCAAGCTTCAAAATTGATTTTTTATTATATTTAAATAATTAAAACAAGTATATTTGACTTATAAAATAATATCCAAATCTACTTGTAGAAATACGACATCGATTTATCGGTATGCAACAAAATTTGTCAACTTTATAAAACAAGTTTTATATAGTTATTGAACCATTATACATTAAATTACTATTATTATCAAATGATTTTGGTATCAATTTTATATATATATATATATATATATAAGGAATTATTTATCCTTTAAATAAATTTCACGAATATTTATCCTACTTTATCGGAATCTGACTTTTATCAATTTTACAATGGGAATCCAAATTCTTTATTTAACATCAAAAATAAGTTTGTCATTCTTATTTATCATATAAAGCATGATTGTTTAAGTTTGAAAATTATACATTTGAATATTTAAATAAATTAAATATTTTATTTCGAAGTGGAAAATATATAGGTCATTACATAGATGGATTTGGAGTGGTTATGGTTTCAAGTCATCTCATATAAGTACACTCCTCCGCTTACTTATCGCTCTGAAACCAATTGATATTTCTGGTAAACTCAACTCTAATTCTTTTGAAAATAAATAGAGAATACATAAGAGCAGAGGTCGCCTCCTAACCATTTAAGTATACCGACTTCCTCATCATTTGTCCTCAAAGAACACAAATAGTTTATATGTATGGTATAACATCGCCAAAGATAACTATACCATGTAGTTTCCCTATTTCTTCTAGATATTTCCAGAGTTATATTTGGTCAACATTTGAGAGTCAGTTATTTAACTATTAAATAAACAGACTATCCTATCAGAGATTTAATTTCATAAGAAACGAGGTATGATTTAAGCACATAAGCAACCACTAAGACTCTTAAATTAATCTTCTCATTGGTCAAATCTTTTACCAATTATTTGAAAAATATTCATATGTTTATCTCAATGGTATAAGTACATTCACAAAATGTTTCACTTCCAATATTTAGAAAACATTTTCAATTTTTCCAAAATCATATTTAACCGGGTTAAAACAAATGTCATTCAAAACATTGTTACTATAAACCCAAACCACTTGCCTTTTGGCGTAACTAAAAGGATCATACGGAAATTAAATCAAATATACTTACACCCGCTTTACAATTTCAAATAGTACTATCCCTTGACTAACAATATAGTTGGACAAATTAGTGTACTAACTTTGCCACGACACACATTCTTACTTCTCAAGATAGGGATGAGTTTCCATATCTCAGAATTTGGTGTTAAGTATGAAAAGAATACTTTCCATACCACCATAGTTTATAAAGATCATTTCTGGAAATCAAATCTATTTCCTTTTATAAAATTCCTTATATAAATCTTCTTTATAAATCTATTTATAAAACTTCTTTTATAAATCTTCTTTAAAAATCTATTTATAAATCTTCTTTAAAAATCTATTTATAAAACTTCTTTTATAAATCTCCTAAATTTGACACGTTTCTGGTATTTCGACTTACCTTATCCCTCACCTAGAACGAAGCCAAGTAATTAGATCCTTGCCTAGGCACCACGATTCTAGACCTTACAGATAGAGGATTGGTCTATTCTTTAGCTTTTAGTGCCAAGTATTGGACTACTAAATTTCTATAAATAACCCAATTTGTGTACGGAAATAAGACTTCAAATACTTAACATAAGTCTTCGATTTTAAACTAAAAACCATCCTTTAGATAACAATGACACCATTTAAATTAGGGCACTATTACCTCTTAAACCTTTACCCGAAAACATTCTTATCATTAGGATTGGCAGAAATGTACTGTCACGACCCAAAATCCAGCTTTTGAAAATCGACATCAAATACCTTACTTGTATTCGAATGCCGGAGGCTCAAACTTCGGACTCCAGTTCGGTGGAGCTTATAAAAACATTAGATGAATACAACACAACGGAAACAAAAGATGATTTCATTTATCATAACACAGATACAACATGGATATAACATTTGATTACAACAATTGAACACTATCATCAGAGTATTGTACATGATACAATGACAAAATATAACGTCATAGTAGAGAAATAACAGAGTCTTCAAAAAGATCCAACATAAGCACCTTCAAAACCAAACTTCAAAGCTTCCAAAAGATTTCCAAACCAAAGCTTCCAAAAGACTTCTAAATCCAAATCTACCATCCAAGCTAGACCTAGAACACAGATAACCTGCTTCTAGGATGCCCATGTGGAAAATCATGGGCATCCAGAGTTTAGGAAGGGAATAATAAACTCCGAGTCAGTCATGGGACTGGTATGAGTAAACAAAAACAGTTGTTTGTACACAAACAATTTATAAAAGAAAATTCGTTCATGCTTTTGGAAAATGAAACTACCATAAGGCCTCCCAGCACACACACAATGCAATCGCACACTTAGGGGAGATTTCTCCTTATGATAGTCAGCATACATACCATTATAGTATGCCTACTATAGCTACAATATTAGATGGCGGGTTCTACAATTAAAACTGTACATGGCTCGTACTGAATGATTGGATTTCCAACAATGGTCAGGCTAATGAACTTCCTTACTGAATGGGTACGCCTCTAGAGGGACGCCCGGAGAACCTAACCGGATCTCTACCAACACAAGGCCGGGTTACCTCTGTAACTAGGTAACTACTGACACGAGTATGCCATCCCTCGGTCGTAACCGACCTTTATCCGAGGCCTCGACACCAACAAATTCCAACAACCACATAACTTAAATATATGGGCTCCATAACACGATATCACTTTTTATCCAGAAGGAAATGTACATACCCTAAGGGGCGCTACCCATGTAACCATGTCGCATTCTTCCTGTTTCGACCATTTCCAGGTTGTGAGGTTCGACGAAGTCTCGTCCATAAAGCTACGCTTTTCACAAAAGTCATGCCTTGATCATCAATTGATCAGCACTTGGCATGCCACACTACCAAATTGGGAGTATATCACTAATAACCATCAACTACATAACCTCTGAGCTCGTACGTCTTAGAGAAGGGT
The DNA here is from genome assembly GCA_030765085.1 of Allium cepa. NCBI lineage: Eukaryota > Viridiplantae > Streptophyta > Magnoliopsida > Asparagales > Amaryllidaceae > Allium > Allium cepa. The sequence goes on along the minus strand of CM060932.1, from coordinate 151,778,551 downwards.
GTCAAGCTAAAAGAATAAATTCTCCGCCACCAAACAGAAATGTATTTGATAGAAATCAGCTTTATATCTCAAAGTGTAATGTTAGACATGCAACCATACAAGTCCGTTCCGGGTTCGAACGGAACCGAAGGCACTTCTAAAGAAGCCCTTGCAAATCCGGGCATCCACAATCCCGATCGGACTCCCCATCACATATGGAGATCTCTATACCAGAGCAACTCAGTGCAAAGTCATTCGACAGGTTACCCTATCGTTCTCGAAAACACTCGGTCTTCACCACCGTCTTCAAATGCTATCCACTTCGTCGTATCACTACTCGGAATGGGTTATATGACACAAAGTCCTCTCTTGGCTAAAACGAATAATGAGTGCTTAATTTAAAAACACGTGGATATATCAATCACAAAGAATCATCATTAAGATTCGATGTGGGTTTCGGATAACCATCTGGAATCCGACTCTCTATCGCATCGAAATTCAAATATCGTTTAAAGACCAAGGGGTTTTCATATTCACATAGTAATATATCACAGATGTCACAGCTCGGCACAAAGCAATTCATATCACAAAGTATCACAATCACATATCAGAGATATCAACTAAACCAAGGAATTCAATAATAATCAATCATCCATAAGCAAGACTTATTAATCCATACTATAATTAATTTAATTAACTTAAATTAAATTAATTACTTAAGAATTAATTACCTAATCTTACATAATTAATCATTAATTAATTACAACCATTTGAATTAATTAATCATTCTTTAATTACCTTATAAATCAATTAATTAATTTTTAATTATTGATTAATTATCCTTTAATTAACAATTAATAAACCTTAATTATTAATTAATAACTCTTGATAACAATTAATTGATCCTTAATTATTAGTTAATCAGTCCTTAATTACCAATTAATTAATCTCTAATTACTTAATTAATTAATGCCTAATTACAATTTAATTAATCTTTAATTACTTAATTAATTAATCTCTAATTATAAATTAATTAATCTTAATTACTTAATTAATTAATTATTAATTAACTTAATTTTAATCTCTAATTAATTAACTATGTCTTTAATTACAAATTAATTAATCCTTAATCGTTAATTAATTAAATTAATTAATTACTCTTTTACTACTTTATTAATTTAATTAATCTTCAATCATCAAAACTTTAATTAACTTTAAGATAATCATTATCCTTATTAATGAATTAATTATCATTAACATATAAATCTAAACATTAACTTTTAATTAACTACTTAATTTTATTTCTAAATTAAGTTTTAAAATAACTTAAGCATTTAACAAATTTAAGTTAATAAATCATATAACATCTTTAACCAAATAATTTAAAAACATTTATCATATAATAGTTTAAACTAGATTCATTTAATTTTACAACTTGCTTATTTTAAATTTTAAAACTTTTAGATTTTGCTTTGGGTTCGACCCGATCCTCACCCGAGATCTACACCGAGTACTTCCCCTTTCCTTTTTTAAAAAAAAACTTGGTTAGTTTAAAACTTAAACTTATAAACATGATTTAACTCTCACGTAAGACACGAAGACGAACCCAAGCAAAACAGTTGTAACCCTAAGTATTCCTTTGTGTCCACCCTTCTTCCCAACACTGACACACCTGCCTACCTCATGCACATGCACCGTCGATCGTTGGGGCTTTGACCACCACCGACACCTCCAACTCATCGACGATCACCTTTGCTAACAATCCCGACCATCAAATCTTCCTCACAAATGTTAGATCGAAATCGATCTATTCAGGCACCACTCGAGCAAAACTGATCGACCCAAATCCTCCTTGCTACGACAACTCCGACCACCAGAGATCACGAAACGACGTCCTAAGCTCCGCCAGCCATCCACGCTTCCATCGCCCCAAATCCGATGAACCTCGATGGCCTAGAGATGACGCAGCGACCAACTTCCCGAACTCGAACCATTTTGGGTTTCAAACCCTATTCCGTGCCAACGCTGCCGCCACGGTGGACTATAAATCCACCTGACAATTTTCCCGAGCTCGCCTAACTTCCCTCTACCTCCAGTCGAGACCCCGACCACCCCGAGTTCCCTTATCACCAGAAATTGCTCAAAAACCATTTTTTGATCAAACCCGAAATGCTCACTCGATGCAACACTATAAATTCTGAATCAACTCTTAAAAATCATGAATCTTGATGGTGATCAAGATTATATAAGTAAACCATAGAATCATGATTCTTAAATTTCAACATGTTTCAATTTCTACTGTATTTTCTATTTTGCAGATAAAATTTCAACTAATTTTACTTAAATTTATTTTTAAAACTTAATCTTTGTTTAAACGGACATAATTTGTTTGAAAATTAAAATCTAACAGAGATTAGATGAGGAGATTAGGAATTTGGATCTAAATTTTAGGCTCTGTAACTATAAATAGAGATAACACAGATACATCATACACGCACACTTCCAACACATTCATATATACAGAAATCATACTTATATATATACATGCAAAGCATACTTCATTCCAGGAATTCACATGAAATAGATTTCCATTTACTTAAAGCTTTTAATAAGAATGTTTACTCTCCTGGTCAAGAAGAACAGAGAACCGAAGTTTTATTTTTTCTTTGTTTTTTTGGAACTTTGATTTGCGATCTGCTTAGTTTTGATCTTCAACTAGATTTTGGTTTGCTTAATTACTGAATTGATCTAAACTGATTCTTGTTACTGAGATGATCCTTAGTTTGCTTAATTTGTTGAAATCTTTGCTTTGATGTTGAACTGCTTGTTGTTTACTTGATTCAGGTTTTAAATGAATTCAGGCTCCAGGTTTTTAAATTGTAAAAGATGTTTGAATTTTTGCTTTGTTTTTTTTATTTTCTCTGATTTGTTTTCTTTTAATTTTTTTCTAGTTTTAAAGTTTATAGGATTTGATTTGAAATTTTGTGATAAAATAAATGAGAAAAAGGAGAGTAGTTAGATTATATAACCTGATTTTTTTTTCCTTTATTCATTAATTTAAAAATAAAGAGAATAATGAAACTTATTAATTTCGTGCTTCATTAGTTAACACTTGTCAATTTTCACACTATGTCTCTTACATTTGTAATTTGCATGTTAACAATGCATTTATATAATTTTTATATTATATTATATTTAACATATATTCGTATGTATATGTTTTCATTAATTTATACCCTTATTAAATATATTTCCTTATATTAGTAATTGTATAAAATTTCAAAGAATATGTTTTAACACTAATAAAATCACATATATTATTTTAAATCCAATTTATTTATTTTTTAAATATTTATTTTTGTATCTCAAATTCAAATTCAAATCTATTCATATATGTATATATAAATCTATACATATCTTATTTGTTTTGAAAAATAATTCAAAAAAAATTTCAAGTTAAATTCCAGAATTTATATTAATCATTAATTTTAAATTTGATAAAAATTGGGATGTTACAAATTCCCCCCTTAAGAAAATTTCATCCTCGAAATTTGAAAGAGAGAGAAGAGATAAACAAAGAATACAAGAACACATAGGGAAATGGCTTACCGGATTAAGCCGAAATATCCACTCTGCAATTGGGATAGGACCTCTGCATGCTATCCTCTATTTCCCAAGTACAGTCATTTGAATCACCACTCCATTGCACTTTCACTAATTTCACCACTTTGTTCCTCAACTGTTTTTCATCACGGTCTATAATCTTTAACGGTTCTCTCTTTACAGCCAGATTTGGTGTGATCTCCAAGTCTTGCTAAGCGGCTTCTTCAATGATACAATCTGGATCGTGCACATATTATCGAAGGTGAGAAACATGAAACACATTGTGTATGCGAGATAACCAGTTGGGTAGCTGCACTCGATAAGCCAATGGACCAATCCTTTCTAATATAGGAAAAGGACCTATATTTCGTGGTGCCATCTTACCAGTCTTTCCAAACCTCAACACTCCACACATTGGAGAAACCTTTAGGAAAACGGAATCTCCAACCTGAAATTCTAAAGATCTTCTCCTACGGTCGGCATAACTTTTCTTACGACTTTGAGCCATTTTAAACTTCTTTCACATAAAATCAACTTTCTCGATGGCTTCCTTTATCATATTTGGCCTAAGAACAAGTCTATCGCCTGACTCAATCCAACACGCAGGTGATCGACACAGACACCCATATAAAGCTTCAAAAGGAGCCATTTTATTACTGGCCTGATAGTTATTATTATCATATGAGAATTCAACCAGATGCAAATGATCGTCCCATGAACCGCCAAATTCAAGTACACAAGCACGCAAAAGGTCTTCTAAGATTCGATTTGTCCTTTTTGTTTTCCCATCAAACTATGGATGGTATGCAGTGCTGAAGTTCAATTTGGTTCCTAATGTGGCTTGAAATGCCTCCCAAAATCTGCTAGTGAAGATCGGATCACGATCACTCACTATACTTCTTGTTATACCATGGAGACGGACAATTTCTTTCACATACAAATCTGCTAAACTTGCTGTTGTTCGGGTAGATTTTATTGGGATAAAGTGTGCAGTCTTGGTCAGACGATCTACAATAACCCAAATCGCTTCATTACCTTTTCGAGTTCGTGACAACCTGTCTATGAAATCCATAGACTTGATCCCATTTCCACCTAGGCACATCCAAAGGTTGAAGTAAACTCGCCACCTACATCTAATCACTTTTGATTTGTTGACAGGTTGCACAACGACTGACATAGATAGATATATTTCTCTTCATTTTTTTCCACTAGAAAGTCATTTTGATATCTCGATACATCTTATTAACTCCTGGATGATACAAAGTTTGGACTTGTGGCACTCGTCCAACACTTCCCGTTTAAGATTTGGGATATCTGGGAAACACAACCTCCCTTTCAATCTTATAATTCCACTATGATTGGTTTCAACACTGGAATCTTCACCTCGAAGGATTCTCCTATAAATTTCTCAAAGAAGCTTGTCTTCTTTCTGTTTGATAGCGATCTTCTCAAGAAGAGTAGGAGTAACAACAAGATAAGTAAGAATAGCATGTCTTCTACTCAAAGCATCTTCTACCATGTTGGCTTTTCCAGACATATACAGAATATCCAGGTCGTAAGACGCAAGGAATTCCAACCAACGTTGTTGCCTCAAATTCAAATCCTTTTGGGTAAAGAGATATTTTAGAGATTTATGATCGGTGAACAATTCGAATTTTTCACCTCGAACAAGAAGGATTTATTAAGTATAAATATTAAGTTAAGTTTAAACATTTAAATTTTTAGGAAAGGTGAAAGAGATTCTTACCCAGAAGATAATGACGCTAGATTTTCGAAGCAAAAATAATGGCCAGAAGTTCGAGATCGTGGGTTGGGTAGTTTTTCTCATATGGTCGTAATTGTCTATTCGCGTAGGCAATCACTCTACCCTCTTGTAATAGCACATCACCCACACCCTCGCCACATGCATCAGTATAAACAGATAGACCGTGATTTCCATTAATAATAGCAAGAATGGGAGCGGTGGTCAATCTTCTCTTCAACTCCTGCAACGCTTCTTCGCATTTCGGAGTCCAATTGAATTTACCATTTTTCACGGTCACTTAGTCAATAGACCATCTATTTAGAGAAATCCAGGACAAATTTCCGATAATATGCGGCCAAACCCAGAAAACTTCTAACTTCTTTCGGATTTGCGGGTTTCTTCCAGTCTAGAATAGCCGAAACCTTGCTAGGATCTACAGAAATTCCCTCTCCAGTAACAATATGTCCGAGAAATCTAACTTCCTTGACCCAAAAATTACACATGGAAAATTTGGCAAATAGAATGTTCTTCCTCAATATTTCCAAAATAATTCTCAAATGTTCAGCATGCTCCTCTTCGGTTTTGGAATAGATCAGAATATCTTCAATAAACACAAGAACGAATTTATTCAATACCTCTCGGAATACACGGGTCATCAAGTCAACGAAAGATATGGGGGCATTGGTTAGTCCGACAGGCATGACTAACCATTTGTAGAATGTGTCAGGACCCCTGAAAGTAGTTAAATGTATACGGTCTTCAGCAATTCTTAGTTGATGGAATCCTTGGGCTAGATCCATCTTAGAAAATAATCGAGCTCCATGCAACTGACGAATAAGTCATCGATTCTAGGCAAAGAAATTTTTTTAAGGGTTAATTTATTGAGATCATGGTAGTCCACGCACAATCTTAGAGATCCACCAGACATGGCTACAAACACCACAGCTGAATCCCAACTGGAAACACTAGGACGTATTAATCCTTTCTCCGGCAAATCTCTGGTTTGCTTGACTAACTCTATTCTTTCCCTTGGTGCTATCCTTCGGCTTGCATGAACAACAGGATGAGCATTGGGAACCAAGTCGATTTTGAATTCTATTTCCCTGTGCGGAGGAAAAGATTTGACCTCATCGAATACATCGGGAAATTCCCGGACAATAGGTATAGATTCCAGACTAGGTTCGGGATACCCCAAAGTATACATCAGCTTATCCCTTTTTGGACTGGGATCCGCACAAGAAATTTCAATAAAATTCCTAAATTCAGTTATGACCGAAATCGTTCGATTGTTACAATCTAATTTAGCTTCGTATTTCATCAATCAATTCATTCTGATTAAGATTTCAAATTCATTAAAGTCGAGAATGAAAAGGTTGATAGGAGTCGATGACAAGAATATGAGATAGGAACCTTCCTACAATATAGACAAAGATTTGCATGACCACCAACCGGATTCTTCGTGCAAATGGGATCGTCGACAAATTCGGGTTTAAGTTTTAGTTCGTTTACGGTTTGTTGGGAGATAAAGCTATGTGTGGCTCTCGTGTCAAACAGGACTCTAACAATTCTATCATAAATAAGAAGGTTACCTGGTAAAACTCCTTTTCCTTTGTCTGCTCCAGAGGTTGAGGTTTTATCTTTGATCGCGTACACCTTCCCTACTTAAGCTTGCTTCATTGCTGGCCAATCTTTAACTACGTGACCTGGCTTGTGACAGTAATAGCATTATCTGGCTCCCTGACTTGTCTTCATTGGTTGATCTTTCTTTCCTTGTTTCTTTGGATTTTTGCAACTATTCAAATAAAGGCCCTTCTCCCGACAATTGTAACAAGTAATATCCCTCGTCGGTTTTCCTGATTACTCTTCTTCTCCTTGCCTTGCCACGGTTTCTTTCCTCCAAACTTCTTTTTCTTCCAATTCGGATTGCTTGCCCTTCCTTTCTCCTCTGGAACTTCCTGCTTATCCAGGGTAGGGTAACTATAACCAATATCTATCAGATTAGAAAAATATTCCATCATGTGGGCTGTCATTCTCTCATGGAACTTCTTATTCATCCCTCGAATAAATCTTTCATTCTTCTTCAGAGGTGTATTCACCAACTCCAAACCAAGCCGAGATAACTCATTGAACTTGTTCAAGTATTCCTCAAACGATAAACTCCCTTTCTTCAAATCTGTGAACTCCTGGTACATTCTGGAGATATCAACAGACGGCATATAACGTTTCTCAAACACCTCTTTGAATCGATCCCAAGTGAACTCATCCTCCACCTCATCCACTGTAACAGTCTCCCACCAGGCTAGAGCTTCCTTCTGGAGTTTCCAAGAAGCTATTAATCTCATCCGATCGTCCTCCAACTTCAGTCCTCTGAAAATTCTTTCACGCGATCGAATCCAGGCTTGTGCTTCGAAAATAGACTCCTTGCCTTTGAATGTCTTTCCACTAAGTCTTGAAAAACTTCGATATAAATCAGCCAAATTCGGCTGAGGTCGAGTGGGAATAGCTGCTTCCGTTGTTGCAGGAACTTGACCAGTTGTAGTGGTACTTCCCCATTCCCTAACTCGTCCTCTTCTAGTGCTCATTCTCACTATTTGTAAATAGTAAGAAAACTTGATTTAGGCCATACGGACGAGATATCTTAGGGATATACTCATTCTAGGGTATTCCTAACCCTATCTCTAATGAGTCACCTAATATGTTATACTCCATACTAAAGTTCTTACTCAACCTTTAGCTCTGATACCACTTGTGACGGTCAAGGCTTTTCAACCATCGACGGCTGCCACTCTCCACGTGGCATTAATTAGTACCTTGAACTTGCTTTTACGGCCAGCCTTTCGACTCTCCACCAACCCGGTTAGCCAACCCCTTCTTGGGGACATGTAGGGGTTAGAGTCTTCCGTTCGCCACCTAACGCGAAGTGAGAACCCCCTATCACGTTGTATTAAGCAAGGTCAGTCATGGGACTAGTATGAATAAACAAAAACAGTTGTTTGTACAAAAATAATTTACAAAAGAAAATTTGTTCATGCTTTTGGAAAATGAAACTACCATAAGGCCTTCCGGCACACACACAATGCAATCGCACACTTGGAGGAGATTTCTCCTTATGATAGTCAAATATGCTTGATGCGAGGAAAATCTTTTAATATTATTATTAGTGCATAGTGTGAAAACATTTCGAAAGTATAATATTAATCTTAGCCAGCATACGTAACTTCATAGTATGCCTACTATAGCTACCATATTAGATGGCAGGTTCTACAACTAAAACCGTACAGGGCTCGTATAGAATGATTGGATTTCCAACAATGGTCAGGCTAAGGAACATCCTCACCTAATGGGTACGCCTCTGGAGGGACGCCTCAAGAACCTAATTGGATCTCTGCCAACACAAGGCCGGGTTACCTCTGTAACTAGGTAACTACTGACACGAGTATGCCATCCCCTGGTTGTAACCGACCTTTATCCGAGGCCTCGACACCAAAAATTCCAACAACCACATAAGTTAAATATCTAGGCTCCATACCATGATATCACTTTTTATTCAGAAGGAAATGCACATACCCTAAGGGGCGCTACCCTCGTAACCATGCCGCATTCTTCCTATTTCGACCATTTTCTGGTTGTGAAGTTCGACGAAGTCTCGTCCACAAAGCTATGCTTTTCGCAAAATCCATGCTTTAATCAACAAATGATCAGCACTCAGCATGCCACACTACCAAATTGGGAGTATATCACTGATAACCATCAACTACATAACCTTTGAGCTCGTACGTCTTAGAGTAGGGTGTTAAGCTAAGAGAATAAATTCTCCGCCACCAAACAGAAATGTATTTAATAGAAATCAGCTTTATATCTCAAAGTGTAATGTCAGACATACGACCATAAAAGTCCGTTTTCGAACGGAAATGAAGGCACTTCCAAGGAAGCCCTTGCGAATCCGGGCATCCATAATCCCGATCGGACTCCCCATCACATATGGAGATCTCTATACCGGAGCAACTCAGTGTAGAGTCATTCGACAGGTTATCCTATCGTTCTCGAAAACACTCCGTCTTCACCACCATCTTCAAATGCTATCTATTTCATCGTATCACTATTCGAAATGGGTTATATGACACAAAGTCCTCTCTCGACTAAACCGAATAATGAGCGCTTAATGAAAAAAATGGATATATCAATCACAAACATTCACCATTAAGATTCGATATGGGTCTCAGATAACCATCTGGAATCCGACTCCCTGCCGCATCGAAATTCAAATGCCGTTTAAAGGCCAAGGGTTTTCATATTCACACAGTAATATATCACCGATCTCACTGCTTAGCACAAAGCAATTCATATCACAAAGTATCACAAACACATATCAGAGATATTAACCAAACCAAGGAATTCAATAATAATCAATTATCCATAAGCAAGGCTTATTAATCCATACTATAATTAATTTAATTAGCTTAAATTAAATTAATTACTTAAGAATTAATTACCTAATCTGACTTAATTAATCATTAATTAATTATAACCATTTGAATTAATTAATCAATCTTTAATGACCTTATCAATTAATTAATCTTTAATTATTGATTAATTATCCTTTAATTAACAATTAATAAACCTTGATTATTAATTAATAACTCTTAATAACAATTAATTAATCCTTAATTATCAGTTAATCAATCCTTAACTACCAATTGATTAATCTCTAATTACTTAATTAATTAACGCCTAGTTACAGCTTAACTAATCTTTAATTACTTAATTAATTAATCTCTAATTATAAATTAAATAATCTTAATTACTTAATTAATTAATTCTTAATTATCTTAATTAATTAACTATATCTTTAATTGCAAATTAGTTAATCCTTAATCATTAATTAATTAAATTAATTAATCACATTTTTATTACTTTATTAATTTAATTAATCTTTAACCATTAAAACTTTAATTAACTTTAATATAATCATTATCCTTATTAATGACTTAATTATCATTAACATATAAATCTAAACAATTACTTTTTAATTAACTACTTAATTTTATTTCTAGTTTTAAAATAACGTAAAATTTAGTTTTAAAATAACGTAAGCATTTAACAAATTTAAGTCAATAAATCATATAACTTCTTTAATCAAATAATTTAAAAACATTTATCTTATAATAGTTTAAACTATATTCATTTTAAATTTAAAACTTGCTTATTTTAAATTTTAAAACTGTTAAATTTTGCTTCGGGTTTGACCCGATCCTCACCCGAGATCTACCTAGAGTACTTCCTCTTTCCCTTTTAAAAAAAACTTGGTTAGTTTAAAACTTAAACTTGTAAACATGATTTAACTCTCACATAAGACACGAAGACAAACCCGAGCAAAACAGCTGAAACCCCGAGTATCCCTTCGTGTCCACCCTTCTTCCCAACACTGACACACTAGCCTTCCTCATGCACATGCATCACCGACCGCCGGGGCTCTGACCACTGCCGACACCTCCAACTCATCGACGACCACCTCTGCTAACAATCCCGACCATCAAATCTTCCTCACAAACTTAGATCGAAATCGAGCTATTTAGGCACCATTGGAGCAAAACTGATCGACCATAATCCTCCTCGCCACGACAATTCCGACCACCAGAGATCACAAAATCCCGTCCTAAGCTCCGCCAGCCATCCATGCTTCCATCGCCCTAAATTCGATGAACCTCATTGGCCCAGAGACGACGCAGCGACCAACTCCCCGACCTCGACCCATTTTGGGTTTTAAACCCTATTCCGTCCCAACGCCGCTGCATGGTGGACTATAAATCCACCTGATAATTTTCCTAAGCTCGCCTAACTTCCCACTACCTCCAGTCGAGACCCCGACCACCTCGAGTTCCGCGATCACCAGAAATCGCTCAAAGACCATTTTCTGATCAAACCCGAAATGCTCACTTGATACAACACTATAAATTCTGAATCATCTCCTAAAAATCATGAATCCTGATGGTGATCAAGATTATATAAGTAAACCATAGAATCATGATGCTTAAATTTCAACATATTTCTGATTTCTACTGTATTTTCTATTTTCTAGATAAAATTTCAACTAATTCTACTTACATTTATTTTCAAAACTTAATCTTTGTTTAAAAAAAACATAATTTGTTTGAAAACTAAAACCTAATAGAGATTAGATGAGGAGATTAAGAATTTTGATGTAAACTTTAAGCTCGGTAATTATAAACGAAGATAACACGGATACATCACACATGCACACTTCCAACGCATTTATATATACGAAATCATACTTATATATATACATGCATAGCATACTTCATTCCAGGAATTCACATGTAATTGATTTCCATTTACTTAAAGCTTTTAGTAAGAATGTTTACTCACCTGGTCAAGAAGAACAGAGAACCTGAGCTTTATTTTTTCTTTGTTTTTCTGGAACTTTGATTTGTGATCTGCTTGGTTTTGATCTTCAATTAGATTTTGGTTTGCTTAATTACTGAATTGATCTAATCCAATTCTTGTTACTGAGATGATCCTCGATTTGCTTAATTTGTTGAAAATTTTGCTTTGATGTTGAACTGCTGGTTGTTACTTGATTCAGGTTTTAAATGAATTCAGGCTCCAGGTTTTTAAATTGTAAAAGATGTTTGAATTTTTGCTTTGTTTTTTTGATTTTCTCTGATTTGTTTTCTTTTAATTTTTTTCTGCTTTTAAAGTTTATAGGCTTTGGTTTGAAATTATGAGATAAAATAAATGAGAAAGAGCAGAGTAGTTAGATTATATAACCTGATTTTTTTTTCTTTATTCATTATTTTTGAAAATAAAGAGAATAATGACACTTGTCTATTTCATGCTTCATTAGTTAACACTTGTTAATTTTCACACTATCTCTCTTACATTTGTAATTTGCATGTTAACAATGTATTTATATAATTTTTATATTATATTATATTTAACACATATTCATATGTATATGTTTTCATTAATTTATACCCTTATTAAATATATTTCCTTATATTAATAATTATATAATATTTTAAAGAGTATGTTTTAACACTAATAAAATCACATATATATTATTTTAAATCCAATTTTTTTTAAATATTTATTTTTGAATCTCTAATTCAAATCTACTCATATATGTATATATAAATCTATAGTTATCTTATTTGTTTTGAAAAAAAATTCAAATTAATTTCAAATTAAATTCCAGAATTTACATTAACTAATAATTTTAAATTTGATAAAAATTGGGATGTTACAAATTCCCCCTTAAGAAAATTTCGTCCTCGAAATTTGAAAGAGAGAGAGAGAGACAAACAAAGAATATAAGAACATAGAAAAGATAGAGAATTGGCTTACCGAATTAAGCCGAAATATCCACTCTGCAATTAGGGTAGGACCTCTGCATGCTATCCACTGTTTCTCAAGTACAGTCATTTGGATCACCACTCCATTGCATTTTCACTAATTTCACCACTTTGTTCCTCAACTGTTTTTAATCATGGTCTATAATCTTTAACAGTTCTCTCTTTACTGCCAGATTTGGTGTGATCTCCAAATCTTGCCGAGCGGCTTCTTCAATGATACAATCTGGATCGTGCATATTTTTTTGAAGGTGAGAAACATGAAACACATTGTGTATGCAAGATAACCAATTGGATAGCTGCACTCGATAAGCCAATGGACCAATCCTTTCTAATATAGGAAAAGGACTTATATATCATGGTGCCAGCTTACCAGTCTTTCCAAACCTCAACACTCCACGCATTGGAGAAACCTTTAGGAAAATGGAATCTCCAACCTGAAATTCTAAAGATCTTCACCTACGGTCGGCATAAATTTTCTGACGACTTTGAGCCGTTTTGAACTTCTATCACATAAAATCAACTTTCTCGATGGCTTCCTTTATCGTATTTGGACCAAGAACAGGTCTATCACCTGACTCAATCCAACATGCAGGTGATCGACACGGATACCTACATAATGCATCGAAAGGAGCCATTTTAATACTGGACTGATAGCTATTATTATATGAGAATTCAACCAGATGCAAATGGTCCTCCCATGAACCGCCAAAGTCAAGTATACAAGAACGCAAAAGGTCTACTAAGATTCGATTTATCCTTTCTGTTTGCCCATCAAACTATGGATGGTAAGCAGTGCTGAAGTTCAATTTGGTTCCTAATGTGGCTTGAAATGCCTCTTAAAATCTGCTAGTGAAGATCGGGTCACGATCACTCACTATACTGTTTGGTATACCATGGAGATGGAAAATTTCTTTCACATACAATTCTACTAAACTTGCTGTTGTTCGGGTAGATTTTACTGGGATAAAGATGGAAATCTTGGTCAGACGATCCACAATAACCCAAATCGCTTCATTACCTTTTCGAGTTCGTGACAACCCATCTATGAAATCCATAGACACTTGATCCCATTTCCACTTAGGCACCTCCAATGGTTGAAGTAAACTCGCCATCTTCATCTGATCACTTTTGATTTGTTGATAGGTTGCACAGCGACTGACATAAATAGATATATCTCACTTCATTGTTTTCCACCAGAAAGTCCTTTTGATATCTCGATACATCTTATTAACTCCTGGATGGATACTAAGTTTGGACTTGTGGCACTCGTCCAACACCTCCCGTTTAAGATCTAGGATATCTGGGAAACACAACCTGCCTTTCAATCTTATAATTCCACTATGATTGGTTTCAAAACTGGAATCTTCACCTCGAAGGATTCTCCCATAAATTTCTCAAAGAAGCTTGTCTTCTTTCTATTTGATGGCGATCTTCTCAAGAAGAGTAGGAGTAACAAAAAGATAATCAAGAATAGCATGTCTTCTACTCAAAGCATCAGCTACCATGTTCGCTTTTCCAAGCGTATACAGAATATCCAGGTCGTAAGACCCTACAAATTTCAACCAACGTTGTTGCCTCAAATTCAAATCCTTCTAGATATAGAGATATTTGAGAGATTTATGGTCAGTGAACAATTCGAATTTTTCACCTAGAACAAGAAGGATTTATTAAGTATAAATATTAAGTTATGTTTAATCATTTAAATTTTTAGGAAAGCTGAAAGAGATTCTTACCCAGAAGATAATGACGCCAGATTTTCGAAGCAAAAATAACGGCCAAAAGTTCAAGATCGTGGGTTGGGTAGTTTTTCTCATGTGGTCATAATTGTCTATTCACGTAGGCAATCACTCTACCCTCTTGTAATAGCACAACACCCACACCCTCGTCACATGCATCAGTATAAACAGATAGACCTTGATTTCCGTTAATAATAGCCAGAACGGGAGCGGTGGTTAATTTTCTCTTCAACTCCCGCAAAGCTTCTTTGCATTTTGGAGTCCAATTGAATTTACCATTTTTCATGGTCGGCTTAGTCAATGGACTAGCTATTTTAAAGAAATCTTGGACAAATTTTCGGTAATATCCTGCCAAACCCAGAAAACTTCTAACTTCTTTCAGAGTTGTGGGCTACTTCCATTCTAGAATAGCCGAAACCTTGCTAGGATCTACAAAAATCCCCTCTTCAGTGACAATATGTCCGAGAAATCTAACGTTCTTGACCCAAAAATGACACTTAGAAAATTTGGCAAATAGAATATTCTTCCTTAATATTTCCAAACAATTCTCAAATGTTCAGCATGCTCCTCTTCGATTTTGGAATAGATCAGAATATCGTCAATAAACACAAGAACGAATTTATTCAATACCTCTCGGAATACATGGGTCATCAAGTCAATGAAATATGCGGGAGCATTGGTTAGTCCGAAAGGCATGACTAACCATTCGTAGAATGTGTCAGGACCCCTGAAAGCAGTTAAGTGTATATAGTCTTCAACAATTCTTAGTTGATGGAATCCTTAGGCTAGATCCAATCTTAGAAAATAATCGAGCGCCATGCAACTGACGAACAAGTCATCGATTCTAGACAAAGGAAATTTGTTTTTAAGAGTTAATTTATTGAGATCATGGTAGTCCATGCACAATCTTAGAGATCCATCAGACTTGGCCACAAACACCATAGCTGAATCCTAACTGGAAACATTAGGACGTATTAATCCTTTCTCTGGAAAATCTCTGGTTTGCTTGACTAACTCTATTCTTTCCCTTGGTTCCATCCTTCGGCTTGCATGAACAACAGGACGAGCATTGGGAACCAAGTCGATTTTGAATTCAATTTCAATGTGCGGAGGCAAAGATTTGACTTCTTCGAATACAACGGGAAATTCCCAAACAATAGGTATAGATTCCAGACTAGGTTCGGGATACCCCAAAGTATACATCAGCTTATCCCTTTTTGGACTGGGATCCTCAGAAGAAATTTCAATAAAATTCCCAAATTTAGTTCTGACCGAAATCATTCGATTGTTACAATCTAATTTAGCTTCATATTTCGTTAATCAATTCATCCCGATTAAGATTTCAAATTCCTTAAGGTCGAGAATGAAAAGGTTGATAGGAAATCCATGAAAACAATATGAGATAGGAACCTTCCTACAATATAGACAAAGATTTACAGGACCACCAACTGGATTCTTCATGCAAATGGGATCGTCGACAAATTCGGGTTTAAGTTTTAGTTCGTTTACTATTTGTTTGGAGATAAAGTTATGTGTGGCTCTAGTGTCAAACAGAACTCTAACAATTCTATCATAAATAAGAAGGTTACCTATTAAAACTCCTTTACCTTTTTCTGCTCCAGAGGTTAAGGGTTTATCTTTGATCGCATACACCTTCGCTACTTGAGCTTGCTTCATTGCTGTGCAATCTTTAACAACGTGACCTGGCTTGTGACAGTAATAGCATTCTCTGGCTCCCTAACTTGTCTTCATGGGTTGATCTTTCTTTCCTTGTTTGTTTGGTTTTTCGCAACTATTCGAATAATGGCCCTTCTCTCAACAATTGTAATAAGTAATATCCCTCGCTGGGTTTTCCTAATTACTCTTCTTCTCCTTGCCTTGCCATAATTTCTTTCCTTCGAACTTCCTTTTCTTCCAATTCGGATTGCTTGCACTTACTTTCTCCTCCGGAACTTCCTGCTTATCCAGGGTAGGGTATCTGTAACCCATATCTATCAGGTTAGAAAAAGATTCCTTCATGTAGGCTGTCATTCTCTCATGGAACTTTTTATTCATCCCTCGAATAAATCTTTCATTCTTCTTCAGAGGTGTATTCACCAACTTCGGACCAAGCCGAGATAACTCATTGGACTTGTTCAAGTATTCCTCAAACGATAAACTTCCCTGCTTCAAATCTATGAACTCCTGGTACATTCTGGAGATATCAGCAGACGGCATATAACATTTCTCAAACACCTCTTTGAATCGATCCTAAATGAACTCGTCCTCCATCTCATCCACTGTAACAGTCTCCCACCAGTCTAGAGCTTCCTCCTGGAGTTGCCAAGAAGCTATTAATCTCATTTGATCATCCTCTAACTTTAGTCCTTTGAAAATACTTTCACGCGATCGAATCCAGGCTTGCGCTTCGATAATAAACTCCTTGCCTTTGAATGTCTTTCCACTAAGTCTTGAAAAACTTCGATATAAATCAGCCAGATTCGGTTGCGGTCAAGTGGTCATTGCTACTTCCGTTGTTGCTGGGACTTGACCAGTTGTAGTGGTACTTCCCCTCTACCTCATCCTCTTCTAGTGCTCAATATCACTATTTGTAAATAGTAAGAAAACTTGATTTAGGCCATACGGACGAGGTATCTTAGGATATACTCATTCTAGGGTATTTCTAACCCTATCTTATGAGTCACTTAATGTGCTATACCCCATAGCTAAAGTTCTTCCTCAACCTTTAGCTCTGATACCACTTGTGATGGTCTAGGCTTTTCAACCATCGACAGCTGCCACTCTCCGTGCGGCATAAATTGGTACCCTGAACTTGCTTTTACGGCCAGCTTTTCGACTCTCAACCTACCCGGTTATCCAACCCCTCCCTGGGGACATGTATGGGTAAGAGTCTCCCGTTCGCCACCAAACGCGAAGCGAGAACCCCCTATCACGTTGTATTAAGCAAGGTCAGTCATGGGACTAGTATGAGTAAACAAAAACAGTTGTTTGTACAAAAATAATTTATAAAAGAAAATTTGTTCATGCTTTTGGAAAATGAAACTACCATAAGGCCTCCAGGCACACACACAATGCAATTACACACTTGGGGGAGAATTCTCCTTACGATAGTCAAATATGCTTGATATGAGGAAAATATTTTGATATTATTATTAATGCATAGTGTGAAAACATTTCGAAAGTATAATATTAATCTTAACCAGCATACATACCATTATAGGATGCCTACTATAGCTGCCATATTAGATGGCAGGTTCTATAACTAAAACCGTACAGGGCTCGTATAGAAATATTGGATTTCCAACAACGGTTAGGCTGAGGAGCATCCTCATCAAATGGGTACGCCTCTAGAGGTATGCCTCGAGAACTTAATTGGATCTCTGCCAACACAAGGTCGGGTTGCCTCTGCAACTAGGTAACTACTAACACGAGTATGTCATCCCCCAGTTGTAACCGACCTTTATCCGGGGCCTCGACACCAACAAATTCCAACAACCCCATAAGTTAAATATCTAGGCTCTATACCATGATATCACTTTTTTATCCAGATGGAAATGCACATACCCTAAGGGGCGCTACCCCCGTAACCTTGCCGCATTCTTCCTGTTTTGACCATTTTCGGGTTGTGAGTTCAATGAAGTCTCGTCCACAAAGCTACGCTTTTCACAAAATCCATGCTTTGATCAACAAACGATCAGCACTCAGCATGCCACACTACCAAATTGGGAGTATATCACTAATAACCATCAACTACATAACCTCGGAGCTCGTACGTCTTAGAGAAGGGTGTTAAGCTAAGAGAATAAATTCTCCACCACCAAACAGAAATGTATTTAATAGAAATCAGCTTTATATTTCAAAGTGTAATGTCAGACATACAACCACACAAGTTTGTTTTCGAACGGAAACGAAGGCACTTCCAAGGAAGCCCTTTCAAATCCAGGCATCCAAAGTCCTAATCGGACTCCCCATTACATATGGAGATCTCTATACCGGAGCAACTCAGTGCAGAGTCATTTGATAGATTATCCTATCGTTCTCGAAAACACTCCATCTTCACCACCGTCTTCAAACGCTATCCATTTCGTCGTATCACTATTCGGAATAGGTTATATGATATAAAGTCCTCTCATGACTAAACCGAATAATGAGCACTTAATTTAAAAACATGTGGATATATCAATCATAAAGCTTCACCATTAAGATTCGATGTGGGTTTCGGATAACCATCTGGAATCAGACTCCATATCGCATCGAAATTCAAATGCCGTTTAAAGGCCAATGGGTTTTCATATTCACACAGTAATATATCACAGATGTTACTGCTCAGCACAAAGCAATTCATATCACAAAGTATCACAAACACATATCAGAGATATCAATCAAACCAAGAAATTCAATAATAATCAATCATCCATAAGCAAGACTTATTAATCCATACTATAATTAATTTAATTAACTTAAATTAAATTAATTACTTAAGAATTAATTACCTAATCTGACTTAATTAATCATTAATTAATTACAACCATTTGAATTAATTAATCAATCTTTAATTACCTTATAAATCAATTAATTAACCTTTGATTATTGATTAATTATCCTTTAATTAACAATTAATAAACCTTAATTATTAATTAATAACTCTTAATAACAGTTAACTAATTCTTAATTATCAGTTAATTAATCCTTAATTACCAATTAATTAATCTCTAATTACTTAATTAATTAATGCCTAATTACAGCTTAATTAATCTTTAATTAATTAATCTCTAATTATAAACTAAATAATCTTAATTACTTAATTAATTCTTAATTATCTTCATTAATTAACTATATCTTTAATAATAAATTAATTAATCCTTAATTATTAATTAATTAGATTAATTAATCGCTTTTTATTACTTTATTAATTGAAATAATCTTTAATCATCAAAACTTTAATTAACTTTAAGATAATCATTATCCTTATTAATGACTTAATTATCATTAACATATAAATATAAACATTTACTTTTTAATTAACTACTTAATTTTATTTCTAAATTAAGTTTTATAAAAACGTAAACATTTAACAAATTTAAGACGACAAATCATATAACTTCTTTAATCAAATAGTTTAAAAACATTTATCGTATAATAGTTTAAACTAGATTCATTTTAAATTTAAAACTTGCTTATTTTAACTTTTAATACTGTTAAATTTTGCTTCGGGTTTGACCCAATCCTCATCCGAGTACTTCCACTTTCCTTTTTTTTAAAACTTGGTTAGTTTAAAACTTAAACTTGTAAACATGATTTAACTCTCACGTGAGATACGAAGAAGAACCCGAGCAAAACAGCTAAAACCCCGAGTATCCCTTCGAGTCCACCCTTCTTCCCAACACTGACACACCAACCTACCTCGTGCACGTGCACCGCCGACCGCCGAGGCTCTGACCACCGCCGACACCTCCAACTCATCGACGATCACCTCTGCTAACAATCCCGACCACCAAATCTTCCTCACAAACCTTAGATCGAAATCGAGCTATTTAGGCACCATTGGAGCAAAACTGATCGACCCAAATCCTCCTCGCCACGACAACTCTGACCACCAGAGATCGCAAAATCCCGTCCTAAGCTCTGCCAGCCATCCACGCTTCCATCGCCCCAAATCCGATGAACCTCATTGGCACAGAGACGACGCAGCGACCAACTTCATGACCTCGACCCATATTGGGTTTAAAACCCTATTCCGTCCCAACGCCACCACCATGGTGGACTATAAATCCACCTGACAATTTTCCCAAGCTCGCCTAACTTCCCTCTACCTCCAGTCAAGACCCCGAGCACCTCGAGTTCCACGATCACTAGAAATCGCTCAAAGAACATTTTCTGATCAAACTCGAAACGCTCACTCAATACAACACTATAAATTCTGAATCAACTCTTAAAAATCATGAATCATGATGGTGATCAAGATTATATAAGTAAATCATAGAATCATGATGATTAAATTTCAACATGTTTCTGATTTCTACTGTATTTTCTATTTTCCAGATAAAATTTCAACTAATTTTACTTAAATTTATTTTTAAAACTTAATCTTTGTTTAAACAAACATAATTTGTTTGAAAACTAAAACATAACAGAGATTAGATGAGGAGATTAGGAATTTTGATGTAAACTTTAAGCTCGGTAACTATAAACAGAGATAACACAGATACATCACACATGCACACTTCCAACGCATTTATATATACAGAAATCATACTTATATACGCATGCATATCATACTTCATTCCAGGAATTCACATGCAACAGATTTCCATTTACTTAAAGCTTTTAATAAGAATGTTTACTCACTTGGTCAAGAAGAACAGATAACTTGAGTTTTATTCTTTCTCTGTTTTTCTGGAACTTTGATTTGTGATCTGCTTGGTTTTGATCTTCAACTAGATTTTGGTTTGCTTAATGAATGAATTGATCTATACCGATTCTTGTTACTGAGATGATCCTTGCTTTGCTTAATTTGTTGAAAACTTTGCTTTGATGTTGAACTGCTAGTTGTCTACTTGATTCAAGTTTTAAATGAATTCAGGCTCCAGGTTTTAGAATTGTAAAAGATGTTTGAATTTTTGCTTTGTTTTTTTAATTTCTATGATTTGTTTTCTTTTAATTTTTTTCTGGTTTGAAAATTTATGGGCTTTGGTTTGAAAGTATGAGATAAAATAAATGAGAAAGAGGAGAGTAGTTAGATTATATAACCTGATTTTTTTTCATTTATTCATTATTTTTAAAAATAAAGAGAATAGTGACACTTGTTAATTTCATGCTTCATTAGTTAACACTTGTTAATTATCACACCATCTCTCTTACATTTGTAATTTGCATGTTAACAATGTATTTATATGATTTTTATATTATATTATATTTAACATATATTTATATATATATATATATATATATGTTTTTATTAATTTATACCCTTGTTAAATATATTTCCTTATATTAATAATTATATAATATTTCAAAGAATATGTTTTAACACTAATAAAATCATATATATATATATATTATTTTAAATCCAATTTATTTTATTTTTAAAATATTTATTTTTGAATCTCAAATTCAAATTCAAATCTATTCATATATGTATATATAAATATATACTTATCTTATTTTTTTGAAAAAAATTCAAATTAGTTTCAAATTAAATTCTATAATTTATATTAGTTACTAATTTTAAATATGATAAAAATTGGGATGTTACATCTACCTACCTCGAAGTCTAATATCAAGTATAAAAATCCTTAATTGCATATATTTTGATTTAAAACAAAGATATATGAACCAAAATTCTTTTTTCACTTTCCAAAATCTTTTGATGCAATTAGAATATTATAGCCTCTTTGAAATTTGAGTTAAAAATATTTAAATTAATCTTTAAAATTTCCATATCAAAACTTCCTAGTAAATCCTTGTTTAATCCATATTTCATTTGAAAGAATAGAGCTTTTTCCTTAATATACAAGTAAACACTTACTTTGTTTTATCAAATAATTCATTTAAATAAAATGTATAGGATCCATACTATTTTATAACTCTTTTAAACAAAGTTTAAAACTCCATTCAAATCATGACTTAAAACCATCAGTTTTAAAAAGAATAGACTTTGAAAAGTAAACCAATTTCCTTTATATAAATCCTTGTTTAAATATCTCAAAATGAATCTTTAACATCACAAATATCTTTTTAAAATACACATATAACCTTTATAAACAATATTTGAAAATAATTTACTAATATCTAAAATAGATAATCTTCTGTATTTTATCGAAATCATAGATTTTCAACGCTGCATCCACAGCGATTATCACTATACAGATCGTAACTTTTAAAACATAGATTTATAAATCAAACAGGTTTTAAACACAACTTCTTTCTATACTTTATACTATTATAAGTACAAAAAAATAATTCACTTCAAAATAAAAGTTGAAGTCAAATAAAACCCAAAAGTTTAACTTTTAAAATTTGAAAAGAGGCTTAGCGACTATTACGGCTTTTAAATAGAACAACTATTTAATTTAAATTTCAAAAGAATTCAAGTTTCAAGTCATATAATAATTCTTAACTTCACATCACACCAAAAAAGTATAGAGATTGTATGTAGAACTTTATATACATAGAAACAAAATATTAAAACATGAATAAAAATATGTCATCAAAATGTAATGACTATTGCTATACAGACACTTCTATTCAAGGTCAAGTCCCCTACTAATCCTTATGTGCCATGACATATCTTCGAAAACAAGTCCAACTCCAAGTAAAATCATATTCCATCGGATTTAGATATGTTTTTAATATGTAATTTAATATTTTCATGTTCTCCGCATATGTCATTTACACCAACAAATTCATAGTGCTTTCCAAAGAACTACAACATACACAATAATATTTCCAAAGCATGAATCAATATTCATATCACAATACAATTTCAACCAGCACTTATATAAATTAACCACTACACAAAATATCATTTTTCTAAAAATCATGCATTACAAAATTAGAAATTTTAGAGTAAGAAATCTCACTTTAAAAGCATGCTAACAACCATCCAATGTCGCTAGAAATCAACAATCATGTCCTATCATCACCGAAAGAAAAGCAACCAAGACAAGATCCACTATTCCCTCTCATGCTCATGACCATACTAGTTCTTGCCCCCCTTCCTCCAAATTATTCCAAGAAAGCTATAATAACGCGTAATTTTATCATTTAAATCTGGAATACTTAATTAATTTTAAATATTCAAATAACAGATTTTAAATTTTAAATAGTACACTTTGATTAATTATATATTAAAAATTATTTTTGAAAGGTTTTATAAATATATGAACTCATTTTAGAAAGAAATTAGCTCCGTCGCACTTTTGCAGTTCGACGTCGTGTTTATTCAGTTTGAAAATATAAGTTGCTGGAAATTTATTAAATATTATAAATATAATAGCCTTAATAACTTTTTATAAGTTTTATGTAATGATAATAAGTGATTTAATATGATTTTATAAATATATATACTTATTTTATAAATATATACAAACTTCGTCGCATTTTGGCAAATCGACGTCGTAATTTTATAATTAGATTTTTATATTAGTAAGCATGGTTTTATAACTTAAATAATCTTATTTTAATTATTTGGAGATGATAAGAAATTTATTTTTAAGTTTTGTTTACATAAATAAATAGTTTGATTAAAAAGTAAAAATATAGCAGGAAGTCGGATTTTGGATTTTTAACGGTTTAACGAATAAAAGTTGTAATAGAATATTGCATTATTGCTTGTTGTTTTCTGCATATACATACACATGTATATACATGTCATGCATGCATATACACATATACATATACATATATACATATTACATACATCTACTTAAGTGTGAACATGATTTGTGCTTAAAAAAGATGACTTCTCCTCACCATTAATGCACATCTCTTCATCCTTTTCACCTCATTTCTTCACAACCAAGGCAAGGGAACAAGGGAGGTATGAAGTGATGGAAAGTAGGGTGGGGGGGGGGGGGAGGTCATGTCTAAGAGGTGATGAGAGAGGTGCATGATGATGTTGGGAGATATTTTCACTTTTACTTAAGGTTAATGTCTTGAAAAAAACTATAAATAGGCACCTAAGGCTTCACTTATCATTCACACAATTCACTTCTTCTTCCATTTATTATCTTGATCTATAATGGCCTTCTCCTCTAAGAAAATATACCTTAAAGTAATGGCCAAAAAAATTATGTAAAGAAAGTAAGGTGTATACATACATACATATATGCCATAGAGGTCCACCTCCAAAGAGATGAAAAAACACTCGTCTATCCATCTCAAACCCATGGCCGGTCTCAACCTTCCCAAGAAGCATGGCCGAGTACCATTAAGGTCGAGGAGCAAGTCGTAAAGGTCCCGGAGCGAAGAAAAATGCTATTAGATTCATTTCAAGAAGTTTCAGAGCGGCTAGTTTAATAATGAGAACACTATATCTTATTTAAAGTTTTCGTAATATTATCTATGATTTATGCTACGCAAGTATACTTGGTTGATTAGCATAGTTTGGATGCCAAAATGATTGATTATTTGTTGATTGGTTGCTTATGTTAATCGTATATCGACTTAGTTGAGTTAAGTAGAATTATTTTGATGTTTACGTGAAAATCATATCCATCAGATTTGAAAAATGATCACTTTAGATAGCCATGATAAATTCGTGAGAAATAATCTCTATTATATTATAAAATATTGTGTGTATAAGGAGTATCAAGCCTCTTTTGAATTTTAAATCAAAAGGACATCGTTTTTGGAAAATAGAAATGGTTTTGGAAAAGTAAAGAAGTGTATTCAATTTGTTTGGAAAAAAGTAAATCAAATGGTCTGATTTTGAAACTAACAGTTTAAAAGGTGGAAAATACATGGAAAAATATCATATGGTTTAATATAAAAGACTTTTGAATTAAAAAATGGAGATCGAATATTATAATAATATAACATTAAAGATAGGGAATAAAGTGAAAATGAGATTTTAATAAATTAAAATAGTGAAAAATTTGCTTAACATAATCTATTATGTTATCAAAATTATTTATAAGTGTTGCGGACAACTTTTATAAAATTTGACTAAAAAGCGAAAAATAAGCCATCATATTTCAATAGCTTGCTATTTCGCAACCTAAAAAGTTAAAAGGACGTGTAAGATAAAATATAAGTCAAAATGCTTTTAAATAAGAATTTTTTGAACCATTATAATCATGGTTTTCAAACGAAAAAGAAAAATCAAGATTTCATTTAGTAAAGTTTGAGATATGTCCAAAAAAAATTTCAAAATCATCGCGTTTTGGCAGTTCATAAAATATTGTTTTCGACTCTTAAAAATGGATATATCTAATCTTTAAAAATATGAAATAAATTTAATAAATATGTTAAAATGTTTTAAAAGGAATTTGAGTTATAAAAATGGACATATATATAATGTAATTGGTGTTTTAATATATAAATCTTTAAAATCGCTATTCATTGATAATTTAGCAATGAAATTTGGTAACTATTGAATAAATGATTTGAACTTAGGTTTTCTTCATGAATCTTTTTGAAATGATAAATCAAATACTTTTAAAAGTTTAGAGTCGATCAAACGACTTGACCGCCTTATGGGTGACAAAGAGGTAGTATCTAGGTTAGAGTTTGGGAAACCAGTTCCATGCTCCGCCTAGCTATCCGAACTGGCCCAACGAATGGGATAGTTAAT
The DNA here is from genome assembly GCA_030765085.1 of Allium cepa. NCBI lineage: Eukaryota > Viridiplantae > Streptophyta > Magnoliopsida > Asparagales > Amaryllidaceae > Allium > Allium cepa. The sequence goes on along the minus strand of CM060932.1, from coordinate 151,752,820 downwards.
TTGATTTACCCAGATCGCATTTTTTTTAAGATAAAAGAAAAGTGATTTGGAGTTTTTCAAAGTTAAATAATAGTTAAAATAGGATTTTCGTGGTTAAAGAAAACATTCTAGTTAAACTCTTTATTAAATTCCGAGAAGGGAACTCATACTATCCGTATGAATTTAAAAGGTGATTTCATCATTATCAGTGAATAGTATAGGTTGAATATAGAAATTTGTATTGAATATAACTATGCTAAAATTTATGGATCCTTTTTATTTAATACTAGGTCTGCAGTAAACAATGTTTTTAATAACATTATTTTTGACCCATTAAAGATATATTTTGGAAATGTTAAATATTCATTAAGATTGTAATTATTCTAATAATAGAATATGAAAATATTTTTCTAAGTAATTAAGGAGAAATGATTTGGTATTTCCAAAGATAAAAAAGGATTTTAATTAACCAAAGAATTTGATAAAAGAGGCTTAGTATTCCATATATATTAAAAGAAATGGAAATTTATTAAAACTTATATCCCTAAAGAGATATTTATTTGGGTGAATAGATTCATAAATTGGTTTATGTTTAATAATAACCTACGTACCTGACATCTTTTTATTGACGATTGTTTCGAAGAGACCGGGATTGGATTTAGGCGATTCTTGTTTGAAATCCACATTGAACCAATATGCATGTTCGAAAGTGAAGATATGTTGAAGACAATAATATCGAAGACGAATATCTTCATAATGTAGAACCGCTTGCCACTAACCTCTGGGGCGATTTCCTTATTATATATATGGTGGCAGTAGTGCCTTCATTTTGAAAATCTTCTATTGGCAAGGACTACATAGTACTAATCCTAGAGATGATTCCCCAATATGATGTAGTAGGAGGAGGGCTTTTAGTTTGCTCTTCACTTCGACAACTTGTATGGTCGAATGTCTGACATTGCATGTCTAAGACTACGTACATCGGTTTTTACAAATGTACATCTGTTTGGTGGTGTAGGAGGTAACCTCTCTTATACTTAACATCCTTACCTGAGATGTATGAACTTAGGGTTATACATTTGTGGAAATCAATAATGTGTTGTAAGAAATGACAATGTGGCATTCTAGGTGAAATTTTCTTTATGAAAAGTAAAGTCTGGCTCTATGGTAAGTAAAGCGTGTCCTCATTGGCCTCACATCCTAAAGATGATAGAGGAAACTATGTGGTCCGTAGGAAATATTACAATATTACGGGCTATCGGATAATCATAGATAAAAGGTGCTGCAACCTTAGAATCTAAAATGAAGTAGTGTAGTGGCTAGCTTGAGACAGGAGAAAATTAACCGGGCACTATAATCCATCAGTGTTGAACAATATAGTGTTGTGGCTAGCCTGAGACAGGTGAAAAGTCATCGGGCATTATGATTGTAGAAGAGTATCTGTAAAGAGCGAAATGGTCCCTAGTTCCTTATCATGTTTGAAATCCAATTCCAATATGAGCTTTACGATTTTGGTTGTATTCCCAAATAACTTAATGCCTTGTAAACATTTTAGCTACCCCATAGTGTCATATACCTTGTGCTCGAGTATTGGTACCTTCTTTATACATACATACATACATACATACATACATACATACATACATACATACATACATATATATTTGAATAGTGTTTTCAAACCCATGTCATTAATGATAATGTAAAAATGTTTCGGTATAAAATAATTTTGTTATCGTAAGGTAAAAGCACATCCATGTTTATGTACGGCATGGTCTTACGAGATATCCTTTCTTTTCAAAAAGTTTCGTTTGGCATCAAACTGATCTATGAGCTTCCACATATTTATAATTCGTGTTTCTCACGCTGGCTTGTTAGGACTGATATGGGTATTTTTAATACTCGGGTCAGATCTGAGCAGTTTCAGGTTTACCTTTAGACACTTGCAGTTTCTAGAGAAGAGTTGGAGATCTCATTTAATGTATGAATGTAGGTTATATTCCCATTGTATTTATTTCATTATTTTGGTATTTCGGCATTTGTAATGATAGATGTTTATAATTGTCCAAGTTGAGCTTAGGTTAGACTCCGATTTATGTATTTTAAAATTTCTGCTACAAGGATTATTGATATTATAAATTATTCCATTCATATTAAATTATGTTCTATCTTTATTTTCTTTTACCCTTAACAAACGATTTTTTGCACTTTAATGATCAACATGCAATACAATGGACGTATTATTATCGATTTTCGAGGGTCAAAAATCTTGTTCGTTGCATTGTATCAAAGCTTAGCTTGAGCGAACACCTGAGCCTGGTGGGGGTAAGACTCATCAAAGATAGGGTTAGTAATGTCCTAGGATGAGTAACTCATTAGAGATAGGGTAAGAGACACCCTATAGTGAGTTAGAGTGTATTATATATATGCGCGTGTATTTGTTAGTGACTAATATAATGTTTTGTATTGATTGGTCTTTTGAGTGGTTTATGAATTTTGGTCGATACATGATGGCCATATGTATTCGATAGGGATTCCTAAATACTTAACAACGCAAACCGATACACTATTTTTGAAAAGACTATATTTTATATATAAAAGGATATCTTTCAAAAAATATAGATATTTATGTTTGCTAGTTTGAGGATAAGGAAGAAATAACATTCAGTTATTATCATTTGTTGATTGAACGAACACCTTACGAATTAAGTTTCATGATTTGACTATAAGGTGTTTGATAATAATGTTGGGTTAAGGATTATGAATTTATATACGATAATAAATGAGCATGTTGTGTAAAAGTGTGTTTTACAGAAAATAAAATGATTCTGTAAAAGACGGATTTAGAAGATATGTTTTATGAAAAATGATTTTGAGAATTTAAATCCTGGTATTTTAGAAAAGCTTTGAAAGTTTAAAATGATTTGAAAGTGATATTAAAAATGAGATTTAATCTATATTTTTAAAAGAGGTTTAAAAAGGGCTTAAGTGAAAGAAGACATGGGTTACGACATTATTGTCCTAAATACATATTTTTAGGAAAGTGAGGAAGACATAGACAATAACACTGTGGACATAGTAGGTGGTTTCCAAAAGTAGATATTTTGCATAGTATATAGGAATTATACATATCCTATATTTGATGTTAAGATTCAAGGTGGGTAACTTAAATCTATTTGTAGGTTAGAATGTTATCCATTCAATGTCTAAGAGGTATGACACCCAACTTGATCGGCTTCATCATTAACTATTAAATAGTTTAAGTTCGACATCGAAAATTAATATTAAGTATAATTAATCAGATCCCTATACTAGTGTTTTGGAATTGTCAAAATGATGTTTTACGCAACATTCATTCTGACCCAATAAAGTGTGTTTCGAAAAATATACAGCTTTCATCAAATATTTTTAAGGATTTAAGTATATAGAGGTATTTTCTAAGTTGAAATTGAAATGGTTTCTTTGGAAAGAAGATAGAAATTTCTGGTGAACAAATTATTTTATAAAGAAGCAACTTTATAAAAATGTCTGAATAAAGTTCCATAATTTTTTTTGGGAAGGTTGATAAGTATGTATAAGGTACATAGACTATTTCATTGCACAATTTTGATCTAAGATTCGAGTATAGTACTTTGAGGTGTTTACACTGGTCTGAAAATGGATTTATCACTCGATTCTTGACTGCGTACATCGATGAAGGTTTATGGTTGGGTACTTGTGTTTTCTTTCATAGTTATGAGCTATGCAAGGAAAATGAAGGTTTCTAATCAAGAAGTCTGATCAGAGTCCTCACTAGAGGATCAAGGGATTGATACTAGTTCAGAAATAAAGTTGCGTATTAAAATGGTAGTTCGAATTAGATATTTTGTAAGAATGATCTGTATACATCATATGGGGTTTAAAAAAATTAAAGTTTTGGGCAAACTCTTTTGGGTTGTATTGAAATTTCGAAGGTGAAATTCGTTTAATGGAGAAAGAATATAAAGTCCCGTAATATTGTCACTTAAATCTGGAATATTTAGTTGATTTTAAATATTCAAATAATTGATTTTAAAAGTTAAATAATTCATTTTTATTAATTATATGATAATAATAATTCATTTCGAAAGGTTTTATAAATATATGAACTCATTTTAGAAAGAAATTAGCTTCGTCGCACTTTTGTAGTTTGACGTTGCGTTTTTGCAGTTTGAATTTATTAGTTGCTAGAAATTTATTAAATATTACAAATATAATAGCCTTAATAAACTTCATCTAATTTTATATAATGATAATAAGTGATTCATTATGGTTTTATAAATATATATACTTGTTTTATAAAAATATACAAACTTCATCGTAGTTTGGCAGATCGATGTCATATTTTTATAATTGAATTTCTATATTTGTAAATATGGTTTTATAATTTGAATAATTTTGTTTTAATTATTTAGAGAATAAAAAAATTGTTTTCAAGTTTTGCTTATGTAAATAAATAGTTTGATTAAAAAGTAAAAATATGTAAGGAAGTCAAATTCTGGATTTTCAATGATTTAACGAATAAAAGCTGTGACGCCCCACCCCGAGACCCATATTAACAAAGAGCATTACAGAGTGATACTGTCTGTTAATGCAGAGAATAGGCTGGTTAGGAGCGACCATCCGTAAGATTTGTCTTAAACAAGTATTGAATACATTAATTGGCTACTCTAAAATTTTCTTTTACCTTTCTCAAGTGGATCGACATACTCAATAAATGTTTAACACAAAACTACGATGGTTAATGGATCTATCAGAACAAAATATACTAACAAAAAATACAATAGGTCACAGAACGACGGTCAAAAAATATACATGTACATATTCTTTTTGACTTGATGTATATATTGTGGTCTATGTACCACAACTGATGTATCACTATGTGGTGTAATATGATGTATCTCTATTGACCTCATTCCTAGTGCTTAGCCTATTAGCCGTCCTCCCACGAGGATGTCCACTAAGGAAAATGAAGTACTCAAAAAGCAATTATTAGAGTTTAAAGCCAAGCAATTCATTCAGTCCAGTTCTTCACCATGGGGCGTCACACCTTGAGTTTATGTTAACACTTTATTTTCCCTATTTTCACTTTAACTCACTAATTAAATTTATACAACCATATTCCTATGTTTACAAAAATGTTTTCCAACATACAAAAATTAGTTTAACCATTGCTGCATGTATATACTTAAGTAGATGTATGTAATAGAATATTGCATTATTGTTTGTTTTTTCATGCACATACATACACATGTATATACATGTCATACATGCACATACACTTATACATATACATATACACATATTGCATACATCTACTTAAGTATCAGCATGATTTGTGCTTAAAAAAGACAACTTCACCTCACCATTAATGCATATCTCTTCATCCTTTTCACCTCATTTCTTCACAACCAAGGCAAAGGGACAAGGGAGGCATGAAGTGATGGAAAAGAGAGTGGTGGAAGGTGGGAAGATATGGCTAAGAGGTGATGGGAGGGGTGCGTAACGATGTTGAGAGATATTTTCACTTTTTCTTAAGGCTTAAGTCCTGAAAAAACTAGAATTAGGCACCTAAGGCTTCACTTTTCTTTCATACAATTCACTTCTTCTTCTTTCTATTTTCTTGAGCTCTAATGGCCCCTTTAATGGCCTCCTCCTTTAAGAAAAAATAACTCAAAGTAATGGAAAAAAAATTATGAAAAAAAAGTTAGGTGTATATATACATACATATATATCATAGAGATCCACCTCCAAAGCGATGCCTAAATACTCCTCTACCCTCCTCAAACCTACGGCCACACCTCTACAACCACCATGGCTAATCTCAATCCTCCCAAGAAGTAGGGCCGAGCACCAATGAGGTCGAGGAGCAACTCCAAAAGGTCTTGGAGCGAAGAGAAATGCCGTCGGACTTTTTTTCGAGAAGTTTCAAAGCAGATAGCTTAATAGTAAGAACACTACTTCTATCTTATTTGAATTTATCTCAAAATTATCTATGATTGGAGCTACATAAGTATACTTAATTGATTGGTATAGTTTGGATGCTAAAATGATTGATTATTGGTTGATTGGTTGTTTATGTTAATCATATATTGACTTAGTTGAGTTAAGTGGAATTATTTTTATAATAATGTGAAAATCATATCCATTATATATTAAATGATCACTTTAAATAGCTATGGAAAATTTATGAGAAATAATCCCTATTATATTCTGAAATAATGTGTGTATAAGGAGTATCAAGCCTCTTTCGAATTTTAAATCAAAATGATATCGTTTTTGGAAAATGGAAATGGTTCTGGAAAGTAAAGATAAGTATTTAATTTATTGGGAAAAAGTAATCAAAATGTGGAAAATAGATAGAAAAATATCATATGATTAATATAAAAGAATTTTGAATTAAAAAGATGGAAATTGAATATTATAATAATATTATATTAAAGATATGGAAAATTGAAAATGAGATTTTTAATAAATTAAAATAGTGAAAATTTGGTTTAATAGGTTTATTATGTTATTGAAATGATTTAAAAGTTCAGACAAGTTTTATAAAATTTGAAAAAAAGGATAAGTTGTTGCGTTTGTCAGAGTACTTTAAAATAAAAAATTCTGAACCTTTATAATTATACTTTGCAAATGAAAACGGAAAACCAGGATTTCATTTAGTAAATTTTGACATATGTTCAAAACAAGTTTTTAAAATCGTTGCGTTTTGACAGTTCATAAAATATTGTTTTTGACTCTTTAGAAATGGATATTTTTAATCTTTAAAAATATGAAATAAATTCCATAGATATATTAAAATATTTTAAATGGAATTTGAGTTATAAAAAAGGACATATATATAATGAAATTGATGTTCTAATCTATAAAGCTTTAAAATCACTATTCATCGACAATTTAGCAATGGAATTTGTAACCATTGAATGAATGATTTGACTTGGCTTTTCTTCCTTGAAATGTTTTTCAAATGATAAATCAAATACTTTTAGAAGTTTATAGTCAATCAAATAACTCTACAGTTTTATGGGTGACATAGAAGTAGTCTCTAGGCTGGACTTTGGAAAACCGATTGTCTGCTCCCTTAGCTATCCGGTCCGGCCCGGCAGAGGAGTAGTTAATTTGATTTACTCAACATCAATTTATTAAGGTAAAAGAAAAGGGATTTGTATTTTTCTAAAAGTTAAATAAATTTAAAATAGGATTTTAGTTGTTATAGAAAACATTTTAGTTAAACTTTATATTAAATTCCGAGGAGAGAACTCGTACTATCCGTTTGTATTTAAAAGGTGACTTCACCATTATTCGACGAATAGTAAAGGATGAATATGGAAATTAGTATTGAGTATAATTAGTCTAAAACTTATGGATCCCTTTTATTCAATACTAACTGGTTTATCTCTATAATAAATGATGTCTTTAATAACATTGCTTTTACCCATTAAAGATAGGTTTTGAAAATGTTAAATCTTCATTAATATTGGAATTATACTAATAATAGAGTATGGAAATATTTTTCCATAAAGAGAAATAATTTTTTAATGACCCAGAAATTTCGAACCCAAAATTTCCAGATAGTTAGGAAAAGAAGAAAAAGATAGAAGAATAAACAGAACAAGACATAGAATCTCACATTTGCAGCGGATAAAATATAGTATCAAATAATAACCTTTACACAAAGAAAGCTGTATCAATCAATTACATTTTAATATATCAGAGTTACTATCATTACACAACATTGACAGTTTAAAACAACATGTCCTAGATATACAACAATATATCACAGCGGAAACACTACATACGTTCCTGCCATCTAGTTCGCCTCTTGAGCTCCAGAACGTCCTTACCTGAAAATCTATAATACCCGGTTTGACCCGAGCATTACATCAAAGTAACACCCGGGTCAGGCTGGAAACCAGCGTGAGTAAACTCATCTATCAAGAAATTCCAATACATAGTATTTAATTAAAACCCAGAGTAACTCGTTTCAATTTACAAATTCTCAATTTGTTATAGACATCACTAATTTCACATATCAATATCTAAGCACCAAAGCTTAAATTAAATAGTCTAATTCACTTAATCATTCCAATCTAGCTTATTGATTTCACATATCAATTTCTAAAAATCGAAGTGGTTTCGGGCATTTGCTAATACCCGACCCCGGTCTCTTCGAATCCAATGTCGTCTCTAATCTACATTGTTATGGTTTAAATCAATGTAATTCAAATTCTGGATATCATACCACATAACAAATTTAACTCAGATATATGACCCACACTATTCACAGTTCAATATGTTCGTATCACAGCACATCACAATTGCCCATTAGAGACATCAACAAACCAAATCATCCAAAATCATTCAACTATCCATACTCCAGATTTATTGGATATATAATTCCAAATTAATTTAATTAATCTCTAATTAAATTAACTGTCAACTTAATTCCTCGGTTTACTTTAATCCGGCTTACTTATCATTAGTTAATTACAATTCCAATTAATTAATCATTCCTTAATCATTAATCTTAATTTATCATCCTTGATCAATTAACCTTTAATTACGTTAAGTAATTTATCTTTCTTACCACACAGATTAATTAGTCTAACCATTCTCATTAATAATATTTTAATTAATCTCCTAATTAACACAAATTTATTGCCTTGATCCATAATTAATTACTCTAATTAATTATCCTATATTTACTTACATTGATTAATTATCCCATAATTAATCACACATAAATTAACCCTTTAGTTAATTCCCTTAATTAAAATATACTTTCTAATTACACTAAATAACAACTCCTCGATTACTTACATTAAGTAATTATCATCATTGAATAACCACATTTGGTAATCTCCCATTTATTCCCTTCCTTAATGAATGACATAAAGCGATTATCCTTTAATTACTTTCATACCCATAAATAAATTTCATTAAGTGATTAATCTTTAATTAATCATCTTTATATTAATTACTTTAAATAAATCCTTAAAATTTGAATACTCAAATTACTTAACATTTATTAATTATCAAATGATTGAATTAATTAAATGTTTCCTTAATTGATAACATAAATCAATTAACCACCTTATCAAATAATTAATACTTTATTAAATTTCATCATTTAATTTAACCTTGGAAAACAGATAGGATTAACCCATTTTATAATTATCTAATTACCACAATTTGAAAACATTTAAAACTTTGGAACTCGTTTTTTTAAATAAAAAAACTTGTTAACACTTTGTAAAAAAAAACAACTAGTTTTAGCACTTCCTTTAAACTAACACCTTTAGAGGTTTAATACTTGATTTTAAATAAACTTAAAAGCTGGGTAACATCAAATTTTAACCTAAAAAAAAATTGACAAAAACCCAAGTAAAACTAACCAAACTCTGTGTCTTTTCCCACCCTCCTGTTACTTCGAGTCATTACGCAAGCAACACGAGAACAAACCCGAGTTCGAGCTTCTTCCCTAATCAAACAAACAACATCAGACACGAACAACACTCGTGCACGGTGCATATGCACAACGATTCCCATACATCTTCGACCAACTTCCAGCCTTCAACCAGTGGACAAGGACTTCGCCATTCCCCTTGACTCTCCTGATCGACGTTTCCAATAGTGCAACAGAATCTAGCCTTTCGATCGAAAAACTGAACTAAACCTGATCGAAAACTCACCCATCGACGATGACTCCACCACGAGAATCCTCGCCAACATCACCGTACCTTCATCTCATCCTTCTGCTCCTATCCCTTATCACGCAAACAACTCCGATCCCCCATGGCCATCGCTAATACCCCGCGAACAACATCATCCCAAACTAACTCTGGAACCCTAACTCGTCACTTTCCGACCACCCAGACCAATGAAAAATTCGCCTCCCATTTTCCCCAAGATCAACATCCTTCCTCCTATCTTCATTGGCAATCTCGATGGTGATGATCACCTTGATCATCTGAATTTGATGATAGACGCAATTTCGGTCTACTCGATCTATACTCATGGATACAATCTTAAAAATCAAGATTTTGATATTAAAATTCTTAACTTTTAACTACAAATCAACCTATATAATCCAAACATGAAATTATAATGATTTATTTTTGACCCAAACTGGCTCACCACTGTATTTTCCTGATTTTTGATTAATTACTAAATTAAAATTCTTGAATCTATTTTTATAATTGGTATTATATTGTTATAAACATACTTCATTCAAGAATCAAAGCTAAATTCTAAATGTATAAGGAAATTTAGATTTTTTTAAATTGTTTTGGGCGTGTACACATACAGAACAGTCTGTGTGTGTATATATATAGGCACAGATATATACATATTTAAACAGTGATATTCAAAATATTTATCCAAATAAAATCATCATGCAAAACATATTACACCCTTCCTATGCAAATTTATCACATGCATTTCTAGAATCATTGATTAAAACTGTTTTTAAATTTGAGGATTACTCACGGTTTTGAAAAAAACCAGAGTGCATGTATCGATCTTCCCTTTTTTTTCCTTTCAATCTGGGACTTGATTTGAATTTTTGAAAGCCACCTGAAATTTCTCTATTTTGTTTAGATTAGTTGACCTGCTTGAAGCTTCAAATAATCTTTGCTTTGCTCAGGTTTTAGATTTGGTACTGATCTTGTTTGATTTTTTTTTAGATTTTGATTTCCTATGTTTTGAAAGTGAAAGACAATGTTTAAACTAAAAACTCATTACCATGTTTTCTCTATTTTTATTTAATTAAATTCAAAAGAAAATTAAGTTTTGCCACTTGTATTCATTATGCTAACACTAAGCTAACAAATGTCAATATGTGTTACCCTTAGCTTCCACTTGTATTTTTTTTGCAAGGCAAGCCGGCTTTATAGTGGGTCGTGCAACTGTATATAAAAATGGGAGAACAGGTGCTCTGCACATGCATAGGGCAACTAAGATGGAGATTTTTTTAAAGAATAGGAGTTAGACAATAAGCCTAAACTACTAATACAGCAGAACTAGTCTTCCTCAGAAGAGGAAGAACGATGTCGTCCATCATTCGTAGTTGGACAATAACATGCAAAAACCCAGCGAAGAGAGCAGCCAAATGAGGATCATAACCAACTGAACTAGGCGAGTAAAGAAATTTCCTATCCCAAGTGGCATCTAAAAACCTACTTTTGTTCTCCTCCCCTAACTCACCATCCGCAATGAGGCACAATCCTTCTCCCACAATATGATACATAAGATATCGACTCTCGCCACCAGTCTCACTAATAAAGGTATAAAAAATGTCCCTCTCGGGCGAATATCTCATATCAGAAGGAGAGTGAACCCAAGCACGCTCATCCGAGTACCAGGAAATGATATCAGAAGCGGAAGCAGATGGTTCCACCTCCAGGGTAGAAGGAGGAGAACCAGAGTCTGGGGCTAGAGCAGGCACAGACCCAGAAGGAGCAATGCAAAACAACGGGACAGCAGGAGGATCCACAATAGGGGGACAAAATCGGGAGCTAGAGGCGCATCAGCTAAAGGTACAAGAGGAGGAGAATCAGTAAACTTCCTAACCCAATTCCGGACAGGAGGACGAGGAAGAGGCGTCCGGTCATCAAATGGGACAACCAGACCAGGACAGGCTACAGCACAATGACCAAAGGACTGACAAGAATCACAAATCTCAGGTTTCCAGCTATAGCGAACTCTGACCTCAGCTACATGTCTCTCACCTAATTTGACCTTTAAAACCATAGGCAAGGGTTTGTCAGGAGTGATCTCAATAAGAGCTTTGGCATAAACAAGCTTCTTTTTGGCCACAGTATTAGTATCATAACATATCACCTTACCAACCAGACCAGCAAGCCAGTCAATCCCAATAAGAGGCTGGAGAACAGAAGGAATATGAGAAAAAATGGGCCCAGACAGGAATAGATAAAACTCGTTCCTTCGCACGATCCACAGAAGGACTCCACATAGTGATAATGAACGGTTTACCATCAATAAGGAGAGGGTTAGCTTCCAGAATGCGTTGCCTTTCATCACTACGCGCAAACATAAAGAAGAACATTTCATTATCATAGTGAACAGACAAACCACCTCTAGGCTTCCACACCATATTGCACCTCGACTTAACTACGTGATAGGGAGGATTAGAATCAAGAAAGAAACCAACCAAATGGTCTTTCCAAAAATCCACGCCGGCCTCAATCACTTCCACGGGTGGAACCATAACTCCCTCGTTCTCAACTAATTCAAAACGACGAGGAGAGTGAATATCCACGTTACTTGGAAGCTTGGTAAACAAAGAAGACCATCTAGTAATAGGCCAAGACAGTGGAGGGACATGCAGTTTATCATGAGAAACAACTGTCATGGGATCAATGACATTGGCAATACAACAAACATTTGATGTGCCACCCAATATTACCCCAGAATTAATCTTGCTTCCCAATCCAGCAACAACACTGTTATCGGCATCAACCACACAATCAGTAGACACCGAAGTATTACATGTATCATTCGCAATAACAACGGCCGATGCCACCCCCTTATCAAACTTACAGCTAAGACTATCTAGTAACACAGTACCAACTTCCAAAGCAGAGACAACTGGAAGACTCACAGCCAATGACGACCAAGCATTTGAAGGAGAAGCAGCTAAAAACGTTGACAAGGAGGACGTACTAGAGTTTGGAAAGGGATCGAGTACCGAAGGTGAAGACGAGACCGGAGATGAGATATCAGACATAATACCTGACAACGGCATCGGCAAATCGAGCACTGCAAGAGGCAATACACATACACGATTCGAAGGAGCAGTACCCAACAGCTCGCCAGAACCACGAGTCAGATCTGAAGACTTAATCGAAGAAAGCGAAGACTTGTTCGAGGGCATGGAAAGAGAGAAGGGCGAAAGGGAAGGGAGGACGGAGAAAGGGGGAAGGGGCGGCCGAAGGGAGGTTATGGAGGAGAAGCATTCGCCATCGCCATTGAAAACCTAAAAAAATGAAAACTTAGCTTCTAAAACTTTGGGGCCGAAAACTTTGGGGCCAAGGAAACTATGTTTGCCTTGGCCTTCGGTTAGCCGGTTTTATAAGTGGCCGTGCACTATGTCTCATTATTGTGGCCGCTGGGATTTGAACCGGTGCCACTACAACCATATGTAGCAACTCCACTATGTCTTAACCACTGGACCACTAGAACTTGACTAAAACTTTGGGGCCAAGGAAACTATGTTGCCCTGGCCTTTTGGTTAAGCCGGTTTTATAAGTGGCCGTGCACTATGTCTCATTATTGTGGCCGTTGAGATTCGACCCGGTGCCACTACAACCGCATGTAGCAACTCCACTATGTCTTAACCACTGGACCACTAGAACTTGACCACCACTTGGCCTTTTGGTTAAGCCGGTTTTATAAGTGGCTTCCACTTGTATTTTACATGTTTTATACATTTACAAATATTAAAGACTTATTTTAAATATTTCTTACGTTTATGTGTTTAAACTTTCTCTTTTGTTTATATATAACTTTTGAAATAAAATGATATTGTTTTCCAATTGTTCACTTATAAATAATTTATATAAATATACTAGTTTTTAAAACAATTTATTCACTACAATATTTAATAAATAAGGCAATCATAACTTATTGGAAAATTATAAAAATTCCAAGTCACATAATTCTATAAATATCTTATATATGAATGGTAACAATCATATTTTATTTTGCTTTGAAATAGAAATTTATATTATCAGAATTTATTTTCATCAATGGAAATCAGTAAATTACCCAATACCAGATGCTCAAAAAATCCGAATTATCACATTCCTTCCCCCTTTGAATCTTTTCGTCCTCGAAAAGGAATGAAGCCAGAATTTATTTAATAGTTAAAATAAGATAATTTATTCTTTGATCATTTTAAAATACTTTAAAATATATATAACATTACCAAAATAGTTTTATGAAAATATCATTTTATAACTCGACATTTCAACAAGTCCATACTCGTTCTCACAGAAATTCAGTCATACGTTGATCAGGCGTAAGACTGAAAATCTATAAGTACTTAGCAGACCCATTTTCAATACCTAGTAAAACTACTTGGAAAATAATTTTATTGAAAATATAGAAAACATTTTGAAATTGAGGAAATTGTGAGAATGCGGATTACGGATCTTAAGAATAGGATTAACACAAGAGGGGGTGAATATTGTTTTAGAAAATTGCTAAATCTTTTTGAGTTTATGTTAATTTGAACACAGATGTATGCAATATTCAGACATAGATATGATCATAGAAACAAACATAGATGTAGAAATAAAGTAAAAGCATTAAAGGAAAGAACACACCGGATTTTATACTGGTTCGGAGTTACCCTACATCCAGTCTCGCACACAAGTACGGATTTCCTTTCAAAAACAATCTTTACAATTACACCCTCGATTTCAAGGCAACGAGGTACACTCTCTAGAATCACAATCCTTTGGGTGGAGATGCTTGATTTCCCGGGCAACAAGTTCACCCAATTGATTTCTCAAGGCTACAATCACACCTTATCTCGCTTGATTGATTTTCAAGGCTACAATCACAACTTTTCTCGCTAAGTTGATTACAAAAAGCCTATAATTCTGAATAGCACCGATGATCTTGTTAAGATAGTGATAGAGAATCAAACTACGAATGATCGAGTTCGAGTCAATGTTGATTTCGGTAAAGTAATGGTAAGAATATGTATTAAGAAATGTGGAAGAAGAAGAGCAGTGAAAACCAGAAAATCTGATAGAAAATTCGTTTAAACTAATCCCTATTTATAGAAGAACAACAGCCATGTCCATTCGTGAAGAGTTATGACGAATAGACACTTCTTTTGAAATTTAAATTTTGAACTCAACTGACACCATGTCGACATGGGGTACTTGGGCATGTCGACATCCCAAAGGATTTTTGGTGTTTTGATTTTATTATATATTTAACTATAGTTACAATTCATAAAGAATAATATATACAAAACTTTACGTATAATTTTATATTTAAATCTTAGTATAAATATTTAAAAGTTAAATATATTATATTTAAAAGATAGTTTAAAATCAGTAGTAATTTGACTTTGAAATTAAAGATGATTTTGAGGCTAAAAGTATTTGAAGTCAGGATAGATGTTTTTGATTCTTTTAAAAGGAAGGTTTTGAAATCATTTTGAAAACAAGATATAATTTTGAAAAATCATTTTGAATAAAAAGTTAGCAGACACAAAACAATGTTCCACTAGATTTTTCGTAGGTTCCATCCTACTTAGGGTTCCCTCTCTTTAACAGGCTCGAAGTGGATTCCATTCCACACGAATAAATTGGATTTTAAGATGCCGGTGCTTTTCTAGGATTTTTAACAAAATTTTCTAATTAAAGAATAAATTACTTAAATTCTTGAACTCTTGATAATCTTGATACTCATGAGTCTTCAATCTTGATATCTTGTATCTATATACTGTACAATCTTCATTCTTGGTACCTGCATGGTTAAATCCTGCATATACATATATATCTAAACTTATACTGTTAGTATTTATATTTTATAATCTATTCTAAGGTTGTTGCCATCAAAACCATCATCTCACGAACTAACAATCTCCCCCTTTTTGATGATGACAACCTTTGTTTATAAAATATTACTTCTATCCCATTAGTTCCCCATAAAACTAATAACTCCCCCTGAATCTATGCCTAACTACCCTATTTTATACTTCTCCCCTTTTGTCGTCAACAAAAACTAACTCCCCCTTATTCTTGGATTAAAGTACCTGCATTGATAAACTATATGAAGGAATATATAATGAATAGATTAAGAAATAGTTATACTTATGAACATGATAATTTAATCAAAGATTATATACATTTCAATGTATGTACACATGTTTTATACATCAAACATCGAACCAAATTAAGAAATCAATCCACACCAAGTATCAATCTAAATGAAATCAATTCAATTCAAACAAACAATTCAAACGAAGTAATAAAATTAAACGTCACGAGGAACTTCCACCCATCCTTCTTCTCCAAAGATAGAATCTGCCTTAATAGCATCCCAATTTTCATTGTCGTTGGTAAGAGAAACTTGAGGATGTGCTTCGTTATCATCATTGTGTAGGGAGGAAATCATCCATCGTATTGCATCGAAATGCCTTTCTTGCTCCTTGATCATCTGCATTTGACTCAATTCTAAGTGTCGCTGGTTATGGAGATTGAACGAGTGAATATTCTTGAATGAATTAAGAGTTTCTTCAAGATTTTCAGATAAGTTATGAATTGGATTAGCCATATTTGGATTTGTGATAAGAATGAGAGATGAAATAGATAAGAAATAGTTTTCAGTGATGAATTTTGGAAGAAATAGGTATTTGTAGGTGTAGAAATTCCTTTGAAATGAATAGACATATGGTAGATATTCAAATTTCAAATTCAAAATGAATTGTCATTTCTGACCAGTACATGTCGACATGGTCATAGGGGGTATGTCGACATAGTGTAGTGAAATTTGACGATCTATTCTGATTTTGTGAATAATCGTGTGTGTGTGTGTATATATATTTTTACATAATATACTAACATTTATTCTGGAGTTAAGATAAGCTAGATAACAGAAAAGAAATTCCATTTCATTTCATACTAAGACGATACAACGATTAATCATAAAGAACTGCACGAACATTCAAATAAAAATAAACTAAAACAAATACAACGAGATACGATAGGGTAGAACTAGTTAGAGGATGATGATGAAGAAAGTCCAAGTTTCTTGCTGACTTTGGAAATGAACTTGTTCATCTTGGATGAAATTTTGTCCAATTTCTTACTAACGGATCGTTTAAGAATCACAACAATCGTCTTTTGGTTTTGAGTAGGGTTTTGTTGGATGGATTAGGAGGATAGTCGATGCTTTCGAAAGAGGTTTCACCTCCTTCTTCTTCTTCAATTTCCATTTCATCCCCTTCTTCTTTTTCTTCCTCTTCCTCTTCTTCCATTTTCTCATGAGCCAAACGCTCTTCCTTTTCGGCAAGACTCTCATAAGGTTGAAAAACAAATGGAATTTTCATAAGCGAAATGTTGGAATGATTGAAAACTTTTCTAGAAACAAATTCTTCGCCTTTGAAATCCACTCCAAAACGGTTAAAAATCCGAGTGAGATAAATTCCATGATGCAAAGTGTTCTCACCCATTTCAAGATTTATAGGACGAAGTTCATCCAAAATAACTTGCGCCCAATTTATGTCATAATTTCCAAAAATAGCAAAAAGTGGTTTGCAAACATTTGAAGTAGGATTGCTAAAATTCTCCAATCTTGGGGTCAAAGTATGTTGCAAAAAAAGATTGACAATTCTTGCTTTTGGTCGAAAATTTAGACTTTTGAATTCAAAATTATCACTCCCTTCGAAAATGTGATGAAATGTCTCACGATCATTTTCATCGATTTTAGAATTAGAAAGATCCATTCTCGTACTCTTGCAATTGAGAATGATACCCAGAAGATCACAATTCAAAACAATTCTAGTGCATTTGACACTACTCCAAATTTCATCCTCATTTCCATTATAAAATCCACGTTTTAAATTAGCATAGAAAATTTTGACAAGATTTGGATAGCAAACAAAATCATTTTGAGAAGCATCAATAAGATTAAGAACTCCATTGTTTGCAAAAAGAGAATCAAGTTCATAAGAAGAGAAATCTTGAAAAATAGCAAACTTTTCGCGATGGATTTTGGCATAGTTAGCATAATTGGTGTATGCTTTTATTGCCTCCGAATTGTTGAAGAGTTGCTCTTATATTTTTCTGGAAATTCTCATGGTGGAGGGGTAGCTTGAAGAAGCAATTAAAGTAGAGAGTAGAGAGCTTGAAGTTTTGAAGAAAGAGTTTGAATTTGAAAAAGAGAGTGAAAAGATATGATAAAATACAGTGAATAAATAGATTCTCAAAGGACATATTCTCTGGTCAAAAGGTAGTTTTTTAGAGAATTGAATTTAAGTGAAAAGGTGGAGGTAAATTCAAACATTTGAATTCAAATTTTGAAATTCAAATTCTGGTATCTATGTCGACATCATGGTAGGGACCATGTCGACATGTGCCAGTGAATTTTTGTGATTTATTTTTCCTAAGTTCTCTAATAAATATATATACTTTATTATTTTTAATGTTTATATATTTTTGAAATATTATTGGACTTATAGTATATTTCAGAAAGTATTATTATACTATTAAAAATGATAAAAAATAATAAAATAATCAAATAATAATAAAAAATAGTAAATAAATTTTAAAATTCAAACAAAACACGAATTCAAAATCAATCAATCAAGATCAAACATATAATTCTAAGCAAGCAATTTCAACCAATTATATTGTAAATGTGTACCTTTTTCTGAGTCCGTTTCTCTGAATTCGTCGGAGTCGTGAACTGCCATGAAACACAAATTTGATTATCTATTTTATGATCATCATCATTTGAGGACGAGTCTGAGTCATCTAGAGTAGCAGTAAATGCACGCTTTCGTTTCTTTGTTGGATCATTGTTTATAGGAGGATTCTGCCTTTCTGGGTACGGACAGTGTCTTTTAATGTGGCCTAGTTCACCACAGTTGAAACATTTGACATTATTTGGCACTACATTCTGATTTCCAGAATTCTTATAGTTGTTTCTCTTGAGATTATTCATCTTTCTGTATTTCAGGAATTTCCTAAAATTTCTGGTCATAAAGGCTATTTCTTCATCATTATCACTGTTTGAGTCTGATCCATCGGTCAATGCATTG
Source organism: Allium cepa (assembly GCA_030765085.1). Lineage (NCBI taxonomy): Eukaryota > Viridiplantae > Streptophyta > Magnoliopsida > Asparagales > Amaryllidaceae > Allium > Allium cepa. The sequence goes on along the minus strand of CM060932.1, from coordinate 151,734,015 downwards.
AATGCCATTGATTTCTTTTCTGATGCTTTACTTTCTGTTCTCCCGATCATTTGGACTTCAAACGACATTAGATTTCCAATTAATTCTTCTATCTTTAAGGTCCTGATGTCATTTGCCTCTTCGATCGCAAGTGTCTTTTGATCCCATTCTGGAGTAAGAGAATTAAAAAAAATTCTGACTTGATCTTCTTCAGAAAATTCCTTTCCCAAGGATATTAGAGAATGCAAAATATCCTGAAATCTTCTATACATATCTGAAATAGACCCATTAGGATTCATTTTAAATAATTGAAACTAATTTGTGAGCATGAAAATTTTGGTCTGTTTAACTTTGCTTGTTCCTTCGTGAGTAACCTGCAAAGTTTTCTAGATTTCATATGCAGACTTACAAACTGACACTCTATTGAATTTATTTCTATCTAGTGAACAAAACAGAATATTCATTGCTTTAGAATTATTTTGTGCAACAGCCTTTTGCTCAGCGGTCCACTATGCAAATTAGTTGTGGGTTTAGAATTTTTAGTTTATGTGATATTCCAAGTGTCTAATCCTACAGATTGTCAATATATTTTCATCCTACATGCCCAATATGCATAGTTACTACCATTAAAATGTGGTGGTCTGACAGTAGACTGACCTTCTACAAATGAACTAGTGACAGGGATACGAGTGTAAGTAACAATACGGGTGTTGGTAGCCATTTTGAAAACTTTTTCAAAAATCAGATTATGAAACTTTAAAAACCTTGCTCTGATACCAAATGTGAGAAATGCGGATTACGGATCTTAAGGCTAGGATTAACACTAGAGGGGTGGTGAATAGTGTTTTAGAGAATTGTTAAATCTTTTTGAGTTTATGTTAATTTGAACACATATGTATGCAATATTCAGACACAGATATGATCACAGAAACAAACACAGATGCAGAAATAAAGTAAAAGCAGTAAAGGAAAGAATACACCGGATTTTATACTGGTTGGGAGTTACCCAACATCCAGTCCCGCACACAAGTACAGATTTCTTTTCAAAAACAATCTTTACAATTACACCCTCGATTTCAAGGCAACGAGGTACACCCTTCAGAATCACAATCCTCTGGGTAGAGATACTTGATTTCCCGGGCAACAAGTTCACCCAATTGATTTCCCAAGGCTACAATCACACCTTTTCTCGCTAAGTTGATTACAAAAAGCCTATAACTCTGAATAGCACCGAGGATCTTGTTGAGATAGTAATAGAGATTCAAACTACGAATGATCGAGTTCGATTCTGTAACGACCCAACTTCCAAATTCCAGGAAGTCGCATCGTTAAGAAGAAAGAAAGGGATAGAAAAGAGAAAAGAAAGGAAAGAAAGAAACAGACAACATCAGAATCTCACAGCGGAACGAATAAATTATATTATATCACACAATACTTTACATAGTATCATATACATCAGAGTTTTACAGCCAATACAACACAAACTAGACACTTATAAACATCTGTCTAGCGATTACAATTCAAGTATATCAGAGAAAACAGATATAAATCAAACACAGCGGAACCACTACATATATCTACACGCTGAAGCCTCCTGCTCCATTATCTCCTCCAGTCTCGTCAAAGCAATCCTGAATCACTTGACTACTCATACGCAATATGAGTACCCAAGAGTTTAATAAAATGGAAAATAAACACTCGGGTCAGACAGGGGTCAAGTGTGAGTAAATGGTTTAAAAGTTGCTTAAATTTTAGAAAATCCTTTGAAAACAAAAGGTATCACGTAAGACTTCCCACACATAAACATGGAAAAGATTTTACCTTACACAAACCAAAGCATTTGATAGGAAATCCAGTGATATTATAATATTGTCTAGGGTTTTCAAAATAAAATACAGAAATAGCTGGAATGCTTACATCTCACGTTCCAACATAGTTGGGCACAATCAAAACCGTACAGGCACTTATTGCATTTTGGATTCCATCAATGGCAGGGTACCGGGGTACCGCCCGTCACAGTATGTGGCCTAGATCACTGTACCGAGGATTACTCCCATTCCCCTGCAACACAAGGCCGGACCCATTCCTTACTGAATAGTTCCGAACAAGACAACCCCGACAGTTGGAGCTCTCAACCGTCCACACAGCCGAAATAAAGGGACCTCTAGACAGGGGTAAATCTCACTCTCAAGTGGGGGCTACCCACGAAGCCTTGCTGCACCTCCCCTGTTTTAGCCATTCCCGGTTGATGAGGCTTGAGGCTACGATTACCTTTATAGGACATATCATCTTAGAATGCTAATCGTCCACCTGACGATGTTCTGAAAGCATTCAATCCATACAAGTTCGTTCCGGGTTCGAACGAAACCGAAGGCATTATCTCGTTACATTCATTTTGGAATCACCCTTAGAGTTAACGACGATAACCCTTGCACTCTAAACCACCATATCGAACCTATAAATACTATTCCGTCAAACTCATTACGGAATCACCCATAGAGTTATACTGACGTATAGCCCTTACACCTTGAGCCTTCACTTGCTCCACTTGGATTAACGACCTAACGTTTAATTGGAATCGATGTGGCTTTCGGATATCCAAATATGGAAACCCGATCCCGGTCTCACCGAAACCAAACGCCATTTTAATGTCCAAGTTATACTTAAGGGTCTTTCTAATTAACTCATTTTATTTTTATTTATTTCACACAGATATATAAAATACATTTAACAGATAACCCATAACATTATCACAACAGATAGCCATCACAACAGACAATCATCACAACCAAAATAATCCATCATATTATAACTAAGCATCCATATCCTATAGATACTACTCATCTCATTTTTGAGATCACAACCATCCAAAGGAATATCATCCATAAGCAACGATATATTATCCATCATTTATAATTAATTTAAAATGAATTAACTTAATTACTTCTATCCTTAATTAATTTAAAATAAATTTAACTAATTACTTACCTATAAATCTTGCTTATAAATCTATTGATTAATCAACCCAGTTAATTAACCATTCACTAAGTATTCAACTTGATTAAACATCTATGATTAATCATTCACTAATTAAAATAAGTAATTAGTCTTAAATTAATTTTATAAAATTAATTAACCTTAATCATAAGTAATTAACATTTAATTACTTAATTTTATTAATTAACTATAATTAATTACATTTATCCTTAATTAATTACAATTAATTAATTACTTAATTAATTAATTATTACTTAATTAAAAAATTCTTAATTACATCATTAATTATAATAATTAATGATCTCTATATAATATTTAAATTAATTACTCAATTAAAAAATTAATTACATTTAGTAATTAATCTAATCATTAATCAACTTGATTAATACTTAAATCCAGTAATTAACTACTCTTAATTACTTATTAATAAATTAATTATCCAATAATTAATTATCTTTATTAATTAATCCTTTATTAATTACAAAAGTAATGATCCAAATTACTTTATTAAAATAAATCACCTTTCCTTAATTACATTCCACTAATTATCAATTAAAACTTCTCTAAGAAATCCTGCTCCATAAATTACATTATGTAATTATTATCGTTAAATTATTAAATTATTTCTTAAATTGATTAAACTAAATTAATTAATTTAACAAAGCACATTATCAGAATTAATTACAAAAAGTAATTAACCCTTAATTACTTTTATAAAGTAATTATACTTAAATTACAATTTATTATCTTAAATTAATTAATCTAATTAATTAATCAAAATTAATCATATTAATTAATTATTTTATTATCCTTAGATAATTATCTTATTTAATTAACAACATTTCATTAATTCCTTACTTAAGAAAATTACCTTAGATTAATTATTCATTAATCATCTCTAATTATAAATTAATCCAAGTTATTATTTAAAATCAAATAAATAAGTAAATTCTTAATTATTTCCAAAATAATTCATTTACTTATTTATAACTTAATTAATATTCAAAATGTATTTAAATAATACATTTTTAAAATCTAATTCAACTTCCACTTTAAAAATTTAAGATTTAAAAATGTTTAACCATATAAACATTTTCCAAATTTTAAATTAATTTATAAACCTAAAGGTAAAGAACTAACATTATTATATAAGAAAAGTTTAAAAATCTATATTGATTAATTTTACTAAAATAAATCAAGTCTTTCAAAATAGATAGATTATTTTAACTTTCAAAGTTGAACATATCATAGTTTTATTTCAATACTTAAAGGAAAAAATTATTTTAAATTTAAACTTTATTTGAAATCATATTCATATTTAAATGCTACTTAAAAACATTTCCTGTACAATATTTAAAAATTTTCAAATCTATTTTGAATTCAAACTGATTTCAAAGTAAAATTGAAATCATACTTAAAACTTGATTTTAAAACTAAATTTTAAATCTGGCTTAAAATTTAAAAGTTTCATTTTTAAACTCTGAATTCAAAAGTGTTCTTGAATCTAATTCAAACTTACACTTAAATTTTAATCTTGATTTAAACATTGAATTCCTTTTAAAAAAAAATTTTAAAAAGAAACAAAACTGTTTTAAATAAAAAATCTGGATTTAAAAACCTGAAACTATATTTACACTGTTTCCAGATTTAAATTTAAATCTTACTTAAATTTAAATTCATAATTTTAAACATTTGAATTCATAAGCTCACTTGAATTTTAATTCAAAACTATACCTTAATTTAAATCATTGCTTTTAAAAATTAAATTACCTCAGATTTAAAAAAAACACAACACTGCATAGGTTTACAACCTGTACAACAAAACCCGAGACCATCCATCAAATGCTTCGAGGCAAAACCCTTCCATCTTTGAGTCACCGCTCATACTACACGAGGTTGACTTCGAGTCACCCAAAACCCTGCACTATCCCAAGTTCACCAGAGCCCAACCTCCACTGTGCAAATGCAACCACTGCTCCGGCGACTTCCAGCACCTTTCACCAAACTCTCCAAGAAGCCATCCACCCCTTGACTTGATAACAACCACCAACAGAATCTTCTGCAGCTTGAAATTTAAATCAAGAAAAATTAAACAACCTGGAAACAACTTCACCAAGACATACCAAACTTGTCAATCATCACAACAACCTACTCCGGCCATCCTATGACCTCCAACTCCGGCCATTGCTCCACCTATACCCCCACTGCCAAACCCCAAAACCTCAGGCCATTCGAATCCCCATAGAGTTCAGGCAGTTACAAGTCTTCATCACTTTACAGCTTGGGTTCAAACCTGAAAAACTATTCTTGCCATCACCACAACTCTCTGACCATCTAATAGGAATTTTTCCTCCACTCTCCAGTTAACACGCCACCTCCAGACAGAAATCCAAGATCAAAAATCTACTATGTGGTTTGATATCCCCAAAATACCAAATTCTGCACAGTCTAAATTACTACTCTTCAGTTGATTTAAAAACTTGATGCTTGTTTTATTATCCTTGTTTTTAAACATGCATTAAAGTTTAAACTTGTTTTGAATAATTTTAAGATGTTTGGTAATTTTTATTTTGTAAACTATTGTCTACTGTTATTGATTTTCTCAAGTAATAGGTTTTAATTTTTCTAAATTAAAATTTACAAACCTAATCTATGCTAAACAACACCATATGTTTACACAATAAATTCTAACTAAAATTCAGACCTAAAGAAGTGGATTTGTATTTAGAATCCTAATAAGAACAGTAGCAAGCCTGTAGAAATTTGCATCACCTATCTACATATTCAAGAATGTATGCAGGCATAATACAACAGTCAACATTTATATTCAAACTCATGCACATATAAAATTTTAAACAACCTATAAAAATTGAGTTTACTCACTAAAGAGAAGAGAACAGAGCAGTTATAATTACCACTGTTTTAAATTTTCTTATTTAAAAGGCAATTTGATTTAAACTTTAGATTCTGCAAATCTTGATAGTTTGATTTTAAAAGAAGAAACTGTTTTTAAAACGGAAAATTTACTCACCTTAAATGAAAAACAGAAAGCATCCAGATGCAATTCATTTCCAGGAACCTGAATTCCATTGCATTGAATCTGAGCTAACATGCTGTTTGAAATTGATTATAACATGTTGTTTGCAGGCTTTGAAATTGCATGCAGACCACATTTCATCTTTGTTGAGTAGATCTTACAGGTTGAAGAAATTTTTTTTGTTTGCAGGTTAACAGAATTTCCAGATGTATTTTCTTTTTGCAGGTTTTAAAACCTTTGATTGCAGAATCTATATAGTTGATATTTGTAGAATATAGATTGAGTTTGGGTTGTGGAATTTTAGAGTAAAATGGATTTTCAATTTTCTTAATTTTGAATTTAGATTCATTATAGGAGATAAGGTGTTTGAAACAAAAAGATTTGTCTAAGTTTTATCTAAAATAATAAATTCAATATTGAGTTAGTAATGCCACTTGTTGCTTAAGTATGAAAATTAATTACAAGTGTCCAATTAAAAACATGAAGCTTAACACATGTATGATTAAAGATATAAAGATAAATTTCTTTGTTACAAATGTTTTAATTTAAGATAAAACCATCTAATTTAAACTTAAGATGTTTTATATGTTTCATTTACATTTAAGAATTACCTTTACATATTTAAATATTTGCTTGAATATTTTTAAAAAATTATTTAAAACTAATTTTCAAAAGAGAAACTTTTAAGAAGAAAATACTTTAATATAAATAAACTAAATTTATTTCAAAACAATTTTAAGATAAAACAAAATAAACTTTATTATAGAATACAATTTTTTTAACTATTATATATTTATAACAAAATATTTACTATAATTTCTTTTTGAAAATATAAGATAGATTTATAAATTGACTTATGAAAAAGTTTCAATACCAATTCCAATTTAATTTAATCAATTCATAAATTATACACCTATATATATATATATTATAATTTGAAATTATCCTTTATTAAATTTAAATTTTAAAAAAAATTAAAATCAAAACTCCTATTTACAATGTATACACATATATACATTATAAATAAAATATTTTTAAATCAATTTAGAAAGAAAATTTTATCATTAAAATATATTTAACATTTTAAAACAATAAGATTCTCAAATTCAATTATCATTATAAATTTTCAAAAGAATATCATTTATCAAACTAAATAATTATAAATTTTCAAAAGAAAATTATGTTTGAATTAGATTATTAAATCAATATTTCACATTTTAAAATAATTATTAATGAAATTATTAAATAAATATTGCCCAAATCTCCGGGACATCACAGATTCAATGTTGATTTCGACAGAGTAATGGTAAGAATATGTATTAAGAAATGTGGAAGAAGAGGAGGAGTGAAAAATCAAAAAATCTGATATAAAATTCGTTGAAACTAACCCCTATTTATAGAAGAACAACAACCATGTCCATTTGTGAAGAGTTATGACGAATAGATACTTCTTTTGAAATTTAAATTTTGAACTCAACTGACACCATGTCGACATGGGGTACTTGGGCATGTCGACATCCCAAAGGATTTTTTGGTGTTTTGATTTCCTTTGAAAATAACTTTTATTTTATATTAAAACTATTTTAAACTTTATAAATATACTTAACTATAGTTACAATTCATAAAGAATAATATATATAAAACTTTACTTATAATTTTATGTTTAAATCTTTGTATAAATATTTAAAAGTTAAATATATTATATTTAAAAGATAGTTTAAAATCAGGAGTAATTTGACTTTGAAATTAAAGATGATTTTGAGGCTAAAAGTATTTGAAGTCAGGATAGATGTTTTTGATGCTTTTTAAAGGAAGGTTTTTAAATCATTTTGAAAACAAGATATAATTTTGAAAAATTATTTTAAATAAAAAGTTAGCGAATACAAAACAATGTTCCACTAGATTTTTCGTAGGTTCTATCCTACTTAAGGTTCCATCCCTTTAACAGGCTCGAAGTAGATTCCATTCCACGAATAAATTGGATTTTAAGATGCTAGTGCTTTTCTACGATTTTTAACAAAACTTTCTAATTAAAGAATAAATTACTTGAATTCCTTAACTCTTGATAATCTTGATACTCATGAGTCTTCAATCTTGATATCTTGAATCTCTATACTGTACAGTCTTCATTCTTGGTACCTACATTGTTAAATCCTGCATATACATATATATATATCTAAACTTATACTATTAGTATTTATATTTTATAATATATTCTAAGGTTGTTGTCATCAAAACCATCATCTCACGGACTAACAGAAATATCTTTGGTGAGAATGCTCTGGAAATCATCACTCCCATCCGTGGTCGCAATTAACCCGATGGTTACGTTGCCATCCCGGTAAAATCCATAGATAACTATAGACACTCCACACCCCTCGATTACGCCATGGAGCCCCCTATAGATCACAGCTGCAACCGGGGTTACATTGCTGTCACCGCAAAAACCCATATAACTGTAGCCCTCAGCGCCCTCGAATTTTGCTGACAAAAGAATGAAACTTCTCCACTCCCACTTAGGTCGTAGTCTACCAATGTAAAATCAAACGTAGACTATTGGCTCTCAGCGGCACACACGACTTTTGTTATGGCACCATAGGTCGCAGCCTATCGATGTAAAATCAAACGCAGACTGTTGGCTCTCAGCGGCACACACGACTTTCGCTATGGTCAGCAGTAGGTTGCAGTGAGATCGAGTTAAACTTTCATCATAGCATAACTCAAATGCCTCTGTAGGCATCATCACCCTCGCTTTCGCTGCACACTACACATAATCCTTAAGAACTAGTTTGTCCAAACTCCTCACAGGATCAACTTTAGAACCCCCTCTTAGGGTTCAAGGCAGTATCAACCTGTGGCACTCCTGAGAAGTTCATTTCAAGGGAGCGCCTTTTTCTCCAGATCCATTTTCAAAACACTTTATACTATACACATATAGTATTTTCCAAATCATATACCTAGTATGAATCCTATATAAATCTTCTTTCTCAAAATCGATTATCCTAAAATCAATAATTCTCAAGCTAGGCTTTCCAAATCCATTATTGATTTTTCCCCAAAAATCAAAAGCCTTTCCAAATTGAAAGGTTCCAAAAACCTTTTTTTAAAATCATTCTCATAAGATCCTTTATATATATATATGTATATGTATATGTATATATATATAACTTTAAAAATCTTTGGATCACTTCAAACTTGTATAAATTCCCTTTTTACACTTCAAATACTTTCAAAAACCCCTTTTCTTCTGGCAAAAGATTCAACAAGGGGAGTTTTATCTCATATAACAAAGATATATAACTTTGTTTATTTCAAATCAAATGTTCAAATTTGATTACTCTATAAAGTCACTTACGATATTATTTACTTTCATAAAGTAAATTTCTATCATGGAAATATCCAATTTCCATTTTATTTCATCATATATTTCACAAAATATATAATTCATTTCAAAAACCTTTTATTGTTCTTATCCACAAGTTTCAATATCAATATTATTCAAACCTATACGATGTACACATATCATCTGCACGCTATAACAATCTGAACTCTCACTCGATCACACAATTTCACTTCCGAACTAGTATCGTCCATCCGACTTCCTAGTGCGGACTCCGATCTGGTTTCTTGATCATAAACCATCATTCTCCTTACATAGCCATAACCATGATAGAGAATATCCAAAACCAATCAACAATCCATGCCTAGGTTCGCTGTCGAAAATCAAGTGAAAAATCCCAACTCGAATAGATAAACTATTTCGAAATTCTATGCTCGAATCCGGATCAAATCACTATGCGAATAGAATAATATACGTACATCCCACGTATTTATCTCCATTGATTATTAACCAAATCAATTCTCTTTTCTATTCACATTCACTTACTCACAATTGCATAAATCCTCATTTGGATTATCACCTTAATTCTTATCTCAAATGGATATTTAATCATAAACAATTTACACTCTGACCAGCTTAAATTTTGAAAATAGCTTAAAGAGTTTAAAAATAGATAAGTATTTGAAAATAATTATTAGTTTGTAAAATGGCTGCAAAATAGATAAGTAATCGTAAAATAGTTGGAAAATAGTCAAATAATTATAGAAATAATTGCAAAATAGTTGTAAAATAGTAATTAGTTATAAAGTAGTTGAAAGTTAGTAATTAATTTATAAAACAGTGGTAAAATAGTTAAGTAATTCCTAAAATAATTGCAAAACAAGTATAAAATAGTTTTAGGTTTAAAAAGAAAAGTTGTATAGTAAGTAGCTTGGAAAAATAGATTTATATTAAAACAATTTATTTTGAAAATAGTCCAGAGCCAAACTATTCAATTCCCAATCTTCAATCCAATCAATTTTCCATTAAATTGATCCAATTCCAACTCAAATTGAATTATACTCAATTTCTTTTCCATATTCAATTCAAATTCTATTTGAATTTTCTTATTCCACTTTAATCACAATTTTAATCAATTCAAAAAAAAATTCAAATTGAACCAATTTCAATTCATCTCAATTCCAGTTTGAATTAATCCCAATTCCCATTTGAATTTGAACTCATTCAACTTCAATTTCACTTCAAATCAATCCAATTCAAATTTCCCATTTGAATTTTAAACTTATCCATCTTTAATCACAATTAATTCAAACTAAATTCAATTTGAAAATACAATTTGAACTAATTCAATTCAAATTTCAAATTTAAACCATCTCGAATTATATAAATTCGAAATAAATTTCCAAATGCTGATTTAATCCTTTAAATCAAATTAACTTATATTTTTAAACCATTTAATTCTGAATCCAAACTCCATTTTTATCATATTTCAAAGTTCAAATAATAATTCAAATCCTTTTTAAATAACTAAATATTTGAAATTCGATTTATCACCAAATTTCAATTTTAAAACCAAACCTTTGAAGTTTTATCTCAAACATTCAAATCTTAATCCAAAATGATTCCATTTTATCTTAATAATGGATACATTACCACACCCTATTTCTTCATCCATTTAAACAAATCCAATTTCAGCTTAAAGATTATTAATAACAATAAGGTGGCATCATTTAAATTATTTTAAAACATCCATCCATTTCCAATTTCCAGATCTCAAACCTTTTTTGAAATCACACAAACTCCCAATTCAAATTAACCATTTAACTTCCCAAGTTAAATCCCAATTTCATATTGAAATTTTCAATTCAGGTTACTTGTTAAATTATTTAACCTTCCCAAAGTTAAATTCAATTTACTCAGTCCAGCCAACCTTACCCAATTCGAATTCCCATTTTAAATTTAAAACTCAACATTAGTAATCTTCCCACTTATAAGTTCAAAAATTTATCACTTTGGTTTTTTCACATCACATTCCAAGGAAAACTCAAAACTCATCACCTTAGAGTTTATTTCAAATCATCTTCGATACCAAGTATATCCACACATATATACGTATTTATTTCTTGCTCCACCAAGACAAATTTTAAAATTTAAACCACCTTTGGTTTTAATTTAAAACAAATTCTTTTAAAGTTTCAAACAACTCCTCATTTTAAAATAAGACTATATTCAAAATATTCTGAATAATACTATTTATTATTATCTCTTAATATTTCGAAAACAATTTCAAATGTTTCTAGACTTAGAATTCAAAACTTCTCAATTTATATCCTTTCTAATTTACAAGTTATTCTCAGGTAATGGTTATTTCCTTAAAACTTTTTCCCAAATTCAAGATTTTAATTTCAGTTTGAATCCATTTCAAACTTATCTTTATTTAATTTCAATTTGGTTGTATTTCTATTACCACTTAATTTAATTCCAATAATTTAACAACCAATTACCTTAATTATTTATTAGAAAGAAATATTGCTTTATATAACAAAATATATTATTATATTAAATCATTTAAAATCTTTATATAAGAAGATAACAAGTATGCTCTCTCATATATACTACACTCAACTGATTCTAGTGTACCACTTACTCTATCCTTAATGAGTAAATCCTCCAAAGCCAAGGTTCTCGCTTAACCTTCATCTCTGATACCAAATGTAACGACCCGAAAATTTCGATCCCAAAATTTCCAAATAGTTTGGAAAAGAAGAAAGAGATAGAAGAATAAACAGAACAAGACATAGAATCTCACATTCGCGGCGGATAAAATATAATATCAAATAATATCCTTTACACAAAGAAAGCTGTATCAATCAATTACATTTTAATATATCAGATTTAGAATCATTACACAATACCAGACAGTTTAAAACAACATGTCATAGGTATACAACAATATATCATAGCGGAAACACTCCATACGTTCCTGCCATCTAGTTCGCATCCTGAGCTCCAGAACGTCCTTACCTGAAAATCTGTAATACTCAGTCTGACCCGAGCATTACATCAAAGTAACACCCTGGTCAGGCTGAAAATCAGCGTGAGTAAACTCACCTGTCAAGCAATTCCAATACATAGAATTTAATTAAAACCTGGGGTAACTCGTTTCAATTTACAAATTCTCAATTTGTTGTAGACATCACTAATTTCACATATCAATATCTAAGCACCAAATCTTAAATTAAATGGTCCAATTCACTTAATCATTCCATTCTAGCTTATTGATTCCACATATCAATTTCTAAAAATCGAAATGGTTTCGGGCATTTGCTAATACCCGACCCCGGTCTCTTCGAATCCAATGTCATCTCTAATCCACATTGTTAAGGTTTAAATCAATGCAATTCAAATTCTGGATATCATACCACATAACAAATTTAACTCGGATATATAACCCACATTATTCACAGTTCAATATGTCTGTATCACAACAATTCTCAATTGCCCATCAGAGACATCAACAAGCCAAATCATCCATAATCATTCAACTATCCATACTCCACATTTATTGGATATATAATTCTAAATTAATTTAATTAATATCTAATTAAATTAACTGTCAACTTAATTCCTCGGTTTACTTTAATCCTGCTTACTTGTCATTAGTTAATTACAATTCCAATTAATTAATCATTTCTTAATCATTAATCTTAATTTATCATCCTTGATTAATTAACCTTTAATTATCTTGATTACCACACAGATTAATTAGTCTAACCATTCTCGTTAATTATTTTTAATTAATCTCCTAATTAACACAAATTTATTGCCTTGATCCATAATTAATTACTCTAATTAATTATCCTATTTTTACTTACATCGATTAATTATCCCATAATTAATCACACATAAATTAACTAACGCTTTAATTAATTCCCTTAATTAAAACATACTTCCTAATTACACTAAATAACAACTCCTCGATTACTTACATTAAGTAATTATCATCATTGAATAACCACATTTAGTAATCTCCCATTTGTTCCCTTCCTTAATCAATGACATTAAGCGATTATCCATTAATTACTTTCATACTCATAAATCAATTTCATTAAGTGATTAATCTTTAATTAATCATCTTCATATTAATTACTTTAAATAAATCCTTAAAATTTGAATACTCAAATTACTTAAGATTTATTAATTATCAAACGATTGAATTTATTAATTGTTTCCTAATTGATAACATAAATCAATTAATCATCCTTATCAAATAATTAATACTTTATTAAATTTCATTATTTAATTTATCCTTGGAAAACAGATAGGATTAACCCATTTTATAATTATCTAATTACGACAAATTTAAAACATTTAAAACTTTGGAACTCATTTTTTTTAAAAAAAAAAACTTGTTAACCATTGTAAAAAAACAACTAGGTTTAACACCTCCTTTTAACTAACACCATTAGATAAGGTTTAATATTTGATTTTAAATAAACTTAAGAGCTGGGTAATATCAAATTTTAACCCGAATAAAAACTGAGAAAAACCCGAGTAAAACTAACCAAACTCCCTGTCTTTTCCCACCCTCTTGTTACTTCGAGTCATTACGCAAGCAACACGAGGACAAACCCGAGTTCGAGCTTCTTCCCCAATCAAACAAACAACATCATACAAGAACAACACTCGTGCACGGTGCATATGCGCATCGATTCCCATAAATCTCTGACCAACTTCCGGCCTTCAACCAGTTGACAACGACCTCGCCATTCCCCTTGACTCTCTCGATCGACGTTTCCAACAGTGCAACAGAATCCAGCCTTTCGATCGAAAAACTGAACTAAACCTGATCGGAAACTCACCTATCGACGACGACTCCACCCACGAGAATCCTCGCCAACATCACTGTACCTTCATCTCATCCTTCCACTCATATCCCTTATCACGCAAACAACCCGATCCCCCATGGCCATCGCTAATACCCGCGAACAACATCATCCCAAACCGACTCTGAAACCCTAACTCGTCACTTTCCGACCACCCAGACCAATGAAATATTCGCCTCTCATTTTCCCCAAGATCAACAGCCTTCCTGCTATCTTCACTGGCAATCTCAACGGTGATGATCACCTTGTTAATCTGAATTTGATGATAGACCCAATTCTGGTCTACTCGATCTATACTCATGGATACAATCTTAAAAATAAAAAATTTCATATTAAAATTCTATACTTTTAGCTACGAATCAACCTATATAATCCAAACATGAAATTATAATGATTTATTTTTGACCCAAACTGGCTCACCACTGTATTTTCTTGATTTTTGATTAATTACTAAATTAAAATTCTTGAATCTATTTTTAGAATTGGTATTATATTATTGTAAACATACTTCATTCAAGAATCAAAGCTAAATTCTAAATGTATAAGGAAATTTAGATTTTTTTTAAATTGTTTTGGGCCTGTACACATAACAGAACAGTCTGTATATATATACAGATATATACATATTTAAACAAAGATATTCAAAACATTTATCCAAATAAAATCATCATGCAAAACATATTACACCCTTCCTATGCAAATTTATCACATGCATTTCTAGAATCATTGATTAAAATTGTTTTTAAATTTGAGGATTACTCACAGTTTTGAAAAGAAACAGAGAGCATGTCTTGATCTTCCCTTTTTTTCTTTCAATCTGGGACTTGATATGAATTTTTAACAGCCACCTGAAATTGCTCTGTTTTGTTTAGATTAGTTGACCTTCTTGATGCTTCAGATAATCTTTGCCTTTCTCAGGTTTTAGATTTGGAACTTATCTTGTTTGATTTTTTTTAGATTTTGATTTCCTGTGTTTTGAAAGTGAAAGAAAATGTTTAAACTAAAAAATCATAACCATGTTGTGACGCCCCACCTCTATACCCACGCTAGCCAAGGACACTACGGTGTAATGCCGTCAACTAGCACGGAGAATAAGGCTGTTGAGGAGCGACCATCTGTATAATTGCTTTGTGTGAGTACTAATATGCCAGATGAAATATAACTTGCTTTCTTTTCAAGAGGAAATCCGACATACCAACACAAACTCAAAGCTACTACACAGTGGCTCTAATGTCTTCGAAAATGAATATAGAAATAAACATAACACAAATCAGTCACAGATAATTCATATCACAAAGGCGGAAATAGACATGAATATATATAACACATAAAAGTGTTCATCAGAGTAGTGATCTAAAAGATCCACAATGACACAAAAGAATAGCAACATGTGCTATACAAAAGAATAAGTACACAACTATGAGTCTATATCTCAAATGTATACAACAAAAACTACTAATCTAAGTAGTAAGCCAAAAGTTAGGATGATAACCCCAGAAGAGAAGTCAAGTAGAAGCACCTGTAACATCTCGGTCTGACCCGAGTATTATTTATAAGAAAATAATAAACGGATCAGTCTAGCTATAAATATCAGATGAAATGATATAGAATAAGAGATATGACTAAACGTATAATAATCACAATGCCAAGCTGTGATAACTAAGTAATTGAAAATCAAAAAGAGATTAATCAATATCACAAGAATCTTATCAAAAATCAAAACGAATGTCATACTCCTTATTTCATTAACCAAGCCATAAATATTGACAACATATAAATGCCAATCATAAAATTGGTGAAACACAAATTCTAGAAATCATCAATAGAAATCCAGAAATCACAAAAAGGGGGAGGCCTATCGCAAAATGGGAGCATGAAAACTCACCAACACGTGTATCACAAACGGGACGCTATCCCATGGTCGCTAACCATAGAGCCGGTCCAACGACATAGTACAATATCGGTACGCCCGAGGAACCTGAAACTCAAATAGATCGAAACATCGACGTAGTACAACGGTACGTCCAACGAACCAAACTCTGTAAAAGAATATGGGTCGCTAGCCCACAAGAATTGAGTCGAAACTCCAAAATAAATAGGTCGTTAGCCTATAATAAAAATGAGACGAAACACAATAAAACGAGGTACTGTCCCCTACGTGGACAAAGAAACATAGCTTATTGCTAGTCATAATCACAAAAATGATCATCATCGATCATCAAGAAGTGTCAATTACACTAAGCTAGTAAATATATGTGCTTAGCTTCATGTCCCATAACCACTAGCTTAACTTAAATATTTACGAAAAAATTGTGGATCTCCACTAGAAAATTATCACAGGAGATTCAATCGAACAAGTCAAAGAATTAACCAAAGAAGTAAACGCAAGCGTTTCATACCACTCGTTTTACTAAGCCGTTTAATTAGATTTCTCATACGAGTGAGGAAAAGGTTTGTATATACTAATAGATTGGAAAACGGTTTTAATAAATGAGCTTTGTATTGAAATAGTATTGAAATCATCTTGATGAAAGAGTTTTGATATTTACTACTAGTATAGAAACCTTTATATTTTTAAAGTGACAAATCACAAAAATGATTGTAAAACGATCAATCACCGAAATTCACATTCGAAGACGTGAATAAAAATCCATAGAAATCGATACCGAATCCATCAAAATGGATATTTCTAAAATTCCCGAAGAAAAGAAGTCATCAAACCAATAACAAATGATAACAACAAATAGGGAAAGAACTCGAATCGATTAAATTTGGAAACCACGCAAAATAAGCGAAATAGGAAAAATAGCAACAGGTCGGTCGGCCGGCTACAGAGCTCGGTCGACCGGACCCTGTTCTGGAAAATTTCTCGGGAAGCAGGTCGGTCGACTGAGCTCTGTAGCAGGTCGACCGGACCAGAGACAAAGAAGTGCTATGCACTTTGGTAGCAGGTCGGTCGGCTGGCCCAGGGATCCGGTCGGCCGAACCTGCAATTTGGAACCCATTTCAAATGAGGTGCAAACTCCTTCAATTTGCAAACGGGCAAGCACGGACGCTAGGAGTTTATGCCTATCGGCTACCCGGTCCTATAAGCTCATCGATTCATCACCAAAAACATGATCAAAACATCAAAGTTATGATTTTTAAAGATTTGAACTCAAAATACCAAAAATTGGAATATTCACCAATTCAATCCAAACCAAAAGCAAATGCACATGAATAAGTGTTAGTAACTCATACCCAACATTCGAAGATAGATATAAGCATAGATGTGAGATAAAAATCTCACCTTTGAACCCAAAAATACAAGATCGAGAAGCTTGAAAACAAAGGAGGATCAACCACTCTTCAATCCCAACTCAAGAAGCTTGAATCTAAGCTTAAAAGAGAAACATCTCCCAAATTAGGTTTAGGAATTTCTGAAATTCAAGAGAGAAGGAGTTGGAGAAGATGAAGACAAGGCTTACCAATGGGTTCCCTTGAATTTGGAGCTAAAAGTTGGATTAGCTAATGAAGACTAGGGCTTGGAGTTTTAATTTCCTCTTCCACTCACCATTAATCTCTTTAGAACTGAAAAGTAGAAGAAGAGGAAGTGAATGCAGAGGGGGTTTCAGTTTGGGGAATTAAGTTGGCTAGTGGGCTGAACCCAACCCAAAGCCCTAAGTGAAAAAGTGGCAAAAATCAACTTACTCCAAACATATCGAAGCTTATACTCAAAAAGGTTGCAAACGACATTTTGGACTCAATGGAAGGGGTCTCGAGTCCCAATTCGACTGTTTTCTAAAAGTAGGTTTTCGGACTAAAATCCGAATAACAATGAAATATTTAAATATTCGAATCGTAAAATATGCGGGTTGTTACAGACTCCCTTCCTT
The DNA here is from genome assembly GCA_030765085.1 of Allium cepa. Taxonomy (NCBI): domain Eukaryota; kingdom Viridiplantae; phylum Streptophyta; class Magnoliopsida; order Asparagales; family Amaryllidaceae; genus Allium; species Allium cepa. Next base: position 151,715,901 of record CM060932.1, on the reverse strand, counting down.
AAAGAAATTGCGTCCTCGCAATATATAAGACGGAAATAAAAAGTAACAACCATAAAAGCATATTAACACAAAAGAATTTTGAAGTAAGAACTTCACCTCAAAGAGCATGAGAAAGTAAGTCTGGATGCGTTCGCTCGATGAATTCTATAGGTTCCCAAGAACAATTATTAGGATTTGAGGACCATTGAACTTTAACAAGCGGAACATCTTTTTTCGAAGTCGTTTGACTTCCGAAGCAATAATACGAATAGGATGTTGCTCAAAAGTTAGATTAGTCGAAACTTCTATTTCTTCCACAACACCGGGCTCAAGAATAGAATCGGAATCTTGAAGACATTTCTGTAATTGAGAAACGTGAAACACGTCATGAATAGTAGAAAACTGAGCCGGTAATAAAAGGCGATAAGCCACAGAACCCATACGTTCGGTGATGGGAAATGGACCAATATATCGAGGAGCTAATTTTTCCGATCGACTCAAACGTACAACAACCTTCATAGGTGAAACACGAATAAACACAAGATCTCCCACAGAAAATTCGAATTTCCTTCTCCGGTTATCGGCATAGGATCTTTGTCTACTTTGGGCTTCTTTCATCCTTTGACGAATAAGATCAATCTTTTCTGTGGAATCACGAGTAAAATCTGGACCAAAAACCAGCTTCTCACCGGCCTCAAGCCAACAAGAGGGAGGTCGGCATGGCCTTCCATAGAGTGCCTTAAAAGGTGCCATACCAATACTAGATTGGAAGCTATTATTTTAGGAAAATTCAACAAGTGAAATATGATCTTCCCAACTTCCACCAAAATCAAGAACACACACACGAAGAAGATCTTCAAGAATTTGATTCACACGCTCGGTTGTCCATCGGACTGAGGATGATAAGCGGTACTAAAATTAAGCTTCGTTCCCAAAGCTTTTTGAAGACTCTTTCAAAATCCACTAGTAAACAATGGATCACGATCGCTAACAATAGAATTAGGAACTCCATGCAATTTAACAATTTCTTTAATAAAGAGTTTAGCCAAAAGAGGCATAGTCCGATTGGACCGAACAGGAATAAAACGGGCGGATTTAGTAAGTCTATTAACTATAACCTATAAGCTATCATGGCCCGAATGAGAACGGGGAAGGCCGTCTATAAAATCCATGGAAATTTGATCCCACTTCTAAATTGGAATTTCTAAAGGTTGCAATAACCCACGGGGCCTTTGGTGTTCGGCCTTGACAAGTTGGCAAGTCATGCAACGCTTAACAAAGTTAGCAATATCAGATTTCATTCCCACCCACTAATGAAGTCGCTTCACATCCGCGTACAATTTACTATTACCGGGATGAATGGTAAATTTTGAACGATGTGAATCTTCTAAAATATCTTTACGAAGATCACTAATATTTGGCACGATAAGTCTACCAAATTTTCGAATGTCGCCACGAGAATCGATATCAAAGTCTTTCAAACCTTCAATATCAATTTTATCCTTAATATTTTGGCCAAGAAGAGCCGATTCGGGATCTAGCCTTTGAGCTTCAAGAATGCGGTCTAAAAGAGAAGGATGGGCCTCAAGGCTACATAAAACAAGAGATGAACATAAATCGAAAATACGGTCTCAAATTTCACTAGTGGATAAAACCTCGAGATCATTCCATTCGGATATCATCATGGAAACAACCGCTTGTTGCTTACGACTAAGTGCATCGGCAACTCGGTTTCCCTTTCCGGGAGTATAAAGGATATCAAGATCATATGGTGCAAGAAATTCGAGCCAACGCTGTTGACGAAAATTAAGTTCCTTTTGAGAGAATAAATACTTTAAGGACATATGATCGGTATAAAGAACAAATTTCTCTCCTAAAAGATAATGACGCCAAATACGAAGGGCGAAAACAATAGCCGCGAGCTCTAAATCATGAGTGGAATATCTAGTCTCAGCAGGCTTCAATTGCCTAGAAGCATAAGCAATAACACATTCTCTTTTCATAAGAATGGCACCCAAACCAACGCGACTAGCATCGGTATAAACAACGAAATCTTGATTCCCTCGGGAATAACAAGAATGGGAGCATCGGAAAGGAGTTCTATTAATTTCTGAAAAGAAGTTTCACATGTGTCCAACCAAATGTATTTAACATCTTTCTTAGTTAAGCTAGTGAGAGGCACGACAATTTTTGAAAATTCCTTGATAAAACGATGGTAATAACCAGCCAATCCAAGGAAGCTACGGATTTCCGTCACACTCTTTGGTCTCTTCCAATCTTGAATCGCTTCAATCTTTGAAGGATCCATGGAAATTCTAGATTCGGAAATAATATGACCGAGAAACTTCACACGAGATTGCCAAAAGTGGCATTTAGAAAACTTTGCCTTTAATTGATTACTCCTAAGAGTTTCCAACACAATTCGAAGATGCTTTTCATGCTCCTCCTCAGTTTTAGAATACACAAGAATATCATCAATAAATATGAGAACAAATCGATCGAGAAAGTCTTTGAAAACTCGATTCATTAGGTCAACGAAATAAGCCGGAGCATTCGTTAAACCAAATGGCATAACAAGCCATTCATAAGATCCATATCGAGTACGGAACGATGTCAAAGGAATGCTATCCTCTGCAATACGAAGCAGATGAAAACTGGTTGCCAAGTCCAATTGTGAAAAGACTCTAGGACCACTAAGTTGATCGAATAGGTCATCAATCCGAGGTAAAGGATATTTATTTTTGATAGTAAGATCATTAAGCTTGCGGTAGTCAACGCAAAGCCTAAGCGTGCCATCAGATTTCTTCACAAAAATAGCCGAAGCTCCCCAAGGCGAGGAACTAGAGCGAATAAATTGCTTCGTCTCCAATTCAAATAATTGTTTGCGCATCTCCTCATTTTCTTTATTGGACAAACGATAAGGAGGACGAGTAATAGGTTGAGCTCCAGGGGTAAGATTAATTCTGAACTCAATTGCTCGCTTAGGTGGTAATCCTAAAACGGGCTCAAATATGTCGGAAAATTCACGAACAACGTGAATAAGAGAAATGACGTCTTCCTCATCATCATTATCATCATCACGAGGATTTAAAGAATATAAAGATGCAGATAAAGTGGAATTCGAATCTTGGAGAATAATAGAAATCTGCTTAACAGATTGAGGATGTCGAAGATGAATGGTCCGCTCAGGACATAGGATATGAGCTTCATAACGGTTAAGCCAATCCATTCCCAAAATCATTCTAAAGCCTAAATAACGCATGACATGCAAATCAGCTAGGAAAGAAAAATCACCCAAAATAATCTCGACATCATTACACTATAAACTGATTGTTGCGGATCCACCAACCGGATTCGCAATTCTCAAAGAAGTCATTAAAGCAACAACACTTAAAGGAAAAGTATCAACAAGTTCTTTTGATATAAAAGAATGGGATGCTCCCATATCAAAAAGAACTCGAATAGGTTGATCACGAAATGATTATCAAGCAATCTTGATAGATAAAACAAGGAATCATAAAGAAAGTAGGATGAATCGATATGAAGACTCGAATTAAATCCTAAGGCACGACTCCTAAGAAGAACTTGGGACAATGATCCTAGTTAAATTATTCTACATTGTTTCCAAAGTTTGGCTCTGATACCAAGCTGTGACGCCCCACCTCTATACAAACGCTAGCCAAGGACACTACGGTGTAATGCCGTCAACTAGCACGGAGAATAAGGCTGTTGAGGAGCGACCATCTGTATAATTGCTTTGTGCGATTACCGATATGCCAGATGAAATATAACTTGCATTCTTTTCAAGAGGAAATCCGACATACCGACACAAACTCAAAGCTACTACACAGTGGCTATAATGTCTTCGAAAACGAATATAGAAATAAACATAACACAAATCAGTCACAGATAATTCATATCACAAAGGCGGAAATAGACATGAATATATATGACACATAAAAGTGTTCATCGGAGTAGTGATCTAAAAGATCCACAATGACACAAAAGAATAACAACATGTGCTTTACAAAAGAATAAGTACACAACTATGAGTCTATATCTCAAATGTATACAACAAAAACTACTAATCTAAGTAGTAAGCCAAAAATCAGGATGATAACCCTAGAAGAGAAGTCAAGCAGAAGCACCTGTAACATCTCGGTCTGACCCGAGTATTATTTATAAGAAAATAATAAACGGACCAGTCTAGCTATAAATATCAGATGAAATGATATAGAATAAGAGATATGACTAAACGTATAATAATCATAATGTCAAGCTGTGATAACTAAGTAATTGAAAATCAACAAGAGATTAATCAATATCACAAGAATCTTCTCAAAGATCAAAAGGAATGTCATACTCCTTATTTCATTCACCAAGCCACAAATATTGACAACATATAAATGCCAATCATAAAATTGGTGAAACACAAATTCTAGAAATCATCAATAGAAATCCAGAAATCACAAAAAGGGGGAGGCCTGTCACAAAACGGGAGAATGAAAACTCACCAACACGTGTATCACAAACGGGTCGCTATCCCATGGTCGCTAACCACATAACCATTCCAACGACGTAGTACAATATCGATATGCCCAAGGAACCTGAAACTCAAATAGATCGGAACATCGACGTAATACAACGGTACGTCCAACGAACCGAACTCCATAAAATAATATGGGTCACTAGCCCACAAGAATTGAGTCGAAACTCCAAAATAAATAGGTCGTTAGCCTATAATAAAAATGAGACGAAACTCAATAAAACGAGGTGCTGTCCCCTACGTGGACAAAGAACCCTACGTGGACAAAGAAACATTGCATATTGCTAGTCATAATCACAAAAATGATCATCATCGATCATCAAGAAGTGTTAATTACATTAAGCTAGTAAATATATGAGCTTAGCTTCATGTCCCATAACCACTAGCTTAACTTAAATATTTACGAATGAATTGTAGATCTCCACTAGAAAATTGTCACAAGAGATTCAATCGAACAAGTCCAAGAATTAACCAACGAAGTAAGGGAAAGCGTTTCATACCACTCGTTTTACTAAGCCGTATAATTAGATTTCTCATACGAGTGAGGAAAAGGTTTGTATATACTAATAGATTGGAAAACGTTTTAATAAATGAGCTTTGTATTGAAATAGTGTTGAAATCGTTTTGATGAAAGAGTTTTGATATTTACTACTAGTATAGAAACCTTTATATTTTTAAAGTGACAAATCACAAAAATGATGTCAAACAATCAATTACCGAAATTCACATTCGAAGACGTGAATAAAAATCCATAGAAATCGATACCGAATCCATCAAAATGGGTATTTCTAAAATTCCCAAAGAAAAGAAGTCATCAAAGTCAATGACAAATGATAACAACAAATAAGGAAAGAACTCGAATAGATTAAATTTGGAAACCACGCAAAATAAGCGAAATAGGCAAAATAGCAACGGGTCGGTCGGCCGGCTACAGAGCTTGGTCGACCGGACCCTGTTCTGGAAAATTTCTCGGGAAGCAAGTCGGTCGACCGAGCTCTATAGCAGGTCGACCGGACTAGAGACAGAGAAGTGCTATGCACTTTGGTAGCAGGTCGGTCGGCTGGCCCAGGGGTCCGGTCGGCCGAACCTGATGTTTTGCAATTTGAAACCCATTTCAAATGAGGTGCAAACTCCTTCAATTTGCAAACGGACAAGCACAGACGATAGGGGTTTACGCCTATCGGCTACCCGGTCCTATAAGCTCATCGATTCATCACCAAAAACATGATCAAAACATCAAAGGTATGATTTTTAAAGATTTGAACTCAAAATACCAAAAATTGGAATATTCACCAATTCAATCCAAACCAAAAGCAAATGCACATGAATAAGTGTTAAGAATTCATACCCAACATTCAAAGATAGATATAAGCATAGATGTGAGATAAAAATCTCACCTTTGAACCCAAAAACACAAGATTGAGAAGCTTGAAAACAAAGGAGGATCAACCACTCTTCAATCCCAACTCAAGAAGCTTGAATCTAAGCTTAAAAGTGAAACATCTTCCAAATTAGGTTTAGGAATTTCTGAAATTCAAGAGAGAAGGAGTTGGAGAAGATGAAGAGAAGGCTTACCAATGGGTTCTCTTGAATTTGGAGCTAAAAGTTTGATGTGCTAATGAAGACTAGGGCTTGGAGTTTTAATTTCCTCTTCCACTCACCATTAATCTCTTTAGAACTGAAAAGTAGAGGAAGAGGGAGTGAATTAAGAGGGGGATTCAGTTTGGGGTATTAAGTTGGCTAGTGGGCTGAACCCAACACAAAGCCCTAAGTGAAAAAGTGGCAAAAATCAACTTACTCCAAACATATCGAAGCTTATACTCAAAAAGGTTGCAAACGACATTTTGGACTCAATGGAAGGGGTCTCGAGTCCTAATTCGACTGTTTGCTAAAAGTAGGTTTTCGGACTAAAATCAGACTAATGATGAAATATTTAAATAAAATATTTAAATATTCGAATCGTAAAATATGCGGGTTGTTACACATGTTTTCTCTACTTATATTTAATTAAATTGAAAAAGAAAATTAAGTTTTTCCACTTGTATTCATTATGCTAACACTAAGCTAACAAATGTCAATATGTGTTGCCCTTAGCTTCCACTTGTATTTTACATGTTTTATACATTTACGAATATTAAAGACTTATTTTAAATATTTCTTATGTTTTATGTGTTTAAACTTTCTCTTTTATTTATATATAAGTTTTAAAAGAAAATGATATTGTTTTCCAATTGTTCACTTATAAATAATTTATATAAATATACTAGTTTTTAAAACAATTTATTCACTACAATATTTATTAAATAAGGCAATCATAACTTATTAGAAAATTATAAAAATTCCAAATCACATAATTCTATAAATATCTTATATATGAATGGTAACAATCATATTTTATTTTGCTTTGAAATAGAAATTTATATTATCAGAATTTATTTTGATCAATGACAAAATCAGTAAATTACCCAATACCAGATGTTCAAAAAATCTGGTTATCACAAATTTGGTATTTCCAAAGATTAAAAAAGGGTTTTAATTAACTGAAGGATTTGATAAAAGGGGCTTGATAATCCATTCTACTAAAAGAAATGGAAATGTTTTAAAGCATAAATCTCTAGAGAGATATTTATTTGAGTAAAAATATTTATAAATTGGATGATGTTTAATAATCACCTACATACCTAACATCTTTTTATTGATGATTGGTTTGGAGTGACCGAGATCGAATTTGGGTGATTCCTTTTCGAAAACCACTTCGAACCAATGTACGTGTTCGAAAATGAAGACAACAATTTTGAAGACGGAGATCTTCATAATGTAGGGCTGCTTGTCACTAGCCTCTAGGGTGATTCCCTTATTATTATTATTATTATTATATATATATATATATATATATGGTGGCAGTGGTGCCTTTATTCTGAAAACCTTCTATTAACAAGGACTACCCGCTACTATTCCTAGGAGTAATTCAAAAATAGGATGTAGAAGGTAGAGTGCCTTCGGTTTGTCCTTCACCTGGGCAACTTGTATGGACGAATGTTTGACATCGCATTTCTAAGACCACGTACATTATTTTTTACAAACATACATCTGTTTGGAGGTATAGGAGATGACCCCTCTTATACTTAACATCCTTCTCTAAGCCGTATAAACTCGAGGGTTGTATTTTTGCGGAAATCAATAGTGAATTGTTTGAAATGGCAATGTGGCATTCTAAATGAAATTTGCTTTGTGAAATGTAAAGCGCGACTTTGTGGAAAGTAAAGCATAGCCTTATGAGCCTCTCATCCCGGAGAAGATACAGGAAACTATTTTGTCCGCGCGAAATATTACTATATTATGGGCTATCGGATAATCATGGATAAAAGGGGTTGCAGCCTTAGGATTTAAAATGAAGTAGTGTAGTGGCTAGTCTGAGATAGGTGAAAAGTCACAGGGCACTATGATCCATTGGTGTTGAATAATATAGTGTAGTGGCTAGCCTACGGCAGGTGAAAAGTCACCAAGCATTATGATTGTCAACAGAGTGTCTACCAAAAAGAAAATAGTCAATAGTTCCCTATCATGTTAGAGATCCAATTCGAGTACGAGCTTGATGGTTTTGATGTATTCCCAAAATAGTTGTAATGCCTTGCAAACATTTTAGCTACTCCTTAGTATTATGTACCCCATGCTCGGGTATTGGTACCTTCTTTTTATATACTTGAAAAATGTTTTCAAACCTATGTCATTAAAGATAATATCATAATATTTCGGTATAAAGTATTTTGGTTATTGTAAGGTAAAAACTCGTCGTTGTTTATGTGCGGCGTGGTTTTACAAGATACCCTTTCTTTTCAAAAATGTCTTGTTTGGCAATGATCTGATCTATGACACTACCATTTTTATTTATATTTTTATTTTTCGCATGTTGGTTTGCCAAGCCTGATCCGGCTATTTTTAATATTGGGGTCATATCCGAGTAGTTTCAGGTTTAGCTTTAGATGCTTTAGTTTCGAGAAGAGAGCTTGAGATCTTCATCAATGTATGAACGTAGATTATATTTCCACTGCGTTCATTTCATTGCTTTGGTTTTTTAGCATTTCTAAGGACAGGTGTTTACAACTGTATGGACTGAGCTTAGGTTAGATACTGATATATGTATTACAAACTTTCCGCTATAATGATTATTGAAATTAAAAATTATTTGATTCGTGTGAGATTCGGTTCTGTCTTATTTCTTTTATCCATAATAATCGGTTTTTTTAGCACTTAAATGCTCGGTAGAAAATACAGTGGATGTATTAATGTCGAGAGGATCGAAAATTTTGTTCGCTATAAAAGCACCACACCACTTGTTGGATGTGGATAGATGGTTAAACAAGGATGGTTTCGGTGAAAATTTAAGGTTAATTGGATCATTCTCGATTTGATATGATTTTTGAAAGTTGGGGTATATATTCTGGTCTTAAAACTTTAGCCAAAATGTAATTTGCTTGCAACCCAATTTTAATAAGGATATCTCTCAAATTTGAAAATGTGATACAAGTGAAAGTTGTTACTTTTTGAACCATCTTTCCAACATAAAAGGAATCATTAAATGTATATAAGAGGAACGAAAGTAATGGCTTAAAAACTATGGGTATGTATCTATGGGAATAAAAATCTTGGCCAGAAAACAACTTCACTTCCAAATGATTTTCGATAATCCTACACTCCAAATCTTCTAATGTGTTCAAATTAAAATTTCTTTCTTATTGAAATAGATTTTCAACAAAAAAAAAATTACTTGATTTGGATGAGTAGGTTGAAAGACATGGTTGAAAGAAGTAGGAATGTTTTCTAGAGATTTTTTTGAACTTATGAAGAAAAGGAAGAGTAAAAGATGCCATTTTTGATCTTTTTCCAAAGCTCTCTCTTTTTACAGTTTGAAAAATGAAAAAAAATGTGAAAGGGGATAGAAAAAACATAATAATCCATGTGCTTACTTAAATCATGTGCACATCAAATCATGTGACATATAATCTATTTAGATCCACTTTGACAAGTCATTTCCTTTAATTAATTATTTAATCACATTCTAGAACTTCCTGATTACTTCTTACTTTAATTAACATTTTTGTTATGCTTTGAATTGTTACTGCATGTGTTCATTTATAAAGTAGCGTGTTCAAAAAGTTACAACCACTTCTAGTGAATAAAAAATCGATTTTCGATAAAATGGTTTTCGGTCACATTTTCTCTTTTAGTTTAAAGTATATATTTTTGTAAACCAATTTTAAATGTGATTTCACCATCGTTATTTATTAATTAAAAGAAGGTTATCTGACCATTAATAACCAATAACTGAATATTTAAAATTAATCAAATACTCATAAATCAAAGCGATAAAATTTCTGGGTCGTTGCATCCTTCCCCTTAAAAGAATTTCGACTTTGAGAATTCATCACAACGAAAATCGAAATGAAAATAAGTCAACACGTGAATACTTACATTATTCATTAGCCCGTACAACGTACATAGATCATTCTTACGCAATAACTAACTCAATCACTTACCTGTATACATAGGTTCTCTTTCGAATTAGTATCGCTCACCCGACTTCCCTATCGTGGACTCTTATTAGGCTTCTTGATTAGAAACCTCCAATATCCTTACATAGCCATATACTATGATAGAAAACTTTGGATCCATATCAAGAACCCTCACTCGGTGTTCATCGTCAAGAATTGTGTGATCTACGTACAACTTACGTACTTGTTCTTATTGGTTCTTACTTATGCCAATTTCTTTTTATTTCTCCAAAATTATTTATGAAAAAAATTTATTTATCAATACATTCTTTTATCAAAATACCTAGTCTATTTTGAATCCATTTTCCCTAAGGAAAGCAAAGAACTGACTATCTATTCTTATCTCTAGACTTTTCTAAAATAATACTATATATTTCAATCCATATAATATATATATATATATATATATATATATATATATATAGTAAAACAAAATGATACCAAAGAACTAGATCCTACCAACTAGTATCATACATCCCCTTACCAAGAAGGGTAATACTTAAGAGAAGTGCTTATCATCCAAACATATCTCTTGTCCATTTTTAGTGATTTTTAAGCCACTCAAACTAGATAACATAAGTTACCTTTTCTTTTTCGAATCTTTTTGAAATTATTATGTATATATTCCAAAATATTTATACTTCAAGTAATACTATTATTACCTTTCTCAAAAAAAATCATTTGAAATCTTTTTCCAAAGACATCGAGATTCAAATTCTAAAAAATCCTCCTTATTTACAAAACTCATTTTATAAATCCAATTTACAAAATCACTCTTATATAAAATCATTCCTTCTTTATAGAAACCATTTTAAAAAAGGGAACTGCAACCCTTCATTATTAACAAACGCCTAATAGTTAAATCGTCAAACTGCATTCAAAATGTGTTCGTATTTAATCTAAACAAAACAATAACTTCTCACAAACTAGCCAAGCATAAATAATCAACCAACAAATAATAGTCAATGGCCTAAATTGGATGAGCATGACTAATCAAAAAATAAATGATAATAATTAAATATTATCATTCCTTATCAAATAAACGCATCATAAATAACTATATCAATTTTTTTGAATTATTCTTTTGTATACAAAATATAATCTAGGGTAAAAAAAATTCGTTCACCGATTTCAAAACAATACTTTGTTGGTTTGCCCTGTTCGAGTGTTTAGAGATCCATATAAATCAGTTGGATACTCACATTGTCCAGAATCTGTAAGCCACTCAACAAACCAATCTATACAATATAATTTTTTTTATAGCACCAACAAATATGCTCTCTCATACACACATGCATGCACGCATGCATATATATATATGCTCAACTCATTTTAGGGTGTCACTTACCCTATCTTCAATGAGTTTACCTCACCAGGGCCAAGGTTCTCGCTTAACCTTCAGCTTTGATACCATTATAATAACCCGCCTTTTTGATCCTCAATATTCGACATTAATACATCCACGATATTCACGTGCCGAATATCCAAGTGTCGGAATGACAGATTATTACTGTGAAAGAAAGAAAAGACGAAACATAATCTCACAACATGACGTGTAATATGTAATACATAACAGATCTTTACAAAAGAAAATTGTAGTATACATATATCAATCAAAGAACTAACCTATCATCAATCTGGACAGTTATAACAACCTATACTTATAATGTTTGATATATAAAAACAAGTAAATAGAGAGGAAATAAAGATACATGAATATGTCTTGGAAGCATCCAACTCGTCTCGTGAAGCACCAAAGCATCCATTGCTAAGTCTAGAAATATGCTTGGGCTAACCCAAGCATTATAAAAAAATTATGCACGGATCAGTCTTGGAAACCAACATGAGAAGCACAATTAAATGGATTTTCAACGTTATAAATACCTTCCGAAATAAAGGTATCTCATAAGACCACACTGCATATAAACATAGAAGGGTTTTAACCATAGAATAACAAACCATTTCTATTGGAAAATCCAGTTATATTATAATAATATGTATGGTTTAAAATAAATATTAATCATAGCCAAAATGACTACATTGATTACATTCTAGCATAGGCTACCGGGGTACAACCTATCACAATATACCTCTAGATAGAATGTACTGAGGTTAACAAGAATACCTTACACCCCAGCAGAGCCGACTGCACCTTTAACATGGCATACTAGATTACATCATCCCTCCGGTACCAAGGCTACAAATATTGCACCTGGCCTCACTCTTCCCATGTGCATTCTTACCAAAATCCATAAATATCGAATCTAGATTGAAGATGATGCTCCTAATGGTAGTGAATCACATAGCGCGGCTGCATGTCCCATGTTTTACTCATTACCGGGTTGTGAAGTCGCGACTAACTTTTTCCCCTCTTAGCGAATCCCATTTGGAATACTAGCACTACCTTCCAAGCACAATGCAATGCCAGCATTCATCCACACAAGTTGTTCATGGTACAACTTTTACTGCACACATTTCAGAAACATCCTTAGGATTAGTAGCAAATAGCCCTTGCACTTCAAAGAAATCCATCTTTGATTCCACTATCTTCATGATGTTTTCCAAAGCATCGAATACGTATAAAGTTTTGGAGTGGTTACAGTTTCAATTCATCTCATATAAGTACACTTTCGCGCTTACCTGTCGCTCCAAAACTAACTGATATTTCCAGTAACTCAACTAAGGTTCTTTTGAAGATAAGTAGACAATACATAAAAGCGGAGATCACCTCCTAACCATTTAAGTGGACGGATTCCTATCATTCATCCTAGAGGAACATAACAAGTTTGTACGTATAGTATGGCATCATTGAAGATAACTGTAGCATTTAATTTTTGTGTTTCTTTTATATTTTTAGAGTTATATTTAGTCAAAATTTGGTAGTCGGTTATTTAACTATCAAATAAACAAACAATTCAATCAAAGATTCAATTTCGTAGGAAACCAAGTGTAATTTAAGCACATAAGCAACAACTAAGCCTCTTAAATTAATCTTCTTATCAATTAAATCTCTTACCAATTGTTTGAAAAATAGTCATATACTTATCCTAATGGTATAAGTATATTAAAAAACATTTTATTTTTAATATGTAGATAACATTTTCCATTTTTCCAAAATCATATTTAACAGGGCCAAAATAAATGTCATTTAAAACATTGTTACTATAAATCTAAACCACTTTCCTTTTGGTGTAAGTAAAACGATCGTATGAAAATTAGATCACATATACTTACCACTACTTTTCAATTTCAAACATTATTATCCCTTTATTAACAATATAGTCGGACAAGTTAGCATACTATCTTTGCCTCAACACACATTCTTACTTGTCAAGATAGAGACGAGTTTCCATATATTGGAATATGGTATTAAGTATAAGAAGAATACTTTCCATTCCATCATAATTTATAAAGATCATTTATGGGAATCAAATCTCTTTCCTTTTATAATTATAAATCTCCTTTAAAAATCCATTTATAAAACTTCTTTTATAAATCTCTTTTAAAAATCTATTTATAAACCCTTTTTATAAATCTCTTACACTTGACATGTTTTCGATATTTCGACTTACACTATCCCTTGCCTAGAATGAAGCTAGGTAAGCTAGATTCTTGCCTAGGCACCTTAATTCAAGATTACACATATGGAGGATTAGTCTACTCATTAGATTTTAGGACCTTTATTGGACTACTAAATTTCCATAGATAACCCAATTTGCATACAGAAATAAGACTTCAAATACTTAACATAAGCCTTCGAACTAAAAACTATCCTTTGGATAACAATGACGCTATTCAAGTTGTGTTACTATTATCTCTCAAACCTTAACTAGACAACATACTTATCTTTAGGATAGGTAGACTTTTACCTATCTAGAAGTCAAATATCAAGTACAAAACTCCTCAATTCGGTATATTATTCATTTAAAACAAAGCGTTATAAATCAAACTTCTTTTTTCACTTTTCAAAATCTTTTACTATAATTAGAATATTATAATATGTTTAAAATTCCACTTAAAAATCTATTAAAATACTCTTTAAAATTTTCATGTCAAAACTCCCTTATAAATCCTTGTTTAATCCACATTTGATTTGAAAGAATAGACCTTTTTCCTTTATATATAAGTAAACTCTTATTTTATTATACCAAATAATTCACTTAAATCAAATGTATAAGTTTAAACCTTTTAAAAATACTTTTAAACAAAGTTTAAAACTCCATTCAAATCATGACTTAATACCATCAACTTTTAGAAAACCGACTTTGAAAAGTAAGCCAATTTCCTTTAAATAAACCGCCTGTTTAAATATCTCAAAATAAATCTGTTATATCACAAATCTCCTTTTAAAATACTCATATAACCTTTAAGAACCATATAAAATAATTTACTAATATATTAAATAAGTAATCTTCTTTATTTTATCAAAATCATAGATTTTCAAAATTACATCCACAACGACTATTGCTATGTGGACCATAACTTTAAAACTTGGTTTTATAAATCATATAGCTTTTAAACACAACCTCTTTCTATATTTCATATTATTATAAGTATAGAAAATATTTCACTTCAAATTAAAAGTTGTAGTCAAATAAAACCCAAAAGTATAACTTTCAAAAGTCGAAAAGAGACTCAATAACAATTAGGCTTTTAAATAGAACCACTATTTAATTTTAATTTCAAAAGAATTCAACTTTTAAGTCATATAATAATTCTTAACTTCACATCACATCAAAGAATTATATAAATCATATGTACAACATTATGTACATAGAAATAAAACATTGAAACATGAATAAATTATACGCCATTAAAATGCTCCTATAGCAACTATCGCTATACGGACACTTCTATTCAAGGTCAAGTCCCTTGCTGATCTTATATGTCATTACATATGTTCAAAAGAAAGTCCAAGTCCAAGTCAAATCATATTCCATTGGATTTAGATATGTTTTTAAAATGTAAGTCCATATGCTCAAGTTCATTGCATATGTCATTTAAACCAACAAATTTAAAGTTCTTTCCAAAGCATTATAACATACACAACAACGTTGCTTTCCAAAGCAGCAATCAATATTCACATCATAATATAATTTCAACCAACAGTTATATAAATTAACCACCATACAACATATCAGTTTTGTATTAAAATAATATAATGTAAAAAGGGGATTTTTTTTTAGAGTAAGAAGTTTCACTCTAAAACCTTTCTAACAACCACCCAAAGCCATTAGAAACCAACAATCACTTCCTACCATCACCAAAAGAAAAGCAACCAAGACAAGCACCACCGTTCCCTCTTATGCTCACGTTTTTACTCATTATTACCTCCTTTCCTACAAATTATTCCAAGGAAGTGTCACATACTTGTTAGACGTGGATAGATGGTCAAATAAGGGTTTTTTTGATGAAAATTTAACATCGACCGGATCAATTTTAGATTTGATATGAATTTTGGAAGTTAGGGTATACATTTTATTCTTACAACTTTGGCCAAAAATTGATCTGTCATGCAACTCGATTTTGACAAGGATAACTTTTGAATTAAAAAATGTGATATAAACCAAAGTTGGTTCTCTTTAAAACACCTTTCCAAAAAAAAGAATCACTAAATTTGGATAAAAGGAACAAAAGTTAGGTTTCAAAACTAAGGGCATGTATCTCTAGAAATAAAAATCTAGGCCAGAAAATAACTTCACTTCTGAGTGCTTTTTCATAATCCTACTCTTCGAATCTTGCAATGTGGTCAAAGTAAAAGATTTTCCTTATTTAGATAGATTTCCAAAAAAAATAATCACTTGATTTGATGAGCAGTTTGAAAGATATGGCCGAAAGAAAGAGAAGCGTATTGTAGAGATTGTTTTGAACTTGTGAAGAAAAAGGAAGCCAGGACTCTTTCTTTTTACATTTTGAAAAATGAAAATAATGTGAAAGGATATAGAAAAAGCATACTAGATTACATCATCCCTCCGGTACCAAGGCTGCAAATATTGCACCTAGCTTCACTCTCCCCATGTGCATTCTTACCAAAATCCATAAATATCGAATCTAGATTGAAGTTGATGCTCCTAATGGTAGTGGATCACATAGCGCTGCTGCATATCCCATGTTTTAGTCATTACCGGGTTGTGAGGTTGCAACTAACTTTTTCCCCTCTTAGCGAATCCCATTTGGAAAACTAGCACTACCTTCCAAGCACAATGCAATGCCAGCATTCATCCACACAAGTTGTTCACGATATGAACAAACCAAAGGCACAACTTTTACTGCATACATTTCGGAAACACCCTTAGTGTTAGTAGCAAATAGCCCTCGCACTTCAAAGAAATCCATCTTTGATTCCACTATCTTCAGGATGTTTTCC
The DNA here is from genome assembly GCA_030765085.1 of Allium cepa. NCBI lineage: Eukaryota > Viridiplantae > Streptophyta > Magnoliopsida > Asparagales > Amaryllidaceae > Allium > Allium cepa. The sequence continues at coordinate 151,699,457 of CM060932.1, read as the reverse complement.
ATTTAGAATGCAATCAATGTAATCATTTTGGCTATGATTAATATTTATTTTAAACCATACATATTGTTATAATATAACTGGATTTTCCAATAGAAATGGTTTGGTTATTCTAAGGTTAAAACCCGTCTATGTTTATATGCAGTGTGGTCTTATGAGATACCTTTATTTTGGAAGGTATTTATAACGTTGAAAATCCATTTATATTAAGCATATACCATATTTATATGCAGTGGTTGGATGTTTTCCAGAGGCACGGGTTGTTACAAAACGACCTAGATCCTCAAACACCAATATGGTTCCAAAGGTTTTTACGAACATCAGCATGGATCCCCCACCTCCAGCAATATTTCTACCTATTCCTATAGTGCGAAGAGTGTTGCCTACTATTTCAAAACCACAACCACCCACTCTTGGCATACCGAGAGTTTGTATGGATTAACTCTACATGCTACCATATTTACCTTCCATAGAATATGGGCTATTTCAAAATCATAGGCGCCCATAAACTTTGGCCATCTTTGTTATCTCATGTTAATATATATTTTTGAAATCAATTAGTTCAAGGACTTGTGATTCGTATCAATCCAAACCTTTTATCCACTAAGTAACATTCTAGCTCTTCAAAGCATAACCAACGATCACCAACTATAAATCTTGTATGGAATATCCTATCTCATGTGCCCACAACTTTCGAGAAGCATATGTGACATACAATCTTCTTGCGTCGGTATAGCACTAAAACCTGGAGCTCTTGCATGTGTGTACACCAAAAATGTCTTCTCATTCTCCAGTATGACTAGTATAGTGCGCATGTCAACCTTTCTTTCAACAAGAAGCTAGATTGCTTGCATTCTTCTGTACAACTAAATACTACATTCTTCCTTATCAACTTCGTTAAGGGTATGATTATCTTCGAGAAGTCCTGAATGAATCTTTAATTATAACCTTCTAACCTTAGAAAAGATCTGGTCTCCAAGACTTTTTTTGTCCTTGCCATTTTTGTTACCTTGACTGGACAACAGAAATACCGATCCTAGAAAGTTTGTGCCTAGAACATTTAACTTATTCCTAAAAAGTAACTTTACTAAATTTTGCTCACAACTCATGATAGAGAAATGTCTTAATAACAATCCACTAATGAACCTCATGCTCTCGTCAATTCTTCGAGTAAACAAGATATCAACAATAAATACGATTATAGACTTCTCCAAATGCTCATGGAACATTTGGTTTATTAAGTCTATAAAATATATGGGTGCGTTGGTTAAAATGAATGACATAACAAATTCTCAAAAGAACCATAGCATATCTGAAAATTAATCAACATTGTTCTCTCCATAGCTACACAAAGTTGATTAAATCCAAATGATAAATCTAACTATGAGAATACACTTGCCTTGCCCAACTGATCGAGCAAGTCACCTGTCCTTAGCAATAGGTACTTATTCTCAAGATCATCTTGTTCTACTCCCAGGAATCAATACATGACCTTAAGACATGTCATGCCTACTTGTAAACACATTAGGAACCCCCATAGAGGCTCACTTGAAAAACAATATCCTTTCACAACTATTCATTCGTTTGGATTTCCATTTCAGCTCACTCCCTTGGTTTGATTCTATTGGGTGCATACTGTCATGCACCCTCAACAAAAATGATCTTCAACTCCACTTCTCTTTTTGAAGGTAAGATATCAACTGTAATGGCCCATTTTTCCATACCCTTTGAATCGACAATAAACCACACACATCCAACTCAAATTGCATGAATAAGCGGATCATTAAGGGTAGAAAGAAAATAAAGATAGAATAGAATCTCACATGAATGGAATAACATATATTATTTCAATAATAATCTTTACAGCGGAAAATTTTGAATACAATATCAGAGTCTAACCTAGATTCGGCTTGGACAGGTATAACACCTGCCCTTACAAATACTGACAAACAATAAAACAGATATAATAGATGTAGCGAATAACAGAATACGTCCATACGATGATAAAGATCTTCAGCTCTCCTCTAGAAACTCCAACCATCTTCAACTCTCCTCTAGAAACTCCAACCATCTTCAACTCAACCTGAAACTACTCGGATCTGATCCGAGTATTAAAAATACCCGGATCAGGCTTGATAAACCAGCGTGAGATACTCAAAATTTAAAATGACTATGTTATCAAAACCTTTGAAAAGAACGGTTTCTTATAAGACCATGACCACACATAAATACGGACGGGTTTTTACCTTATGATAACCAAAACACTTTTATATATCAAAACGTTTGATATATGACATTCTTTTGAAAACACTTACAAATAAAATTATTCAAATAATGTATCAATATCTGGACTAACTCTAATATATACCCATACTAGGTCAATGAAATATACCGAACGAAATATATGATACCAGAAAGGGGTAGCTGAAATATTTGCAAGTCATTACGGCTATATTGGAAATACAATCAAAATCATAAATCTCGCATTAGGGTTGGATTTCCAAATTGATAGGGTACTAGTAGCCTTTTCTCCGATCCACGCATAACAAACATAGTTCCCACGGTGCCTTAATCGCTTTTCTCAAACTAGTCACTTGGAACTATACTTGCTACACTACAACTGATAACCAGTAGTTCTCTTCTTTTCTCAAGCTAACCACTATATCCACATGGGGCAATAAATGCCTTGAGGGACGTATCCCCCAAAGGGCCAAATGTATTTGTCACCGCCATACATACTCACTTATTTCAAATTTGCATCTGTTATACCATGTAGTATCCCATCATAACCGGGGTATGAGGCTTGTGAGGCTATGCTCAATTTCTTCAAAGCTACGCTTTTCATACAAAAGCATGCTTTGATCATAACAGGTTCCACTTTGAATGTCACACTGTTATTCCTTTAATCATTATTTGCCTTCTACAAAAAAAATACAACCCTTGAGCTCATACGTCTCAAGGAAGGTGTTAAGCTAAGAGAAGTTGCCTTCTCCGCCGCCACTGATGTACATTTGTAAAAGTCAAACGTTGTGTCTCAGAAATGCAATATCAAACATTCATCCCTACAAGTTCGTTCTAGGACTGAACGAAACCGAAGGCATTTTCCTGGGCCATTATTGTAACGACCCAGAAAATTTCGATCTCGAAATTTCCAAATAGTTAGGAAAAGAAGAAAGAGATGGAAGAAGAAACAGAAACAAGACATAGAATCTCACATTCACAGCAGGTAAAATATAATATCAAATAATATTCTTTACACAAAGAAAGTTGTATCAATCAATTACATTTTAATACATCAGAGTTTCAACATATACACAAACACTGGACAGATACAATCAACATGTCCCAGGTAAATTATAATATCTCACAATGGAAATACACTCCATACGTTCCTGCCATCTAGCTTACCACCTGAACTCCAGAATGTCCTTACTTGAAAATCTGTAATACTCGGTCTGACCCGAGCATTACATCAAAGTAACATCCGGGTCAGGTTGGAAACCAGCGTGAATAAACCCATATAATTTTAAACACCAAGAAATAAAACAAAACAGAAATTCGAGGGAACTCATATCCCCACTACAAGTCCATAACTTATTATATCTAAAGCTCATTTCACAAAAAATCTTACCTTACACAGTTTCAAAGGTCTAGTTTACTCAAAATATTCCATTCTGGCCCATTTATTTCACATATTAAATCTTATAAAGAATCATAGCGGATTACAAATCGAAGTGCTTTCGGGTATTTACTGATACCTGATCCCGGTCTCTTCGAAATCCAAAACGCCATCTTTTAAGTCCAATTTGTTTTAAAGTTAAAACAATTTGATTCATTATCTATATTCACACAGATAGATAATTCACAATATCACAATAGATAACTCATATCATTATAATTCGACCAAAGCATCTCAATATCTAAGATCAATACATATCTCAGATCAGAGATATCAAACCATACAAGGCATTCAATATAAATCAGCCATCCATAAGCAAAGATCTATTAATCACACAATTTATAATTAATTTAAAATGAATTAAATTAATTACCTTCATCTCTAATTAATTTAAAATAAATTAAATTAATTACTTTCATCACATAAATCTTGCTTACTTAACCATTAATTAATTACAAATCAATTAATTAATCACCCTCTAATTATTCATCTTAATTAATCATCCTTGATCAATTATTCTCTGATTACATTAAGTAGTTATCCTCTAATTAATTTCACAAATTAATTATCCTCAAACAATTACAGTAATTAATCTTTAATTACTTCCATTAATTAATTAACCGTAATTAATTACATTAATCCTTAATTAATTACATTAATTAATCTTCTATAATCACTTTATTGATTAATTATCCTTTAATTAATCAGCCCTTAATTTCATCATTGATTACTTAATTAATGATTTCTTAATTACTTCTTTAATTAATTACTCTATTTAAATTAATTACATTTAATAATTAATCTTTAATTAATCATATTTATTAATCACCCTTGGTTAGTCTTATTCAGTAATTAACTACCCTTAATTACTTCATTAATTAATTACTCCTTAATTAATTATTTTTAATTAATCCCTTGATTAAGTACACAAAGTAATTAAACTCAAATTTACTTCCATTAATAAATCACCCTTCAATTAATTACATCCAGCAATTACCCATTAATTACTTTACTAAGTAATTACACTTAATAAATTACATCAAGTATTTATACTTAACAAATCATCAAGTGATCATCTTAAATTAATTAAACTAATTAATTAACTTAAACTAATCACATCAATTTAATTAATTACATTGAGTTAATTAATCCCCTTAATTACTTCCACTAAATAATTACTCCTTAATTAATTACCTTTAAGACTAACAAATTCAAATCATTTAACTTTTATATTTAAAACTTGAACTTGTTTCAATATCATATTAAATGACTTTACTATGGAACTTGGTCAGTAAATCTTTGGAAACTTATTCATTTTAAAAGCTTGATTAGATAAGTTGGTTAAAACACTTTATCACTTTAATAGCTTTAAATTTAGAAAAATACCTTTTTTGCTTTAAACTTTGTGTTCTTCTGTTTAATAAAACCCTTTTTATAATTTACCTTACTTAATTTAATCTCTATGTAAACAAGATCATTACCTTGTTTTTTGAAGAAAAAAAAACTGGGTTTTACTTTTATAAAGAAATTTTCTAAACAATACCAGTTTTACTTGATAACTTAAAAACTGACAATTAAAAAAACAACCTGAGCCTACAAGTCTAGTTCCTGAAACAAAACACTCCAGTTCCCACTCCACTCGTCCCTTCACTTCTTCGAGAAAAACACACGACATCTTCGAGCAAAACATCGATCCTCCCCGAAGTCCAAACATCTGTAACAGATGTACATGCATGCATGGTGCACGGTGAACCATGAGACGCCGATCAACTGCGAAGCCTTCCGCACATCATTGATGACCTTGCCAAATATCCACATCGTCAAGACTTCACTGTCGTATCTCGAATCAAAATCGAGTGCTTCAATCCCAACTGGAACTCAAACTCGAAATGAAGAACCACCCATCGTCGACGATTATGACAACCGAAACCCATGGCCTCCTTTCCATAATAGCCTCACATCATCACGTCGCGATCACAACCATCACGATCGAACCCGAAGCTTCGTTGTCGTCGAGATCACCACGATTACCCCGACATCCCAATCAAGCTATCAAACCCTAAATCACCTTCGATCGCCAACCTCGGCCATCAGAAAAATCCTGTCCTAATTTTCCCTTGATCCCCGGCACCCCGACCTCCTATAGACCTAACTTCGTCGATAACTTCGACGCTATTCATCGGCAATCGACCAAAATACTCTAAACGTTCATCTCGTAAAATCTCACCAAATACAATACTAAAAATCCCGAAAACTAGGTTAAAATTCATGAATTTCTAACACTAACCAGATTCTATAATCAAATTCTGAATTTGTGATGACTGATTTTTAGCTATTATTTAGATTTTCACTGTATTTGTTTTTCCTATGAAATTTACTAAATATAAAATCCTATAACTATTTTTTATGTTAATACTACACAGAAATAAACATTTTCATCCAAAGATCATTGGCTTAAATTTAATGTTTAAAGTGAAATGAAATTTAATTTGAAATGGTTAAATCTGACAAAGAACAGAGAAGTTCATACTCATGCACACAGAGTTTTATTCAGGCATTTCCTTTACACAAGCATGCATTCGCATATATCCATAAAAGCAAACCATATTGCTATAAAAATCCATCACAATATCATAGGTTAAACTTGTGTTTAAGAGTAAAAGTTTACTTACTGATTTAGAAGGCAGAGGCTTGTTTTACTGGAATTTTAAAAAACTAAACTGCCGATTCCTTTTGAAACTTTAAAAAAACTTTGTTTTTGTTTTTGGTTTAAGTACTGGAAACTTGAATGCTTGATAAACTTACTGGAACTTTGATTCTTATCTGATTTCAGGTTTTCTTGCTTGCTTGATAATTGTTACATGCTTTGCTCCAGGTTGAAGGAAGTGTTCAGGCTTGATGATTTGATTTTAGAAAATGAATTATAGGCTTAGAATTTGATTTCTGGTTTTAGAAGTGGATTGATTCTCAGATTGTTTATGAGATTTTGTTTTTCGAGAATGGTTTACAAGCTTGAGTTTCTAAGCTTTAGAATAGAAATAATAGAAAAGAATGAAGGTGAGATAACATTTGTTTTTATAAGTTAAAATGATTTATTTTAAAAATGAAAGAAAAAACAAAAATAACATATGTCACTTGTTAAAAATTTGACATTTGTCATTCCATTTGTTAATTAGTTTACATATGTTATTATCAAACTTTAATAAGTTTACACTTGTTATTTAAGAGATTTAATTTATTTTAGTTATTAATAATAAGCTTTATACTTAATTTACTATTTTATAAATACTCAATGTATATATATATGTGTGTGTGTGTGTGTGTATAAATTACTTTAGAGAAAGTACAAACGAAAAATTATATACATATAAAATCTTATTCATATATTTTAAATCAAAAACATTTTAAAATATCTCTCTTTTGAACTTCAATTTTTAAATTCAAATTTCAAATTCAAATTTAAAAGTCCAATTCAAAATCAATTCAACAATACATATATATTTTAAACAAACCCAAATTCAATTTGTAATTAATAATTCTATTTATTTATCTATATTTAAAAACAACCCATTATCATTATTATTTGAAAATAACAATTTTTATCAATTTAAAATAATTTATAAAGAGGATTATCATATTTAATTTTGCTTGAATTTTCGGGATGTCACATTCTTCCACCCTTTGAATCTTTTCGTCCTCGAAAAGGAACGAAGCCAGAATTTATTAAAATACTTAATATCAATTAAATTTTCTATTTGAACATTTTTGAAACATTTTAAAATCTATATAATATTGCAAAAATAGTTTTTATAAAAGTATCATTTTATAACTCGATGTTTAATAAGTCTGTCCTCATTCTCACAGAAATTCGGTCATACGTTGATCAGGCATACGACTGAAAATCTGTAAGTACTCGGTAAACCCGTTTTCAACATCCTGTGAAATTATTTGGAAAATAATTTATTCAAATATAGAAAATATTTTTGAAACTATTAGAAATATCTTTGGTGAGAATGCTCTGGAAATAATCACCCCCATCCATGGTCGCAGTTAACCCGATGGTTACGTTACCGTCCCGGCAAAATCCATATATAACTGTAGGCACTCTATGCCCCTCGATTATGCCATGGAACCCGCTACAGATCGCAGCAAAACCGGGGTTACGTTGCTGTTACAACAAACACCCATATAACTGTAGGCCTCAGCACCCTCGAATTTCGCTGCCAAAAGAATGAAACTTCTCCACTCCACTTGACCATAGATCGCAGTCTACCGATGTTACGTTGCCTTCCCAGAAAAATCAAGCATAGACCGTTGGCACTCACCTCCACACGATTTTCGCTAAGGTCCACAGTAAATCGCAGCGACATCGAGTTGTACTATCGTCACAGCATAACCCAAATGCCCCTGTAGGCATCAGCGCCTACGACTTTTGCTACCCAATAATCCTCAGGAACTAGTTTGTCCGGACTCCTCACAGGATCAACATTAGAACCTCCCCCTTTGAGGCTCAAGGCAGTACCAACCTATGGTACTCCTGAGAAGTTTATTTCAAGGGAGCGTCTTTTCTCCAGAGCCATTTTCAAAACACTTTATACTATACACATATAGTATCTTCCAAATCATACACCTAGTATGAATCTCATATAAATCTCCTTTTCAAAAATTGATTTTCCTAAAAGTCGATAATTCTCAAACTAGGCTTTCCAAATTCCAAAATTGATTTTTCTCAAAAAATTAAAAGCCTTTCCAAATCCATAGGTTCTAAAAACCTTTTCTCAAAACAATTCTCATAAGATCCTTTATATATATATATATATATATATATATATATATATATATATATATATATATATATAACTTTAAAAAAAATTGGATCACTTTAAACTTGTATAATTTCCATTTTTATACTTCAAATACTTTCAAGAACCCTTTTTTTCTTGCAAACGATTCGACAAGGGGAGTTTTATCATATATATAACAAAGATACATAACTTTGTTTATTCCAAATCAAATATTCAAATTTGATTACTCTTTTATAAAGTTGTTTCCATCTTACTTATCATCATAGAAATATTCAACTTTCACTTTTCTTTGTTGTATATTTCACAAAATATACTTTCATTTCAAAAACCATTTCACATTTATTATACACAAATTCAATATCAATATCATTCAAACCTATACGATGTACACATACCATTCGTACACAATTTCAAATTCGTTCGCTCACTCGATCACACAATTTCACTTTTGAACTAGCATCGTCCATCCAACTTCCTAGTGCGGACTCAGATCTGGTTTCTTGATCAGAAACCGTCATTCTCCTTGCCTAGCCATAACTATGATAGAGAATATACAGAAGCAGTCAACAATCCAGATCTAGGTTCACCGTTAAAAATCGAGTGAAAAAAATCCCAACTCGGATCAATATATTATCTCAAAGTTCTATGCTCGAATCCGGATCAAATCATTATGCGAATAGAATAATATACGTACATCCTACGTATTTCTCTCCATTGATTGTTAACCAAATCAATTCCCTTTTCTATTCACGTTCATTTTAATTTTCTATCACTTACTCACAATTGCTTCAGTTCCATTTGGATTATCACTTTAATCTTTATCTCAAATGGATATTTAATCATAAACAGTTTAAACTCTGTCTAGCTTAAATTTAGAAAATAGCTTGAAATTTTTTAAAATAGATAAGTAGTTGAAAAATTATTATTAGTTTGTAAAATAGCTGTAAAATAGTTAAGTAATTGTAAAATAGTGGGAAATAGTCAAATAGTTATAGAATATTTAAGTAATTGCAAAATAGTTGTAAAATTGTAATTAGTCTATAAAGTAGTTGAAAAATAGTAATTAGTTTATAAAACAGTTTGAAAAATTCTTAAATTGTACCAAAAATAATTGTAAAATAAGTATAAAATAGTTTGGCTTTAAAAGAAAGATTGTAGATAGTAAATAGCTTGGAAACATAGGTTTATATTAAAACAATTTATTTTGAAAATAGCCAAAAGCCAAACTGTTCAATTCCCAATCTCCATTTACATCAATTCAATTTAAATTTCAACATCCATTTGAATTGACTCAATTCCAATTTGAATAACTTCAATTTCCCTTGAACTTGATTTATCCCCAATTCAAGTTGAATTAACCTCAATTTCTTTCCAAAGTAAATCAAATTTCGTTTTATTTTAAACCTATTCAACTTTAATTACAGTTCCAAATTATTCAAATCAATTTGGACTAATTTCAAGTTGAATCCACTTCAATTCAAAATCATTTCAATTTCCGTTTGAATTAATCCCAATTCCTATTTGAATTTGAACTTATACAACTTTAATTTTTATTTCAAATTAATCCAATTCAAATTTTCCATTTGAATTTTATGCTTATCCATCTTCAATCACAATTCCAATTAATTCAAATCTAATTCAATTTGCACTAATTCAATTCAAATTTCAAATTTAAACCATACCGAATTATATAAATTCAAGTTAAATTTTTAAATGTTGATTTAATCCTTTAAATCAAATCAACTTATATCTTTAAACCATTTAATTCTGAATCCAAATACCATTTTTAACCTATTTCAAAGTTCAAATAATAATTCAAATCCTTTTTAAACAACTAAATCTTTGAAATTCAATTTATCATCAAATTTCAATTTTGAAACCAATCCTTTGAATTTTTATCCTAAACATTCAAATCTTAAGTCCAAAATGATTCGATTATGTCTTAATAATGGATATATTACCACACCCCATTTCTTCATTCATTTAAACAAATCCAACTTCAGCATAAAGATTATTAATAACAGCAGGATGGTATCAATCAAAATATTTTAAAATATCCATCCATTTCCAATTTCCAGATCTCAAACCTATTTTGAGATCATACAAACTCCCAATTCAAATCAACCATTTAACTTCCCAAGTTAAATCCCAATATCATCTTGAAATTTCCAATTCAGGTTGCTTGTTAATTATTTAACTTTCCCAAAGTTAAATTCAATTTACTTAATCCAGCCAGCCTTACCCAATTCGAATTCCCATTTCAAATTTTAAACTTCACATTAATAATCTTCCCACTTATAAGTTCAAAAAACTTATCATTTTGGGTATCACATCTCGTTCCAAATTTAAAACTCAACATTTAGAGTTTATTTCAAACCATCTTTGATATTATGTATATTCCTCATATATACATATTATTTTAAACCACCATTGGTTTTTAATTTAAAACAAATTTCTTTAAATTTTCAAACAACTCTTGCTTGAAATAGGACCCTATCATTGAAATATATTAAATAACATTTCTTTGTCATTTTCAAACAATTTTCAAATTCTAGACCCTGATTTAAAACTTCACAATTCATATTATCTTCAATTCCAATTTATAAGTCATACTTGCCTAAATGTTTTACTTCCCTAAAATAATTCATTTTGCTTACTCATTAGTACACATTTCATTATTAAACATAATAATCATTTATGACAATAACCAAGATTATCATATCTGGAAACCAATTCACTATTATCTTAGTCTGAACTCTTCCCCAAATTCAAGATTTTAATTTCAGTCTGAATCCATTTCAAACTTATCCTTATTTAATTTCAATTTGGTTGTACTTCTATTACCACTTAATTTAATTCCAATAATTTAACAACCAATTACCTTAATATTTATTGGAAAGAAATATTGCTTTATATATCAAAATATATTCTTATATAAAATCGTTTAAAATCATTATATAAGAAAATAACAAGTACGCTCTCATATATATATATATATGTGTGTGTGTGTGTGTGTGTGTGTGTGTGTGTGTATAGACACACACACACACACTCAACTCATTCTATGGTACCATTGACCCTATCCTTAAAGAGTAATCCCACCAGAGTCAAGGTTCTCGCTTAACCTTCAGCTCTGATACCAAATGTAATGACCCAGAAAATTTTGATCTCGAAATTTCCAAATAGTTCGGAAAAGCAGAAAGAGATAGAAGAAGAAACAGAAACAAGACACATAATCTCACATTCACAGCGGGTAAAATATAATATCAAATAATATTCTTTACACAAAGAAAGCTGTATCAATCAATTACATTTTAATACATCAGAGTTTCAACATATACACAAACACTGGACAGATACAATCAACATGTCTCAGGTAAACTATAATATCTCACAGTGGAAATACACTCCATACATTCCTGCCATCCAGCCCGCCACCTGAACTCCAGAACGTCCTTACCTGAAAATTTGTAATACTCGGTCTGACCCGAGCATTACATCAAAGTAACCCCCGGGTCAGGCTGGAAACCAGCGTGAGTAAACCCATATAATTTGAAATACTAAGAAATAAAACATAACAGAAATCCAGGGTAACTCATATCCCCACTACGAGTCCATAACTTATTATGTCCAAAGCTCATTTCACAAACAATCTTTAAGTATCCTTACACAGTTTCAAAGGTCCGGTTTAATCCAAATATTCCATTCCAGACCATTTATTTCACATATCGAATCTTATAAAGAATCATAGTGGATTATAAATCAAAGTGGGTTCGGGTATTTACTAATACCTGACCCTGGTCTCTTCGAAATCCAAAATGCCATCTTTTAAGTCTATTTGTTTTAAAGTTAAAACAATTTGATTCATTATCCATATTCACACAAATAGATAATTCACAATATCACAATAGATAACTCATACCATTACAATTCAACCAAAGCATCTCAATGTCTAAGATCAACACATATCTCATATCAGAGATATCATACCATATAAGGTATTCAATATAAATCAGCTATCCATAAGCAAAGATCTATTAATCACACCATTTATAATTAATTTAAAATGAATTAAATTAATTACCTTCATCTTTAGTTAATTTAAAATAAATTAAATTAATTACTTTCGTCACATAAATCTTGCTTACTTAACCATTAATTAATTATAAATTAATTAATTAGTCACCCTCTAATTATTCATCTTAATCAATCATCCTTGATTAATTATTCTCTGATTACATTAATTAATTATCCTCTAATTAATATCACAAATTAATTATCTTCAAATAATTACAATAATTAACCTTTAATTACTTTCATTAATTAATTAACCGTCATTAATTACATTAATCCTTAATTAATTACATTAAATAATCTTCTATAATCACTTTATTGATTAATTATCCGTTAATTTATCAGCCCTTAATTTCATCATTAATTGCTTAATTAATGATTTCTTAATTACTTCTTTAATTAATTACTCTATTTAAATTAATTACATTTAATAATTAATCTTTAATTAATCATATTTATTAATCACCCATGGTCAATCTTATTCAGTAATTAACTACCCTTAATTACTTCATTAATTAATTAACTACTCCTTAATTAATTATCTTTAATTAATCCCTTGATTAATTACACAAAGTAATTAAACACAAATTTACTTCCATTGATAAATCCCCCTTCAATTAATTACATCCAGCAATTACGCATTAATTACTTCACTAAGTAAATACACTTAATAAATTACATCAAGTGATTATTTTAAATTAATTAAACTAATTAATTAACTTAAACTAATCACATCAATTTAATTAATTACATCGAGTAATTAATCCCCTTAATTACTTCCACTAACTAATTACTCCTTAATTAATTACCTTTGAGACTAACAAATTTAAATCATTTAACTTTTATATTTAAAACTTAAACATGTTTCAATATCATATTAAATGACTTTACTATGGAACTTGGTCAATAAATCTTTGGAAACTTATTCACTTTAAAAGCTTGATTAGATAAGTTGGTTAAAACACTTTATCACTTTAATAGCTTTAAATTTAGAAAAATACCCATTTTGTTTTGCTTTAAACTTTGTATTCTTATGTTTAATAAAACCCTTTTTATAATTTACCTTACTTAATTTAATCTCTATCTAAACATGATCATTACCTTGTTTTTTTAAAAAAATTGGGTTTTATTTTTATAAAATTTTTTCTAAACAATACCAGTTTTCCTTCATAACTTAAAAACTAACAACTAAATAAAACAACCCGAGCCTACAAGTCTCGTTCCTGAAACCAAACACTCCAGTTCCCACGTCACTCGTCCCCTCACTTCTTCGAGAAAAACACGCGACGTCTTCGATCAAAACATTGATCTTCCTCAAAGTCCAAACATTTGTAACAGATGTACACGCATGCATGGTGCACGGCGAACCATGTGACGCCGATCAACCTGCAAAGTCTCCCGCACATCACTGATGAACTTACCAAATATCCCCATCGTCTAGATTCCACTGTCCTACCTTGAATCGAAATCGAGTGCTTCTATCCCAACTGGAATCCAAACTCAAAATGAAGAACCACCCATCGCTGACGATTATGACAACCGAAACCCACAGCCTCCCTTTCATAGTAGCCTCACATCATCACGTCGCGATCGCAACCATCGCGATCGAGCCCGAAGCTCCATTGTCGCCGAGATCACCTTAATTACCTCGAAATCCCAATCAAGCTATCGAACCCTAAATCACCTTCGATCACCAACCTCGGCCATCAGAAAAATCCCATCCTAATTTTCCCTTGATCCCCGGCACCCCGACCTCCTACAGACCTAACTTCGTCACAAACTTCGACGTCGTTCATCGACAATCGACCAAAATACCCTAAACGTTCATCTCAGAAAATATCACCAAATACAATACTAAAAATCACGGAACCTATGTTATAATTCATGAATTTCTAACACTAACCAGATTCTATAATCAAATTCTGAATTTGTGATGATTAATTTTAGCTATTATTTATATTTTCACTGTATTTTTTTTTCCTGTGAAATTTACTAAATATAAAATCCTATAACTATTCTTAATGTTAATATTACACTGAAATAAACATTTTCATTCAAAGATCATTGGCTTAAATTGAATGTTTAAAGTGAAATGAAATTTAATTTGAAATGGTTAAATCTGACAAAGAACAGAGAAGTTCATACTCATGCACACAGAGTTTTATTCAGGCATTTCCTTTACACAAGCATCCGTTCACATATATCAACAAAAGCAAACCATATTGGTATAAAAATCCATCGCACTATCACAGATCAAACCTGTTTTTAAGAATAAAAGTTTACTCACTGATTTAGAAGGCAGAGGCTTGTTTTACTGGAATTTTGAAAAGCTGAATTGCTGATTCCTTTTGAAACTTGAAAAAAAAACTTTGTTATTGTTTTTTATTTAAGCACTGGAAACTTGAATGCTTGATAAACTTGCTGGAACTTTGATTCTTATCTAATTTCAGGTTTTCTTGCTTGCTTGATAATAGTTACAGGCTTTGCTCCTGGTTGAAGGAAGTGTTCAGGCTTGATGATTTGATTTTAGAAAATGAATTACAGGCATAGAATTTGATTTCTGGTTTTATAAGTGGATTGATTCTCAGATTGTTTATGAGGATTTGTTTTTGAGAATGGTTTACAAGCTTGAGTTTCTAAGCTTTAGAATAGAAAAAAAAAGAATGAAGGTAAGAAAACATTTGTTTTTATAAGTTAAAATGTTATTTAAAAATGAATGAAAAATCAAAAATAACATATGACACTTGTTAAAAACTTGACATTTGTCATTCCATTTGTTAATTAGCTTACATGTGTTATTATCAAACTTTAATAAGTTTACACTTGTTATTTAAGAGATTTCATTTATTTTAAATATTAATAATAAGCTTTATACTTAATTTACTATTTTATAAATAATAAATGTGTGTATATATACGTTACGGGAAAATATAAATGAAACAAATTATGTCCATATAAAATCTTATTCATATATTTTAAAATCCAAAAGATTTTAAAATATCTCTCTTTTGAATTTCAGTTTTTAAATCCAAATTTCAAATTCAAATTTAAAAGTCCAATTCAAAATCAGTTCAACAATACATATATATTTTAAACAAACCCAAATTCAATTTGTAATTAATAATTCTATTTATTTATCTGTATTTAAAAACAACCCATTATCATTATTGTTTGAAAATAACAATTTTTATCAATTTAAAATAATTTATAAAGAGGATTATCATATTTAATTTTGCTTGAAACTTTCGGGATATCATAATTACTAGGTGAGAAGCTCTTGTAATCCTAAAAAAATCTCCACAGCGAGGAGACAACTGCTATAAATAACTCTATAATGGGAGCTACCCAGAGCATGTTCAACAAGCAGTCTTCACGCTAGGAAGATCCTCGGTCTTTAAAAATCATCATCTTCAACACGTCTTCACTTTCGAACGTATACATTCGTTGAAAGTGGCTTTCGGATAGGAATCGTCCAAATCCAACTCTGGTTCCTTCGAAGCCAATCAACAATTTAAAAAAATGTTAAGCTCATACGTGGATATCAATCATCAATCAATTACTTCATCTTCTATTTAAATCAAATATCTTTCTTAGATATATATTCTTTTCAATTTATTCCATTTTCTTTTCAAATGTATATGGAATCATTCAGCCTTATTTATCAAATCATTTAGTTTATTTAAACCTTTCTTAAATCATGGAATAGTTCGAAATCATTTCCCCTTTTACTTAGGAAAAGTTATCCAAATCGTCCATTAAATCTTAATCAAGATATCTTATATTCAAGATATAACTTTTAACTTAGGGACAATATTCCCAAATCATTCATTAAATCTTAATCAAAGATTCCTTTCTTAACTTTAAATCGTATTCTTGCAAATCGAAGATTTTCATAACAGAGAACTACTGCCACTTTAAATATGGTAAATTTCACCTCCAGGGACTAATGATAAGTTTCACCTCCAAAGACTAATGGAAAGTAATCCTACATTATGAATATATTTGTCTTTAATGATCTTTGACTTTAATATATTTTATTTCGAAAATTAGTTTGAAGGGAATCCGATCTCAGTTCCATTGTACAAACCATCGAAGAGAAGATGTTAAGTGGTTATTTAACATTCAAAGAATTTGTTTCTTTTCTTTTATCTTGGAAAAAGTTAAATACGATCTTTTAGAGCATCTGTGCTTTCCTTTCGATCTATTCCACCCCTCGCATAAAAAGAGAAAACATAGGCCGGGTAAGTTTAGGGAACTGGTTGCTCCTTCCCTAACTTTAGTTAAACACCTTGTTTTATCTTCCTAGATCTCACAAGCGGGACAAATGTACTAGTAGTTTCCTCATACTCGGTTATTAATCTTCATTTTAGAAATGATTTAATAAACTTTCAAATAATAATTTAAAACACTTAATTATTCTTTTAAAAATATTCATAACTGATTCTAGAAAATATCGTTACGTTTAAACTCATATTCAAAATGCTATAGAATTCGCAGCATAAAAGTACTACGGAAAGTGCGATATAAGCTTATTTGATTTAAATAACTTTTTAATATTTGAAAATTCATATTTTCCATTCCAAATCTCTTTCAAACCATTTTAATGGATTTTTCAAATTTATTTCATATTTTTAATCATTAAATAATATCATTTATGAAGAAATCCTTTTTTGGATTTCGAACTGTAAAACCACGATGCTTTTAGAAAATTGTTTTGGTAATATTTCAAAATCTACTTAATGAAATCTTGATTTTCTTTCTTCATGGGAAAACTATTATCATTGTGAACCAAATAATTTTTATTTCGAAGAAATCCAACTTATAAATCATTCTCTACATTAAGTTGAAGTTGCGGGTTGAAATTTACGAACTACCGTTACGCGATATGCTCGATTTTGACCAATTTTGTGAATTGCTTCGGAGCTTTTTCGAAACACTTCAAATTTATTTTAAACCATATTTAAACTATTTTAACTCATGCAAGATCATTAAGAGGATAAATAACTTCCAAACACACATTTATATGGATTTAATTCTCATTTAGTTAACTATACTTACTAACCATTTCTCTTATCATTTATCAAACCAAGTTATCAACCATATCACAAGCATACAATAAACTATAATATCAATCAAGTTATCACACATTAAATCATCCAACATATTTAAAATTTAAAATTATTATACTTGAAATAATTTATGGATTTGCTAGTAAATAAGAGTACTCACCTTTAACCAAATTATTCACTTCCTACCGACATTCATATCATCCAACACTTCACTATTTTCTTTAACTTTAACCAACTTCTTCCGTAGCACCTTGAATTTGCTCCCATCTCCTTGAAATGAAATCGGCGGCACTTCCTTCTCTTTTTCTTCCTCCGGAGCTTCACGACTTACTCCTTCTCTTACATATGTTCGGCCTCCATCTATTTCCCCCTTCCTCCATCATTTCTTCACTTCTTAGGTGATAAACCATGTTTTAACGGTATTCTAAGGTCTTCGGAAAAGTTTGGTTGTGTTTGGAGTTGATTTGATATAATTTTGAAAAAGTTAGTAAGGATTTGGAAAAGAAGAAGCCATTAGAGAAGCTTTTAGAAAGCTTGAGAAAGGAAGAAGAAGATGTAAAAATGTGTAAAAGAAAGTGGAAGAATGGTGGTCTTATTTATAGAAAGTTTTGGATTAAAATAATATTTTGTGAAAAGACCAAAATACCCTTATTTACTTATAAAGTAATCTTTTTTTTTCAACACTTAACATCATATTTCCAATTATTACTTTATGTCATTTTTACTTAGATATTAAGTAAGTAATGATTATGTTTCTTTGATTCGATGTTTTACCTTTTGTTTTGAAATGATATTTTTGTCTTTTTATGCTTACTTTTTCTTAATTGTTTTCTAGAAATTTATAACCTTTTTTAGTAAAAGTAAACTTGATTAATGTATTAATTAATACTTACACTATTTGAATATATGTTCCTAAATAAGAAAATAAAGGTGCGACGATGTTACAACAACTTTTAATCGGTCAAACGTTGATTTTCGACATAATGTTTTACGGTCACATTTTGACGTTTTAGTTAAACTATTTATTTATGTAAACTAAATTTAAAAATGTACTTTTTACTTCTTTAAATAAATTAAGACATGTCTGTTTATATTTTAAAATCATATTTAAATAATATCAAAATCCCTAATTTTACAGTGTATGTAAAACTGACAAAATGCGACAAAATTTGGTTATTTTTGTAAAATGATTATTAACATACTTTTAAATATTTTAATATACTTTTATTATCTTTATTAGATGTTTTCAATAATATTTGCCTTTTTAAATAAATATTTAAACCTATTTATTTAAGCATTTATTTATTTTTAACAAAACATAACTTTTGTTGATTTGTTCTAAAAACCAAACTTATACTTTTTTAAATTATTAACTAAAAGAATAAATAATTTCTCTATTATTATTTATCATATATAACTTATTTATTTAAGTTTTAAACTGTTTTTAAACGAAATCTCTCATTTTCGAAGTAGCAAAATTATGGGTCGTTACATTCTCCCCTACTTAAAATCATTTCGTCCTCGAAATCACCCAAAACAAAAGTTTGCCAAAATATTTATCTTTAAATTTAATTCTATATAATATAAACAGATCATCTGTATGAAATTCCTTATTCGATCTCCTATTCAAATACACAACTTTATTTCCGAACTAGTATCGATCCTCCGATCCTCTTGTGCGGATTCTGATCAGGCTTCTATATCAGAACCTTTGCTTTCCTTGCATAGCTCTCAACTATGATAGAAAACTCAAGTATCTAACCATAAACCCTCATCGATGTTCGTCGTCAAGAATCGAGTGATAAATCATTTTTTGGATCGGTATAAACACTTCAAATTTCTGTACTCGGATATTAGATCAACATTTATGTGACGAAATGATCTACATATAATATACGTATTTATTGACTTTCAAAAAACTTTCATAAAAAATTTATCTTAAGCTCAAACATTTTATAAAGGTGCTTCTTTATATAATCCCTTTAATTATTTATTTTCAAATATTTTTAGTAAAGGAAAATATTCTAAAGAAACCATTTTTCACTCAAAAGATAATCTATCTTTAAAAATCTTTTATGAAACCATTTCATAAATTTCCAAATATTTTTTTTAAAAGGGAACATTTCATTCCAATTTTTTTCAAAACCATCTTTTAGTATAACAATTTTTTTCAAAATATTTATGCAAAATAGTTATATCTTCTTTTCTAAAGAAATCAATTTCTTTTATTTGGAAAATATCATTAAAATTTTATTTAAGCTCTCTATTATTATTTTTCTTTGCTAATACATCTTATTATAGATTTTATTTCCAAAATTATCTTAAGTTTAAATAACTTTCCTTTATTTTATAAAATATATTCTTACAAGATATATTTTTAAATAATTTTCTAAACTTTAAACACTTTTTTTATAAAGCTATTTCTTTATAATATTCCTTTGAACTTATAAATATCTTATTAGATTTGATTGGACATAAGATTGAAGAAGTGCATCGAGAGGATAATCAAAAGGAAGTTTATTAATTAACATCATATTCATATATCCATTTCTAACCTTAACTGGCATTATAAAGTTTCAAAGATAACTTTCCTAGGAAATACAGCCTATCACATACTACCATTATATAGATACTTGGACTACTATGTACTATTCTTGCATTCCTTTTGCAGTAGACGGTGTTTTATCTTGGGGACCTAAGTTAACCACTTTCATTCTTGGACGGTCCTTCGTTAAGTGTTTCCCTTGAAAGCACCAAATACAAGTTCATTGGGGGCAATCTTTGACCTCATGTCTTAGGTTCTTGCATTGGTAGTGACCTATTTTCTTCTTTTTAATTCTTGGTTTCTTCCTAGTTTTAGGACATTTATGTAGAAAATGTCCCTTCTCTTTACACTTAAAACAGATTATATCATCCCGATCAGAATATTTTTTCCCTCCTCTGCTTCTTACTTATCTTTGTTTCACACATAACTACATAATGCCCTTTCTTACCGCAATAGTAACAGTCGATATCAACAAATGGTCTAGTATTTCTTTTTCTTCTGCTTCTTTTTGTGCACTTTCTCTACGAGCTTGCTTTGGAGACTTCCAAAACTCATTACTCGACATATAATAAGCCATTCTGCCCCTAAGTGACAGTCCAAGATTACAATTGTTTATACCCTTTCCATTTCATTTTTTTTCAAACATCTTTTCTCCAAATACTTAATTCAGCTTGTTTGGATTTGAACTTACCTTCATCCTCCAATGATAAGAATAATAATTTACCAAGTGCTCAATACCGTTTGCCCAAGCCAAAATATGATTGATACTTAGAAGATTATTTTAATCATCATTAGACGAATCAAGACCTTATCCATGGGACTTCCCTAAGGGGTGTATCTTATAATTTTCCTAACCACACAAAATTTTATATCATTTGAAAGACATTCATTTATATGCAAAATATAATCTTTTCAAAATAGTGTGTCGATATGCCTTCTTAAGAGTTTTGAAATACCTATCGATATAGTAGTACGTTTCATATCACCAGAATTTATAAACTGCTCGACCAATAAATCAACACAAAACATTTTTATATCCAATAACAAATACGCATTCATATATAATACACTCAAAATCATTCTAGGGTGTTACTAACCCTATCTCTAATGAGTTACTCATCCTAGGTTATTACTAACCCTATCTCTGATGAGACTTGTCCCAAAAAAGCCTAGGTGTTCGTTCAACCTAAGCTCTGATACAAAATGTAATGGCCCTTTTTTGTACCCTTTGAATTGACAATAAACCACACATGTCCGACTCAAATTGCACGAATAAGTGGATCATTAAAGGTAGAAAGAAAATAAACACAGAACAGAATCTCAAACAAATGGAATAACATATATTATTTCAATAATAATCTTCACAATGGAAAATTTTAAATACAATATCATAGCCTAACCTAGATTCAGAATGAACAGTTATAACACCCGCCCTTGCAAATGCTGACAAACAACAAAACAGATATAATAGATGTAGCGGATAATAGAATACGTCCATACAATGATGAAGATCTTCAGCTTTCCTCTGGAAACTCCAACCGTCTTCAACTCAACCTGAAACTACTCAAATTTTACTCGAAATATCTGGATTAGGCTTGATAAACCAACATGAGATACTCAAAATCTAAAATGACTATGTTATCAAAATCTTTGAAAAGAAAGGCATCTCATAAGACTGCGACCACACATAAATACAGATGGATTTTTACCTTATGATAGCCAAAACACTTTTATATATCAAAACGTTTGATATTATTTCTAATGACATTCTTTTGAAAACACTTTTCAAATAAACTTATTCAAAAACGGTATCAATATCTAGACAAGTCTAAGGTAATATATCCGGACTAGGTCAATGGAATATACCGAACGGAATATATGATACCAGAAAGGGGTAGCTAAAATATTTGCAAGTCATTACAGCTACTTTGGAATACAATCAAAATCGTAAATCTCATATTGGGGTTGGATTTCCAACATGATAGGGCACTGGTAGCCTTTTCTGCGATCTACGCATAACAAACATAGTTCCCACGGTGCCTTAATCATTTTTCTCAAACTAGTCACTTGGAACTATACTTGCTACACTAAAACTGATAACCGGTAATTCCCTGCTTTCCTCAAGCTAACCACTTATCCACATGGGGCAATAAATGCCTTGAGGGATGTATCCCCCAAAGGGCCAAACATATTTGACACCACCATATATACTCGCTAATTTCGAATTTGCATCTTTTAGACCACATAGTATCCCATCATAACCGGGGTGTGAGGCTTGCAAGGCTACGCTCAATTTCTTCAAAGCCATGCTTTTCATACAAAACCGCACTTTGATCATAACAAGTTCCACTTTGAATGCCACATTTCCATTCCTTTGATCACTATTTGCCTTGCATAAAAAAATACAACCCTTAAGCTCATGCGTCTCAAGGAGGTTGTTAAGCTAAGAAAAGTTGCCTTCTCTGCCACCACTGATGTATATTTGTAAAACTCAAACGTTGTGTCTCGGAAATGAAATGTCAAACATTCATCCATACAAGTTCGTTCTAGGACTGAACGAAACGGAAGGCACTTTTATCGGCCATTACTAGGGAGAAGCCCTTGCAATCCCAAAAAAATCCCCATAACGAGGAAACCACTGCTATAAATAACTCTATAATGGGAGCTACCCAGAGCATGTTCAACAAGCAGTCTTCACGCTAGGGAGATCCTAGGCCTTCAAAAATCATCATCTTCAACATGTCTTCACTTTCGAATATATACATTAGTTCGAAGTGGTTTTTGGATAGGAATCATCCAAATCCTACTACGGTTCCTTCGAAGCCAATCATCGATTTAAAAAAAATGTTTAGTTCATACGTGGATATCAATTATCAATCAATTACTTCTTCTTCTATTTAAATCAAATATCTTTCTTAGACATATATTCTTTTCAATTTATTCCATTTTCTTTTCAAATGTATATGGAATCATTAAGCCTTATTTATCAAATCATTTGGTTTATTTAAACTTTTCTTAAATCATGGAATAATTCTAAATTATTTCCTCTTTTACTTAGGAAAACCATTCCAAATCATTCATTAAATCTTAATCAAATATTTCCTATATTCAAGCTTAACTTTTAACTTAGGGACAACATTCCCAAATCATTCATTAAATCTTAATCAAAGATTTCTTTCTTAACTTCAAATCGTATTCTTGCAAATCGAAGATTTTCATAACATAGCACTACAGTCACTTTAAATATGGTAAATTTCACCTCCAGGGACTAATGGCAAGTTTCATCTCCAGGGACTAATGACAAATTTCACCTCTAGGGACTAATGGCAAGCAATCCTACGTTATGAATATCTTTGTCTTTAACGATCTTTGTCTTCAATATATTTTATTTTGAAAATTAGTTTGAAGGGAATCCGATCTCAGTTCCTTTGTACAAACCATCAAATAAAAGATGTTAAGTGGTTATTAACATTCAAAGAAATTGTTTCTTTTCTTTTATCTTGGAAAAACTTAAATACGATCTTTTAGAGCATCTGGGCTTTCCTTTCGATCTATTCCATCCCTCGCCTGAAAAGAGAAAACATAGGCCATGTAAGTTTGGTGCACTGGTTGCTCTATCCCTAGTTAAACACCTTGTTTTATCTTCCTAGATCTCAAAAGCGGGACAAAAATACTAGTCGTTTCTGCATACTCCGTTATTAATCTTCATTTTAGAAATGATTTATTAAACTTTCAAATAATCATTTAAAATACTTAATTATTCTTTTAAAAAAATTCATAATTGATTCTAGAAAATATCGTTACGTTTAAACTCATATTCAAAATGCTATAGAATTCGCAGCATAAAAGTGCTGCGGAAAATGCTATATAAACTTATTTGATTTAAACAACTTTTTAATATTTGAAAATTCATATTTTCCATTCCAAATCTCTTTCAAACCATTTTAACAGATTTATCAAATTTATTTCATATTTTTAATCATTTAAAAATATCATGTATAAAGAAATTCCTTTTTGGATTTCGAACTGCAAAACCGCGATGCTTTTAGAAAATAGTTTTGGACATATTTAAAAATCTACTTAATGAAATCTTGATTTACTTTCTTCATTGGAAAACTACTATCATTGTGAACCAAAGAATTTTAACTTCAAAAAAATCTAACTTATAAATCATTCGCAAAATTAATTTGAAGTTACGGGTCGAAATTTACGAACTGTCGCTACACGACAAGCATGATTTTGACCAATTTTGTGAATTGCTTCGGAACTTGTCCGAAACACTTCAAATTTATTTTAAACCACATTTAAACTATTTTAACTCATTTAAGATCATTAAGAGGCTAAATAACTTCCAAACACACATTTAATGGATTTAATTCTCATTTGATTAACTATACTTACTAACCATTTCTCCTATCATTTAACAAACCAAGTTATCATCCATATCACAAACATATAATCAACCATAATATCAACCAATTTATCACACATTAAATCATCCAACATATTTAAACTTTCAAATCATTAACTTGAAATAATTTACGGACTTATTAGTAAATAAGAGTACTCACCTTTAACCAAATTGTTCACTTCCTACCACATTCATGTCATCCAACACTGCACTATTTTCTTTAACTTTAACCAACTTAAAAAAATTCGACAGAGCTTCCGCAACACATTGAATTTGCTTCTATCTCCTTGGAATGAAATCAGCGGCACTTCCTTCTCTTTTTGTTGCTTCGGAGCTTCACGACTTACTCCTTCTCTTACATATGTTCGGCCTCTATCTATTTCTCCCCTTCCTCCATCATTTCTTAATTTCTTAGGTGCTAAACCATGTTTCAATGGTATTCTAAGGTCTTTGGTAAAGTTTGGTAATGTTTGGAGTTAATTTGATATGGCTTTGAAAAAGATAGTAAGGATTTGTAAAAGAAGAAGCCATTAGAGAAGCATTTAGAAAGCTTGATAAAGGAAGAAGAAGATGTAAAAATGCGTAAAAGAAAGTGGAAGAATGGTGGTCTTATTTATAGAAAAGTTTTAGACTAAAATATTATTTTGTAAAAAGACCAAAATACCCTTACTTACTTGTAAAGTAATCTTATTTTTTTTAACACTTAACATCATATTTCAAATCATTATTTTATGTCATTTTCACTTAAATATTAAGTAAAGTAAGTAATAATTATGTTTCTTTGATTTGATGTTTTATTTTTTGTTTTGAAATGACATTTTTGTCTTTTTGTGCTTTCTTTTTCTTAATTGTTTTCTAGAAGTTCTAACCTTGTTTCGTAAAAGTAAATTTGATTAGTGAATTAATTAATACTTACACTATTTGAACATATGTTTCTATATAAGAAAATAAAGGTGCGACAATATTGCGACAATTTTTAATCGATAAAACGTTGATTTTTGACAAATTGTTTTGCAGTCACGTTTTGACATTTTAGTTAAATTATTTATTTATATAAACCAAATTTAAAAAAGAAATTTTTAATTCTTTAAATAAATTAAAACATGTCTCTTTATATTTTCAAATCATATTTAAATAATATCAAAATCTCTAATTTTACAGTGCATGTAAAACTGACAAAATGCGATAAAATATGGTTATTTTTGTAAAATGATTATTAACGTACTTTTAAATATTTTAATATACTTTTATTATCTTTATTACATTTTTTCAATAATATTTATCTTCTCAAATAAATATTTAAACCTATTTATTTAAGCATTTATTTCTTTTTAACAAAACATAACTTTGGTTGATTTGTTCTAAAAACCAAAATTATACTTTTTTAAATTATTAAGTATAAAAATAAATAATTTCTCTATTATTTATTATATATAATTTATTTATTTAAGTTTTAAACCATTTTAAACGAAATCTCTCATTTTAGAAGTAACGAAATTATGGGTCGTCATATCAACTTTCTTAAATATATGCTTGAGCTCGAATGCTTTAGGTGTCTTGCTTAACTCTACCACGCCCACTTTCGTTGTATGCATGAAAATGCTTTTCATAGAACTATTTTTTATATATAGTTCCAAACTAACTCCATGGGTTGACGACCACATTCTTTCGTAATGACACAACCCCGTAATGCAACAATGACCACACTGCACCATTTCATCTCTCCATTGCAAAGTTAACTCCAAAACCGTCAATGTTGATTAATAGTAGATTACTTGGACATATTTTCTAGATATCTCATCTTTTGCACTCATGCATCTTGTAGCTGATCTCAGGCTACGCTCTACCAGTGTAATTGTACATAATGGTGTATTCAATATCCTAACCTTTTGTTTTCTCTATCAACCAAACTAGAAGTAATAAGGAATGTGATGCCCCACTATTAGAAAAACTTATATATAAACCATAAATAAGAACGATATCCAAAAAATTGGTATGTGTAACACCTGTTCTCCGTTAATGGCTTCCGCAACATATATATTACCCATCTTTTGTTTTGTGCATCCCTTTGATCTCTATCAACTCTTTTTGCAATTGAAACAACCAGCTGTTACCCTTGGCATCTCACATCAATTAGAAAAATGTCCTAGTTGTCCATGGTTGTAACATCTTATGATACTCATATCAACTTCCTTGGACGCCCCAACAACATTGCCTTAACTAACGCCAAAGATATCTACCAGTCCTCTCGCTGCAAATTTCCATCTTTTGCACTCTAAAACTTCCCTCTTTGGTAACAAATGGTCTTCGCACTTCACATATACCTTCTGTTCTTTTTTAAGTTTTTGTTCTCTCCCTAGCCTCGGTGCGGTATCTACAACAAGTTCGATCTTAGTTTTCTTTTTTTGAAAACCCAAGAGAATCCGACGGGTCAGTATACTCCTGGGAAAGATATAGTAAAGCCGTCCGCTGATTCAAGCCCCCGTACCGTCGGGTAAATTTATATAGGATAGGAAAGCGCATGTAAGAATCGAACCTGAGTCTTTTTACCAGAACCCAAGCTTCCTTTCCACTGCGCTGCACCCGCGGACGGCTTGATCTTAGTTATCTTTCCATAATTTGTATGATTAGCCCTCAGGCGATATGCAACACATTTTGTTTCCCTCTGCTTTGTAATATTCAACTCTTCAAAAGCCGTCTCACATTGCCCTAATCGTGGCTCAAAAATAATTAAAAAACTCATTCCATCAAAGTTTTTCCACTTAAGTCAACAAACATCTGATTTAACATCCAAAAATCAATTTCGTTATCACCTCGAGCTTCCTATCGTACCGTAAAACTTGTGCCAACTCCTAAAAACAATACCAAATATGGTTCTTTACTTCTTGTAGTGCACTTGTCCCTTGGGCCTTTGGTATATATGGAAACAAATATGAAGTTTAGCCATGAGCTTTGACACGGTGGTATAAAGATTTACGCTTAACAACTTATATATTTTTATAACAACAAGACCACCTTATGTATCTACCTTATCAAATATAACATCCATGACTCTAAATAAATCAAAAGAAATATATATCCACCGTATCAAATTTACTCTATAGTAATAATGGTTAAAAAATTTCAAAAAATACTCTTTAAATTTATGCAGTCACTAACATATATGTATTACCGCACCAATAATATACCTCTTGGTCATAACTCTCACTCAACGATCATGCACAACTTTTCTTAAAGAGCTAACCTATGCCCAAATACCACAGATATAACACCATAACATACCAATGCAAGGTTATAGCGTTTGATTGGCATATTCAAACATACTGATTGCTTTTTCACACCAACACAAAAAATATAGTACTTCAAATATCTCTTTGTAAAAAATGGTTTAAAATCAATTAGAAATGTTAAAGTTCATATGCCCAACACCTAGCATGATGCATGAAAATTTATTGCGTCAATGCCACTTACATAGGAGGGAATATAAAAGTAAATTATTGATCTTTTCTACTTTACTCCTCTTGTCTACTCAAATCCAGTCTGCTTCTAACTAAACATATCTTTCATGATCTATGCTTGAACAAGAGTATCCCATAAAAAGAAAAAAAAACTCGGGATAAACATATTAATCAGTGTGAATAATTCTCAACTAATACCCATTTACATCATTCTCACTACATGTATGTTAGATTAAGTAGAGTGCCTCAACATTAGGTTAATATGTTAATCATACTACATTTTTCATCATTATTAGGAAAAATACCTCAACATTAGGTTATATAACTAACCATATTTCATATATCCATATTTCACCCGATCATTACTCGTACTATCAAGCCTGCTCACATTCTCAAAATTTTATACACTTTGCCTACTAGACACGCTATTTGATCATTACAGTTTATCATACTTTTTATGCAGAATATTTCAATGTTAAGTTACATAAAAACATATATTTCATATATCCACATTAGTGATCGGCTCGTTATACATAAATCCTAGTCCCTTACATACATCTCCTTTTATGCTCCTTTCCCGTTGGTCACTCCTAGACACCTCTCTTAGGTTCAAGGACTTAATCCTCGACCATATTTAGACATTTCATGTTCATGTTGTAATAAATAAATAAATTCTAGATCTGAATACATACAACCCATATTGATTCTATCGAGAAACAAATATATGAAATTAAATAGTTCAGCAGAAGTATCTGAATTCATTGATGTTTGCAAAAAGAAGATCAACTAGGTTTTAGATCTTCCAAAATGACACAAGCTTAGATCTAAAAAATCTCTTTAGAAGAGGGTGGAGAGAATATGATAAGACTTGTGTAATTTGGGGACCATAACCCCATATATATAGTGTGTGACATTTTTCAGTTCGGCCCTTCAACAAACTAAAATTATCACTCTGGTATCCGCACATTATAAATTTACATGACAAATATACCTCTTAAGTCTTGTTGTATTTATTCCAAATAGATCACATAATTAAACTTAATCTCAAGATATCCCATACATTCAAATATTAAAATATGTGGCCCCATAATGCTGAATTATTCCAACAATCTCCCCTTGGGCCACATATGTAACCTTATAGAATGTATTTAACTTTATGAGCTCTCAAATAGCTATCTTGACAATATGGTATATCCAAAACAATCTCGTCCATTGATTGTGTTAACATAGGATCAAAGCAGTTTTCATTATCGTTAGTGTAACTAAACCCATCAATGGTCACATATATCAATATAATTAAATGACATAGATCAATCATGTATGTGTAGCATGGAAATTACATGTAATGTGATCTTTACATGTCTATTTCCAACTGGTCCTACTTTACTTTAATGAGATCAAAATCTAAACATATATAAATAATTTGAGTGCAATTAAAAAAAAACTTTATTTCTGATCAGAAAAACTGAAGCATATCCACAATCAAAAATATAGAGCAATGTCACAAAAGAAATGACTTAGTACAAACTCCCCCTAAATCAAAATATTCTTACATAAAAGATACACTCATTTTAGCAACATGCTTATGAAAGACCTTGGGTGGTAATGCTTTTGTAAGTGAATCCGCTAACATGGAATTTGTCCCAATATGCTCTATGGATATTAACCCATTTTGCACTCTTTCCTTCACAACTAGAAACTTGATGTCAATGTAATTTGACTTACTTGAGCTTCTATTATTATTAGAATCTAATACTGCTGATCTATTGTCACAAAATAACTTTAGTGGTCTTTCAATATTATCTATAATGCGCAGCCCGGTGATAAAATTTCACAGCCATTTTCCATGATTAGATGCCTCATAGCAAGCCACAAACTCTGCTTCCATAGTGGAAGAAGCTATAAGCGTTTGCTTAATGCTCTTCCATGATATAACCCCTCCATTCAACATAAATATGCATCCTGAAGTGGATTTTCTGCTATCCAAACATCCAGCAAAGTCAGAATCAGAATACCCAATGATCTCCAACTGATCTGATCTTCTATATGTAACAATATAGTCCTTTGTTCTTTGAAGATATCTCATAACCCTTTTTGCTGCTTTCCAATGATCCATTCCAGGGTTAGTAAGATACCTACCTAACACTCCTACAATGTACTCAATATCCGGATGCGTACATACTTGAGCATACATTAGACTCCCTATAGCAGATGCATAAGGGATCTTCTGTATTTCATTAACTTCAAGGATGTTATTAGGGCATTGTTTGAGACAAAAATTATCTCCTTTAGTGATAGGGGTATCACCTGGTTTACAATCTTGCATGACAAATCTCTTAAGTACCTTTTCTATATAGTTGTTTTGTGACAATCCAAGAATGCCTCATGAACGATCATGATGTATTTGGATCCCTAATACAAAAGAGGCATCACCAAGATCTTTCATTTCAAAATTATTTGAAAGAAATCTCTTAGTTTCGTGCAACATATTTAAATCATTGCTGGCAAGCAATATATCATCAACATATAAAATTAAAAATATAAATTTACTCTCATTAAACTTGTGATACACACAGTTATCAATGATGTTTGCCTCAAAACCAAAAGAGGTAATTACATTATGAAATTTGTGGTACCATTGAAGAGAAGCTTGTTTGAGTCCATAAATGGATTTCTTTAGTTTGCAAACCATATTCTTTGGATCTTCGACCACAAAGTTTTCAGGTTGCACCATATAAATTGTTTCCTCAATATCTCCATTGAGAAATGCAGTCTTAACATCCGTTTGATGCAACTCAAGTTCAAAATGTGCAACAAGTGACAAAATTATTCTAAAAGAGTCTTTCGATGAAACCGGAGAGAAAGTCTCTTTGAAATCAATGCCTTCCTTTTGAGTAAAACCTTTTGCTACAAGACGAGCCTTATATCTTTCCACTTTACCTTTTTCATCCCTCTTGGTTTTAAATATCCATTTACAATCAATGGGCTTCTTACCTTCAGGTAAAGGGACAAGATCCAAACTATATTGTCTTTCATTGATTTATACTCTTCATTCATAGCTTCAATCCACTTTTGAGAATTAATATCTTGCATGGCTTGGTGAAAGTTAATAGGATCATCTTCCATCAATCCATTATTATCCTCTAACTCTTGAAGAAATACAACATAATCATCCGGAATAGCATTTCTTCTTTCCCTAGTGGATCTTCTTAATGGCAATTCATTTTGAGGTTGTTGAATTTGTTCTTGTGGAACATTAACTTCAACTTGAAGAGGATTTTCTTCAACATTGTTTTGTTGGGGTACTGGATTCACTTCTTGATCAATCACAGGAACAATAATTTGCACATTGTCCGAAGAAGTAACTGTAGTAGGAATCATAGACGATGATTCCTCCTCAAAAACAATGTTCCTTACTACATTTCTCCCTCTCAACTCAACATCCTCAAAAAATTTTGCATTTCCCATCTCAAATATTTTCCACAGTATGGGATCATAAAATTTATAGCCCCTAGATCGCTCAGAATAACCAATAAAGTAGCTATTCACTGTTTTGGAGTCTAATTTTCATTCATTTGGCCTATATGGCCTTGCCTCAGCTGGACATCCCCAAATATGAAAATGCTTTAGAGTAGGTTGTTTGTCTGTCCAGAGCTTATAAGGTGTTTTAGTAGCTGCTTTAGTGGGTATTCTATTAAGGATATAAACTGTTGCCTTTAATGCCTCTCCCCAGAGTGATTTTGATAAGGTAGAATGACTGATCATACTCCTTACCATGTCTTTAAGAGTCCGGTTTCGTCTCCCAGCAACACCATTCATGCTAGGTGAACCTGGCATAGTGTATTGTGGGACTATTCCACATTCCTCTAGGAATTTGGCAAATGGTCCTAGACATTGTTCACCTGATCCGTCAGATTTATCATAATATTCACCGCCACGGTCAGATCTAACAGTTTTAATCCTTTTGTTGAGTTGGTTCTCAACTTCTACCTTAAATTTCTTGAACATATCTAAGGATTCTGATTTATCATGAATAAGATATAGGTAGCCATATCTTGAGTAGTCGTCTATGAATGTTATAAAATATTGTTGACCATTCCATGATGCCTCAGGGAATGGCCCACAAATGTCTGTATGTATTAATTCTAAAACGTCAGTTGCTCTATTGGCACCTATTTTCTTATGTTTGGTCTGTTTTTCTTTTATACACTCTACACAGACATCAAGGTCTGAAAAATCAACGGATTCCAAAATTCCATCTGACACGAGCCTTTGAATTCTATTTTTAGATATATGACCTAAGCGCTTGTGCCACAATGTGGTTGAAGTTTCCCTATTAGCTTTTCTTTTAGTACCACATGACTCTACATGCAAGGCTTCATTATAAGAGGTATTAACATCAAGCATATATAAGTTATCATAAACATTAAGAGAACCAGTTCCAATAAGAGTTGAATTCATTGATAAACTAAAAGTACCATTCCCAAATGAACAAGAATAACCAAATTTGTCCTACTTAGAAACAGAAATCAAATTCCGTCTAAATGACGGTATAACAAAAGTATCAAATAAATCCAAATAAAACTGAGTTCTTAATAACAACTTAAAATGCCCAATAGCCTCCACTTCTACCGATTTTCCATCACCCACATAGATGTATCTTTCAGCATCAGTTGGATTTCGGTAGCTCAGGCAACCCTGCATAGAAACACTTATGTGAGTAGAAGCACTAGAATCTAACCACCAAGTGTTTCCAGGTACTGTAGCTAAATTTACTTCAGAACAGACCAAAGCAAAAGATGTACCTTTCTTAACACGCCATGCATGGTATTTGGCACAATCTTTCTTCAAATGTCCAGCCTTTTTTGCAAAAGGAACAACCATTAGTCTCCTTTTGCTGTTTCTTTTCAGTCGGACCCTTAGCAATTTTTTTATCCTTCTTTCTCTTTTTGTCTTTTCCCTTAGAGGTGTACGCTAAATGAGCACTTTCAGCCTTATCATGTTTCAATCTCTCTTCTTCTTGTACACAATACGAAATGAGCTCATTAAGAGTCCATTTCTCCTTTTGACAGTTGTAACTGATCTTGAATTGGTTGTATTGTGAAGGAAGAGAGATCAAAACCAAATGCACGAGCAAATCATCTGAAAGCTCAAGCTTAAGTGCCTTAAGTTTTGAAGCAGTGTTAGACATTTCCATAATGTACTCCCTTATGTTTCCTTTGCTTTGATACTTCATGGAAATCAAGCGTTGCAAAAGCGTGCTTGTTTCTGCCTTATCGTTTTTAGCAAAATGTTTTTCAATCTCAGCAAGGAAATCTTTAGCATTGGTTATCTTTTCAGATGCCACACCCCTAAATGCGTCCGTAATGCCACGCTTTATGATCATTAGACTCATGCGGTTTGAACGATCCCACCTCTCAAAGTTCTTTATAATATCAGAAGAACTTTCATCCATAAGAGGGGCGGGTTCATCTATCCTAAGTGCAAGGTCAAGATCCATGCAGCCAAGAACAAGCAATGTGTTCTCTTTCCAATCCTTAAAGTTTGTTCCAGTCAGAATAGGAATGTTGTTCAGATTGGCAGATACCCTAGTCAAATTAGCTGTAAATTTAAATTAATCAAATATGCTTACATTATAAAACAACTGTAGTAAATTTAAAATAATTGGTAAGTCTTTGCTCAAGATACCTAGCACAACATTAATATCAAATCTTTGGACAGTAATATTAACTGTAAGTGGTATTCTTGTTGTAATCATCAAATATTAATAATAAATTCAAGTCAAATAATAATCTTCCTTTGGGCCAATTAATTTTTTTCTTGTTAAACTTTATAATTGTTACATATTTATCATCACACATGTGTATCTAATTTGGCCAGATATTAACCTTCCTTTGGGCCGACTAATATTCGCATAAATAAATACACACAAATATCTAACATTTTTCATGAGCAACTAAAATAAGAGAGGTCACTTTGGTGACATATTATTTCAATTAGTTCACTTGTAATATAGGATATTCACAATCAATTTGCAAAAGATGCCAAATAGTATATGAATTTATTTTAACTCCTTCATTTATAAATTTGCCATAAATATCAATGTCAAATTTGACATCAAGGAAACTATAATAATACATAAATGAATAATACTTGCAATAATAATTAGTATCAGATTATTGCGTACTTTATTTAACTGCTACTATTCAAAATAGAAGGTGAAGCATATTATGTAGTAACAATAAATTACAAAAAAAAATATATGTCAAATCTGACAGCATCAATTAATGTGTTGATTCATAGTGTACAAAAGTAATGAATAGTAAAAGCTTGCCCAATATTTCAACAATGCATGTTGCTATTTTATGCTAAGAAAAAAAACCAACCAAATAAAACAATAATTTATGCTTTTGCAGAAGCAAAAAAAAACCACAAACATGTCATGGTACAATTATTATAAAAGATGTAGATGAATTCTTAGATCATAAAACCAATGATACAGTTCAATTAAATCCAAATTGCTATCATTTCAGGAAACTTTTGGTCAAATGAACATAATCCAATATTTCATTAAATCTATGGATCCATGTATAATACTGTTTATTAACATGTTTTGAATCACCATAATTGAAGCATTCACAAATCAGAATGAAATAAGTGGATCAGGTGAATCAACCGAAAATTGTAAATCCAAGAACCCTAATTTCATATGTTCTTAAAACCAAAGAATTTCTCAATAAAATCAATGATGGGTGGCTCTGATACCACTTGTTGTAATAAATAAATTCTAGATCTGAATACATACAACCTATATTGATTCTATCGAGAAACAAATATATGAAATTAAATAGTTCAACAGAAGTCGTACCTGAATCCATTGATGTTTGCAAAAAGAAGATCAACTAGGTTTTAGATCTTCCAAATTGACACAAGCTTAGATCTGAAAATTCTCTTTAGAAGAGGGTGGAGAGAATATGATAAGACTTGTATAATTTGGGGACCATAACCCCATATATACAGTGTGTGACATTTTTCAGTTCGACCCTTCAACAAACTAAAATTGTCACTCTGGTATCCACACATTATTTTACATGACGAATATACCCTTTAAGTCTTGTTATATTTATTCCAAATAGATCACATAATTAAACTTAATCCCAAGATAGCTCATACATTCAAATATTAAAATATGTGGCCCCATAATGTTGAATTATTCCAACAATTCACTATAACCAACTATCATCACACAGTTGACTGCTAGTCAAACTCCTTAGGGAATCCTTTTTTACCTTTTCCTCCTTATTTATGTAACATATTCCAAGTGATTCACATTTTTCCATTCCTCTCATCGAGAAAAGTACAAGATCGCCTCATTTATACTCATTAAAGGATCAACTCATCAATAATTGATAATATGTAGGATCTCCACATCTACATTATTACTAAACAAAATATTAAGCTTATCTCATCTCCAACTAAATTTTTAGCGATTTTTTTACATTCACACCCCTTGTTAGCAAATGACGCACGTATCTTTAGCATTGCAACTTAGGAGCTCCTCGATCTCACTAGTCTCCGCATAAAAACTGACTCTGTTTAAAGTCTTAGAGTGGTTTGACACTCAACTCATAATGCCCAATTAACACTCTGTCATTCGGACATGCCTCTTCGTATAAATCATATCTCATCATTATAGATTATTACGTATCACCTAGCATTCTGCCCAGACAGGGATCTATCATCTGAATTATGAGAGAAATTCTCAACTCTACCAGTGGTCTACTACATAGATCGTTTCTATGCAAATCAATCGCTCAAATCAAGAACTGCCATCAAATATTGGAGTGAAGCCTTGCACAAACTTGATCTTTCATCAAGTTATAAAATATATACTGAGGGACTTACTTAGTATGGAATTACCCTTCTTTCTCTAATCTCTCTACTCTCAAATCATTCCATAGCATAGTCACATATTTTGTTTACAATGGACCCATCTCATGGTTGGGAGTCTAACTAATGTTGATCCTTCCCCTTCAACAGTTCATCGAAACAAATAGGTAAACCATAACCCATTCTCTTATTAAAAAATATTTTGTTTCCCTAAATCATCATGGAAATTCACATCTAAGCATCGATCTCTCAAATAAACCGCTATATCTGAACTTCATTATCAAAACAAATATGGTGCAACCATCTTGAATCAAATAGGAATTCACATAATCATTCGCATAAACATCTCATCTCCATTCTGATTAACATGTCAAAAATAATTCATCACAATGCCAATATAATCAAATATATTACAAATGCAGGTATGCAATTTTAGAAAGCACAATACTGGAAATGGGTAGTTAGTATCGGCA
Source organism: Allium cepa (assembly GCA_030765085.1). Classification (NCBI taxonomy): domain Eukaryota; kingdom Viridiplantae; phylum Streptophyta; class Magnoliopsida; order Asparagales; family Amaryllidaceae; genus Allium; species Allium cepa. The sequence continues at coordinate 151,663,056 of CM060932.1, read as the reverse complement.
TAAGATCTATTCCTATGTCCTGATCTTTCCATTTTACATACCCATTTCTTAGGGAAAGTCCTAACTATAATTGATAATGGATTTGTTATCCAAAAATATGAAGAAAGCATCAATTTTGGCTTCTTTCTCTAGCATAATCATAGCCTATAGTGGTTTCGAGTGTGAAATTACTTGCTGACTTCACCTCCCAAACCGTTGTCATAAGCTATTACTTCCATTATGACTGCTGTTGGACTATTGCTTACCTCGCACTTCATTGTCTTCTCGTTTCCTAACTTTTTGTTCATCAATTGCTTCTTAGCTCTTTCTAATTCTCACTCTTTTTTTCTTCTCTTTTATTTCTTGATTTTATTTACTTTTGAATTTTAATTTTCAACCCAAAAGAGAGAGATGTTAGGTTATATAACTTCTATCAAATTGTACCTAAATATGAATTTTTGACTTCCCCGTATAAATTTCATTTTCTTCTCGACCAAATATGGTTTAGACCCCACTACTTAGCCTTATTTATCCTTCCTCATCCCACTTCAATTTAGAGCATGTTCTTTGCTATTTCTGATCAGTATCTTTCTTTACTTAGCACAATAGCATTTTAACGCATCTTCTCAAGCTCATGTCTTACAATACACTACTATCATTTATCAACCTTTACCATGTTTCTCTAAGTTGTTACAAATTATGAACCTATCACTAGTACTCTTATGATAGGTATCCCCACTTTTGGTATAAAAAATGTCAATGTAACCTACCGTTTGGCCTTAATTACTAAGTTCCTTTGGCATACTCATTCCGGTAGCAGAACATTATGATCTATGCTCAATTTTCTTATTCAAGTTGACTCCGAACTCCTATTGTCATTTAATTGTTACTATATGCTCATGCAAACTTTTTCTTCCTCTGTTTGCCCAAAAGATATATATTTTATCCTGCAGAACTTTGTTCATTAATCCATCAACGAAAATAAAAGATCTCAAGATGTCATCGAATTTTGTAGGGATGCATCCTTTGTAATTTTTAGCCTGTAGGTTCAATTCATGTCAAATTTGGAATTAAGAAGAAAAAATTACATCTCTTAGAAATTCTACTCAACCGTGGGTCATTCCTAAATTCAACTCAAGGTTGACCCCAACTTTCCAAAGCTTTGACTTCATGCTTTACCTAAGCCTGGCATGAACCCAATACCAAAGTCAAGACTTGGGGATACCTTAGGGTAATCTTGCTGGGATACGAAGCATGCTTCAGGCCAGCATTAGAACATTTGCGTGGTTAGGTTGGCGACTAACCATGTAAAATATATGATGAGCAACCAAACTATTCCCCTAGAAAAACATTGTAATGGTAAATTTATCTCTTCAGACCTAGAGGGTGCTCTTGGTCTTACATGCCTCTGACTAAAAGCATGATTTAGATTAGTCCTTTAGAAGGGCTACCCAGAGCTTGCTCCAGGTCTATCATACTCCTACCCCAGTGTTTGACTTGGGGATTGCTCCAACTTATCTAATTCCATGCCAAACTCCCATTTTCCATTTCTTAGCTTTGCATGTGCACCATTTACTCTTTTTTAGTTTTCGACTCTAATTTAAATATTCATATATCAAAAAAAAGTTTCTTGAACACTCACAAGAATGTTGTCATGTCTTAAGCAACCATTCATGCATGTACATTAAAAACAAACATATAAACAATACAAGATTAAGCATATTAAGCCATTCAAACAATTCAACAAACATCTAAACCACATATACAAGCATATATGATCCTAATACATATTAAATCACTAAAATGTCATTCTAGTTTCATACATACTAGTTTCATAATAGTTTCATAACAGTTTTAATCAACCTAACTATATACATGTGCTGCTATCATACCAAAAACCAGTGCTCCTGCTTGAATTCTTCACAAACATTTATCTACCCGTAAACAATAATAATCATGTTACTAAATATTTGTGAGGTGAAGGCATCAAAGATCAAAAATGGAAAAATATAGAAGTCCTTAGACTATAATACTTCAAACAAATATGCCTCTGCGTATTAACCACTTATGTGAGCACATTGTAATCGTCCAACAACTTTTACATCATATTTGTGAAGTCGGTGCACTAGACTTGCCATACGACAACCATCCTCTTCAACCATGCACTCCATTCAAAACAGCAAGTTCACCTGATAACATCGCCATTTCCTTCCTTCATTCCCTCTACCTGTACACTACTTGTTCACACCAACTTCTAACACAACACAGTCAACTTATCCACCAAAACTTCCTCACAATCATATTTGATACAAACTTCCGACCATACCCACAACTCGTCCCACAACACAACCAAAAAAAATTCGAACCTGCCAAACAACTCGTTCATCTTCCCTTTTCTTCATCACTTGTACAATCGAACCACCGTGCTTCTGAAACCTAACCGCAACTCCTCTGATCACTCAACAGACCTACTGCAACCTAACCTTTCGTGCATTGCGTATCTCTACAGTTCAGTACAAATGCACTTCGACCACACTTCAATCATCTCCACACTTCGACCACTCAGCAATCTCCCCTTCAATCTTCCAGTCACTCCTCTTTAACACTTGCTTCATATACCACCCTACATCCAAACAACACACTGCCAACATATCAACACCAAACTCTTGAATACAAACTCTAACTCCACAACATATCCAAATCCGACAATAGCCAAACTGTCGACCATCTCAACTTCATCAAAACTCCACCATAAAACTGCTAACATCCCCGACAGTTCCCCGACTTCTGGATCATCACCGCCAAAACTTCCTCCTCCCTATAACCTCACCCAAACCTGATAACAACCATCATCACAACTTCCTCAAACTACCACTCCAACACCAAGTCAAAATCATTCCTTCCTCAATCACAAACAATACAACCCTCCCTATCCCTTAAACAACCTACCACCAATATCACCCTTACTTCTAAAAACTTCACCTTCACTTGAACTGTTACACCTTCAAACTGCTTCAGTTCAAACAACCTCGGTCATTATAGTTATGTCTACTACAAGCATCACTTCCCTACTTCAACACAGTTTCCATCAACTGCCTTGCAACAACCCCTCTGCATTCATAGTATAGAAAAAAATCCACAATATGCCAAGTTAAAATTAAAGACAAGTTGACAGTCCTGCCACCGTTTGACCTAAACCGTACCACCCCCCCCCCCACTGAATTTTAGCCTAACTCCATCAACAACCTCAGCCAAACTGACAACATTCAATCACCAATTCAATCACTTTCTAGCTCTATGCCAATATTTATTGAGTAATATAACTAATTTTTATAGTCGATTATCTAGGAATATTGTCAGGGTATTAGAATCAAAGTTTGAAAACATTTATGATGAACAAGTTATATACCTTTCAGTTTGTTTTCAGAATGACTTTTTCCATTGGCCAAGCTATGGGAACGCCAAGTGCATCTTCCATGCACGTCAACGCCGATGTTGGTCTCCATAGCTCTTCATTTGCATCTCTCACAATATCAACCCAAAATTTTACAGCATTAAGTCCCAATGGACGACAATGGACCGGCGTTATCGGATCAGTTGATGCAACAGTTCCTTCAGCCACTACGTTTGTTCCACCCAAATCGATCAACTGGCTGTAACGATCGAGATTTTTCTTTGCCGAAAAACCGAACCGTTAGGGTTTAAGAAGAAGAAAGAGGTAGAAGAAGAGAAGAAAAGAGAGAAGAAACAGAAACAACAACAGAACAGGAAAACAATATCAGAATCTCACAATCGCAGCGGAACAACATATAATAGATAAATGAATATTCATTAAAACAAAAGAACTATACATTTTATACATTACATCACATTACATTACAATAATCAGAGTGTACAACAAAACAGCGGAAAATAAATACTACAATAGTAATATACAACGCTATCCAAGCTCGCCTCCAAATCTGCACAGCAATCTCCCGAATCCAGAATAACCTGATAACCTAACTCTAGACTGCCCGTGTGGAAAATAGTGGGCACCCAGAGTTTAGGAAGGAAACAATAAACTCCAGGTCAGTCATGGGACTGGTGTGAGAACTCAAAACAGTTTATCTTTAAACAAGCAACAAGAAAATTTAAATTTTGAAATCCGCAATGCTTTTTGGAAAATGAAACTACCATAAGGCCTCCCGCACACACACACACAATGCAAACGCAGAATCGGAGGAGATTTCTCCTTATGATAGTCAAAGATGCTTACTACGCAAAAATCAAATCATTTTTGATATTATTATTAGTGCATAGTGTAGAAAACAATTTCGAAAGTAGAATATAAATCCTAGCCAGCATAGACATTCCGAACTATGCCTACTATAGCTACCATCCAAACAGTGGGGCGCCACCATAAGTGAATGGCAGGTTATACAACTAAAACCGTATAGGGCGCGTATTGTTTTGATTGGATTTCTAATAAATGGTCAGGCTAAGGAGCTTCCTACTGCCACATGGGATCGCCTCTGGTGGGACGTCCCGAGAAACTAACGTTACGGTTAGATCTCTGCCAACACAAGGCCGGGTTACCTCTGTAACTAGGTAACTACTACACGAATATGTCATCCCCCGGTCCTTTGGGACCTTTATCCGAGCGCTCGATTCCAACAACACCACACAGTAATAGATATAGTGTATCAACATGAGTAAGTATCTGGGCTCCATACCATGATACCACCCTTTTCCAGAAGGAAATGACATACCCTAAAGGGCGCGACCCTCATAACCTTGCCGCATATTCCTGTTTCGACCATTTCCGAGGAGTGAGGTCTGACGAAGTCTCGTCCACAAAGCTACGCTTTGTGCAACAAAGCCATGCTTTGGGTCAACAGATGACCAAATCAATGATCACAAAGATAAATGATCAAACAAATGATCATATCACAAATGACCAACCAATGATCATCACACAGCAGCACTCAGCATGTCACATTACCAGATTGGGAATATATCGCTGATAACCTTCAACTACATAACCTCTGAGCTCGTACGTCTCAGAGAAGGGTGTTAAGCTAAGAGAATAAATTCTCCGCCACCAACAGAAATGTATTTGAAAGAAATCTGCTTTATATCTCAAAATGTAATGTCAGACACGTAACCATACAAGTCTGTTCCGGGTTCGAACAGAACCGAAGGCACTTCCAAAGAAGCCCTTGTAAATCCGGGTATTCACAATCCCGATAAAAAATTCCCATCACAAAGGAAATCTCCATATCGTAGCTAACGATGCAGAGACAATCGATAGGTCATCCTATCGTTTTCACAAATACCCGATTTTCAACACCGGTCTTCAAATGCTATCCATAACGACGTATCACATATTCGGAATGAGATATACGACACAAAGGTCCTCTCCCGGCTAAACCGAATAGCGAGCGCTTATTTTAAAAAATAAGTGTAGCATTCAATCTCAAACAAATACCATTCAAGGGTAAATACTGATAGTCGGTTATTTAACTATCAATAAAGATGCGCCACATCATCAGATTCCAAATAATTTTCCAAAATTATTTAATCCCCAAAAAATATCTTTATAAGATATATATACATTTCCCAAATAATTGCCCAAATTATTTGTTTTACCAAAATATCCTTATAAGATATAATTTCCACACTTCAACCATTTGAAAACCAATTTCAAATTACTTTACATCATTTATACCCTTTGAAAACAAATTTCAAATCATTAAATAAATCTTTACCGATTTATTTTAAACTTACGTTCCAAATTCGTAAATTCATTTCCATACTTCAAAATAAACCAATATTTATTTTTAAACAAATTTCCCTTCCTTTTATAAACTCCATAGTGAATTTCAAATTTCCAAATATCTACCTATATACGATTTTCAAATCGATTTCAAATTATTCACTTTCAATTTACCTTTAAAAGATAAATTCTCAAAAACGTTCCATTTCATATTGGAAAGCATTTCCATACTTATTTAAAAATAAGTAATTTACAAATTCTATTTATTTTCAACAATTTGAAAATATTCAACATACTCAAACCATAGTTAAGTATGTATTTCATTCTTTTAAGGAAAACATTCTTTTATTCACTTTTATTTGGGTTAAAACGAATGTTGCTTAAAGCATCGTTACGACAACCCAAAATCACTAGTATAGGGATTCGAAATAAAAATAGATACATAAATCCCAATACTATACAAAATATTTCCTTTTGGAAACCATTTACTATAACAACGGTGTTATAGTCCACCATTTCCCTGTTTCCTCGAAACCGCCTATTTCAACGATGAATGTTGAAATCTACGTATTCATTTCCTTCTATTTCTCGAAAACGTCTATTTCAATGATAAATGTTGAAATCTATGGTTTCGATACTTAATGCATTTTAAAGCATCTTTAAATCGTTTCAAATTCCATTTAAAACATTCCTTTCCCAAAACATGTCCATTTAATATAATAATATATTCACCGTTCAAAATAGTGAATATAACTTCTTTAACAAATTCTATATTCAATTTATCAAATTCCATTTATTTCCGAATTTATAACAATGTTTATAAATTCCATTTCTATTTATAAACTTCAATTTACCAATCTCTTTTATTAAATCCAATTCAATTTATATAACCCAATTATAAACCAAAATCTACATTATAAGTTGAATACTTATAATATTATTTATTTACCAAATCGTTCCTTTGAACTTCACAAAATTTTAATCTTATTACTTATAAGATTTCTTTATATATTTTCTTTCAATTCCAACTTATAAAAAAATTTCTTTTATTAACTGTTTCTATCAGTATCCCATTTAAATGCCCAAAAGCCAGTTTATAAGTTAATTTCCTATAAAACTTTTATTTTCAACATCTATTCATTTGATAACTTTCACAACTTATAAATCTATAAATTTTAATGAAATTCATTTTATACATCAACTCAACACTTTATAAACCCGTTTCAGAATTCCCATAAATTTAATTCACAAATATCCATTTATAAAATCTTTTATATAAACCGATAATAAAATTTATCCAAAATCCCAATTTAACTATTTTATAAAAATCTATGTATTTTAAAAATTACCTTTCTGTTATATTTCATAAAAATATTAATTCTTATAACATAAAATTTTATACGTTCATTTATTTTAAAATGAATCAATCCAAAAGTTTAATAAAACGTATACTTTGGAAAATCACTTTAAAAACCCTTTTTAAATTCAAAATCGTTATTTTTAACTTTACAAATGAATCCGATGATACAGCAGCATCAAATGGTCAATCACGGGAATAAACATCATATATCGATATGATAGTTAACAATCAACACAATATTTATAAACAAATAAATATTTGCGAGGAATCCAGTTGGATCCCTCCAACCTGTTTCCCTGCATCCACAGACATTAGCACAATACCAATTCCACTTCAAGGAGGAATATCGCGATATATGGGATTTTATAAAATATTATATCCGCTTAATAGGCGGCGCAATAGGGTCTCATCCGCTATACAATGCGGGAAATCAATCAACTGCAATATATACATATGCCAATATATATATATTGCTATATATAGATATATCCTAAAATATCTAATATCACAATCAGGCAAACAATCAATCAATCAGCAAATTTTAAATATAACTATTAAAAATTTAAATAACCCTTTTTAAGTGAGAAGTTCTCACCTTAGCTTTTTAATTGCAATCCATTTCCAATTCCGGCTTGATCTCATCATTTTAGACCTTGTATACACAATTTTTTGCAATTTATTAATATTCGAACAATCTGTTGCTATTTAATTTATTATTAATTTATTTTAAATAAATAACTTTTACTTAAAAATAAATCCTTTAATAACTAAATAATTAGTTAAGTTAATTAAATAAGTTCATCACCCTAATTCATTTCTTTAAAATAATCCAGTAAACGAAAACATGTGTATATAATATACTTATATTATAAAATTTTCTCAAACAGTAATTCCTATATTTTCAAAGTTTTATATATATATATATATATATATATATATATATATATATATATACACACACTTTCCGGTCATTTATACATTTTTAAGTTTCACGGGTATAAGTGTATATATATTTCTTCGGCAAATAACAAACTCCTTTTTTTCCTTCAATATGTTTGTATGTATTTTCAAATTGAGTAAATCAGAAAATAAACAAATTATCTTACAGAACACTGTCGAACACAGATCGAAATTCTAGCCTCTTTCCACTTGCTCGAGGAATCGCAACATCCTATCCACATCGTCCCTCCTCCACTGCAAAGCTCGACCGCGACAAGCCCTAAATCGAGTTTCCTCTCACGGTCGTGCCGCCCCCGCGTGATGCTCAACATCACATCTCGCTGCCACACGCGAAACCCTGGCCATGCCGCAACCACCACACCCAACGCCACGACCCACTGATCTTCACTCGAACCCCACATGCTCTCGCCGCTGCCGCCGCCTGCTGTTGCCATGCCGCGACCTCGCCTAGTCGCCGCCGCAACCCGAAATCACGAGCTCGATCTCGTCTCCATCTGATTTCAAAAAGGAAGGAGGGAATAGAAGGGGACTCGTGGTTTGACTTTAAGGCAGAGGAGGGAGACGGCTGCCATTTTTATCGAGGGAATAGGAAGTCGATTTTTTTTGTTTCCATCGGCCATTTTTCTTTTTATATTCGAATTCAATTTTAAAGAAGATTATCTCGGCTTTGATTTTAAAAATGAATGAAAGCGGCCATTATTCCTTCTGAATTGCTCGCGTAATAAAAGGAGACGAAGGGGACAAACGTACGTGATTAACAGAGGGTAGGTCTGCTTGAACAGCATAGGGTGGCTTTGAAATGACAATGGCTGATATTGACTAATTTAAATTTTAAATTTAAATCGAATTCGTTCTAAAATTTCTATGCGTTTCCTCACCGTGTGTCCACACAACAATTCCGAAAAATACGAAATTTGAAATCCGGCAATAATTCAATATTCCGGACCCAATGGAACTGGTTTCGTTCAACTCTGAGACTGTTCAAAAATTGGCTATTTTTCAGTCGATAATTAAATATTAAAATATTCAATTTCTACAAATCATCTCAAAATTCAGTTTTAAAAGTTATAAAACATTTCTATAACTTTAAATGATATTACAAAATTTTCCAAATCATTTTCAATCTTATTTAACCCAAAATTAAATTATTTCTGGAATTTCACTATTATATTATCGATTTAATTGACCAATTAAATCCAAATATTCGACAAATAAATTGTTCGACTTAAAAATTCCACTTATTGATATTCAAAATTAATTAAATATCCAAATTTAAATTATCAAAAATTCTGGGTCGTTACAATCTTCCCCCCTTAAAAGAATTTCGTCCCGAAATTGCAAGTTAAGGAGAATGATCCTAAACCATTTATTATTTTTCACAATTCAAATAGTTTTATCAACTTTCTAACACAAATCTTTTTATTAAAGATTCATTATCATTTCAATTAGCGTTCAAACTTCAATTATAAATTTCGAAGAACATTGTTTACCTCACAATTCAAATTTAAATTCAAATTCAAATTTCAAATTTTCAAAATTTCTCAAAAATTTTCTAACACCCTAATTTTTCGAAAAATTTCGCCAGCGTCTCCTTTGCGCGGCTCGATCGGTACGACTACAAAATGGCACCACGGCCCCTCAGAATCAAAAAGAAAAGAGAAAGCCAAGTGGCTGGAGAAGAAAATCATCAAATTTCATACTGAAATTCAAATACGTACCTTTTTGTCGAGCAATTCAATTTTATCTTTGAAATCAAAATCCAAATTCCATTTCCTTTAATATACCTGTATAACCTGCTAGCCATAATATCCAATTCCAACATTCAAATATCATTTTGCACATTTCATTACAAAATATTCAATATATGCTTCTTATACATTTTTACTTCACTATTGAAGTTACATATTTATTCTCATTCAATTTTTTCATTTCAATTCAATTCCATTCAATTTCATTTGAATTCAATTCACAATTTCAATTATATTTGAATTCAGTTTAACTTCTATTCTGAATATTGAGTTTTATCATCTATCTTTCATTCACAACTGCACTATTTTAAATTAGTTCCCATTACTAATTCATAACAAATTCCTATTCACTTTATTCAAATTTGTTTCCAACATTCAGTTTTAATTCCATATTTATTCTTTTGTTCATTCCCAAAATTTATTTTCAATTTTTCTATTTTGGTTTATAACCACTTATACTAAACTGGATTTCAATATTCCATATGAATTTAATTCATTTATTTCCATTAGTTTCGCTTACTAATTTTAGTTTACTACTTCACTTTATTTATCAAATCCAAATTCAATTCTATTCCATTTGCTTACAAAATCGAAATGAATTCCAACTTTCAATTTAACTTTAGTTTAACTGCAATTGTAAATTTATTCATTCATTCACAATTTATTTTCATAATTCAATACTCAATTCCAATTCATTTTGATTATTCCAAATTTATTTTCAACTTAATAAATTTTCTTTAAGTAATCATTTCACTTAGCCTCCTTAGACCTTTCTTCAATTTTACTTTATTCAGATTTATTCACTTATACTTACTTAATTTAACTCTATTCCTTAAGTTAAATTTATCCTATCAAAATTCAAATTGTATAAGTTATCAACTTATTTATTATTCCCATAAATATTTTAAATAGGATTCCAGAGTCTTTCAGCTTTTCTAAAACCAAATCCAAATTTTCCAAACAACCTTCATTTAAAATATTTGCAGCAATTCCTCTTTTGGAAACCCGAAAATGAACATCGATAATGCTGCAGTCATTACCGAGGCTATTTTCCAGCGACCGAAAAGAGTTTAGAGCCTTTCATTCCTTCAAAATACTTTTCAAAACCTTTGAAAATCATTTTCAAATCAAAAAGGAATTTAATTTCTAAAATTTCCAAATTCTTTCAAAAACATTTCCAAAACTTCTCTGGAATTCTATTTCCAATTATAAATCACATTTATAATTTTCATTCTTAAACTTCATTTGTATATGGTTTTTATTTTCTTATTTTTGAAGTTATGATTTCAATTTCTTATTCAATTTCAATGGTAATAGTTTTAATGTTATCAATTCCTAACATCCAAGCATCCATATACTATAATAATTTACAGAAAACCATTCCTTTTATATACGAAAATAGTTTGGGCAAAATTATTTCATTTACCCGATTTTTAAAACAATACTGTGTCAGTTTATCTTGTTTAAGAGTTTAGAAACCCCTATCGACACAGTTAGCTAGACTGCACCGACCAGAATCTATAAGCAATCAACCGATAAGTCAACACAATACAAAACAATTTTATATTCACTAACAAATACGCGCTCATATCTATTATTACACTCAAACTCATTCTAGAGTACTACTGACTCCATCTCTAATGAGTAACACCCAACAGAGCCATGGTTGTCGCTTAACCATATGCTCTGATACCAAATGTAACGATCGAGATTTTTCGTTGCCGAAAAACCGAACCGTTAGGGTTTAAGAAGAAGAAAGAGGTAGAAGAAGAGAAGAAAAGAGAGAAGAAATAGAAACAACAACAGAACAGGAAAACAATATCATAATCTCACAATTGCAGCGGAACAACATATAATAGATAAATGAATATTCATTAAAACAAAAGAACTATACATTTTATACATTACATCACATTACATTACAATAATCAGAGTGTACAACAAAATAGCGGAAAATAAATACTACAATAGTAATATACAACGCTATCCAAGCTCGCCTCCAAATCTGCACAGCAATCTCCCGAATCCAGAATAACCTGATAACCTAACTCTAGACTGCCCATGTGGAAAATAGTGGGCACCCAGAGTTTAGGAAGGAAACAATAAACTCCAGGTCAGTCATGGGACTGGTGTGAGAACTCAAAATAGTTTATCTTTAAACAAGCAACAAGAAAATTTAAATTTTGAAATCCGCAATGCTTTTTGGAAAATGAAACTACCAGAAGGCCTCCCACACACACACACAATGCAAACGCAGAATCGGAGGAGATTTCTCCTTATGATAGTCAAAGATGCTTACTACGCAAAAATCAAATCATTTTTGATATTATTATTAGTGCATAGTGTAGAAAACAATTTCGAAAGTAGAATATAAATCCTAGCCAGCATAGACATTCCGAACTATGCCTACTATAGCTACCATCCAAACAGTGGGGCGCCACCATAAGTGAATGGCAGGTTATACAACTAAAACCGTACAGGGCACGTATTGTTTTGATTGGATTTCCAACAAATGGTCAGGCTAAGGAACTTCCTACTGCCACATGGGATCGCCTCTGGCGGGACGTCCCGAGAAACTAACGTTACGGTTAGATCTCTGCCAACACAAGGCCGGGTTACCTCTGTAACTAGGTAACTACTACACGAATATGTCATCCCCCGGTCCTTTGGGACCTTTATCCGAGCGCTCGATTCCAACAACACCACACAGTAATAGATATAGTGTATCAACATGAGTAAGTATCTGGGCTCCATACCATGATACCACCCTTTTCCAGAAGGAAATGACATACCCTAAAGGGCGCGACCCTCATAACCTTGCCGCATATTCCTGTTTCGACCATTTCCGAGGAGTGAGGTCTGACGAAGTCTCGTCCACAAAGCTACGCTTTGTGCAACAAAGCCATGCTTTGGGTCAACAGATGACCAAAGCAATGATCACAAAGATAAATGATCAAACAAATGATCATATCACAAATGACCAACCAATGATCATCACACAGCAGCACTCGGCATGTCACATTACCAGATTGGGAATATATCGCTGATAACCTTCAACTACATAACCTCTGAGCTCGTACGTCTCAGAGAAGGGTGTTAAGCTAAGAGAATAAATTCTCCGCCACCAACAGAAATGTATTTGAAAGAAATCTGCTTTATATCTCAAAATGTAATGTCAGACACGTAACCATACAAGTCTGTTCCGGGTTCGAACAGAACCGAAGGCACTTCCAAAGAAGCGCTTGTAAATCCGGGTATTAACAATCCCGATAAAAATTTCCCATCACAAAGGAAATCTCCATATCGTAGCTCACGATGCAGAGACAATCGATAGGTCATCCTATCGTTTTCACAAATACCCGGCTTTCAACACCGGTCTTCAAATGCTATCTATACCGACGTATCACATATTCGGAATGGGATATACGACACAAAGGTCCTCTCCCGGCTAAACTGAATAGCGAGCGCTTATTTTAAAAAATAAGTGTAGCATTCAATCTCAAACAAATACCATTCAAGGGTAAATACTGATAGTCGGTTATTTAACTATCAATAAAGATGCGCCACATCATCAGATTCCAAATAATTTTCCAAAATTATTTAATCCCCAAAAAAAATATCTTTATAAGATATATATACATTTTCCAAATAATTGCCCAAATTATTTGTTTTACCAAAATATCCTTATAAGATATAATTTCCACACTTCAACCATTTGAAAACCAATTTCAAATTACTTTACATCATTTATACCCTTTGAAAACAAATTTCAAATCATTAAATAAATCTTTACCGATTAATTTTAAACTTACGTTCCAAATTCGTAAATTCATTTCCATACTTCAAAATAAACCAATATTTATTTTTAAACAAATTTCCCTTCCTTTTATAAACTCCATAGTGAATTTCAAATTTCCAAATATCTACCGATATACGATTTTCAAATCGATTTCAAATTATTCACTTTCAATTTACCTTTAAAAGATAAATTCTCAAAAACGTTCCATTTCATATTGGAAAGCATTTCCATACTTATTTAAAAATAAGTAATTTACAAATTCTATTTATTTTCAACAATTTGAAAATATTCAACATACTCAAACCATAGTTAAGTATGTATTTCATTCTTTTAAGGAAAACATTCTTTTATTCACTTTTATTTGGGTTAAAACGAATGTTGCTTAAAACATCGTTACGACAACCCAAAATCACTAGTATAGGGATTCGAAATAAAAATAGATACATAAATCCCAATACTATACAAAATATTGCCTTTTGGAAACCATTTACTATAACAACGGTGTTATAGTCCACCATTTCCCTGTTTCCTCGAAACCGCCTATTTCAACGATGAATGTTGAAATCTACGTATTCATTTCCTTCTATTTCTCGAAAACGTCTATTTCAACGATAAATGTTGAAATCTATGGTTTCGATACTTAATGCATTTTAAAGCATCTTTAAATCGTTTTAAATTCCATTTAAAACATTCCTTTCCCAAAACATGTCCATTTAATATAATAATATATTCACCGTTCAAAATAGTGAATATAACTTCTTTAACAAATTCTATATTCAATTTATCAAATTCCATTTATTTCCGAATTTATAACAATGTTTATAAATTCCATTTCTATTTATAAACTTCAATTTACCAATCTCTTTTATTAAATCCAATTCAATTTATATAACCCGATTATAAACCAAAATCTACATTATAAGTTGAATACTTATAATATTATTTATTTACCAAATCGTTCCTTTGAACTTCACAAAATTTTAATCTTATTACTTATAAGATTTCTTTATATATTTTCTTTCAATTCCAACTTATAAAAAAAATTCTTTTATTAACTGTTTCTATCACTATCCCATTTAAATGCCCAAAAGCCAGTTTATAAGTTAATTTCCTATAAAACTTTTATTTTCAACATCTATTCATTTGATAACTTTCATAACTTCTAAATCTATAAATTTTAATAAAATTCATTGTATACATCAACTCAACACTTTATAAACCCGTTTCAGAATTCCAATAAATTTAATTCACAAATATCCATTTATAAAATCTTTTATATAAACCGATAATAAAATTGATCCAAAATCCCAATTTAACTATTTTATAAAAATCTACGTATTTTAAAAATTACCTTTCTGTTATATTTCATAAAAATATTAATTCTTATAACATAAAATTTTATACGTTCATTTATTTTAAAATGAATCAATCCAAAAGTTTAATAAAACGTATACTTTGGAAAATCACTTTAAAAACCCTTTTTAAATTCAAAATCGTTATTTTTAACTTTACAAATGAATCCGATGATACAACAGCATCAAATGGTCAATCACGGGAATAAACATCATATATCGATATGATAGTTAACAATCAACACAATATTTATAAACAAATAAATATTTGCGAGGAATCCAGTTGGATCCCTCCAACCTGTTTCCCTGCATCCACAGACATTAGCACAATACCAATTCCACTTCAAGGTGGAATATCGCGGTATATGGGATTTTATAAAATATTATATCCGCTTAATAGGCGGCGCAATAGGGTCTCATCCGCTATACAATGCGGGAAATCAATCAACTGCAATATATACATATGCCAATATATATATATATATATATATATATTGCTATATATAGATATATCCTAAAATATCTAATATCACAATCAGGCAAACAATCAATCAATCAGCAAATTTTAAATATAACTATTAAAAATTTAAATAACCCTTTTTGAGTGAGAAGTTCTCACCTTAGCTTTTTAATTGCAATCCATTTCCAATTCCGGCTTGATCTCATCATTTTAGACCTTGTATACACAATTTTTTGCAATTTATTAATATTCGAACAATCTGTTGCTATTTAATTTATTATTAATTTATTTTAAATAAATAACTTTTACTTAAAAATAAATCCTTTAATAACTAAACAATTAGTTAAGTTAATTAAATAAGTTCATCACCCTAATTCATTTCTTTAAAATAATCCAGTAAACGAAAACATGTGTATATAATATGCTTATATTATAAATTTTTCTCAAACAGTAATTCCTATATTTTCAAAGTTTTATATATATATATATATATATATATATATATACACACTTTCCGGTCATTTATACATTTTTAAGTTTCACGGGTATAAGTGTATATATATTTCTTCGGCAAATAACAAACTCCTTTTTTTCCTTCAATCTGTTTGTATGTATTTTCAAATTGAGTAAATCAGAAAATAAACAAATTACCTTACAGAACACTGTCGAACGCAGATCGAAATTCTATCCTCTTTCCACCTGCTCGAGGAATCGCAACATCCTATCCACATCGTCCCTCCTCCACTGCAAAGCTCGACCGCGACAAGCCCTAAATCGAGTTTCCTTTCACGGTCGCACCGCCCCCGCGTGATGCTCAACATCACATCGCGCTGCCACACGTGAAACCCTGGTCATGCCGCAGCCACCACACCCAACGCCACGACCCACTGATCTTCACTCGAACCCCACATGCTCTCGCCGCTGCCGCCGCCTGCTGTTGCCATGCCGCGACCTCGCCTAGTCGCCGCCGCAACCCGAAATCACGAGCTCGATCTCGTCTCCATCTGATTTCAAAAGGGAATGAGGGAATAGAAGGGGACTCGTGGTTTGACTTTAAGGCAGAGGAGGGAGACGGCTGCCATTTTTATCGAGGGAATAGGAAGTCGATTTTTTTTGTTTCCATCGGCCATTTTTCTTTTTCTATTCGAATTCAATTTTGAAGAAGATTATCTCGGCTTTGATTTTAAAAATGAATGAAAGCGGCCATTATTCCTTCTGAATTGCTCGCGTAATAAAAGGAGACGAAGGGGACAAATGTACGTGATTAACAGAGGGTAGGTCTGCTTGAACAGCATAGGGTGGCTTTGAAATGACAATGGCTGATATTGACCAATTTAAAATTTAAATTTAAATCGAATTCGTTCTAAAATTTCTATGCGTTTCCTCACCGCGTGTCCACACAACAATTCCGAAAAATACGAAATATGAAATCCGGCAATAATTCAATATTCCGGACCCAATGGAACTGGTTTCGTTCAACTCTGAGACTGTTCAAAAATTGGCTATTTTTCAATCGATAATTAAATATTAAAATATTCAATTTCTACAAATCATCTCAAAATTCAGTTTTAAAAGTTATAAAACATTTCTATAACTTTAATATGATATTACAAAATTTTCCAAATCATTTTCAATCTTATTTAACCCAAAATTAAATTATTTCTGGAATTTCACTATTATATTATCGATTTAGTTGACCAATTAAATCCAAATATTCGATAAATAAATTGTTCGACTTAAAAATTCCACTTATTGATATTCAAAATTAATTAAATATCCAAATTTAAATTATCAAAAATTCTGGGTCGTTACACTGGCATTTGCTATCTTTTGTCCACTTTGCAATTGGCTGGAAAAAAAGAGATTATTATGCAGAATATATACATACACATAATAAATAAACTTTCATACACAGGTAATTTCTTCAATTTTGAAAATTAACACTTACATGCTCTGATTTCTTCATGACCACGTGTAGATTTCATGGGAGAAGTCGCATAATTTACACTGTCATTTACATTTTCTTTATCAACTTCAACTTTTGATTTTGGCCATGCTACTTTCCTACCAACTACATGTCCAATGCACGACATATCACATGTGGGTCGCCACAAATAAGCATCTTTATTTATTACTTTGTCGACCGAAATCACAACGGCAGACGGACCGAGCGGAATACCATTAACAACATATTGTGGCTCTTTGGAGTAGACTCTTCCTTCGGCAACTACCCCTTCACTCTCATTCCAACCATAAATCTTGCATTTGTCGTCTTGGACAGTGCTGTTACTCTAAAAATGAGAAGTGTAATTTTAACAAACAAATAAATATAAAGATGGTTTATTTTAACAAACAAATAAATTTCTACTTAGCAAATTACTTAGCAAATCATTCACGGGTTATAAAATGAGAAGTGTAATTTTAACAAACAAATAAATATAAAGATGGTTTATTTTAACAAACAAATAAATTTCTACTTAGAAAATTACTTAGCAATTCATTCACAGGTTATAAAATGAGAAGTGTAATTCCAACCATAATATTGTGGACAATGTTGTTAATATAAAAAAATTATTCAAATTTTTATTAAGATTTTAACAAACAAATAAATATACAAATGGATTAATTTGGGTACTAATATCTAAAAACTAAAACTAAAACTTTAGTATGTTTCAATGAGAAGTGTAATTCAACAGTTTAGGATGAGAAGTGTAAAATTTACCGTACTGACGTCGTTCAAATTTACTCGCAGCACCATCTTAATGCAAGTTGATGGCTAAGCTACTACCTTATTCACGGCGTCTGCTAATACTGTCATTTTAGTTATAGGCCTCCATAAATAAGTATCTGGTTTGTCCACGATATATACTCACATCATTTGGTCCAAGATGAATGCCATTGACAACCGCAGTTGGGTCCCTGGACAACACCCTCCCATTGGCAACAACTTCACAGTTTCCTTCCCAATTCAACATCGAACATATGACGTCAATGCTCAGCAATTATTCAACCAAAAATTATAGCAATCACTGGATCAAAATTTAAAATCTAAATGTTATTTCTTGAGTAATATAATTATTATTTTTACCAATTCAGATGTGCTCCTTTTCGAATTTTCTACAACCTGCAGCAAAGCTCTAATATCAGGATATTTTAATCTTAAAAGCACTCAATTAAATGTAATGTAGGCATTTAATTGACTATCGAAAACTATTAAATGGACTTTGATCAGTTAATGTATTTTACAGCTATAAATGATGGGATGAAATTAATATGGCTACCGAAACCAGCAAGTGAAAAAAATAAAATTGAGTTGCTAAAATTAAAATGACCATACTTAAAATGGCAGAGAACATATAATAAGTTTGTGAGAGAGAATAAATTTGTTCTTTTTAGTATTTTAAATTATATGGCGCTTTGAATTTTTTATTTTACATATATAAATTACTTTTAATAGTTTACCTTCTGGTTCATCAGAACCTGCAGCATACTCTTCATTTCTGCTATTTCCTCTCGACACTGCGATACTTGTTTATCTTTGGACTGGGCCACAACTAGCTTGGTTAATGTGATGACCCGGAATTTGTAAGCAATATCAATTTAATAATCTATAATAAAAATCAAATTGATTTGATAATCTTTGTAACAAGATTTGAATTAATTTAATAATTCAATAAAATAAATAGTAAATTGATAGATTTTATCTTTTTAAATTAGATAAACTGTTTTATATTTACAATGTATAAAGAATAATGTATATATTGTAAATAGGTATTGTTTTCAATGAATACTGTTTTCTATAAATTTATATCTTTAGTAAAACTGAAAATTATGATTTTATTTAAAAGTTAAGCTTTTAAAAGCCATTTAATAAATAAAACATGTTTTTAAATACATAAGATAAGTATTGAAATGATTTAAAATATTTTGATTCAAGTTTAAAATTTAAATAAATAACAGTATGGTTATTTTGAGTTTCTTTTAAAAATAATGTGATGATAAATAATTTATGAATAAAGAAATAATTTCTTTTATAAGTTATTTATGGTTATTAAATATTGATATTTATAAAAATATAATAATACATTGTTTCAACAAATAAATCTTTAATAAAAATAATTGTTTTTCAAATTTAAATTGTGTAGTTATATATGTATATACATAACTTGATTTGAACTAGAATTCAAAGCTTTAAAGTTTAAAGGTATAATTGTTTTTAATTTATTTTGATTTTGAATCATTTGTATAAGTTTAATATTTATTCATTTTAAATCTATACACATGTAAATGAATGCATGCTAATAAATTAACTAAAACTATCTTATTAAACATCTAACTTTAATATACAAGTTAACTAAATGTTTAGCTTATTAACAATTAATACAAGTGTATGAATATTAAGACACCATTTAACACATGTTAGCAAATAAACTAAGGAATTGACAATTGTTAAAATGTAAGACAAGTGTCAAAGATTTAATTAGCATTTTTTTTTCTTTTGATTTTATTTTTAATGATTTCAGTTTTTTTTATAAACAAAACTCCTTCCATTTTATTTCTTTTGAAATCAAAAACTAAGAAGAAAAAATGGAAAAAAATTTCTGAAATCATTCCCAAAACCCACTTCATAAAACTGAACAAAATTTGCATGCAAATCCTTCTTACAAATTGAAACAAAATCATATTCCAAGTCTCAATTCAACAGAAAACAAATCTGCAATCAAAACCCTATTCATTTTCAAGCAAACCTGTAACTATTTCAAGCATGCAAGAATTCAGTCAAGCCTCTCAGTTTTTAACTCAAGCAAACCTGTAGCCTGCATTTCATTTAAAAATTTGGGGTTTCAAGGCATCTGTATTCTTCTTCAACTAAGCAACAGCAGTTTTAAGACTTAGAGATTAGTAGCAACTCTAAGGCATTTCAACACCAAAATTTTCAAAGAAGCAAGCAAATCTAAGCATGCAAGCCAAACTGTTTCAGACATGCATTTTATTTTAAAAATCTGGATTCAAGTAGCATGCATGCAAGAATTCTGTAACAAGCACTAGTTTTTCAGTTGCATTTCTCTGCTCTGCATCAGGAATCTGGTGAGTAACATTCTGTTTTAAAAGTTTAAATTTTTAAATAAGTTGCATGATTAAAACTCTGTGACAAAATGTGGTGAATGTGTACTTGAATACATTATGCTGTGACTATGTATGTTTGTGATTTCTAAAAGTTTTTCTCTGATTCTATATAGATCATGAGTTCAGATTCTTGTTCTATAATCCAAGCAAATAGTTTTACCCCTCTGATTCAATTTAGATATAATCAAACTTATTTGTTTAAGATAAGTTTAGTTTAAAATTTTAGTTAAATTAAAATAACCTGTAGACATCTCGGTAAACCAGAGTTTGGTTAATTAAGTTTTAAAATGTGTAAATTCATATTGAACAAATTATGAATTCAGTATTAGGAATTAAATAGCTAGATCAAACTTGATTTTAAGAACAAATTAGGATTTTTAGTGGAAGGGTTGTGGTGCTATCCTGTATTGAACTGTATAAGGGGAATTGGGTTTTTGTGTGATCTAGGAAATTTGAGGTGTCGGGATTCATCTGGGAGATGGAGGAGTTGTCGTTGTTGTCAAGAAAAATACTAGGTGGCGTTGTAATTCAACGAGGTGGTTGCGGTGACGGAATTTCTGAAAGAACCCTAGTTTAGGATGGGTGGGTTGCTTGGGTCAGTTCTTCTTGTAGGAGTGATCGAGTTGTTTGAATTTCTGGGAAATGATGGAGGGTTGGTTGATGGACTCGTGGCCGGAGTTGGTGGTATACCAGTGGTCAGAAGGTGGTGGATGAGACGATGACAGGTTTGGGAGTTTGGACTGTATGTTTCAGGTTTTAAGGATTCAACTCGAATTCAAATTCGAGGTGGATAAGGGTATGGTGATGGATGTATTGGATTGGAGAGTTGAAGGTTGATGTGATGAAGCCACCGGAGGTGACTGGTGATTGCCGGAGGCACGGTGCACGTGCACCGTGCAATTTGCATTGATCTGATGTTTCTGGGTATAAAGGCATTTTAGGACCCGAAGTAGAACTCGGGTATTGTTGTGATTTACTCGAAGATAAGTGTTGGATGACTCGAAGTAAACATAGGGTTGACTCGGGTAAGTTTTATGTTACAGTTTTTTTAGAAAAACTGTCTGCAGATTTTAAAAATCTAAATCAAAATTTAAAATAAATTAGTAGTTAGATTTAAATAAGTTTAATCTGTAGAAGAGTTTTAGTTAAAGAAGTTTGAAAATCTTTTATGTTTTAAAATTTGAATGTGGTTTCAGTTTTTTTTTAGATTTAAAACCTGCATTCAAAAGGGAAAGCAAAGTTTTAACAGAGATTTAAATCTTGTTTTAAATCTAAGTTAAGCTTTAATCTAGTTGTATTAGAATTTCAAATGAGTTTGAAGTCTTATAAGTTTTTTTTTTTTTTTTTTTTTTTTTTTTCAAATTTGAAGATGTTTCAGTTTCTAAGATAAAAAAATAAAAAAAAGAAAACCTGACAGTTTTCCAAAACTTGAATTTGTATTTAAAATCTAAAACATAATTTAAACAGTGTTTTAAATTCAAATGTTAAGTTCAGTTTTCAACTAAATTTTGAACTTTCAGGTTTTAAAATAAAATTGGGATTTTTAAATAAGAGTTTCAAATCAAGGTTAAAAACAAGTTTAAATCAAGTTAAAAATCAAATGTTTTTAAATAAATAATTGATTCAAGTTTCTTGAATTTAAAATCTGGATATTTGAATAAGTTTTGAAATCTGAATGTTTTCAAACTAGTTTAAAATTTAAATTGTTTATTTTAAGTAAAATGGTTTCAAAACAAATATTTAAATTTGTTTTTCTTTTGAAATGAAATCATTATAAATGGTTTATAAAGGAAGTTAAATGATTGTTACTTGAATTTGAAGATTCAATTGGTAATGTATTTCAACTTAATTTTATTAAATTAAGTATACTAAGATTTATCTTATATAAGTTAAATTTTAAGAAATAAATGTTATTTGCATTTATTTTGAAGAATAATAAATGAAATTATTAATAAGGAATGGGTTATCTTAGAATTTATTAAGTTATTGAATATAATTAAATAAATTGGATAATTAAGGAATAACTTAGTTATTTACTTTATTTGATTAATAATTTTGAATTAGTTAGAGATAATTAAGAAGTAATTAAAGAAAAATAATTAAAGAATTAATAATAGTTAATGATGGTCATTAACTAAAGATTTTTTTTTAGAAATTAATTGATTAATAGGATTAATTTTCAATAATTAATTAAATTAATTAATTAATGATTAATAATTGTGAAATTTATTTAAGTTTAATTACTTAAATGAAAGTAATTAAGACATTAATTACTTAATGTAATTAATGAGTTTATTTGAGATTGGTTTAAATTAATTAATTAAGTTTAATTAATTTTAAACATGAGATTTGATAATTACTTGATGTAATTAATGGGATTTACTCAGTAAAGTAATTAGAGAAAATTACTGAATGTAATTAATAGATGATATTGGGATTGTGAAAATAATTTGGATTAAATTATTTTGTATAATTAATCAAGTGATTAATTAAAGAAATTAATTAAGGAATAATTAATTTGATAAGTAATTAAGGGTAGTTAATTACAGAATGAGATTAATCAAAGGTGATTAATAATTATGGATTAGGTGAGATTAATTACTGAAAGTAATTAATTTAATGAAGTAATTAATTAGGAGTCATTAATTAATATAATTAATGATGTAATTAAGATTGATTAATTAATATTAATTAATCAAAAATAAGTAATTAAGGATAATTAATTAATTGTAATTAATTAAGGTTAAATATAATTAATTATAGTTAATTAATTAATGAAGTAATTAAAGGGTAATTACTGTATTGGTTTAGGGTAATTAATTTTGTGGAATTAATTAAAGTATAATTAATCAGGATTGATTAATTAAGATGATAAATTAGAGGTTAATCATTAATTAATTGGTAATTAATTAATGATGAGGTAAGCAAAGATTTATTTTATAAGCAATTAATTTAATTCACTTTAAATTAATTAAAGATGATATAATTAATTTAATTCATTTTAAATTAATTATAGATAATATGATTATAGATCATTGCTTATGATGGTTGTTATTGGTTACTTTGAATGGTTTGAATCTCCGAGATGAGATTAGTATTGTTGATTGATATGGATGCATTGGTTGTATTATGACATTGATATGGATTGTCTTTTAATAGCGATAATGTGGATTATCTGTGTTTGATAATGATAATTATCTGTTGTGAATCTATTAATTATCTATCTGTGTGTATATAGATAAGGTTATTAAACTGTTTTAAACTTTAAAACAACTTGGACCTAAAAGACACGCTTTGGATTTCGATGAGACCGGGATCGGGTTTCCATATTTGGATATCCGAAAACCACATCGATTCCAATTAAACGATAGGTCGTTAATCCAAGTGGAGCGAGTGAAGACTCGAGGTATAAGGGCTATACGTCAGTATAACTCTGTGGGTGATTCCGTAATGAGTTTGACGGAATAGTACTTATAGATTCGAGATGGTGAATCAGAGTACAAGGGTTATCGTCGTTAACTCTGAGGGTGATTCCAAAACGAGTGTAACGAGATAATGCCTTCGGTTTCGTTCGAACCCAGAACGAACTTGTATGGATTGAATGCTTTCAGCACATCGTCAGGTGGACGATGAGCATTCTAAGATAATATGTCCTCTAAAGGTAATCGTAGCCTCAAGCCTCATCAACCGGGAATGGCTAAAACAGGGGAGGTGCAGCAAGGCTTCGTGGGTAGCACCCACTGGAGAGCAAGATTGATCCCTGTCTAGAGGTCCCTTTATATTCGGCTTAGTGGGCAGTTGGATATGCGCACCAACTGCGGGGTTGTCTTGTTCGGAACTATTCAGTAAGGAATGGGTCCGGCCTTGTGTAGCAGGGGATGAAGGGAGTAATCCTCGGTACTGTGATCTAGGCCACGTACTGTGACGGGCGGTACCCCAGTAGCCCTGCCATTGTATGGAATCCAAAATCCAATAAGTGCCAACGGTTTTGATTGTATTACCCACTTTTGTGGCTAGTAGCTGGAATTTAATGAATGTAACAATTTCGGCTATTTCATATTTACTTGAAAACCCTAGACACTATTATAATATCATAGAATTTCCTATCAAATGTTTTGGTTAGCGTAAGGTAAAAACTTTTCCATGTTTATGTGTGGGAAGTCTTACGTGATACCTTTTCTTTTCAAAGGTTTTTGAAAGTTAAGCAACTTTAACCTGTTACTCACACCAGACCCATGTCTGACCCAGAGTTTATTTTTGTTTTCATAAACTCTTGGGTACTCAAATTTTTACGAGTAGCCAAGGGAATCAGGTTTGCTTAGATGAATATTGGAGGAGCAGACGGAGCAGGAGGCTTCTGCTTTAGATAGAGTATTCCGCTGTGTGTTCTGTGTTGTCTCTGAGTTGTATTATGTTGTAAATACTAGACAGGTGTTTATAACTGTCTAGTGTGTGTTGTAGAATCTGTGTACTCTGATAGTGGTTGTAAACTATATAATATTTTATGTTATTAATATAATTTATTCGTTCCGCTGTTTAGATTCTGATGTGTTGTTCCTTCTTCTTCTCTTTCTTTCTCTTTTCTATCCCTTTCTTTCTTATTAGCGATGCAATTTCCTGGTGTATGGAAGTTGGGTCGTTACAGTGGTATCAGAGCGTTAGGTTGAGTGAATACCTTGGGTCTGGAGTGGTGTCTATATTGAGAGAGCGTATTTGTAATTTTATATATATTTATATATTTATATATATTTATCTATTTCTATCTATCTGTTGGGTTACCTGTTCAGGTTTTCCAATATAGGTTATAAAGATAGATAAGGTAGTAGTGTTTGTAACACGATTACTACCATTGGTTGGAGTCTGATGTTTAAGGTTGGAAGTGTATGTGTCGAGACTGTAGACCTAATACCGTCTCGAGTAAGCTTTGTTATGTTGAAGTATTTCATCGATCTCTGAAGGAAACCTGTTAAGGTTCGGAGACATTTTTGAAATGAAGAGTTTGGTGAAGAGAGTTTGATCTGTTCAATTTGGGCTGAAGTAAGTAATGGTATCGTGATACCTCAGGAAGTTGTAACTGCGTGATGAGATGCAGTGACTATGGAGTGTTTCCGAAGATGTTTTCTTTGGAACAAATTTGGGAAGTGTGGCTGTCCCGAAGTTGTGGCTGGATTCAGCAGGATGTTGTGGTGTTTTCTGTCTGCTTTGGAGTCAACAGTGCAGGTCGGAATGTTCTGTGTACCGACAGAGATGTCATAGCGGGGTAGTTTTTCTATAGATGGAGTTTAGAAGCTGCTAAGTGATTCTGTTTCTTCAATGGATTGACTAGACCAGTGTAAGCTGTTCTGTTTGGTAAGGAGAGAACAGTTTTCTTTGGAAATTTATCTGGGTGATCGCAAAAGTGACTTGCGATTGTTTGAGTGTTCTCTTGGATTATTGGAGAAAAAACCAAAAAAAAAAAAAAAAAAAAAAAAAAAAAAAAAAAAAAAGAAAAAAAAGAAGAAAAAAAAAAAAAGAGTGAGAGGATGAGAGAGATTTCTGTTAGTTGGAAATGATTCCTAGAGATGGAGTTGATGGAGTGACTCAGTTTTGGAGGAATTTCTGAGTTTTCTTTATGGATCTGTAGTACCATATTTCTGGAAAGTGATGTCCAGTTAGTGCTTGTGTTCTTTGCCAGCTTTTTATTATCAACTTCGGATCAGAGTTGTGCAGCGGAAGCGGTTTGATAGTGTTTCTGATTTTCTTTTTCGGATCAGAAGAAGTTTGTTGTTTTCTGCTGTCTATGGAGTAGAATTGTGTTTTGGATTTGGATTGATTTTGTGGTGATCATTGTGATGGGTTATTTCTAGTTTTGTTTGTTTTTAGAGAAATCGGCATGGGTTGAGCTGATCAGTTTGGATATTGGCAGCCCTGGATTGTCTGAAGACTTTTGTGGTTAAGGGACGGAGAAATTTGGAATTCGAAGTTGGAGACTTCGTTGTTGTTGGGGTTTTCTCTGATTCAGGAGCTATAAGTTTTGATAAGATAGGAGAAGCTAGCTCAGTGATGTTTGGATCTCTTATCTGTGTTTTGGTTGGATCGGTATTTGGTTTTCAGGATTGAATTGTCAGTTTGGATAACTGGAATTCAATGAGTTTCACGTATCTCTGAGGGAGTACGTGTATGGTCTATCTCTGGTTGTGGAACCAGTAGTTTTAGAGGTTTGGTTGTTAAATCAGACTCGTCTGTAGTCTGATATGTTATCTAGTTCTGTAGATATAGATGAATAGGAGCTCTATAGCTTAATAGTATTGATTGTTTGGAATTTATAGAGCGAGTATCCCGATATTTTCATATACCGGGGAAACTCGTGGAAGTTTTTATCCAGAATTTTTCTGGATAATTAGATTTGTTTGATTGATTGAATTGATTGCTTTGGTTGTTAGCATATCATTGGTATATGCTTGTGTTTTAAAATTAAATCTTTAAATAGATTATTAAATTACCTTTGTTTTAAATTTCGGGGACGAAATTCTTTTAAGGGGGAAGGAATGTGATGACCCGGAATTTGTAAGCAATATCAATTTAATAATCTATAATAAAAATCAAATTGATTTGATAATCTTTGTAACAAGATTTGAATTAATTTAATAATTCAATAAAATAAATAGTAAATTGATAGATTTTATCTTTTTAAATTAGATAAACTGTTTTATATTTACAATGTATAAAGAATAATGTATATATTGTAAATAGGTATTGTTTTCAATGAATACTGTTTTCTATAAATTTATATCTTTAGTAAAACTGAAAATTATGATTTTATTTAAAAGTTAAGCTTTTAAAAGCCATTTAATAAATAAAACATGTTTTTAAATACATAAGATAAGTATTGAAATGATTTAAAATATTTTGATTCAAGTTTAAAATTTAAATAAATAACAGTATGGTTATTTTGAGTTTCTTTTAAAAATAATGTGAAGATAAATAATTTATGAATAAAGAAATAATTTCTTTTATAAGTTATTTATGGTTATTAAATATTGATATTTATAAAAATATAATAATACATTGTTTCAACAAATAAATCTTTAATAAAAATAATTGTTTTTCAAATTTAAATTGTGTAGTTATATATGTATATATATAACTTGATTTGAACTAGAATTCAAAGCTTTAAAGTTTAAAGGTATAATTGTTTTTAATTTATTTTGATTTTGAATCATTTGTATAAGTTTAATATTTATTCATTTTAAATCTATACACATGTAAATGAATGCATGCTAATAAATTAACTAAAACTATCTTATTAAACATCTAACTTTAATATACAAGTTAACTAAATGTTTAGCTTATTAACAATTAATACAAGTGTATGAATATTAAGACACCATTTAACACATGTTAGCAAATAAACTAAGGAATTGACAATTGTTAAAATGTAAGACAAGTGTCAAAGATTTAATTAGCATTTTTTTTTCTTTTGATTTTATTTTTAATGATTTCAGTTTTTTTTATAAACAAAACTCCTTCCATTTTATTTCTTTTGAAATCAAAAACTAAGAAGAAAAAATGGAAAAAAATTTCTGAAATCATTCCCAAAACCCACTTCATAAAACTGAACAAAATTTGCATGCAAATCCTTCTTACAAATTGAAACAAAATCATATTCCAAGTCTCAATTCAACAGAAAACAAATCTGCAATCAAAACCCTATTCATTTTCAAGCAAACCTGTAACTATTTCAAGCATGCAAGAATTCAGTCAAGCCTCTCAGTTTTTAACTCAAGCAAACCTGTAGCCTGCATTTCATTTAAAAATTTGGGGTTTCAAGGCATCTGTATTCTTCTTCAACTAAGCAACAGCAGTTTTAAGACTTAGAGATTAGTAGCAACTCTAAGGCATTTCAACACCAAAATTTTCAAAGAAGCAAGCAAATCTAAGCATGCAAGCCAAACTGTTTCAGACATGCATTTTATTTTAAAAATCTGGATTCAAGTAGCATGCATGCAAGAATTCTGTAACAAGCACTAGTTTTTCAGTTGCATTTCTCTGCTCTGCATCAGGAATCTGGTGAGTAACATTCTGTTTTAAAAGTTTAAATTTTTAAATAAGTTGCATGATTAAAACTCTGTGACAAAATGTGGTGAATGTGTACTTGAATACATTATGCTGTGACTATGTATGTTTGTGATTTCTAAAAGTTTTTCTCTGATTCTATATAGATCATGAGTTCAGATTCTTGTTCTATAATCCAAGCAAATAGTTTTACCCCTCTGATTCAATTTAGATATAATCAAACTTATTTGTTTAAGATAAGTTTAGTTTAAAATTTTAGTTAAATTAAAATAACCTGTAGACATCTCGGTAAACCAGAGTTTGGTTAATTAAGTTTTAAAATGTGTAAATTCATATTGAACAAATTATGAATTCAGTATTAGGAATTAAATAGCTAGATCAAACTTGATTTTAAGAACAAATTAGGATTTTTAGTGGAAGGGTTGTGGTGCTATCCTGTATTGAACTGTATAAGGGGAATTGGGTTTTTGTGTGATCTAGGAAATTTGAGGTGTCGGGATTCATCTGGGAGATGGAGGAGTTGTCGTTGTTGTCAAGAAAAATACTAGGTGGCGTTGTAATTCAACGAGGTGGTTGCGGTGACGGAATTTCTGAAAGAACCCTAGTTTAGGATGGGTGGGTTGCTTGGGTCAGTTCTTCTTGTAGGAGTGATCGAGTTGTTTGAATTTCTGGGAAATGATGGAGGGTTGGTTGATGGACTCGTGGCCGGAGTTGGTGGTATACCAGTGGTCAGAAGGTGGTGGATGAGACGATGACAGGTTTGGGAGTTTGGACTGTATGTTTCAGGTTTTAAGGATTCAACTCGAATTCAAATTCGAGGTGGATAAGGGTATGGTGATGGATGTATTGGATTGGAGAGTTGAAGGTTGATGTGATGAAGCCACCGGAGGTGACTGGTGATTGCCGGAGGCACGGTGCACGTGCACCGTGCAATTTGCATTGATCTGATGTTTCTGGGTATAAAGGCATTTTAGGACCCGAAGTAGAACTCGGGTATTGTTGTGATTTACTCGAAGATAAGTGTTGGATGACTCGAAGTAAACATAGGGTTGACTCGGGTAAGTTTTATGTTACAGTTTTTTTAGAAAAACTGTCTGCAGATTTTAAAAATCTAAATCAAAATTTAAAATAAATTAGTAGTTAGATTTAAATAAGTTTAATCTGTAGAAGAGTTTTAGTTAAAGAAGTTTGAAAATCTTTTATGTTTTAAAATTTGAATGTGGTTTCAGTTTTTTTTTAGATTTAAAACCTGCATTCAAAAGGGAAAGCAAAGTTTTAACAGAGATTTAAATCTTGTTTTAAATCTAAGTTAAGCTTTAATCTAGTTGTATTAGAATTTCAAATGAGTTTGAAGTCTTATAAGTTTTTTTTTTTTTTTTTTTTTTTTTTTTCAAATTTGAAGATGTTTCAGTTTCTAAGATAAAAAAATAAAAAAAAGAAAACCTGACAGTTTTCCAAAACTTGAATTTGTATTTAAAATCTAAAACATAATTTAAACAGTGTTTTAAATTCAAATGTTAAGTTCAGTTTTCAACTAAATTTTGAACTTTCAGGTTTTAAAATAAAATTGGGATTTTTAAATAAGAGTTTCAAATCAAGGTTAAAAACAAGTTTAAATCAAGTTAAAAATCAAATGTTTTTAAATAAATAATTGATTCAAGTTTCTTGAATTTAAAATCTGGATATTTGAATAAGTTTTGAAATCTGAATGTTTTCAAACTAGTTTAAAATTTAAATTGTTTATTTTAAGTAAAATGGTTTCAAAACAAATATTTAAATTTGTTTTTCTTTTGAAATGAAATCATTATAAATGGTTTATAAAGGAAGTTAAATGATTGTTACTTGAATTTGAAGATTCAATTGGTAATGTATTTCAACTTAATTTTATTAAATTAAGTATACTAAGATTTATCTTATATAAGTTAAATTTTAAGAAATAAATGTTATTTGCATTTATTTTGAAGAATAATAAATGAAATTATTAATAAGGAATGGGTTATCTTAGAATTTATTAAGTTATTGAATATAATTAAATAAATTGGATAATTAAGGAATAACTTAGTTATTTACTTTATTTGATTAATAATTTTGAATTAGTTAGAGATAATTAAGAAGTAATTAAAGAAAAATAATTAAAGAATTAATAATAGTTAATGATGGTCATTAACTAAAGATTTTTTTTTAGAAATTAATTGATTAATAGGATTAATTTTCAATAATTAATTAAATTAATTAATTAATGATTAATAATTGTGAAATTTATTTAAGTTTAATTACTTAAATGAAAGTAATTAAGACATTAATTACTTAATGTAATTAATGAGTTTATTTGAGATTGGTTTAAATTAATTAATTAAGTTTAATTAATTTTAAACATGAGATTTGATAATTACTTGATGTAATTAATGGGATTTACTCAGTAAAGTAATTAGAGAAAATTACTGAATGTAATTAATAGATGATATTGGGATTGTGAAAATAATTTGGATTAAATTATTTTGTATAATTAATCAAGTGATTAATTAAAGAAATTAATTAAGGAATAATTAATTTGATAAGTAATTAAGGGTAGTTAATTACAGAATGAGATTAATCAAAGGTGATTAATAATTATGGATTAGGTGAGATTAATTACTGAAAGTAATTAATTTAATGAAGTAATTAATTAGGAGTCATTAATTAATATAATTAATGATGTAATTAAGATTGATTAATTAATATTAATTAATCAAAAATAAGTAATTAAGGATAATTAATTAATTGTAATTAATTAAGGTTAAATATAATTAATTATAGTTAATTAATTAATGAAGTAATTAAAGGGTAATTACTGTATTGGTTTAGGGTAATTAATTTTGTGGAATTAATTAAAGTATAATTAATCAGGATTGATTAATTAAGATGATAAATTAGAGGTTAATCATTAATTAATTGGTAATTAATTAATGATGAGGTAAGCAAAGATTTATTTTATAAGCAATTAATTTAATTCACTTTAAATTAATTAAAGATGATATAATTAATTTAATTCATTTTAAATTAATTATAGATAATATGATTATAGATCATTGCTTATGATGGTTGTTATTGGTTACTTTGAATGGTTTGAATCTCCGAGATGAGATTAGTATTGTTGATTGATATGGATGCATTGGTTGTATTATGACATTGATATGGATTGTCTTTTAATAGCGATAATGTGGATTATCTGTGTTTGATAATGATAATTATCTGTTGTGAATCTATTAATTATCTATCTGTGTGTATATAGATAAGGTTATTAAACTGTTTTAAACTTTAAAACAACTTGGACCTAAAAGACACGCTTTGGATTTCGATGAGACCGGGATCGGGTTTCCATATTTGGATATCCGAAAACCACATCGATTCCAATTAAACGATAGGTCGTTAATCCAAGTGGAGCGAGTGAAGACTCGAGGTATAAGGGCTATACGTCAGTATAACTCTGTGGGTGATTCCGTAATGAGTTTGACGGAATAGTACTTATAGATTCGAGATGGTGAATCAGAGTACAAGGGTTATCGTCGTTAACTCTGAGGGTGATTCCAAAACGAGTGTAACGAGATAATGCCTTCGGTTTCGTTCGAACCCAGAACGAACTTGTATGGATTGAATGCTTTCAGCACATCGTCAGGTGGACGATGAGCATTCTAAGATAATATGTCCTCTAAAGGTAATCGTAGCCTCAAGCCTCATCAACCGGGAATGGCTAAAACAGGGGAGGTGCAGCAAGGCTTCGTGGGTAGCACCCACTGGAGAGCAAGATTGATCCCTGTCTAGAGGTCCCTTTATATTCGGCTTAGTGGGCAGTTGGATATGCGCACCAACTGCGGGGTTGTCTTGTTCGGAACTATTCAGTAAGGAATGGGTCCGGCCTTGTGTAGCAGGGGATGAAGGGAGTAATCCTCGGTACTGTGATCTAGGCCACGTACTGTGACGGGCGGTACCCCAGTAGCCCTGCCATTGTATGGAATCCAAAATCCAATAAGTGCCAACGGTTTTGATTGTATTACCCACTTTTGTGGCTAGTAGCTGGAATTTAATGAATGTAACAATTTCGGCTATTTCATATTTACTTGAAAACCCTAGACACTATTATAATATCATAGAATTTCCTATCAAATGTTTTGGTTAGCGTAAGGTAAAAACTTTTCCATGTTTATGTGTGGGAAGTCTTACGTGATACCTTTTCTTTTCAAAGGTTTTTGAAAGTTAAGCAACTTTAACCTGTTACTCACACCAGACCCATGTCTGACCCAGAGTTTATTTTTGTTTTCATAAACTCTTGGGTACTCAAATTTTTACGAGTAGCCAAGGGAATCAGGTTTGCTTAGATGAATATTGGAGGAGCAGACGGAGCAGGAGGCTTCTGCTTTAGATAGAGTATTCCGCTGTGTGTTCTGTGTTGTCTCTGAGTTGTATTATGTTGTAAATACTAGACAGGTGTTTATAACTGTCTAGTGTGTGTTGTAGAATCTGTGTACTCTGATAGTGGTTGTAAACTATATAATATTTTATGTTATTAATATAATTTATTCGTTCCGCTGTTTAGATTCTGATGTGTTGTTCCTTCTTCTTCTCTTTCTTTCTCTTTTCTATCCCTTTCTTTCTTATTAGCGATGCAATTTCCTGGTGTATGGAAGTTGGGTCGTTACAGTGGTATCAGAGCGTTAGGTTGAGTGAATACCTTGGGTCTGGAGTGGTGTCTATATTGAGAGAGCGTATTTGTAATTTTATATATATTTATATATTTATATATATTTATCTATTTCTATCTATCTGTTGGGTTACCTGTTCAGGTTTTCCAATATAGGTTATAAAGATAGATAAGGTAGTAGTGTTTGTAACACGATTACTACCATTGGTTGGAGTCTGATGTTTAAGGTTGGAAGTGTATGTGTCGAGACTGTAGACCTAATACCGTCTCGAGTAAGCTTTGTTATGTTGAAGTATTTCATCGATCTCTGAAGGAAACCTGTTAAGGTTCGGAGACATTTTTGAAATGAAGAGTTTGGTGAAGAGAGTTTGATCTGTTCAATTTGGGCTGAAGTAAGTAATGGTATCGTGATACCTCAGGAAGTTGTAACTGCGTGATGAGATGCAGTGACTATGGAGTGTTTCCGAAGATGTTTTCTTTGGAACAAATTTGGGAAGTGTGGCTGTCCCGAAGTTGTGGCTGGATTCAGCAGGATGTTGTGGTGTTTTCTGTCTGCTTTGGAGTCAACAGTGCAGGTCGGAATGTTCTGTGTACCGACAGAGATGTCATAGCGGGGTA
This sequence comes from Allium cepa, assembly GCA_030765085.1. NCBI lineage: Eukaryota > Viridiplantae > Streptophyta > Magnoliopsida > Asparagales > Amaryllidaceae > Allium > Allium cepa. The sequence goes on along the minus strand of CM060932.1, from coordinate 151,629,162 downwards.
GTTTTTCTATAGATGGAGTTTAGAAGCTGCTAAGTGATTCTGTTTCTTCAATGGATTGACTAGACCAGTGTAAGCTGTTCTGTTTGGTAAGGAGAGAACAGTTTTCTTTGGAAATTTATCTGGGTGATCGCAAAAGTGACTTGCGATTGTTTGAGTGTTCTCTTGGATTATTGGAGATTTTATGAATGTCTTCTGGAAAGACAGAGATTTGTCTATATCTGGAATTGAATTCTCTTATCGACTAGTATTCCAGGAGTGGAACTGATAGTTCTGTTTAGTTGGAAAATGATTCCTAGAGATGGAGTTGATGGAGTGACTCAGTTTTGGAGGAATTTCTGAGTTTTCTTTATGGATCTGTAGTACCATATTTCTGGAAAGTGATGTCCAGTTAGTGCTTGTGTTCTTTGCCAGCTTTTTATTATCAACTTCGGATCAGAGTTGTGCAGCGGAAGCGGTTTGATAGTGTTTCTGATTTTCTTTTTCGGATCAGAAGAAGTTTGTTGTTTTCTGCTGTCTATGGAGTAGAATTGTGTTTTGGATTTGGATTGATTTTGTGGTGATCATTGTGATGGGTTATTTCTAGTTTTGTTTGTTTTTAGAGAAATCGGCATGGGTTGAGCTGATCAGTTTGGATATTGGCAGCCCTGGATTGTCTGAAGACTTTTGTGGTTAAGGGACGGAGAAATTTGGAATTCGAAGTTGGAGACTTCGTTGTTGTTGGGGTTTTCTCTGATTCAGGAGCTATAAGTTTTGATAAGATAGGAGAAGCTAGCTCAGTGATGTTTGGATCTCTTATCTGTGTTTTGGTTGGATCGGTATTTGGTTTTCAGGATTGAATTGTCAGTTTGGATAACTGGAATTCAATGAGTTTCACGTATCTCTGAGGGAGTACGTGTATGGTCTATCTCTGGTTGTGGAACCAGTAGTTTTAGAGGTTTGGTTGTTAAATCAGACTCGTCTGTAGTCTGATATGTTATCTAGTTCTGTAGATATAGATGAATAGGAGCTCTATAGCTTAATAGTATTGATTGTTTGGAATTTATAGAGCGAGTATCCCGATATTTTCATATACCGGGGAAACTCGTGGAAGTTTTTATCCAGAATTTTTCTGGATAATTAGATTTGTTTGATTGATTGAATTGATTGCTTTGGTTGTTAGCATATCATTGGTATATGCTTGTGTTTTAAAATTAAATCTTTAAATAGATTATTAAATTACCTTTGTTTTAAATTTCGGGGACGAAATTCTTTTAAGGGGGAAGGAATGTGATGACCCGGAATTTGTAAGCAATATCAATTTAATAATCTATAATAAAAATCAAATTGATTTGATAATCTTTGTAACAAGATTTGAATTAATTTAATAATTCAATAAAATAAATAGTAAATTGATAGATTTTATCTTTTTAAATTAGATAAACTGTTTTATATTTACAATGTATAAAGAATAATGTATATATTGTAAATAGGTATTGTTTTCAATGAATACTGTTTTCTATAAATTTATATCTTTAGTAAAACTGAAAATTATGATTTTATTTAAAAGTTAAGCTTTTAAAAGCCATTTAATAAATAAAACATGTTTTTAAATACATAAGATAAGTATTGAAATGATTTAAAATATTTTGATTCAAGTTTAAAATTTAAATAAATAACAGTATGGTTATTTTGAGTTTCTTTTAAAAATAATGTGAAGATAAATAATTTATGAATAAAGAAATAATTTCTTTTATAAGTTATTTATGGTTATTAAATATTGATATTTATAAAAATATAATAATACATTGTTTCAACAAATAAATCTTTAATAAAAATAATTGTTTTTCAAATTTAAATTGTGTAGTTATATATGTATATATATAACTTGATTTGAACTAGAATTCAAAGCTTTAAAGTTTAAAGGTATAATTGTTTTTAATTTATTTTGATTTTGAATCATTTGTATAAGTTTAATATTTATTCATTTTAAATCTATACACATGTAAATGAATGCATGCTAATAAATTAACTAAAACTATCTTATTAAACATCTAACTTTAATATACAAGTTAACTAAATGTTTAGCTTATTAACAATTAATACAAGTGTATGAATATTAAGACACCATTTAACACATGTTAGCAAATAAACTAAGGAATTGACAATTGTTAAAATGTAAGACAAGTGTCAAAGATTTAATTAGCATTTTTTTTTCTTTTGATTTTATTTTTAATGATTTCAGTTTTTTTTATAAACAAAACTCCTTCCATTTTATTTCTTTTGAAATCAAAAACTAAGAAGAAAAAATGGAAAAAAATTTCTGAAATCATTCCCAAAACCCACTTCATAAAACTGAACAAAATTTGCATGCAAATCCTTCTTACAAATTGAAACAAAATCATATTCCAAGTCTCAATTCAACAGAAAACAAATCTGCAATCAAAACCCTATTCATTTTCAAGCAAACCTGTAACTATTTCAAGCATGCAAGAATTCAGTCAAGCCTCTCAGTTTTTAACTCAAGCAAACCTGTAGCCTGCATTTCATTTAAAAATTTGGGGTTTCAAGGCATCTGTATTCTTCTTCAACTAAGCAACAGCAGTTTTAAGACTTAGAGATTAGTAGCAACTCTAAGGCATTTCAACACCAAAATTTTCAAAGAAGCAAGCAAATCTAAGCATGCAAGCCAAACTGTTTCAGACATGCATTTTATTTTAAAAATCTGGATTCAAGTAGCATGCATGCAAGAATTCTGTAACAAGCACTAGTTTTTCAGTTGCATTTCTCTGCTCTGCATCAGGAATCTGGTGAGTAACATTCTGTTTTAAAAGTTTAAATTTTTAAATAAGTTGCATGATTAAAACTCTGTGACAAAATGTGGTGAATGTGTACTTGAATACATTATGCTGTGACTATGTATGTTTGTGATTTCTAAAAGTTTTTCTCTGATTCTATATAGATCATGAGTTCAGATTCTTGTTCTATAATCCAAGCAAATAGTTTTACCCCTCTGATTCAATTTAGATATAATCAAACTTATTTGTTTAAGATAAGTTTAGTTTAAAATTTTAGTTAAATTAAAATAACCTGTAGACATCTCGGTAAACCAGAGTTTGGTTAATTAAGTTTTAAAATGTGTAAATTCATATTGAACAAATTATGAATTCAGTATTAGGAATTAAATAGCTAGATCAAACTTGATTTTAAGAACAAATTAGGATTTTTAGTGGAAGGGTTGTGGTGCTATCCTGTATTGAACTGTATAAGGGGAATTGGGTTTTTGTGTGATCTAGGAAATTTGAGGTGTCGGGATTCATCTGGGAGATGGAGGAGTTGTCGTTGTTGTCAAGAAAAATACTAGGTGGCGTTGTAATTCAACGAGGTGGTTGCGGTGACGGAATTTCTGAAAGAACCCTAGTTTAGGATGGGTGGGTTGCTTGGGTCAGTTCTTCTTGTAGGAGTGATCGAGTTGTTTGAATTTCTGGGAAATGATGGAGGGTTGGTTGATGGACTCGTGGCCGGAGTTGGTGGTATACCAGTGGTCAGAAGGTGGTGGATGAGACGATGACAGGTTTGGGAGTTTGGACTGTATGTTTCAGGTTTTAAGGATTCAACTCGAATTCAAATTCGAGGTGGATAAGGGTATGGTGATGGATGTATTGGATTGGAGAGTTGAAGGTTGATGTGATGAAGCCACCGGAGGTGACTGGTGATTGCCGGAGGCACGGTGCACGTGCACCGTGCAATTTGCATTGATCTGATGTTTCTGGGTATAAAGGCATTTTAGGACCCGAAGTAGAACTCGGGTATTGTTGTGATTTACTCGAAGATAAGTGTTGGATGACTCGAAGTAAACATAGGGTTGACTCGGGTAAGTTTTATGTTACAGTTTTTTTAGAAAAACTGTCTGCAGATTTTAAAAATCTAAATCAAAATTTAAAATAAATTAGTAGTTAGATTTAAATAAGTTTAATCTGTAGAAGAGTTTTAGTTAAAGAAGTTTGAAAATCTTTTATGTTTTAAAATTTGAATGTGGTTTCAGTTTTTTTTTAGATTTAAAACCTGCATTCAAAAGGGAAAGCAAAGTTTTAACAGAGATTTAAATCTTGTTTTAAATCTAAGTTAAGCTTTAATCTAGTTGTATTAGAATTTCAAATGAGTTTGAAGTCTTATAAGTTTTTTTTTTTTTTTTTTTTTTTTTTCAAATTTGAAGATGTTTCAGTTTCTAAGATAAAAAAATAAAAAAAAGAAAACCTGACAGTTTTCCAAAACTTGAATTTGTATTTAAAATCTAAAACATAATTTAAACAGTGTTTTAAATTCAAATGTTAAGTTCAGTTTTCAACTAAATTTTGAACTTTCAGGTTTTAAAATAAAATTGGGATTTTTAAATAAGAGTTTCAAATCAAGGTTAAAAACAAGTTTAAATCAAGTTAAAAATCAAATGTTTTTAAATAAATAATTGATTCAAGTTTCTTGAATTTAAAATCTGGATATTTGAATAAGTTTTGAAATCTGAATGTTTTCAAACTAGTTTAAAATTTAAATTGTTTATTTTAAGTAAAATGGTTTCAAAACAAATATTTAAATTTGTTTTTCTTTTGAAATGAAATCATTATAAATGGTTTATAAAGGAAGTTAAATGATTGTTACTTGAATTTGAAGATTCAATTGGTAATGTATTTCAACTTAATTTTATTAAATTAAGTATACTAAGATTTATCTTATATAAGTTAAATTTTAAGAAATAAATGTTATTTGCATTTATTTTGAAGAATAATAAATGAAATTATTAATAAGGAATGGGTTATCTTAGAATTTATTAAGTTATTGAATATAATTAAATAAATTGGATAATTAAGGAATAACTTAGTTATTTACTTTATTTGATTAATAATTTTGAATTAGTTAGAGATAATTAAGAAGTAATTAAAGAAAAATAATTAAAGAATTAATAATAGTTAATGATGGTCATTAACTAAAGATTTTTTTTTAGAAATTAATTGATTAATAGGATTAATTTTCAATAATTAATTAAATTAATTAATTAATGATTAATAATTGTGAAATTTATTTAAGTTTAATTACTTAAATGAAAGTAATTAAGACATTAATTACTTAATGTAATTAATGAGTTTATTTGAGATTGGTTTAAATTAATTAATTAAGTTTAATTAATTTTAAACATGAGATTTGATAATTACTTGATGTAATTAATGGGATTTACTCAGTAAAGTAATTAGAGAAAATTACTGAATGTAATTAATAGATGATATTGGGATTGTGAAAATAATTTGGATTAAATTATTTTGTATAATTAATCAAGTGATTAATTAAAGAAATTAATTAAGGAATAATTAATTTGATAAGTAATTAAGGGTAGTTAATTACAGAATGAGATTAATCAAAGGTGATTAATAATTATGGATTAGGTGAGATTAATTACTGAAAGTAATTAATTTAATGAAGTAATTAATTAGGAGTCATTAATTAATATAATTAATGATGTAATTAAGATTGATTAATTAATATTAATTAATCAAAAATAAGTAATTAAGGATAATTAATTAATTGTAATTAATTAAGGTTAAATATAATTAATTATAGTTAATTAATTAATGAAGTAATTAAAGGGTAATTACTGTATTGGTTTAGGGTAATTAATTTTGTGGAATTAATTAAAGTATAATTAATCAGGATTGATTAATTAAGATGATAAATTAGAGGTTAATCATTAATTAATTGGTAATTAATTAATGATGAGGTAAGCAAAGATTTATTTTATAAGCAATTAATTTAATTCACTTTAAATTAATTAAAGATGATATAATTAATTTAATTCATTTTAAATTAATTATAGATAATATGATTATAGATCATTGCTTATGATGGTTGTTATTGGTTACTTTGAATGGTTTGAATCTCCGAGATGAGATTAGTATTGTTGATTGATATGGATGCATTGGTTGTATTATGACATTGATATGGATTGTCTTTTAATAGCGATAATGTGGATTATCTGTGTTTGATAATGATAATTATCTGTTGTGAATCTATTAATTATCTATCTGTGTGTATATAGATAAGGTTATTAAACTGTTTTAAACTTTAAAACAACTTGGACCTAAAAGACACGCTTTGGATTTCGATGAGACCGGGATCGGGTTTCCATATTTGGATATCCGAAAACCACATCGATTCCAATTAAACGATAGGTCGTTAATCCAAGTGGAGCGAGTGAAGACTCGAGGTATAAGGGCTATACGTCAGTATAACTCTGTGGGTGATTCCGTAATGAGTTTGACGGAATAGTACTTATAGATTCGAGATGGTGAATCAGAGTACAAGGGTTATCGTCGTTAACTCTGAGGGTGATTCCAAAACGAGTGTAACGAGATAATGCCTTCGGTTTCGTTCGAACCCAGAACGAACTTGTATGGATTGAATGCTTTCAGCACATCGTCAGGTGGACGATGAGCATTCTAAGATAATATGTCCTCTAAAGGTAATCGTAGCCTCAAGCCTCATCAACCGGGAATGGCTAAAACAGGGGAGGTGCAGCAAGGCTTCGTGGGTAGCACCCACTGGAGAGCAAGATTGATCCCTGTCTAGAGGTCCCTTTATATTCGGCTTAGTGGGCAGTTGGATATGCGCACCAACTGCGGGGTTGTCTTGTTCGGAACTATTCAGTAAGGAATGGGTCCGGCCTTGTGTAGCAGGGGATGAAGGGAGTAATCCTCGGTACTGTGATCTAGGCCACGTACTGTGACGGGCGGTACCCCAGTAGCCCTGCCATTGTATGGAATCCAAAATCCAATAAGTGCCAACGGTTTTGATTGTATTACCCACTTTTGTGGCTAGTAGCTGGAATTTAATGAATGTAACAATTTCGGCTATTTCATATTTACTTGAAAACCCTAGACACTATTATAATATCATAGAATTTCCTATCAAATGTTTTGGTTAGCGTAAGGTAAAAACTTTTCCATGTTTATGTGTGGGAAGTCTTACGTGATACCTTTTCTTTTCAAAGGTTTTTGAAAGTTAAGCAACTTTAACCTGTTACTCACACCAGACCCATGTCTGACCCAGAGTTTATTTTTGTTTTCATAAACTCTTGGGTACTCAAATTTTTACGAGTAGCCAAGGGAATCAGGTTTGCTTAGATGAATATTGGAGGAGCAGACGGAGCAGGAGGCTTCTGCTTTAGATAGAGTATTCCGCTGTGTGTTCTGTGTTGTCTCTGAGTTGTATTATGTTGTAAATACTAGACAGGTGTTTATAACTGTCTAGTGTGTGTTGTAGAATCTGTGTACTCTGATAGTGGTTGTAAACTATATAATATTTTATGTTATTAATATAATTTATTCGTTCCGCTGTTTAGATTCTGATGTGTTGTTCCTTCTTCTTCTCTTTCTTTCTCTTTTCTATCCCTTTCTTTCTTATTAGCGATGCAATTTCCTGGTGTATGGAAGTTGGGTCGTTACAGTTAAAGTGCAACCCCTTCCCAATGCCCTTAACCGTCCTAGTTTACCTTGTCCGAGTACATGTACAAGAGCATCTCCACTGATATTTTGTGACGAAACGGAATGTGATAGGATACCAAATTTTTTAATCTCCTACTACGTAAATAAATACAAATAGATAATGTACAATGGTAAAATTATTGTACTTTCAAACAATTTTTTATATACAGATAAAATTAAAAAAACTTACAATAGCATTTCCAGCTTCCACGGTCACCGGTTCACTATTTTTTTTATGTGAGATTTAATCCAAACATCAGATCTATTTATGGACGATGGACTTGGACTTTCTTTTTTCTAAATTTAGGATAACTTTAAATAAAAAAACCGGACATGTATAAAATAATATTAAATAAAGCTATACTTAATTAACTAACCATGTCTTCGGTCAATCTAGCCATTCCCTTACGACCAGTTGTGTGTGGAAGTTGTTTATCCCCAAGGGCCGAATATTTCTCACTTCGTTTCTGTAAAATAGAAAGATATATTGTTGATATATTGTTATAGGATAATGGCAGCTTCGTTGTTTGAGAAAGTGAAGAGTGACAGAGAGAAGGTGATATATTGTTAGAGGATAATGGCAGCTTGGTTGAGGAAGTGAAGAGTGACGGAGAGAAGTTGTTTGAGAAGTGTTTGATAAAGGCAATGTAAAGAAGAAACATGGATATATTGTTTTGTAAATAGAGAACAAAAACTTGAAAACAGTTGCTTGTAGTAGAGGAAAATTCAATGTATCAGAATCTAAAAGACAAATGAAATAAAACGGTGAACATAATATAAAGTGAAAACAGTGAGCACAAGAAACAGATATGTAAAAATGAAAACTAAAATCTAAGATGCAATGCAATGTTTTGTGTTTTATTTTTGTTTTTGGGTATATGCAATGCAAGCTTGTTGAAGTATGAAATGCAACAGCAATGTAAAACAGAAAACGAAACGCAAAAGCCAAGAAATGAAATGTAATAGCGAACTAGTTGAAAATTCCAATGCAAGATGAAAACAAATCCAACAATTTTTTTAATGCAAGATAACACAATACAAAACCAAACACACAACACTAAACTGAACTAAATTCAAGTGAACAAGAAATGTGTACAGAATGAACAAAGTTAAAATGGAAAGTGTTGAGTTGACATGCACACAAGAACAAAGAACAAAAATGCACAGTGAACATAAATGCAAAACAAATGAAACACAAAATGGTTTTTTTTTTTTGAGACTAAAACCAAACCATATGTGTTATTGGATAATAAAAGTTTTCTTTTGAAAATGATAATCAACTCTGCTGTGCAAATAACCATATGTGTTATTGGATCCCAATCATTAACTTTTAAAGTGTTCTAGCAAATAAAATAATGAATAGTGTTACCTTAATCTCCAGACTTGTTTTCGCCTTCACAAAACTTCTCCATTCTTTCATGATTTTGATGCTGGTAGGTTTCAGTTTTAGTCTTTCCTCTTCGTTCTCCGCTTTATTTAATTTTCGAACCAATTTTCTTTTTGACAATCTCCAAATTACTCCCATTTGTTGAAATACAGCTTTTCTTTGCAAATCCTCTTCCAGTTTAAATCTAATCTGCAACAATACATGAAAACATGATATTAAAATCAAACAACAGCCATATGTATGCATCAAACAATTTTTTTCAGCCATAACTATAATACATGATGTAGCAATGTAGCAACTTGCAAACAGATGTATAAACAACAAAAACAATTTTTAACTCATACCTGAATCGATTGCCACAAAACAACTTTTAACTCATCACTTAGATTCCTCCAATCATCAAGTGTGTATGGAACCAGCTCCCGCACAAGCGGTCCAAGAAAAGAGGATAAATGTACTGACCCTTTCCCTATTGGTATACCTATATCATTGAACTCAACTTCAATTCGATCCTGACTGCTTAACGGGAGTCTTTTTGCTTTTGCTGGACCTCTACCGCCTCTTTTCCGAGATGTAATTCTGGACTCAGCTTCACTTGCTCTCCCAATTTCTCCCTCAGCATCATCAGTTTGTTCAGGAAGGATTTCATTTTCTGAGCGAAGTCCTTCCTCATTTGGTTCGGAGGGGGTAATAGGTGGCTCTTGTTCTTTGTCTTCATTGCAAACAATGGCTTGCTTCTTAGCGTTGAGGGTTGGTTCTTCACTGTTGATGCAAGCACCAGCTGTAATCTTAACCTTTTTCTTTGGATTATACTTCCGCTTTGACTTATACTTCTGAGATTCCTCATCAGCCTTTCTTTGGTTGCGAGTACGTACAAAGCTTGAATGCATCTTTTTTCTGCAAATGAAACAAAAAACAGTAACTTATTTTGAGAATACTTCATATAAAGGACAGTTAACAGTATCTATTATGTAACCTTGAATACAATAGTTATTAATACATGTATATGAACTCTGTAATGTAAACTCTGTAAATAATCACATTAATACTTAATAATGGAATAATCAAAACATATAATTTCTATAAATGTATATTAGTATGTTTTCTATGCTTGCATTTACAAATGAAGGCACCTAACATCTAATAAAAAAAAGCACAACACACTCAATAAAATTTGCAACCTCTCACAAACACAAAACATAGTAATGCTAACTCAGACACAACTCACACAAGCACACAGTACACAACATATTCACAAATCCAACTCACCCTATGGACAGTCAGACAACTCTCTCAAACACGGTACACACAAACACATATGTAGACTAACTACCCACTTACCTTATCAGTCACTATCCTTTGGTTATCACTCACTGTCTTCTCAGTTCCGATTCTTTAATATTATCTATCTGTTAATATGGAGAAAATACTTGGTACTTTAAGCAATACAATGCTCAAGTATTTGTTTTATGTAGTAGATAAATGTTGTGTAAAAAAAGATAGTATTAATATGCACCTTATGTAAATGAAAATATTCCAAAGTTGAAAAATTGTATTACATAAACAGTTTTACAGTGCCTTGTGATCTGAGTCTAGGAGAGGACATGCCCAAATCATAATTTGATATCATATAACTCATAAAGCAATATGAATACACTGTTGTAGTTACATACTAAATCTATCAAAAAACAACAAAATATGCCCAACTTCCAATTATGGACCACATATGTCAAGGGAAGATTATCAAACAAACATTAGCTTGAATCGCTATTAGACCAGAAAAAATATGCTAATGATTATGTAAAGAAAAGAAAAAGGGAGGAAGTATTTACTTAAACTAAGAGAAACATGCAATACTTATAACTGAAAAATATCACCGAATGCTAGAAAATAAATGTGTCGACTTCATAATTTAATTTGTTCTTATATCAACAAAAAGATAACTATAGATTATTTCCAAGCTAAAGTACAAATCCTTTAGACACATCTTCCCAAGCTATCTAACCCTATTGACATCCATGAAACAATTTGGCACATCTTCCTAAGTTAAAGTAGAAATCCTTTGGAAGTTAAGATAAACATAAAATTACTTCTTTCCTTTTGAGAAAACAAAATATTTTTCATCAAAATTAAGTAAGGTGTAATTAAGATGTTATTACAAGGGAAAAAGGTATCTTTTGACAATTATGCAACAGGGAACAAACTTGGCATAGGAATGGAATTAAATTCAACATAAACATAATATTAAATTTGATTTGACATATTAAATCCAAACAGAGTCAGACAAAAAAGAAATATATTACAAAATTAAAATAGAAAAAAAATGAGTTATATGTAGAAATGATGCATGCTAGAGTAGAAATGAAGATCCTCCATCAGAAGCTGACCATACATCTTCAAATGACATATATGTAAGGTTTAATGCTAGGTTTTGATTCTTGAGTAGTAGATAGAACAAAGGTGGTAAATGTCAAAGCTGTCATGAAACAAGGAAAAGAAACTACTTGATTGTAATACATTTTTCAAATGAAAGTACAACAAATTTATAATCTACTCAAGTAGAACATATAATCTACTCAAGTATGTCTTCGCAATCCTCTCTAACATAACTAACATCTTCATCATCCATTTCGGTTATTTCGTTACCTTCCACGACTTGGATATCTTCCTCAATGCAATCGTGATCCTCTAAATCATTAAAACTTCTTGATGGTGCTTTCATTACAACATACCAATTAGAAACATCATTCTCTCTTAAATAAAATACTTGTCTTGCTTGAAATGCAAGTATGTATGGATCTCGTGAAAACGATGCTTGCTGTAAATTAACAAGAGTGAACCCATCATCATCAACTTTTACTCCATTTCCTTTATACGCCCAACGACACTTAAAAACTGGAATATAAAACGTATGATAATCTAATAAAATTACATCTGTCAATATTCCATAGTAAGTGACCACATCAACCACTTGGGACATATCTTTTGCACTTGCTCTACACATAGTAGTCGCATCAAAGTCACCCCACAATTCTGAGTTTCTCTCCCTACATCTTGTATATGGAAATTTTGCTCATTGATGATATATCCGTTGTAAGACATGGCATCATCCTTCGGACCAAAAGCAATCCATCTTAACATGTCATCATGATCCTTGGAGGTAATAGGTATCTATAACAAATTTTATTTAGCATGTATATTTTATAGTAAGATTAATAGTCAAAAGAGAATATATTTGAAATCCAACTAACCTTTCTTTTAATCCAATCGGCAAAAATTTTTGTATGTGTTTCCCAAAGTAAGGTCGCATTTTTTGTCATGCGTGGGTCTGACTTTTCTAATTCCTCCAAATGCAAACTAGTATTGAATAATTGATTATAAGTTATATATAGCATTACGAACATATCAAAATAATTAAAACAATATAACATACACTTACTCTATAAATGGTTCCACCACAGCCATATTCATTAACACGGCTAAATGAGCACTTTCTTTGTCATTAACTGACAATTTAACTGTCTTGGATATTGAAATCGGACATCCCTCGAGTATTACACTGCTTTCATAATCTTCATTTCGAGCTTCTTTCTCCTCTATATGTCCTGATTTTTTCAAAAATTCATCGAAAAACATCATGGATTCTTTTTCAAGATAGGATTCTGCAATACATCCCTCTGGTCGTGCATAGTTTCTCACATAGTCTTTAAGTGTCTTCATGTATCTTTCGAATGGGTACATCCAACGAAAATGAACCGGTCCACGCATTAGTGCTTCTTTTCCAAGATGAATGGATAAATGTACCATTATATCAAAAAAAGATGGTGGGAAATATTTTTCAAGCTCACATAAAACTTCAATAATCTCAACATTGATTTGTTCAACCTTCTCTCTATCAAGTACACGTTGACATAATTTGTTAAAAAAAAGAACATAAGCGAATTATTGTTTTTCTTGCCTTCTTTGCCATTAATCCTCTCGATGCTACTGGCAATAACTATTGCATTAATACATGGTAATCATGTGACTTCAATTCGCTAATTTTGCAATCCTGCAACAAAATCTGATTTTTCAAATTTGAACAGTAGCGATCTGGTCCTTTGAAATCATACAATCTTTTGCAAAATATATTTTTCTCGGATTTTGACTACATGTATGGAGCCGGTGGAAGTTATGTTTTATTCCCACGAGGTTGTGCATGAAGCTCACTTCACCAATCCTCTAAATCCTTTCTACAGTCGGTTCCATCTTTTGATTTATTACCATGCAACATCGTGCCCAATAGGCTTTCACCAATGTTTTTCTCCACATGCATCACATCTATATTGTGATGTAATGGAAGCTCCTGCGAAAACCAAAACTATAACGCATTATTGGGTTTTTCTTCTATTAAAACAATGAAAAATAAATAAAATGACCACTAACCTTCCAATAAGGCAAATCAAAGAAAATTGATCTTTTTTCCCACCTCGATAGCTCCATTTTTGTAGAATCGTTAGTATTATCATCTTCATCTTCTATATCATAAACACACTTTCTCTTCTTACTTTTCTCTTCCTTTTCTTTTCCAAAATCATTTGGATAATCCTTCAACAATGCATGAATGTTTCTCCAGTTTGTATTCTAAGAGCACTACCTTTCTCTATGGTGTTATCAAACAATGTCTTTTGTTTCCTTCGTGAATCTGAAGCAGGTAGAAATCTTCTATGACCCATGTAGACGCTCTTTCGACTATGATTCAACCAATGAGAGGGTATTGACACCACATAATGGGAAAGCTTTTCCCCCCTTTACACGACATCCAGCAAGATCTCCATAAGCCGAAAAATCGTTAATCGTCCATAGAAAAATTGCATTCAGTTTAAACAAAGTTTTACTAAATGCATCATAAACATCAACTCCATTACACCACAAATGATGCAAGTCTTTCACCAAAGGCGCCAAATATACATCAATATCATTCCCGGGTTACTTTGGACCTGGAATAAGTAAAGTTAACATAATATTTTCCTTCTTCATACACAACATAGGCGAGAGATTGTATGTCACAAGCATCACCGGACATCAACTTTATTTCGAACTCAACATGGAAAATGGATTAAATCCAACTGTAGCAAGACCAAGCCTAAGATTGCGTGGATCAGATGAAAAAGATTTATACTTTTCATCCACCATTTTCCATTTCGTAGAATCCACGGGATGAGGCATTTTTCCATCGTTGCTTGTATTATTAAAATGCCATCTTAAATCTTCTGCCATCTTTTGAGATCTATACATTTTTCTATATCTCGGAATTATTGGAAAGTATCTCAATACTTTAATTGGAATACCTTGTATAACCTTTTCAGTATCTTGATTTTTCTTCCATCTTGAAGAACAACATTTTGGACAACTTTCTAAATCTTTGTATTCTTTTCTGTAAAGGCAACAGTCATTCTCACAAGCATGTATCTTTTCAAAACCCATGTCGAATGCTCTAAGAAATTTCTTTACTTCATATAAGTTTTTGGGAAGCATGTTATCCTTCGGTAGAAATAAATGTTGCACAGTTAAAAGCTTATCAAACCCACTATCAGACAAGCCAGTCTCACATTTAAGATTATACAAGACGGTGATAGCAGATAATTTTGTGTGATTTATGCAACCAGGATATAATGGAGTTTCTGCATCTTCCAAGTTCTTGAGTAACTCATCATCTTTTCTTTGAGAATTAACATTATCTTTATCATCATCAAAAAAATCTGGATTCAAAAAATCTTCATCTTCATAGTGAATCATCTTGAATAGATCATATACATCAAACGTATTTGTTTTCTTCTCTACATTTATCTCTTCACCATGGTTAAACCATACACCACCCATGTATTTAGGATCCATTCATTTTATAATTAAATGTTCAACGATGATTTGTTCATCATGACGACTAAGATTCCGACAATCCTTGCAAGGGCATAAATTTTTTTCTACACTTCTTGCATTCCTCTTTGCAGAATTCACAAAATTCATTGCTCCTTGTCGGTGCTCTATGCTACTATGAAAAAAGTTAAACAAATAAAAAAATTGAGCTTTATTGAATTATATGTTATAATTCTCAAAATACCTATTAAGTTAATCATGATTTTATCACCTACTTAAGAAAACCCAGTCTTTTTCCATTTTCGACATATGACGGCAAATAAGTTTCCAATCTTTAACGTATAAATTGGTTATCTATTGTAATAAAAAAAACTAGACGTTGAAGTTATTACCTAAAAAAACATCCAAGCATCTTATAAATAATGCACTATCTGGAACATTGGTAACACGCCTATAGTAAGGATAATAAACTACAATAAACCACATAAAATGAATAATAACAGAGATAGCATGTGCTGCAGTGAATGAAATAACCAAGATAGTTTTTATTTTTAGGATACTGCACACATGAATCAAACCCCGTTCACAAGGTTACATAGATTTGTTTTTGTTCGTTTGGTGACTAAAATTATGATGCATTTGCTGAAAATATAACGCATATAGATATGTATCAGTGAGGTAACTCCATGTGACCATGTAAACGCATCTGCCGGAAAATTATTTATAGAAAAATAACACATACGTTTTTCTTATTTAAACTCATTCTTATCTATCATTGTATATTTTATACATATAAATATACATGCTTCATTATAACATTCAGTGACATGCTTCTAAAATTATAATCAAGTATAGAGATTATATCTGAGTTTTACTTACAGTTTCTTTCGCAATGGCACAAGTAAAGCATGGGAATATGATTAATCCTCATATTGGTGATGAAGAAGAATATCAAGAAAACAATGGTTATGATGGATATTTGAGCTCTTTATCAAAAGAAGAAGAAGAAGATGATAGCTGCAATTCAATTGGCAAAAATTCATCTGAAGATGAAGATTTTATAGACGATTTGAATTCATCTTCATGTTCTTTGAATTCTTCCTTATCATCATCGAACTCATCACTTTATGATATGTCATCTCTCATTTCACATCTTCCTTTGAAGTAAGTTTTTGTTCAATTGTGTTCTGATTTTGCTTCTTTCCATATATAGAACTTTTTTTTTGTTCAGATTTTTTTTCTTAATTTTTTCTTTCTTTCTTTTATTTTTTATGTCTAAACATTAATCATACGTAAATAATTTATGGTATCATAACATTCATAACACGTTTACATAAGTTTTCATTTACAAGTTTTCTAACAAATCATTTGAATTTCAGGAGAGGTTTATCAAAACATTACGAAGGAAAATCACAGTCGTTTACATCACTATCGAGCGTGAAGAGTTTGGAGGATCTAATCAAAACTGAAAACCCATCAAATAAGAAGATCAAAGCATTGAAAAGTAATAGTTGGAGTATGATGAATTCATCCAGAATTATAATGAAGAAAAGCTCTAAAGGATCAGTAAGCTCTTCGTTAAGAAACTTGAAGAGGAATGATAGTTTTATCAGAGGCAAACCATGTAAATGCAAATAAAAAAATAACATAAATTAGATACAATTAAAGCAAGCACATCGCACTAACATAATAGGAAATGATTAGAATATAAGTAAAATTTATAAAAAAAAATAGCTCGAACATAATCATATAAAATCAATTATTCCAGTTAGGAATTATTCCAATCAGGGTTAAATCAACTATTCCAATTAGGGTTTACGTAGAAATTCATATAGAGTATCCATACATAATCATATAAAATCCAGTAGATTCATAAAATCGGTTTGTAAAATTTCATACCTAATCGGCGAGGAGAGATCTGTGAAGGGCTACCGCGACGATGTGGACAGGAGTAGAATGAAGGACGTCTACCGCAACAATGATAACGAAGCAAGGTGGATTTTGCTGGAGCGAAAAGGAAAGCGTGAGGATAAAAGTTTCTAAATAATGAAGAGGAAGGGAAACGCTACAGTAAATAAAAAAAATTCGTGAAATATTTTTTACTTTACGTGGGTGCAAAGCGGGAACGTGAAATCTTTTTAGCCGCATTTATATTTTTTTAGGGAAATACTTTTTGGTTGCATTTAGAAAGAAATGCCACCAATTTTTGTAACTATAAATGGTTTTTATTGTAGTAATGAATATAAATTATTATTTGATTCGAGAAAGTTGATTTGGAATTGGATAAATGATTGAAAACTCCTTTATCTCCCCTTGGATTGATTGATAACTTAAAATATATGTTGATTTCTGGTTTGAAAACACATATATAGTTTGTTAAAAAGAATATATATGTATGTGTGTATGTATGTATGTATAATCCTTGAAATTAACATATTAAATTGAAGTAACAAGGGCTTGTAATACACATAGAAATATAGTTGAAAAAAGTCCTTAAGCTTGAATGCAAAATCATGAAAAGGTGACTAAAAATAAAAATAAAAACAAATAGAAATTAAAATCTAGAAAAAAGTACGATTAGACATCAAATCAAACATTAGAAAAATCAACTAGATGTTTGAAAAATAGGTTTAGATATATGGGTTTTAGGAAATCTCTACCTGAGAGTTTACGTTGAATTTCAACCAAACTCAGATGTTGGAAATTTCAACCCGACACCCAAAAATTAAATCATATATCTGAGATGGAGATTTGGACATGTGAACATTGGGGAATTTTTTTATTTGCATCAGGCAACCATATGTTTGAATCGTACTTTCAAACATCAGAATTACTTCAGCAAGCCCAAGCCTAGTCTAGACCTAGGGCAGGCCGAGTAGAATAACTTAAAGAAGCTTGTCCCCGCTTCTTTAACTCTAAGAGTGTTTATGTAACTGAATGAAGTCGAGCAATGAGATGGAGTAGTATCACACTTGGTGGCATCCTAGGCTATTAATTCATGAAGTTTCTAGGTGTGACACACAACGTGGCATGTAGTTTTATCGCAATTACATGCTTTGGAGCATAAGGGAACAAACAAGGAGGTTACTCAATGCTTTTAGTGTAAGTAGGCCTAGGCACTATGATGTATACTTTGTAGTGTGCATAGTTATGGGCACCAACAGGGAGGTTGCTCAATGTTTTAGGGGCAATTGGCTCATACATTGTGAAGTATACCCAGCTAGGGTGTAGGATGATGGATAATAATGAGGAGGTTACTTAATCCTTTATAGGCAAGCGATCTAAGACATTGTGATGTTTACCTGACATGTCATATAGGATACGTCTATTACTGAGATTGTATGTTCTTGGTCTGCATCTGGGGATTTTCTATCAAACGTAGAAGCTTTGTGGTTCATCACTAAAGATGTATACTAGGTGTTAAGTACATTTAGGGTGATTGTTACATTAAGTACTTTAGTAGGTAATTCACACACACATAAAGATATATATATATATATATATATGTAGGTATGTATGTATATATGTATGTATGTATGTATGTATATAGAGTTCAGAACCATAAATAAGCAACCCAAGCCATGTAGACTATAAGTGAAATTAATTGCTTGTGAACACCATACCCTAATAAAACACTTTATACACAAGACTTTGTCTGGCCCGCTTCTTTGCTTCCCCTTTTATACCCATTATAGGAGGGCATGTCAACAAGTGACTTGGTGTGGACCTAGTGCGTGAAGGTGGAGACTAGGCGCTAAGAGTTATATTATTTCTAGTTACTATCTATATACTTTATATTGTACCGGTATTATTATTTAAACGTCATGTTACTATCAGACTCTTTGTATTGGTCATTTTGGGACATTGCTGTATAAACTATTTTTTGTTGAGACCGCTATCTGATTTGGATTATTTCAGTACATATATTTTATTCCTTTCCGCTGTGAGATCTCAAATTATAGAATGTTCTAAATTTATATTGTCTCGGTATCATGTAAACTTTTAACCTAATGATTCGTACTTCTTGGCACGATGAGAGTTCAAACGCTGCTGTGGGTCTTGAACTAGTGTGATTGAAGGTGCTGGCTATTACATTTGTCTTCATTCCTTCTTTACTTCCTATGTTAATCGAAGGGATACCCACTCTTTTATATCCTTCCATCATAATTTCTATAGTTCTCTATAGACGATGAAAATGGACTAATGGTAGATCCGAGGTTTCAGGTTCCTTACCTTGCCTCTTTGCACCTCATGTATCCTATAGCGCACCAATGAATCCGTTTTGATTGAGTTGGCAATTCATCGATTTAATTTGTCTCCGAAAGGTGTCTTCTAGCATAATCTTACTATAATCATAATAAACATATTTGGAGGTGTAACTCCACATTTTTGTAGTGATTCCTTGTTAAAGCTTTTTGCGTGACTCTTTTAAGACTCATTAGGTTTCTACATGATATTTGCTAAAGTACTGACATCTACTAGGGACTCTCAAGCTTCATAAAACTTTGTTTATAAATCTATCAAAAAAATGTGACTGAGATTGAATTAATTTGGTTGGGTATTTCAAATACCATAGGTAGGGTACATCACTTGGTTGGATGGAAAGAAGAAACCTAGTGCACCCTTTGATATGTATAAAGTTTTCATCTTGATTTTAAACATGCTAAAATGACTATTCAGTTCAACAGTTCCATCATATATTTTGAAGGTAGGCTATTAACCCTCCAAGGTAAGGTTTCTCCTAGTTTCGAGGAACTAATCCCCATGATCATTCTCAGATTTCGAATTGTATTAGTTGCTCAGGCTTGAATATACCTAAATTTGTTATATATTCTACCGAATTCTACAAACATTGTAATTTTGAGTCCTTACGCATTATGTTTTAAAGCTTGTAAGGTTTTATCTATGCTAATATCCTTTTGTTTCCTTTTCATCTCTTAACCTAAAGAAATCCTTTTTGCATTTTATAAAAATAGTCATTTGCAATGGATCATCTCCTTACCAAGCTTCTATAGCTAGTCATTCAACATCTATGAGCTCTTGAGCCAGTGGAATTACCTCTTATGGTACCTCCAATTGTGAATGCTTTTCTTTAGGTAGCATTTTTCTAGGTTGCTTATAACTAGCATGCCTCAAATTCCTCATGCATGCTCTAATGGTTTGTTTTCCTTTTTCCATGGCCTATGTTTTTCATTACAACGACTTAGTGAAAGCATCAAAATATTGATCCTTCATTTCAAGAATAGCAAACGCTTGAAGATCCTTGGTAACTAAGCATATACAAAGGAATTGGATCAAAAAAGTGCAACCATTATTTTTTTGGGTGAAAGATCCTTAATTTCAATGAATTATAATATATGTAAAATTACTAGTATGAATTATAATATACATAAAAATCACTCTAAATTTTCAATTTAGACTCATACTTTTGCAATCACCTACTTCCTTAACTAGTAGGTACAATTTACCCCCAACGAGAAGGTTATAAAATGGGCATGCTCAACAATGAAAAATATGTGTTGACAAAGAAAACATCATTAAAGATCTTGAATCTAAAGAGAACACTACAATTCCTTATTTATGGTTGGGTGAAATCCATCATCATCAATGATGGATTTGCATAAGGTTGAGCTTACATATGGGGTATGTCAGATATTTGGGTGAAAGACCCTTAATTTCAATGAATTATAATATACGTAAAATTACTATTATAAAAAAGATACAAATTTACAATCTTGCAATCCGACTAAACGGCCTACTTGTTAATTCACTATTATAGTACAACTACGGTGCAATGGGTTAAATGGTTGAATTTCAATTTATTTTTACTATTTTAGGTCTCATTGTGCCTATAAAGTCTAAACTTAAATAGATCCAATCTAAATAAATTTTAAATAAAATATTTTTTTTATTTAATCGATTAATATAAAGATTTTATTTGTTAATATATATGTTGTATATAATATGTATTTGTGTATCAAATACGTATATACATGTATACGCAGGTGTAACATATAATGTGTACATGGTCTAATATGCTCGTATATAAGTGTTGGGATTTATACCGCAATGGACACATTTGGCCCTTTATATATATTTACTATCTATTATTATTTTAAAAATAATATAACACAAAATACACTTACATATGTACATATATTTACACATACAAATATATAAATATATGTATTAAAATAAATATGTCTAAATTTATTTTAAATTTAAAACCAATTCAATATTTAAAATAGCTTAAGAAATATTGAAATTTCAAAATGGATCTAGATTCAAAAAGATATCTTATTTGAAATTCAAATTTGACTTTAAATATTATTTATGTAATATACATACACACAAATATATACATATATATATGTGTGTGTGTGTGTGTGTGTGTGTGTGTACGAATTAAAATGTATTTTTATTATTTCAAAAGGACATAAAACATATATGTATTAAAAAAATTATATGCTAATTTATAAATATAATATTACATATGTTTAAATATAATAATGTAATTTTTTACTTATGAACAAAAATAGTTTTTGACAAAATCAATTTTTGTAATCCATGCGGAATAAAACAATATGAATTCTTTTATTATCAAAATTTCTATATACGAATTTATTATTTGAATATGTTTTAAACTATAATTTTCAAATCTCTTTTATAGTATAATATATATATTAAATCACAGTTAAAAAATGTATCTATTTGTTTAGTAGCATAAATATATGTACATGAAATTAATTAAATAAATTATATATAAATATAAAATGAATTTATTACTAATTTAAATTAAAATAAAATTAAAATGTATTTTTAAAACTATTATTACCTTTTTTATAGCTAAAAACAAAATGGTATTCATATGCAATTTTTTAAAGAACATACACATTAATACAAATTTGACAATAAACAAATATATAAACTAATAAAATTTAAATTACAATCTACATACAACTAGTTGTGTAAATAAATGGACATAAAATTAGATGTTACCTAAATTGTAGTCTTGATAAAGCACCATAAATGTTGATTTAGAAAAGCTCTTTGAATATGATCCAATCCCTTCTAGAAAAGCGACTAACCAAAATGATGAACATAGCTTGAATTTACTTCAATTTTATTTGATTTTGGTTTGAAAATGAAAAGGATAGGAGGCAAGTACTTTCGAATAAGATCGGAAGTTGGGGGACCAAAGAGAGTCAGCTTGAAAACAAAGGAGGTGTTAAATTTAAAGAAAAGGAGGGAAAAGAGGAGATCTAGAACTCATTTTTTCATTTTCTTTTAAACTAATGCAATCCCATATTTCATATAAAATATCATACCACCATCCACAGCTACCATGGCTAGCCATAGCAAAAGGCTAATGAGTCTTCACATATCTCCAAACCCGATTAGTATTTACATTTTAAATCAAATGTAAATGTACATCAATATCGTATACTGATACATATATATATATATATATATATATATAACTTTTATATACGCATTAGATTCAATACCAACTCAAATAATTCATATAAAATTTTATAATTACTATCTAAAAAACATAAATTTAATTACTTTATCACAATTATTATTTAATTAAATCATGTAGTATTTATAGTATTCAACATTTCGGTTGTGTGAGTTATAGGTGTAAATTCGATCAACGATTAATATTAAACAATTCAAAAACTAATGTTCACATGTCACGTTAGCTAGTGGTATGGCAGTTTGGGAAAATTTATCATTACACAATTTTGGTAAAATCCAATTTTACAATTTTAAGCAGTCCCCGATTGTGACAATTATTTACACAAATTCCCTTAGTCAAAACTATATCATATTAGGACTTATGGAAATTGGTCAAAATTCCAATCCATATTCAATTTGTACAACCCAAATACAAAGTCCTTGGTTCAGTAACAATAATTATTATTAATCGAACTACTATGGTCAAAGACTTGGACTTTGAGTTGACTATAGTTGACCATGCTACTAACCCACACAGTTGAGGAGTTGAATTCTCCATTGAATAATGTTTCACTTTCAATGCTTCAACTCAAGCCCAACTATAGCCATTTAGTGGATGTCATTCCATGATTTAACAATAATCAAAGTGGAGGGGACACATTATTGTTCAACCATATTATCAAGTCGAGAGAACTGTGTAGTATTATCACTTTGATATTCTATGTTTGACCTTAGTTATATTAACCAATAGAAAACAATCAAGTGATTTATTTCATAGTCATCTAATAACTATTAGTATGTAACCCTTTGGTGCAACCAACATCCATGAGTAGTACACCGCCTAACATTTAGAAAGCGTTACATACTCTAGTCTCAACGGGTGTCGATATCTAGTCTTATACATCTTGACTATGAATACATAAAACAATATTTTATTTTTATTATGACAAATTTCTCATGGTTACAACACATCGTAACTACAAAAACAAAACATACCATTTATGGATTTTCTATTTGATATAATTAAATTAAATAAATAATACACGATACATTAACAAGTATATAAAATGAAGAAAAATACCTTTATTTTGGATGGAATTTTATTATAGTGTAAATAATTTACAGTAAGTAACAGAATTACCTTTAGGACATAATCCTGACTCAATCAAGTATAAGTGGAGTTTTAGCCTAGTATGAATCCCTTTTATAAAATTAAACTTTGCTATTTATATGGGTAGACAATTTCTATATTCAACAAATATTTCACTAAACATATGTCCAAATAAAACATGATTTTGAATGCTAGATTATATTCTTAGATGCACTCTTTATGACATTAAACTTGATCCAATATGATTATTTATTATAGTGTAATGGCTTCAAAGGTCAATTTGTATGGATTCAAAGGACTATGGTTTTAGAGATTCTTAATCAAATGTTAAGGGGATTAAGAGGCTTCATCATTTATTTTTTGAAGATTAATGATGACCTATTAAGGAGAACTCCATATTAGGGGTGTATTAGTTTCAAAGGATCGGCATTACTATCGTGTTTTTAGCTTCATCGAGGGTTCCTAAGTATAGGCCTTATAATAATTGAACAAGAAGGTTACTTGGTTGTAAGAGTTCAAAAGTGAGAAGGAGGATATTAGTTTCATGGTTTTTAATCTTTGGAGGACTCCTTATTATCAACTGGTTTTCCTAGGGATATGTTCTTAAAAAAACTTAACAAATATCTACTATGATATTTCTACAACCAACATTTAGAACCTTTAGCTTTTAAAAATTCAACATTATCGTTAAGGACCGCTAGCTCGAGTGGTAAGTGATAAGACACTCTAAACTAAGATTCTAGAGACAAGTCTGAATCCTCAAGACATCAAAATGAGTGTGCTTCTTCAATAAATTGTTGGATCGGTGCATTTGGCAGCGTAGTTAAATGAGCAAATTTGAAAATTTTACCTTTTATTCATTATGCACTAGATCATTTATAGTGTTATCATGAATAAATTTGTTTAACATTAAATCATAATTAATGTTTTTTGAGATAAGGAGAACTTTATACGTTATAATTAATTTTATTTAATTTTATTTTAATTAGTTTAAATTTTATATTATTAAATTATGCTTTATTTCTATATCTACTTTATTTATTATGGTGTTGAATTCAGTTTGAATTAGTTTCGATTATATCATCATTACATTAACATTATCAATTTAATAAACGTTATTGTTTATTAGAATAGCATTTAACAAATAAAATTTGAATAACATTTTATACAAATATAAAATTCAATAAAATGATTTACGTGTATATAATTTATATTTTGTTAACAATTTAAATATCGTTTATCTGAATAGAACAAACAATATCACAATACATGAATATTAAATTAATGTTGTTGATACATAATTATTTTAATTATAAACAAATATTATCATGTCCTAATTGTGATGTTATATATGTATATAATATAATGTCTAATATATAGTGTCATGAATAAACATATAGATTATTATAAACCTATATCGTTGTATTCAGAATTTAACATGAACCTAATGGTGCAAGTTGGACATGAAATAGATTTCGGATGCAAATTTTATAAAGGCTATAATCTAAAGGATTTAAATTGAAAATTGAAAAAATCTAGAAGGGGTCTTAAATGTAAAATAAAATATGAATTTTTTTACACATACCTTCTCCTCTCTTTGTTAACCCTAACTGCCAAGCAAAGCACCTATTAAATGTCTCGAAATGGCACGACCTTGCGAACCCATGTCCTGTATAGCCGCATCAAGCATCCTCTTTCCAACGTTCTAATTATCGCCTATGATAAATAGCTTGAAGTGAATCTGACACAATCTTCGTTGGTGATGGATGAACCATCATCCACGATACCTGTATTCTTAGCCATCTCTACCTGATTTCATATTGGAGCTTGAACTTGAATTCATTAATATGCCAAAACATGATATGACGGAAAAGGTGCACACAAAAATTATACAGGAATGCATAAATCATATTTGTATTTTTATTACTATTCTGTTAAAATAGTTTATTAGATAAAAAATTATTTTAATAAAATAAATTAAAAAATAAATATGTCAATAGCACTGCTAGTCGACAACACCTTGAATAATCAGTTTTACCTTTAAGGGTCCTGTCTCTAACTCAATGGTGGAGTTTCAAATTACACTATTAAAATGTATTTATTTTATGGAGAGATAATGAATTTCTTTCTTAGTTAATGAGGCATACAAATCTATTTATAGCAATGCTAATGGGCTATGCAAGTATCTTACCCAGATCACCATTTAGCATATCTCCCTCTATAAATTGAGATCTTTCTCACTTAATTAATTAAAAGTCATGGAATTAATTCATATCGACGTATATTTGACCACCTAATTTTATGAAAATTTGAAAATTTTGACCATCAAAATAAAATGTGTGTATTTGTATGTGTATATCTTATTTGTTATAAATAAATTATTATACAGGCCCAAAATTAATTAAACAGACATATAACAATTATATATATTATTAATTAATTTTGGACCTTCTAATAATAGTTAAAAATAATAATATTTTTACTAATATAATCATTATATTAGTTTCTCCATAATAGTTATATAAAACCTTTATTAATTATTTTAATAGATTATAATCAGTCAATACTAACAGTTGCAGTTATGTGACTTCCAAGTGTAAATTCACGCATCAACAATAGTTAAACAGTTTAAGTATCAAATCCTATACGGACTTTGCTTAAGCACAGTAGTTTGACACAGTTTAATTGCTTATGTATCATTTAGGTGCTGTTCAATTTCTTATCTATTAAAGAAACACCCATTAGCAACGATATACTATGCATATTTTATCTTCGTCATTACTATACACTTAGGTATTTAAGGCTTGGCCAATGATCAAAACTTTATTAATGTCCGTAGTTAATTGTAAAGTCCAACACCAAATTCCATGCTTTAATTTGATAATAATTATCGATTGACCAAATTGATTTGGCCAAAGACTTTAACTTTATGTTGACCACCAATTATGGTGATATTAAACTTCTATTCAAAGGAGATGAATCCTTTCTTGACTAATGTTTCACTTCAAGTGTTTCAAATTAGACCTAACTATAACCTTAACATAATCATCGATGTCATGTGGTCGAGCATATTCAAAGTATAGTATAAACACTTAAAAATTTTAGTATTCTCAAGTCAAATAACTATTCATGTCATCACAATAAGATCTTCTATTTTACTTTTAACCTATGGAAGTTCTTGGTGAGTCATTCTATAGTTGTTCCAAACTAATACATGCACATAGCTCCTTGATTCAACCAACAACATCCATCACAAGGAGAGCATTACAAACATTAGTCTTAATGGATACATTGATATACCATTCCCAATAAATATCGACTATGAATATTCAAGGATAAGTATTTTTTTCAATTTAATACTTAGGATTACGAACACATATATAACTGCAACGATTAATTATTATATCCCAATATAATAATATATACAATAGAAAATAAAACCAAAAGCTTACTTTATTTTGAACAAGATTCACTACAAGTGTTAAGCTATATACCCAAATATCTGACATACCCCATATGTCAGCTCAACCTCATGCAAATCCATCATTGATGATGATGGATTTCACCTAGCCATAAATAAGGAATTGTAGTGTTCTCTTTAGATTCAAGATCTTTAATGATTTTTTCTTTGTCGACATGGATTTTTCATTGTTGATCATGCTCATTTTATAACCTTCTCAATAGGGGTAAATTGTACCTGCTAGTTAAGGAAGCAGGTGATCGCAAAAGTATGAGTCTAAATTAAAAATTTAGAGTGATTTTTTACGTATAAGAAGGTTTTAGACACTTTTTAAAAGCTTAGGAAACAATGAGTTATAGAGAAAGAGAGTAGAAAGTTTAATTTATCTTAAAACTTATATTTATAGACTTGAAAATATTCATGGAATTACAATTGTTTGCAAAAAATAAGAACCATCATAAAAGATGTATCTTTTTGTAAAAGAAGAATCTCTCCAAAATATTCAAAACTCAAATTTCCAAATTTTTCGTAATTATATCCATTATAGCATTCGACCGATTCAGCGGTAGGATCAGCCAATTGAATGATCTTAAGCAAATGTCTTTAAAACCAAGTGAAAGTAGTTCAAAATTGGCCTTAATCAATCGACTGAAAATCATTATCAATCGACTTAACACTTTAACCAGTCTATAGGTAATGCATGGCAGTCGACTGATTACTTGTGAATTTATAATTTATATTTCAAAGTTATGTCAAGTATGTAAATTAACATTGTGATTTGTGAGTGTGTGTGTGTGTGTTTATTGCTACTAGAGGTTTTAAAATTGAATACAGTTTAGTTAAAAAGTGACACAATGCCCTAATCGATTAAAATTGAAAATGAATTAATCACAAGCAAGTAAAAATGGAAAGAACACACAAGTCTCTATAGTGGTTTGGCCATATCAAGTGCTTGTATCCACTTAATTTTATTGATTATAGATTTTCCACTAGTACAAGTGCTTTTACAAAATTTTCAGATATAGAAAATAAGTTAATCTTCGATTTGGCAACACTTCATGCCAAGTATTTGTGTAGAGGTAAAGGAGTGATTAGTATAAGACAAAGATCCTTCTTACATTGCTTTAACCCCTCTATTTATAGCTAAAATCATCCATCATACTCGCTGGATTACGAAAAGCCAAGTAAGAGTTCAGACCCATAAGAATAGGGAGGAAGAACAAGTCAAATCCATGCTCCAAATCATTCCAGTACCGACCATAATTATGTCGGTATTGTTATCCCGCCTTTTGGCAAGGCCGTGATACCAAAAGATTGATCGAAGAACCAAAGGTAGTTTGTCTCAAAGACTGGTATACATTGTTTCACCATGGATATCGATAAATTTTGTCCGAGTCCAGATTGAGCTATAATTGATAAAACACGGCTAGCAAGGCCAAGAGAGCCAACACTCTGAGTTTCAAGTCAATCCGAGTTCGTATGCTCAAGTTATGGACAATACAATTTGAAGGGAAAAGCTCCGCCTTCGTATCCATCATCGAACTCCGGTTCGAATCAATCACGTTCGTATCGATCAGGGGTCCAGCGACTTCGTATCCATCGAAGAGCCTCAGTTCGTGTCGACCAAGTTCGAATCCATCATGGAAGCCTCTCTTCGAATCCATCTGGGCAGAGCAATTCGTATCCATTAGGTTACCTTACTTCGTATCCATCAAAGGACTCCGGTTCGCATTGATTGACTTCGTGTCCATTAAGGAGCTGTGTGGCTCGTATCCATCGAGTAAAGGCCTGTTCGTAACCATCGACCTTCGTTAGCTCGCATCCATCAACGTAACTGTTGTTCTAATCCATGGCTGATGACTACTTCATATCCATCGAGTCAACAAGCCTGGGTAACGTGTCAAATTCGATATGAACAAGGCGAAAATAATGGAGTCGACACGGTCAACTAGGAGTGGAACTCGGATCGAGGCGAAGGGTGCGTGCCACGTCATCAGAGAACCACGTGAGAAGATCGATTCGAATGTATCGATTCGAAGTGATGGGTTGGAAATAAACAGCCAACCGAAACAATCCAACTTGTATCGATCATATCTCCCAAACCACAGATCCAAATGCTACGAAATTTTTACAGCATCTTCCATACAAGGTAAAGATTGATCCTGCCTAGTTTCAGCTCGATTGGATCAATTTTTGATGGATACGAAATCATTTCGTATCGATCACAGATCGAGTCGAAACTTGGTGGGGTCGGTCGCGTGGACCCACTCACGTGCCAGAAGAAGTCTCCCGAAGTTTGAGCGAGATCTCAGCCTCCTACGCCTATAAATAGCCACCTGAAGCCTACATAAAAGGGATCTTTTGGCCATTCAACGTTCAGACTCTGCCGGATTCAACCCTACATCCTTCTATCACCATTGTATTCGTACATCAGAGTTATAGCTTACTGTAATCTGCTGTAACGGATTGAAATCATCAAGTGAATCAATAAAGTCATCAACTTCAGAGTGGACGTAGGAAAGATCGCCGAACCACTATAAATCTTGTGTCATTTACTGCATTACTGTGAATTTTATGAGTGATTTTAATACTTATTGTTCATCTGAGATCTGTGATTGTGAATAATCGACTATCGGGTGTTTGTGACCAATTTCGGCGCAAACAGGTATCGACCATGTTTTGGTTGGTGGTGGATCTCTTCTCTCTTAAACTGTTCACATCTTTATAAATCCAAGCTTCACTCGCAAAATTGCACCATCAAGTCATGTCAATACCAACATGATTTGTCTTATGCAAGACTTTTTTCTATAAAGCTTTGCAATTTTTCACCAACTCATTCTTAAGTGAGATCCTCAACAGTTAATTGAGACTTAACTACATTTCAAGTTACTAAACCAGAAATAGGGTCCTCTTCTTAAAATCAAATCGGTATTAACCATAACTGTGGTTGGTACTAACCATATTAAGCTTGCACCAATTAAGTACAAACACTTGTGCTACCACATCTTGTCATTCCAAGTATTCCCTCAAGTGCTTGATCGATTGCATCTTTGCTTCGATGTCTAGGTTTACTTAAAACTTGATGGGTTTAAATGCCAGGTAACATTTGTCCCTTAAAGTATGCTTTCATGGAAACAAAGCATGATTTGGATCAAGACAAGCGATGTAGTTTCATTTTCTTTAGAGTCACTAGTCAACCAATCATCATCTTTGAAGCATCATTGTATTTCAAGAACATCCATTCATCACTTCAAATTGTTGGCGTACCATTCCTTTTCCATAAATCAGGTTGGACTTCTTAACTATCTGGGAGCTACAACGTGTCTCGATCAAGTAAGCTTCTTGCCTTCTTTTTAGGTACAATGGGCAGAGATCATTTTGGCAATCTCCGTTCGGGTGTGGATCAATGTCATTCCTCAACTCTTGATTCCCCAGCACCTATCAAGAGACTAACTATGAAAGGAGGAGAAGGAAGGAATGATAGGATGAGGAGGATATGCCACACCACCATGAATATCAAGAGCGCTACGGTGCTGAAAGAAAACAATGTCATCTAGATGAATATAAGGGTCTGCCTATCACTTTAGGCACAATTTTGATCCCAAACAACCACGCACCCATTCTTAACCTTCTCGACAGCAACCTCCTGGAACTCAACCTCCTACCACCACTATCTCCAACCCCCATATATCCAAAGAAACTTCTGGCCATGCTGCTCTTCCTCCATCCCTTATAGGAAAATCCAAGGGGATCACTACTAAGATGCAGGTAGCTCTACCTGACTATTACATAGAGAGGGCAATGTTTTTCTATAATGTCAAGGATGCCACCTAATAAGAAGTTAATAAGGGCATCGACAAAGTCATGGAGATCGTAGATCATCTCTTTGAAAGGAAAAGGTTCGCTAAGGGCCTCTCCAGTGTCAACCGGGTCAATCAGCTAATTAATCAATCTTTTGACTAAGAGCGCCAACCACGACAAGATAGTGGGAGGCTATAAACAAGAATTGGCTGACGTTATAAAGAAAACAAAAGAAGCGGAGAAGTCGACCAAGGATTCCAAGGCAAGAGTAACCGGGCTCTCTATGGTCCACATACAAGTAACTATGGACATAAACGACCAGCCGAAGAAGACCACGCTTTAAATGCTAAGTACGAGGAGCAACTCGAAACAAAGAAGGAATAATTTGCAATGCTTTAGGCTGAAGTAGATAAAATTAAAGCTAACTTGAGGGAAAATCAGAATCTAATGTTTTGGTCCAAATTGGGCTCTTTGGTGCGAGAGAAGAAATAAGGGAGCTCAAAGGAAAGGCCATAAAGAACCATGAAAAAATGGAAGCCACTCTCCTTATTTTTTTGCTGATACGATCGAATAGAAAAATCTAAAATGGTTTAGAGAGAACTACCCATTCAAACTGGCCGATACTTGGGAAGAGGTCCTTTGAATAACCAATGAAGCTTTCTAAGACATCACTGAAAATGACCTGAAATCTATCTTTCTGGATAAGGAGGGTCTTATAGCCCTAGATAAAGGGAAACCTATTTTGGCAGCATAAGATGTAGTTGCAAGGAAGGTTATTGTTGAGGCTCCCACTAGTTCGAACACATCGAATCAGGTAGAAAATTCCACTCCTACTACAAAAAAGCCAACAACAGACATCTCCACTTCAATGATGGTCACCTCTGAGGTTGCGCTCAATGAAACTCCTATCACTACTACGTCAAGTATTGAAACTCCTCATCGCCCATCCGACCTTTAGCCGACTCAATTTTTATTGAGGAGGGTAAGATCAGAAAATCCCCTGCTAGTGACATTCTACCCAACAAAGATCTATCTCTTATCTCTACGGTCTTTATGAAACTTCAGTTCCCGTATGTGGACATCGCTCATTTATACTACTCTGCTTTTTAAGTTATAGATCATCTATCTCTACCTCCCACACCGCCATTTAACTCAAGCCTTGGGCCCAAACGCCATTACAACCATGTCCACCTATATCACAACAACGTCAATCGCTCCAGTCCCCTCTCCAACTCTAGCCCTGGCACATACGTTAAAATGATAGAGATGTTAGAAGGGTTGGAGAATATTGATCAATATAAAGAAGAGGAGGTGGCGATCGTGGATGTAAAGGGTCATGATGTTTCTATTACCACGGTAGGGAGGTTAATGTGCACCTTTGATAAGGTCTAACTCAAATAGGAACCAGAAAATCATAAACCTTTGGCTGGCTATGGAAACCCATCCCTAACCCCCAATGTCCCTGCACTAAAAATCAAGCCTTCTAGATATCGCGGCATTAGAGAATCCAATAACTTTAACCCCTCTTCCAAAAAAATATGAAGATTTTATATATTGGACAACCGAAGAAGAAGTCCCTTCTTTTGAGGAGAGCCCTAAAGAAATGGAAAAGGAAGCAATAACTCCAAGGAAACACCATACTAAACTTGCAATCAGGAGAAGAAAAACATAGGAGAGGGTAATAAGTGGTCACTCAAGTTTTTGGAAGACGTTTCCTTTTTCCTTTCCTATTTTTTTTGAAAATTCGTATATATAGGTTGTTAGTATGGAAGCAACCCTTGCAACTTGTACATAAAGCTATGTAAATAAAAGTTTGTTTCTCTGTTCAGTCTCTTATGTATACATTCCTATATTTTTTGTTCTACTCGCCTATATAACACCTACATATATAATATGATCATTTGTAATTCAGTGATATTTATATTACACAAGCCCTTGTTTGTGCAATGCCATTATTTACTATAATTTTATACATAAATCTCTATAATTTCATGATGTTATTTCATTACTTTTCTCTATTTATCATTGCCAATGTATTTCTTTCTTGGCTAAGCAGAACTATATTTCTCTGAATAACTTCACTTATCTTCGGCTGAGCATATCTTTCCTACCTATAAGTACAGCTATGTCGGTTTGGCCAATTCCATGGCCTATCTTGTTTATCTTAGATTGGTCTTTCATTTAGCTATAATCAAGATTGTATTTATGACGACCATTAGCTGCACGCTATTTTCTATCTCTGAGAAATGGGAGTTTGTACGTCTTTCTCTATACATCGACTCTTAATTTCACCTGTCTTCGGGTGATAATTAAAGCTATCTTGGAGAACAATCTTGTATATTGTTAGCCAAACATATCATGTCGGCCTATAAACATGGTCATACATGCAATAAATTCGATTATGCATCGAATCCTATCTTAGGGAATCAGTGCTTGGGATGCCTATCTTTGGGCATCCATCTTTGATCTTGCCTATCTTCGAGCATTGATTCGAAGCATCCATCGACCATCTTCACTTATTATGGACCGAGCATGTATTGTTAGGCTATAAGTATAGTTATGAGTACAGAAGTTCCAATTATGCACCAACTTCTATCTTTAGGAATCACTAATTAAGATAATTGTATTTGAACATCTGTTCTTGTTCTCATATATTTCTGAGTTGCGATCGGGAGGATTCATCAGTCGTTATCGCTTATCTTTAGCCAAGCGCGTCTTGCTAGGCCATAAGCATAGTTGTTCCTGCTAAAAATTTGATTATACACTAACCCATTTCTCTGAGGATCGATATTTCAGATGCTTATCTTTGAGCATCCATCTTCGATCTCACTTGTCTCTTGGAACTGATCGAATTATGTTCGTTGACCATCATCACTTATCCTTGGCTAAGTGCATCCATTGAGCCGTAAACGGGGTCAATCCTGTAACAAGTTGCAAGTCTATATCGATTCCTATCTTTGGGATACGGCATCTTCAATGCCTATCTTCGAGCATCAACCCTTGATCTGGCCTATATTCGGGCACTGATCAAAGATTAAATATGTATGGGCGATCGCCCAATTGACCCCGGTACAATTATACTTCTTCACCCTTATACTCTTTTACCCTGATCAAGGGTCGAAGGAGTTCATCCGTACCTGTATCCAAGTATCTAGACATTTGGTTTTCTAAATATGAAATGCCTTATTCTTTTAATAATCACATAGCTCAAAGTTGGACTTTTAAGAATATGGTTCCATTGATTCTAAAAGGAAGCTTTATTTATAAACAAAGGAAATGGCAAGTACTTTCTTATTGCATTAACCCCAGTCAATCAGGGTAGCTTATTTTTAGAATTAAATAAATAAATATGCATGAAATGAATCATAGATGCTTGTTATTTCATGCCCATGGAAATAGGATCCTATCAATGTCAATAGCTTGAAAATTTCATCTCCAAGCTTCTGTTCAATAAAATAGGCACCTTCCCAATTCAGACAAAGTGCACTTATATAAGGAAAGACCCATTTCAAAACATGGTCACCTACCTCAAAGGTATGTTTCTCAACTTTGGTGTTAAAACATCTTGCTACTCATTTTGGTGAGCCGCCACCCTCAGTTCAGCCTCCTTTTGTTTCTCTTCAACATGAGGAGGAACTCAAGCAGGAGTTCCTCGTTCATCTTGGGATCATAATGCCTTCTTCGGTGAGAAGGGACTTCTAGTTCTATCAGAATCATAGCCTTAGCTCCACAGCCCAAAGCGAATGGAGTATGCTCAAGTGCAAACCAGTGGGTCATTTTATAAGTCCACAATGCTAGTGGTAACTCACCAATCCAGTTGCCCTTGGCTTACATCAACTTTTTCTCTTACATGGATTTGATGATCTTCTTCACCGCCTCTACCTGTATAATGACCCTTAGTTTAATCACTTTGAATTTTGATATTTAATATATTTTTATATATTTAAATAATGGATTTTATAACTCAAGCAGACCTCTTTTTGGTAATAATTAATGATGATAAAGTTGTTTGAAAATTTGGTTCACAAAAAATAAGTAGTGGAGAGAAAAATCGAAAATATGAGCGGAAATCGTTTTTTTGGATTCTTGACATTTCATCGATCAAAAGTTGTTAAAATGTGTTGTGTACACTAGTTTTCATGCATACACATTTATATAAATAACATATGATTTTGTTAACAATATGATTTGATTTTAATTTGGTTTAAAAATATACTTTAGATATTTGTAAGAAATTTGACTTTTCTTTGTGATATAAAAATATAACAAAGTACATGGTATCATCACAAAGTACATTTGTATTTGTAAGAGGGGATGGTGGAGTGCGACTATGGACTTGCGTGTGGAGCAAGGAGGAGGAGGGTAGTGATGTGGAAACTTGGGTGGAGTGTAAGGAATATTATAATAAATGGGGTATTTTGGTAAATTACCATCACCATTTTCTGTAAAAGAAGCACTACTTTCTCATCTTCATTATTTACTTCATTTTTATTTTCTTATTTACCTTTTTCCTTCTCTTCTCTCCATCCATGGAGTTTAGTTTGTAAATTTCAAAAGTTCCTTCTTCTTTTTTCACTTTCATATAAGCAAAATTGCTAAAACTTCTTTCATTCTTCTTTGCACCGCTCCTCCAACAAAGCAAGACCCAAAACCACCTCAACCAAGCCTTGGACGAGCACTAAACCACCTTGTCCAAACCATATTGACCACCCTACCCCTTAAATTTTTTGCCTTTCCAAGCCAAAGCTAGGCTCGTGTATTGGTTACAAATTCGTGATAGCTGGGGTTTAGCTTGAGCTTGTTTCGGTGAGTAAAGAACCCTTTAAAAACTAAGTTTTAAAGTATATAATTTTGTAATGTAATCATGTTAATTAATTGTGTTGTTAAGTATTTGTAATGATTACTATTTAGTTTGATTCTTGCTAGGAATTGAATGATACATAGGTTGTTCGTAAGGGACTTAAATTGAAGTCGACGTATTCATAGTGAAACGGTTGCTACGACACACTTCGAAGTATATAATAAATATTTTATAGGGGACTTTTGTAGAGAGACCCTAAAGAGTTTCTCTCTTATAACATTTCACTTCATTTTATGTTGTTTTATAAAAATGAATGTATATGACATGTAGCTTGTGTCTATGAAAGTGTTGTTATAATGACTATCGTTATATCGACAGTTTAAAATATCATTCCTTTTGAAATCTTTTGTGTGTGAACTCATACTTGGGTTGTACAAAAAATATATTTGGTTATGCTCTGGCACTTTTCAAATGTTGTTTGAACCAAGGTTTGAAGCAATTTTGATTTATAAAACTAGTTTAGAAGTTATGGTCCATATAGTAATAGTCCCTAGATGTAGTTTGGAGATAATTTATTTTTCATAATGTATAAAAGGTTATTCACTCTAAATTTTTTGTAAGTACTTTTCAAATGGGTTCATAAAGATTTTATAAGTATGTGGAAGAAATTTCAAGGTTTTAAATTATTATTTTTTCTTAAAATAAAAGGTTTATTTTGAAATATTAATAATAAGTTGCTTTTATTAATCATTTTAATAATGGTGTTTAAAGTTAATTAATCTTTTCAAAAATGATGTTTAAAGTTAATTAATCATTTTAATAAGATATTTAGGGTTAATTTATCATTTAAATAATAATGTTTAAAATTAATTAACCATTTTAAATAATGATGTTTGAAGTAATTAATCATGTTTAAAATTAATAAATCATTTTTAGCAATGTTGTTTGAAGTTAATATTTTTGATGTGAAATCTAAGTAGAAATTTTATTTCAAAATTTTGAAATTTTGATTCATTTATGGAAAGGTTTTAGTCTTATCCGTAATACCAAATATCGAAGTTTGATGTTATGGGTAAAAGTTTGATTTTCATAAAGCGACATCACTTATATGGAAATGATTTAGTTATATACTTAGCACTAAACATTGAGGTAGGAAAACTCATCTATATCCTGAATGTTAAAAATGTATGTCAAGTCAAGACCTAAAGGTAACACTACCTTTACTTGTTCGACATTATTGTTAACTAAGGGATAGTAAACGTTTCAAATCGACGAGTGTTGGTTCCGGTTGTAAGCCCGTTGAGATGTGAAATACTCGGATACTTGTTAAGGTTGGTGGGTTCCACTTGGAGGTTTCCAAGAGCTATCGTAGTTGTCAAGTATATTCTAAAGGTGTACTTTTGGTAAGGGAGCACATCCTCCTAGTCATTATTGGAAAATTTCCATTCTCCTTGTTTGATTCAAATGATTGAATTGTTTCCTTAATTGCATTGGGAAGAGTTAGGAGCTCATCAATGATGTTTAATTATTTATATCCATTACTTGGATTGGATGTTGCTCTTGTAAAGGAAAACCCGTTTCACATTTGGCAGTGTGGTCTTACATATTTTTGTATATTTCCACCCTTCATTTAGAGCTTTTCTCATACTAGACATATTACTTGACCCGAGTTGTTTGTTTTTCCTAAACTCTTAGGTACTCATTTATAACTGAATAATCTGAGAGTAGTAGGTTTTTTGGGATCTTTTGAAGATGATGGTCGAGCAGGAGGCTCCTTTTCTATCTAGCTATCTATTTCCATTGTTATGTTTATTTGTGTATATGTATTTTATATCAGCAAGTGTAAAGGAAGGTCGTTATAACTACCAAGGCTGATGGTGGTACTTTTGTTGTAACTTCGGTAACTCCATGTTAAAAAGTAACCTTATGTACTATTGTAGTGTTATATTATATTTAACCATTTCATTGTGAGATTTCAATTTTTTCTTTTATTTTACCCCATGACTACTCATCTTTCAGATGCTTGGGCAATGACATATGAATATTGTGGATGTATTTAGTGTCATTTCCAGGGGTCAAAAAGGTAGGTCATCTCAACCTGCTCATTCGTGTGTAGGTGTGATACAACTAAAAGGCTCTTCTCAGTTAAATATCGATTAAAAAGTCTTTGTACTTAGAACTTTCAAATTGAGTTCCATTATCGGTGATGATTTTCTATGGGACTTCAAATCAGCATATGATACTCTTTACTATGATGTTGATCGCTTTCTTTGTAGTGATCATGGCCAGCGGTTACGCTTTGTCTCACTTTGTGTAGTAGTCCACAACTACGGTAGCATATTTTGTTCTATCCATTGTCATCGGTAGCACATCGATTATATTGATTCCCTAAACTGCAAACAGCCATAGGCTAACTATATACATAATCTCTATAAATGGGGCTCTTGATATATATGCAAACCTTTGGCATTTATCATACGGACTGATGTAGTCTACTGCGTCTCGGCTAATCGTTGGCCAAAAGTATCCATAGCGAAGTATCTTTTTCACCAATGTATACTCCAAATGCAATCACCATAGCTTCCTTCATGTATATCCGAAAGAATCATCCTAGCTTTATATTTGGTCATACACTGTAAGGGGGTTGATAATCTACTCATGTATAGTACTCC
Organism: Allium cepa; assembly: GCA_030765085.1. Lineage (NCBI taxonomy): Eukaryota > Viridiplantae > Streptophyta > Magnoliopsida > Asparagales > Amaryllidaceae > Allium > Allium cepa. The sequence goes on along the minus strand of CM060932.1, from coordinate 151,591,108 downwards.
TTCTTGTATGATAAATCATGGTACTTGTGAAGAAGATTTCGTCGTTCATTCCTTACATTCGTGAGAGCTCTCTTCAACAAATAGTATTTAATTAGAGTCATCTATGACGTATTTTCTTCCTCAACGTCTATGATCCAATCAATATCCATCTAGTTGATGCTTGAAGTCGGTAAAACTTCTATATGAATGAGTCCTATAAGCTGTGCAACCCCACTGCTAGCCAGTTTGGCTGGCGAGTTAGCTTTCATATTCTCTCTCCAAGAATGTATGTTTACGTTTAGCGTTCGATGTTGCTTAGTAGTTTCATTACCTTCGTCATGTAAGGGGCAAGTCTCTTTCTCTTAGACTAAAACGACTTCTTAACTTGGCAGACCACCAACTAAGAGTCGTTGAAAATGTGAAATGTCGTAGCCCCTAATTTTTTTGCTATTTTGAGTCCCACAATCAAAGCTTTATATTCAGCTTCACTATATATCATCAGGAACTCTAGCTTCAAGGAATATCATATCATTTATCCTTCTGGGTTGTGAGAATCATTCCTACCTCAGTACTATTTCATTGGAAGCTCCATCTACATATAATTTCCATTAGGAAAGTTAGATAATATCTAGACTCCTCATATACCAAGATTGCACTCGGTGCATGAGCGGATACTGCAAAGTAAATTAATAGGTATTCTCCTTCTAAAGGCTTAGATAATACTGGTGGTGTTTCCATATGTTCTAATAATTTCTGGAATGCTTCCTAGAATTCCTTCATCCAGACAAGCTTCCCTTTCTCCTTCTTGAGGGACAGTATTCATTTATCCATCGCTTTTAAAATAAATCGACTCTAACCGAAGACCTTCCCTCTCAAACTCTGCATTTCTTTCCTAGTCCTTAGAGCCAGTGACATCTTTTAATGCTTTAGTATGTATTGGGATAGCTCCAATGCCCCATGTATTCACAATGTAACACAACAATTTTCCAAACGCTACTCCAAAAGAGCATTTCAATAGATTAAGTTTCATCTCGAACTTTTGAAGTGCATCAAATATTTCAGAGAGGTCATCTATGTGGTTCATCGATCGGTGTAACTTCATAAGCATATCTTCCACATAAACCTTCATCGTCTATCCGATTTGATTTTCAAACATCTTAATTACCAGTCTTTGGTAAGTAACTCCAATATTCCTCACACCATTACCAAATAACAATACAAGCCTAAATAAGTGATAAGGCTCATATACTCTTGAACCTGGAGCATGCATTGCTATTTTGTTGTAGGTGGAGTATGCATTCATAAAAGATAACAGTTCATGTCCAACTATTGAGTACACCGGTTGGTTGACCTTTGGCAGCGATAAGCGGTATTTTGGGCATCCTCTATTCATGTCTAAAAATCAATGCATGTCCACCATTTTCCATTTGGCTTCTTGACGAACACAGAGTTCGATACCCATTGAAGATATAAGGCTTCGCGGATAAAGTCATTTTCCTTCAACTTGTCCATTTCTTCTTTTAACGCAACATCACTTTGAACCTATGCTACGTTTCTTCTGCTTCATGGTGGCATCTTAGGTCCACATTCAATGCATGGCATGCTACTTTCAATGAACTTCCACACATATTAGATTGCATCTAGGAAAACACATTAAGGTTTTCTCGAAGAAACCCTACCAATTCTTTTTTCAACTTCATGCCGAGTTGAGATCTGACCTTAAGAACCCAAGTGCGATCATTATCATCAATCGAGATGTTGATTGTCTGCACCACAAGTGCCGCCCTTGCACCTTCTACCTCTTTTCAAGGGTTCATAAGCTTATGGAACTTACTATAGCACCCAAGGACAAGCTCGGGCGGTAATTGCTATGCATCAACAGTCTTGATGCGAAGAGCCTTCTTTGCATCCTCTCCTTTTTCACGTCGCCTAGCCTTCTAAGCTTAACGATTCTCTACTAGTGCTTTGTTTACCTTGAATATCTCCAACTTCATTCACTACGGGGAACTTCATCATTAGACATCATAGAGTCGGCACTATCTAGAAGTTATTAAGGGTCGATCAACCAAATAATGCACTGTAAGCTGAAAATTTATCAATCTTAATGAAAATTTACTTCCGCACTATCTTGTGGTCTCCCTCACGCAATTCCATGTATAAGTCAATGGATCCAACAGGCTTTTTAGCCTCTTTGATAAATCCTTGGATACCGGACATACATGGCTTTAGATCCTTCCAACTAATTTTCATTTAGTTGAACATCTTTTAGAATAAAATGTTAACCGAGCTTCCACGGTCAATAAAAAATTAGTGCACTGTCACAGCCCTAACAATGGCCATAATAACCATGGTATCCAGCATTGTGCTTGTACCCCTCAGCATCTCTATGCCGAAAGGTGATTTCATCATTTATTATCTTTGGTTATTTTGCCGAAGCACCATCTTCGACGGTAAAATAAATCACTTGTGGCAAATGTGTTTAAAAAAATTACATACCTCTCCACCTCATTCGAGCTCTTCTCCTTTGGAAGAGGTTCTCCTAATATGGTGTTTATTATGATTTTACTTTCCAATCGCCTTGGTCCCTCTTCATTGGACCGAGGACGATCCCTCTGAGTGTTCTTTCCTTGAGATTTAGCATTCTGTCCTCCAACTTAATGATCTCTAACATACTACTATAACTTCTTCTTCCAGATCAAATCCTTAATAACATCTTCGATGATGGCACTCATTGGTATTGTGTCCATGATTTTCATTGAAGTGAAAATACTTCTCTAAGCTCCATTCAACTTCAGTTGCCGTCCTTCAAGGTGGTTTCTTCTAGTTCTCTATAACTTGCATGGCAAGATAGATGTTCTCAACTGTATCATTTAAGGGAGTGTAATCTCCCGATCTCATGTACCATGGATGCTTCTTGGTATCTTAATTTTTCCCACAGCGTCTTAGTTCCTTCTTTCCTAGATTACTATTCTAGAGATTCATTGAGATGTTTTAAGCACTCTCACCGGTTTCCTTAATAGCAATATTTCCCTACACAACCTCATTCGATTATCTACCACCTATTGATCCAGCAGCTAGGTCTGCCTCTTCCAAGCATAGAAACTAGGATGACTTGCAATAACATTCTTCCAAGTTAGGTGTCTACTTTCTTTTAGGCCATCTACCAAACTTTGTATTTGGATGCACTACTTGTATTAATGCCATCAATACAATTTATTCCTTAGGGTTGATTCTGTTACATCGCTGTTATTCTGATTCAAGAAATCTTTCATAGTCTCTTCGAAACTCTAATGGATGCTTGACAAGGACTTCATGTTGTTCGATCGAGCTATGTAGAGCCTGAAATACTCCATGAACTTCTTTGAATAGTTGGTCAAATGAAGATATGGACCTTGGCCTGAGTTGAGTGAACCACACTGTAGCAACATCATCTTAAAATATACAGAAACATATGCACCTCACTATGTTAGTTGCACGAGCACCATGCACGTACTACTCGTACTTCAATAGATGTTGCCTAGGATATGTTATTCCTTTATACGACAGCATCATTGGCATAACAAATTTCTTAGGGCAACTCTCTTGCAGCTACTTGCTGCCAAGCCCCATTCATTATTAATTATATGTTGATTTTCGTTCATATCTGCTATGAACTCTTCATTGCTTAGTAGTTGACAATGAATATCAGGGACTTCCTTGAGTATTTGACTTAGTAAATGATGTTGGTTTGCCCCCGATGTCTAAGCCTTCTGTCTCTAGAGGAGCCATTTACCCAGATCTTCTAAGTTGTCATGTTGGTTTTACGGTTTTTTTAATACCATAAGTCTGTGAATCAACAATCGCCTATGACGACCCAAAAATTTTGAACATTTGAAATTTAAATATTTGAATGAATTTTTATATTTAGAGGTTGATTTGACTTGAATTTCAAATATCAGAGTGAATTTGGCAATTAAATTATTGAATTTAATTTATTGGAGATGGATAAAAATTTGAATCTTCAATTTTAAGCATGTTAAAAATGATTTGATGGCTTAGAAAATTTATATTGATGATACCGAAGATAATAGAAGCTTCAGAATTGAATTTGAAAGTAAATTTTTCAGTTTTGAAATTATATAGTTCAAAATCGATATTTAAAAATAGTCTTTCGAGGCTCAATCTCGGGATTTGACGAAACCGGTTTCGTTGGATCCGTAATTGTGTTTTATTATCGGATTTTAATTTTCGTAGTGTTTGGAATAATCGTTTAGCCGTACGATAAGCAAAGGCACTGAAATTTAAATCGAAAATTCGATATTTTAACCGGTTCAAAAAGCTATCTTCCTCATACGATCGAATTTGGCCTCGAAACCTTTTCCATTCCGTTCAGAATAGGGGTTTAACATTATAAACGCCTAGCGGCATGCCTCGATTGGAGGTCAAGACTCTATTTGGATTTAAATTTAAATTTAAATATGATATTGTTGTAATTTAATAATGTGTCAAGCCTTGCAACACATGTAGAGAAATTAAAAGCGTGTGTCACTTTTTGTTACATGCATATTCGTTTCAAAGAAATAAAAAAACGTGAAAACAAACATATCGATACACAGAAGAAAAATAATAAGGGCTTCATTATCTTCTTCAATATCGAATTCTTCTCCTCCTCCCTTAAGAAAAGAAAGAAAAGCATTCTAAAAAAGAAAATAAAACGAAATCAATGGAAATACCCTCTTCCTGATTCTCGTTCGAACGAATCAATTTCTATTCGACATTTAGGGTCCGAGCTTTTCAATCTCTTTCTCAAAAATGAATTCGTTCGATAGAAAAAAACTACGGGCGAGCCAACGAATCAAAGAAAAAAACAGCGAGTATTTTAATCCATGGCCGCTCATTTCTTTCCTCGATCGAATCAAAATTGATTCATTCAGAAAAAAAATCGCGATCGAGTCGCGGCGAGAGGAATGGCGACGACGAGGGGCTCGAGTTCGAGCATGGCGGGTCGACGGTAGAGCAAGCGGCGCTCGTGTACGCGAGCGATAGCAGTGATGGCGCAGTCGATGGCGCGACGGCTAGTGGTGACGATGAGGTGTCGTCGTTCTATTTGGGGTTCGCGTGCGATGGGGCATTTGAGTTCGATGGGTTTCTTGAGGCTGCGTGCGTGGGTTCCAGGGGCCAAATTCTGGAGGTTAATTAGGTATATCATTTTACTACTAATTTAATTAAATAGATGAATGTTTAGACATATGCAGTAGAAAAAGGAATTTTTTTATTTGCAGATAGAATTTTTAAATATAGTAGATACAAATCAATTTTTGTTTAATTTAATGCATGTGTATATAGTAAAGGATATGTATATATACATCATGTTAATAAATTTATAATATTGGTATCAGAGCATTTGGTTAAGCGACAACCTTGGCTCTATTGGGTGTTACTCATTAGAGATAGAGTCAGTAGTACTATAGATTAAGTTTGAGTGTATTAATAGATATGAGCACGTATTTGTTAGTGAATACAAAATTATTTTATATTATGATGATTGGTTTGTTGAGTGGTATATGGATTATGGTCGGTAGAGTGTGTACAACTCTATTGATAGGAATCTCTAAACACTTGTGCAGAACAATTCGACGCGATATTGTTTTAAAATTAGGGTAAATGAAATAATTTTACCCAAAACTATGTTGTATATAAAAGGAAATAATTTTTTTAAATTATTATAGTATATGGTTGTTTGCTTGTTAGGAAGTGATAATATTAAATTATCATCATTGATTATGGAATAAGAAGTTGAAATCATAACTTAAAGCTGAGAAATAAAATCCATATTCAAATGGGAATTGTAAATGTAAATGTGATTTATAAATTTGAACTAGAATTCAACAAAAATAATTAAAAATGTTTTTAAAAGGATTTGAGATTTTGAGATTTAGGAAATTTAAATTCTTTTTAAGTTTGGAAATGATTTTCAAAGGTTTTGGAAAAAATTTGAAGAAATAAAAGCACTAAACTCTTTTCGGTTGCTGGAAAATAATTCCGATGATGATCGCGACATCATCGGTGTTCATTTTCAAGTTTCCAAGAGAAAAATTGCTGCCAAATTATTTTAAATAGAAGTTGTTGGCAAACTGGATTTGGTTTTGGAAATTCAAAAGAAAATTTGAATTTATTTCAAAAATAATTTTTGAAAGATTGAAAAGACTCTGGAATGTTATATAAAATATTTATGGACTATCATTAAGTTGATAACTTGTAAAATTTGAAGTTGTTAAAATAAAAATCTAACTTAAAAAGTAGTTAGATAAAAGTAAATGTGGAAACAAAATAAGTTGGAAGGAAAATTTAATTCAAGTGGAATTTAAAATGAAAATTGAATAAAAGAATTGAGATTGAAAATTTGAGTTAATTTCTATGAAGGTGAATTTGAGAAGTCTTATAGACTAAATGATTGGAATAAAATCTATAAAGGTGGAAAATAAAATTGTGAATGAATGAATAAATTTACAATTGCAACTAAATGAAAGTGAAATTGAATGTTGAAATTCATTTCAAATTTGTAAGCAAATAGAACTGGAATTGGAATTGAATGTGATTTGTAAAGCAGAGTATTAGTAAGTGAAATTTGTTAAAGAGATGACCAAATAGATATGGTTTAGAATGAATTGAATTCAATAATTGTAAATGAAAGGTTAATTGAATTCATATAGAATTTGAAATCCAGTTTAAATATAAGTGGTTATAAACCAAAATGGTGAATTGAAAATAAATTTTTGGTAATCAACAAAAGAATAAAACTGGAATTGAAACTGAATATTGAAAACCAATTTAAATTGTATGAAATAAAATGAAGTTGTAAAATTAGTTTGAAGTAAATTAAAGATAATAAAAATGGAAATAAAAAAATGGTTTGAGACTAAATGAATTGGAATTTGAAATGAATTAGTAATTGGAACTAATTTAAAATAGTGATATAAATCAGTTGTGAATAAAAGATAATTGATAAAATTCAATATTCAAAAGGTAAATTGAACCCAAATTGGGTTGAAATTGTAAATTGAATTTAAATGAAATTGAAAAGGCAAGATTGAATGAAAATGGATATATAACCTCAATGGTGAAGTAAAAAAGGTATAAGAAGTAAGTATTCAAACTTTTGTAATGAAATATGCAAAATGATATATGAACGTTGTAGTTGGATATTATGGCTAGTAGAATATACAGGTGCGTTACAGGAAAAAGATAAATTGGAATTTAATTTCGAAGTATTTTTTTTGAATTGCTTGAAAAAGTTATGTATTTTAAATTTCAATATGAAATTTGATGATCTTCTTGTCCAGCCGCTTGGCTTTTCTTTTTCTTTTGAAATCTGGGGCCCGTTGTGGCATTTTGTAGTCGTATCGAGCTAGCCGCGCAAAGGAGACGCTGACGAAATTTTTCGAAAATTTAGGGAGTTAGAAAAAATTTGAGAATTTTTTTGATAATTTAAAATTTGATTTTAAATTTTAATTTAAATTTTAATTGTTAAAGAAAACGAGGTTGTTTTCGAAGTTATGGAAGACTTGGAAGGTTAGTTGAAATGATGGTCTTTAATGAAAAGATTTGTTGGTAAATTGATAAAACTGTTTGGCTATGCAAAAAAGATAAAAGGGTTAAGGAACATTCTTCTTAACTAATAATTTCGGGACGAAATTCTTTCAAGAGAGTAAGGATGCGACGACTCGAAAATTTTGAACATTTGAAATTGAAATATTTGAATGAATTTTTATATTTAGAGGTTGATTTGACTTAAACTTCAAATATCAGAATGAATTTGGCAATTAAATTATTGAATTTAATCCATTGGGATAGATAAAAATTTGAATCTTCGATTTTAAGCATATTAAAAATAATTTGATGGCTTAGAAAATTTATGTTAATGATACTGAAGATAATAGAAGCTTCAGAATTGAATTTGAAAGTAAAATTTTCATTTTTGAAATTATATAGTTCAAAATCGATATTTAAAAATAGTCTTTCGAGGCTCGGTCTCGGAATTTGACGAGACCAGTTCCATTGGATCCGTAATAGTGTTTTATTATCGGGTTTCAATTTTTATAGTGTTTGAAATAATCGTTTGGTCGTACGATAAGCTAACGCGCTGAAATTTAAATCAAAAATTCGATATTTTAACTGGTTCAAAAAGCTATCTTCTCCATACGATCGAATTTGGTCTCGAAACCTTTTCCTTTGCATTCAGAATAAGGGTTTAACATTATAAACGTCAAGCGGCACTCCTCGATTGGAGGTCAAGATTTTGAGTTGCATTTATTGGAACGATTTGGATTTAAATTTAAATATAATATTGTTGCAATTTAATAATGTGTCAAGCCTTGCAACACGCATAGAGAAATTAAAAGCGTGTGTCACTTTTTGTTACACGCGTATTCGTTTCAAAGAAATAATAAAAAAACGTGAAAACAAACATATCGATACACAGAAGAAAAATAATAAGGGCTTCATTATCTTCTTCAATTTCCTCCTCCCTTGAAAAAAAAAGAAATTATCAGCTGAAGCATTCGAAAAAAGAAAAGAAAAAGAAATCAATGGCAATACCCTCTTCCTGATTCTCGTTCGAAAGAATCAATTTCTATTCGACATTTAGGGTCCGAGCTCTTCAATTTCTTTCCCAAAAATGAATTCATTCGAGAGAAAAAAAAACAATGGTCGAGCCACCGAATTAAAGAAAAAACAGTGAGTATTTTAATCGATGGCCGCTCGTTTCTTTCCTCGATCGAATCAAAATCGATTCATTCAGAAAAAAATCACGATCGAGTCACGGCGAGAGGAATGGCGACGACGAGTGGCTCGAGTTCAAGCATGGTGGGTCGATGGCAGAGCAAGCGGCGCTTGTGTGCGCGAGGGGTAGCAGTGATGGCACAGTCGATGGTGCGACGGCTGGTGGTGACGACGAGGCGTCGTTATTCAATTTGGGGTTCGCGCACGATGGGGCGTTTGAGTTCGATGGGTTTCTCGAGGCTGCGTGCGTAGGTTCTAGGGGCCAAATTCTAGAGGTCAATTAGGTATACCATTTTACCATTAATTTAATTAAATAGATGAATGTTTTTACATATGCAGTAGAAAAAGGAATTTTTTTTATTTACAGATTGAATTTTTAAATATAATAGATACAAATCAATTTTTGTTTAATTTATTGCATGTGTACATAGTTAAGGATATGTATATGTACACCATGTTAATAAATTTATAATTTTGGTCAAAAATTTTAATTTATCATAAGGCAATTAGTTTAAAATTAAATCGTTAGTCAATTAAAATTATTACATGGAAATTGATTATTAAATTAATTCAAAATATTAATAAATTGTATAAATTATTTATACAAGGTCAAGAATTGTAAAGAAATCAAACTGGAATGAAAATGGATTGCATGTATAGGCAAAGGTGAGATCTCCTCACTCAATCGGATTTTTTTGATTTAAATTTTAAATTGTTGATTTTGTGCTTGGATGATTAATTTATCATTAATTATATTAGTTTAGACCCTATGCGCCGCATAATAGCGGATGATATTATATTTAAACCCATATACCACGATATTCCACCTCGAAGTGGAATTGGTATTATATATGTATTTGGAGTTGTTGATTTCCTGCATTATGTAGTGGAAGAGACCATATGCGCCGCATAATAGCGGATGATATTTTATAAATCCCATATACCGCGATATTCCACCTCGAAGTGGAATGGGTATTTAATTGTTGTTCTAACATCTGTGGATGCAAGGAAACAGGTTGGAGGGATCCAATTGGATTCCTCAAATATTTAATTTGTTTCGTATGTTGTGTGTTGATTATTTATAATCTATGTGTGATTATTTGTGATTAAAATCGTTAAAGGCTATAATTTAGCCGAATATATTTTTGCTATCGTAGAATACCAGAAATAAATAAATAAAATTGATTTTGAAATTTGGGTGGAAAATTTATAATAAATTAAAGAATTGGGTGTATTTAAAAGAAGAAATTTGAATAGATAAAGTTTTATTTTGAAAACTTACTGAATAAATTTCAATAAAATATGGGAAAATATTTTAATAAAGGAATTTCGAATAATATTATTTAATAGTTGAAGAATTTATTTCAAATACGGATTTTAAATATTCGAAAGAGATAAAGGAATTTATTTTTAGAGGAAAATAAATTTAGGAATCAAATTTGGAATTTAATTTGTTATTTGAAATAATTCTAGGAAATCAATTTGGAATTTGATTCGGCGTCTGAAATAAATTTAGAAATAAATATGAAAATTTGATTTGATGTTGGAAATAAATCTTTGAAATCAATTTGGAAAATTTATTTGATGTTTAAAAATAAATCTTTGGGAAATTTATATGAAAATTGATTTGGTGTTTGAAATAAATTTAGAAATCAAATTTGGAATTCGATTTGGTGTTGAAATAATTTTGGAAATCAATTCGAAAATTTGATTTGGGGTTTGAAAGGGGATATTTGGAAAACGATTTGAAAATCGTATATTAGTCGATATTTTAAATTTAAATTCACAATGGGAATTTTATAAAGAAAAGGAAATTTTGTTTCAAAAATAAATGTTGGTTTACTTTTAAATTTATGGAAAGAAATTTACAAATTTAGAATGTAAATTAAAATAAATCAAGAAGATTTATTAATTTATTTGAATGGACCATTTTGAAATGGAAAGAGAATTCTTCCCTGCGAAGCTGAGTATGTTTTGAAAGTAGATTTTGAAGTTTATATTAAAAGTTCTAGAGACCGATTTGGAAGAATATTGTTGGAGAAAGTATTTTTAGGAATAGGTTTAAACCTTTAAAGTAAAGATTTATTTAAATTTATTATATAAAGGATAATCTTAAAGATTAAATTCATATTTGATAAAAAAATAGTTCTTTAAATATTTATACTCTATCTACTAATTTTATTTTAAAACTAGTTTGGACTCAAAGTTTTTTATATAAGATATTGATATAAGATTTCATAACTAATATTTTTAAATAGGTTGTTCCAAAGTGGTTTTTATTGTAGATGTTTCCAAATATACGTTTTTGGATAAGTGATTTAAATTTTTGAAAAGTATTTGGACTCGGCAAATTTTCAGTGGAAATGAATAAGTATTAGGAATATATTCCGCGTAAAGAAATTGATTTGAAATTTGTTTTCAAATGGTTGAAGTGTTAAAATTATATCTTGCGAAGATAAGTTGAAAATAAATAATTGGGGAAAATTATTTGAAAATAGGTGATTGTTGTGAATTATTGATTGATAGTTAAATAACCGACTATCAATATTGGCCTTTTTTACGGCATTTGAATTTCGATGCGACCGGGGGTCGGTTTCCAAATGGATATTCTAAAACCACATCTAACCTTTGTGATTGTGATGGATCTTTTGTTTAAAAGATCAAAGTCGAATTTGTTGTGATTTGTTTGAATCTGAATGTAACACTTATTTTTAAAATAAGCGCTCGTTATTCGGATTAGCCGGGAGAGGACCTTGTGTCATAAAACCCATTCCGAATAACGATACGAAGAAATGAGATTAAATTTGAAGATGGTGTTGAAGACCGGGTATTTTCGAAAGCGAAAGGATTACCTGTCGAATGTCTCTACACCGGGTTGCTCCGGTATAGAGATTTTATCACCCTTTGTGATGGGGATTCTGGATTTGATTAGTGAATATCTGGATTGGTAAGGACTTCTTTGAAAGTACCTTCGGTTCCGTTCCATCCCGGAACGGACTTGTATGGATGTGTGTCTGACGTTACACTTTGAGATGTAAAGGTGGTTTCTATCAAATACATTTCTGTTGGTGGCGGAGAAATTATTCTCTTAGCTTAACACCCTTCTCTGAGTACTTACGAGCTCAGAGGTTATGTAGTTGATGGTTACTAGTGATATATTCCCAATTTGGTAATGTAGCATACGAAGTGCTGCTGATCATTTGTTGATCGGAGCATGACTTTTGTGAAAAGTGTAGCTTTGTGGACGAGACTTCGTCGAGCCTCACAACCCGGAATGGTCGAAACAGGAAAGGTGCAGCAAGGTTATTTAGGGTAGCGCCCCTAGAGGGTATGTCATTTCCTTCTGGTAAAGGGTAGTATCATGGTATGGAGCCCAGATATTTTACCTACGTTGATGATGCAAATTTATTATACTTTGTGCTTGTTGCTTTGTGGTTGAGGATCCTCGGATAAAGGTCGCAAACGACCGGGGGATGGCATACTCGTGTCAGTAGTTACCTAGTTATAGAGGTAACCGGGCCTTGTTTTGGCAGAGATCCGGTTAGGTTCTCAGGGCATCCCTCCTGAGGCGTACCCATGTGGCCCAGGAAGTTCCTTAGCCTGACTATTGTTGGAAATCCAATCACCAATACGTGCCTTGTACAGTTTTAGTTGTAGAACCTGCCATTTAATATGGTAGTTATAGTAGGCATACTATAATGGTACGTATGCTGGCTAAGATTAATATTATACTTGCAAATGTTTTCCACTATGCACTAATAATAATATCAAAAAGATTTTGCGTAACAAGCATATTTGACTATCATAAGGAGAAATCTCCCCCAAGTGTGTGATTGCATTATGTGTGTGCCGGGAGGTCTTATGGTAGTTTCATTTTCCAAAAGCATAGCGGATTTCTTTTTAGTTTTCTTTGTGAAAATAACTGTTTTTAAGATCTCACACCAGTCCCAAGTCGACCTGGAGTTTATTGTTCCCTTTCTAAACTCTGGGTGCCTAAAATTTTCCACACGGGCAGCCTAGAGTCAGGTTATCGTTATTCTAGAGCGAAGTCGAAAAATAAGTTACTGTGGAGATCTGGAGTTAAAACTGGATGGCGAGATGTACCTCTTTACCATGTATTATTCGCTGCGTTGGGATTGCTGTAAGTTTAGTTTAAGATGGATTAGTTGTTGTAAATGCCTAGTGTTGAATGATGTCGTTGTAAACTCTGATGTTGTATTGTATTAACAGAGATGATTCTTTGTTTTAATGATTATTCATTTATCTATTATATTTGTTCCGCTGCAAATGTGAGATTCTGTTGTTGTTTCTGTTTCTTCTTCTATCTTCTTCTTCTTTAACCCTAACGGTTCGGTTTTTCGGCATTCGACTGTGCGGCATTTGATACAGTGGACGTATTAATATCGGCTTTTGGACGTCGAAAAATTAGGCCGTTACACAACCCAAATCATTACTAGTGTTCTATAATTCATCCTTACATTCACACAGATTAACAACATCAAGTGGTTGCATGTCGTCCACTCTTTAACATGGTCGGTACTGACATGATTTTAGTAGGTACCGACTATGTTGGCCATGGCCAAAATGGCGCCACTTCCTCCACTTTTCTTCTTCATTGCCCATCATCCTTTCTCCATCTTTTGCTTGCCTTCTCTCCAATTTTGGTCTTGTGAAGATGAACTATCTCTCTTGGAACTTGAAGTGATGGAATTCATATGACTCTCCACACGCCTTTGTGGTTGTTGGACCAACACGGTAGAGTTAATCTCCATTCTTTCAAAGATATCGTTCTAGCTATCTAACAACCTCTTGTTCATTTCAACCATCATCCTATCAAGTTTACCTTTGGTCACCACCTTCTGTGGGGAGGAAAGTCCCGACAAAGCAGTTGTTGGCTGAGTGGTTTCTTTACTGTGGTGAGAAGCTTCATCTTCTCCTTTAGCGATAACTCCGAATCCAATAGAAGTTTTCTTCGAGGCCATTATCTTCAGAGTTGATGTAGATTCCACTCCAAATATTAGAAGCTTCAGATCTACAATAACAATCTTCTAGATCTAACTTCTGGATGCTCAAAACCCAAATTTCGAAAATAGATCTTCCCCTAAGAAGCTCGGTTCTCAGTGGAGGCACCAAAATGTTGGGTTAAAAGGTGACAAAATACGCCAATCGATCAAAATTGAGAATGGATTAACCTTAAGCAAGAAAAACTGTAGAGAGCTCACAAGTTTTTATAGCAGTTTGGCTAAATCAAGTGTCCATGTCCACTCAATCTAATTAATTATGAATTTGTCATAAGTACAAGTGATTTTACAGAGTTTTCAAATTTTGAAAACAAGGTAAACTTGGATTTGGGGGCACTTCATAGAGTGGTTGGTGGAGGGATAAGAGAGATGTCACTATGAGCAGAAGATCCTTCTTATGTTGCTTTAACTCTGCTATTTATAACTGAAATCATCTTCCATACATGTCAGATTATAGAGGACCGGGTTAGTGTTCAGATCCATAAAAATAGTAAGGAATATCAAGTCAGATTCATGCTCCAAAATCATGTTGGTACTGATGAAGTTTTTTTTGATAATGGAGCTCTTTTCTCTTGTACCTATTCACATCTTCATGTCTCCAAGCTTCGAACCAAAAATTGCTCTATCAAATCATGTCGTAACTAACATTATTTATCTTATGTGAACTTGTCTTTTTCTATAAAGCATTTGTAACAACTCTAATTTCAACTAACATTATTTATGACATTTAACTAGATAAATTAAATGAAATAATGTTGGAGGTTAAGGGATTGAGGTTTGTATGATTATGGGGTAGCCATGCCTCTACTAATCAATAAGCCAAAGAGAACTAAAATGAAGAAAGAAGGTGATAAGAAGAAGTTAAAATAGGAATAAACTAAGTGCTTATACCCTAAAGCCTTATTCAAATTTCATTTACAATATTCACAAACAAAAACTAAACCTAAAGCTTGGCCGACCACCATTAGAGGAAAACAAGGAGAAGATAAGCAAGAATTTAAGAAGGAAGCTTAATCAAATCAATTCAAGGGCAAATCTCAAACTTCTTATCAACAATCTAAGATGAATAATATATTACATCTCATTTTTATTGCTTTCGGTTTTTAGATAAGATCCGAATTTATTTTGTAAGAAAAATGCCATGTTTTGATTATTTAAATGGATATATATGTTTGTTGATGGTTTATGTTGTTTCATATAGATTTTATGATAGGATTTGATTTGAAAAACCTATTAAATGACATCTAAATGGCTTGCTTTTTTAATATAAGGTTAGAAATATTATTTTAGAGATGGGTTTCAAGGTTCATAATTTTCTAAGTTTTTGGGAATTTATTATGAATTTTGATTCATCCTACTTGGCCTGCACTAGGTCCAGGTTCGACATGGCTTTTTCAACCATTTAGACGTCTAAATGGTTTATTTAAATGTCCAACCCTGGTTCAAATGCTTGGATTTTGGTCCACGCATCTGATTACCTACATAAAAAAAGATGCAAGAATTTAAACATTTGAACAACTTGAGACATCTAACTTTGATCTCGGATGTCTGAATATTGGTTCAGAGGTCTAAATCGAGTTAGAATTGAGAACTACTTTCTTTCCGATTTACATTGTAAAATAATATATATATTTGGTTTATTTTTTAGATGTCTGACCTATGTATTTTCTTCGTTTTCTACTATTTTACATTCATTTCTTCTTCTTTATTTTTAATCTTTACTTTAAGTTTATATATAGCTGAAAGGTTATATTTTTAACTAATAATTTGAACAAATTTCAATCTTATTTGTACTTGATTCGTGTAGTTTCTATATTTGACTATATGCACATATTTACTTATTTATTTTTGTGTATTCAAGCTATTCAAAAAGGATGTGATCAAATGTAGCTGATACTAGGAATATATACATAGAATTATTTTTACTAATTCAATCCCATTAACAAAACCAGGTCCACATATTTAGAGGCAAATTACAATAATTTACCCTCCTCTCATGTTTCAATAACTATATTATTAAATTATCACATAAGGTTTTTCCCATAATTCTTGTCTGTATAGAATTTTAATGTAAATTATCTATTCAAGTTCAAAATTCACAGCTTTTACATAAGTAGATTTACAAGAAAAATTTACAACTTGTTTAACAACATAACACATCATAATAGGTCCACTCATTTTTTCAAAGCTTTCCCTCTTCTTTAAACTTTGCAAATTTTCTTTCCAAGACCTCTAAGCCTTGATTTGTTCACCCTTCCTTCTCTCTGTCTCTTTTAATTTGATTCTCCTTATCTCTCCTTTTATTTGATATGTTTTATTTTGATTTTTATTAAACAAAAATGGAGAAGAGATTAGAAAATGTTTAGATTTGAGAAGTTTTATGAAGGAAGAAGGAGATCAGAACATACAGAATTAGAGACGCGGTGACTAGGTTTTATAATGAAGAGAAATGAGGGTTAAGTCTACATTTATAGTTGAGAATTAGGGTTATTAGGTTAATTCTGAAACTAATAATTATGGAAATGCCACTAGGTCTGATTTTCGCTAATTTTAACCTGTTTTTATCAAATTTAATAAGTTACATATTCTTTCTAATTGTAAACGATATTCCAGATGCAATGTAATAGGCCACGTGGCCCAATTCCATCACTCATGAAAATTTACTATTTTTTTCCTTTTATGTAAAATTATATTTTGACCCTTATTAGTACTTTAATTTATTATTTAAAATTTCCAAGGTGTTACAGAACCAGAGAGCAGGATCAAAAACAGATAAATAGATAATTGAGAGCAAGAAGGGTAAGTTGATTGAGCAAAGATAATATGCTTACATAGGGATGAAAACTCCAGTCATCGTGACTATTTAGAAAATCTAGAGAAGAAAAAGTCGCGATGGAAGAAAGTAAAAGAAGCGACGTTTAAATTTGAAAATATGCAACCTAAGAAAATTTACCAACATGCTAACTAATTGACTGGTTAGGATAACCAATCGATCGGTTATGATGTTCTAAGCATTTCTTGGGGCATCTTTGTAAGGAAATTTCTTAGAATCCTATAATTTTTAAAACACTTATTCAAAGTTAAGAACAGTTAGGAAGAAGATAGTTAGAAATCGTATGAGTAAATATGAGAGATGTTGTTGAATTTAAGAAAAATATATTAATGTTAACACAACACCGACTCATTCTTCCTTTGTTTCTTGTAAGTCCTATTATGAAATCTAGTAAGTTACCGTAGTTTGATCATCTTCTGGCTAGTTAATTTTCTTAAGTTTTTCGCCATATTTTGTATATACTTCTGTTAATCGATTTTTGACCAAGCGGACTTTCACTAGAACTAAAACGTTAAGATGATGGCGAAACATTTCATGAACCTAGGAACAAGCTTAGAATGGCGATGCAACCATACTCAGTAGCTTCTAAAGCCAAAGGAGCAAAGTAGACCGCTAGGTATCGAGCCCAATCACTTAATACTGAGTACTTTTGTTTCATTATGGACTCTTAAAACCACTTAAAAATGAACCTATGGCTCAAGTGATCTCAATTGAGCGCTCTTGTTGAAGAGTAGATGAACAACTCTAAGGATTCTCGAGATGAAAGTATAGATGGGCAAGTGGAACTAAGAACCTCTCAAGAATAGCTCAATTTTGAAGGAAAAGTGCTTGGAACATGAGGGATTGAAGATAAAAGATTAAATAGGAGGAGTTAGGAAGCTTTTCCCTCAAAAAAATCGACCAGTATTGAGTGGAACCACTTGATACCGAGTATTTTTTATTACTAATTAGGCTTTGCTTTCTTCCCTTGAGCACTTGGAAGTAGACATGGACTAAATGCTTAGTGGGCCTCTGGTTCTACTGGCTAATTTCCCAATAAATACAGACCCTATAGCTATTGGTTAAGGACCTCTTTTGGTAGTACTTCTTCTTCTTCATCTCCTATCTCCTCTCTATGGCAATCGCTAAGGAAGCTACTATTTTTTGTTCTAAGATTTAGTTCAACAAATCCCTTGTACTAGTGACTCTAAACCTATCTAAAAACTATAATCAATAAAAGCTACAGTGGACGTAGGCTAGAGATTGTTAAACCACTATAAAAATCTTGGTGTTCTTACTGTTTCTCTCATATTTTCCATTAGATCTCAATATTTCAATAGGCTTTTGGGTGTTGTGCCACTTTTGGTGTCAACATTTTAGTGCTTTCATTAAGAGTTGAACTTAGGATTAGATCTAGCTTGTTATTTTAGGTTTTGAGAGAACTAGTGGTAAGATCCAAAAAGTTTGCTTAAGGAATTTGGAAACTTGCTAATAGAAATGAATGACACCCATGAGATTTAAATGGTCTTCAAGAGCAGTAGTTAATGGAAATGAAGGAATACTCACCAATTTGAAGTTAGTAACCAGCAGGCAGTACCAATAGGAGGTGGTTACTGGGGTTAAATTCAAAAAAAAGATATAAGAGCTTAACCAAAAGATAGAGGATAATCAATGGCTATATTGGATAGGATGGATGCTAGCATAGCTCTGTTACCCAGCAAATACAAGGGCTAAAAAGAAGTAGGAGTGAGACTTCACCTGCACAATCTGATGAAGAAAAATCATCAAATTGTTGTCGGAATAGGTAGAATGACAAGAAGCAGTAGAAGGAAAGAGTTGTTGGGCAGGCATAAGGAGTTGTCAGATGAAGTAGCATGCTCCCCCTGAAGGGGATTGCTCCATGATAACCACAATCAGGTCGATACCGAGAGAAATATTGGAGGATAACTGGAGTAAGGAGTTGAGGCCGTTGACTTATATGACTCAGAGAATGACCCACAACACCACGTTGATGATTACGAGCTGGATGTCAGAGATAACGGAGTTGGAGTTCAAATAGCTACGACGGAACGAATCAGGAAACAGTAGAAAAATAGAGGAGTGGCTCTCCCGGTGATAAAAGAACCTAAACACCATAGGCAAACCGAGATCATTTGTAGATCCAAACACTCGGTCCATCCCCTGACAGTCGACATTCGAAGTTCCATGCTAGCGATGAGTATATAGCAAACATGGTTAACTGGTTGGTCAAGGAAAGCAAAGGCAGAAAAAATGAGGATTGGGGTTCTACACCATAAAGAACTCCCTTTATAGAAAAAATTATCAGGGAAGAGTATCCTAGGAAATTGACGACGCCAACAATGCCCTCGTATAATGAGACTACTGATCTTAGGCACCAACAGCTCAAGTATGAGTGGCATATGGATGGTGCCAGGGCGACAGATGCTATACGGTGTAGATGTTTTCTCAATTTCTTGGAAGGTGTTGCATTAATATGTTTCATTAAGCTCGCTTAAAGCTCCATATCGATCTAGGAAATTCATGGACAACCAGTTTTATCTCGACGCTACTCGGCCTAAGGACATGATGTCCTTGTCGAGCTTACCTTAAGGGCCTAAGGAGTTGTTGAAAGGGTTCTTGGATCGGTTTTACATTGCTATTACAAAAGTGAGTAATCCAAAGGAGGGTTTGGTATTTGTGGCATTGGTCTGAGGCATACACTCAGATACACATGTCGGTAGATGGCTAAAAATGAAGCAACCTACATTCATGGAAAAATTCCATCAGAAGGCTAATCAGTTTCTATGGTTGAAAGAGGCGAGTTTTAGCCTCAGAAAAGACCGATAACATTCAGTCAAAGGAAATTGACCACAGCAACATACTGACTAAAAAATATATCTAGAGATAGCTCTTATAACATAATAGTTAATATCAAAAATTCTGGTAAGTAAGAGAAAAGGAATCGAGACCCTTGTAGAAGGCATAAAAAAAGAAAGAAACACCAAAGGAATATGATACCAAAAGGCTATATGCCTCTATATGATACACTGGACAACATATACTATGCTACCAAAGGAACAAAACGATATCAAAAGCTTACTAGGAGAGAGGTAAGTGAGCAGGAAAGGTGCTCTAAAAAGTAGTGCTGTTACAATGAAACTTATAGACACAATAGGAACGAGTTCTTACATTTGAAGGATCTCGCTGAAGAACTAATAAGGAAGAATAAACTCTAATAGTACAGTGAAGAACCATAGGAAGGTGGTTAAGCTGTAAGACCTTAAGGCCACTTATTTAGGGGAATCGGCCTAGACCAAGCGAAGAAGGGCCCAGAAAAATGATGGATGATTTGTTATGAATACCATAGCAAAAGGACCTCATTTAGCAGAGAAAAGCTGGAGGGAGATGGAACGATACCCGAGCTCGCTAAAGCACGTACCATAGGAGGATTGCTTTGCCATAGAGGGTGGAGCTCTGGCTAAGCAAAAAAGACTAATAACAAATGACATTGTATTTAGGAATATAGATGCTGATGGAGATGAAGTGCCAACTTTTGGCCACATGGTAATAATGGTAGGTATAGGACCATTAGCAGTACATCAGGTCTTAGTGGATACTGAAAATTCTATAAACATCCTATTCAGGAGAACATTCGATCAAATGAATATTAACATAAAGGGGGTTATGTATGTCTGTTTTACCAGCTTTTGGCCAAGCAATATACCAATGGAATTGGCCAAACTGACTTCGAGGCCATCATGGCAGGAAGCCCGAAGAGACGATTATCGGGCTCGAAGATCGGTTATAAACATGGTTGTGGATGACGGTCGAGCAGATTCAGATAGATGACTTCTTGGAATTGGCTGAGTATGGAATTAGTGCTTCCCCTAGAGAAGAGACCCCAATGGATTAATATGGTTATAGATCACTCGAATTGGCAGCTCAACTCAACGATGATCACTCAATAACTCAAAGAACACACATCAAATGGGGAAAAAACTTTGGAAAATGAAGTGGAGTAGGGGGACCCACGAAAAGGATAGCCGAGCCCCACCATGCACAAAAGAGTGATCAACCCAGATTCCTCATAGGGGGACCAATTAGCCTGAATATTTTTAGGTTGGGTCGTCTTGGCCTTAGGATTCCGGATCCGAATTTTGAATGAGATATTTCGTCAGCTTCTCCTATAAATACACCAGGAATGACATTCATTCTGGGGGATTTTCGATTGGCTATTCTCCTTCGCTCATTCCTCTTCCTCCATTAGTACTCTAAGGCAATACCAACTGTATCTATAATCTTATAGTGTAAATAATAAGATTATTGGAGTGGACGTGGGTCAGAGTTTGTTAAACCGCTATAAAAACTCTTGTTCATTTACTTTTTCTACATCTTAGTCTGTGACTTGCGAACTAATTTACTCTGTTTGGATTTGGATGTTGGAATACTAGTGCTTTCACATCACTTGGGTGTTGGTGGTCGTTTTTGCCGTCAACATTTTATTGCTTTCATTGAGAATACTTTCATCCGCTGGTTTGGAAAAGGTTTGGAGCTTGGATTTGGAACAATGGCTAGGCAATCTTCAAAATGATTGCTGGTAGTAAGGTGTCACCATAGAGGAACTCAGGAGGCATTCTCAGAAGCTAGAGCTAATCAGACCTCCACTTACATCACGATAGAGGAGATGGAAACAATGGTGAACGCTATACGAGAACGGATGATGAAGAGGCAAGAGGAGATGATCCAGAATTTCCTCACGTAGGTTGGCACGCTGGAGCAGTAGGAGCTGCTGGAGTGCAAAACCAAGAATTTGGAGCTAATTGCAATTTGGTTCAAGGAGTTGGTGCAGTAGGAGTTGTAGGAAATTAGTACTGGGATTATGGAAATGTAGCAGATAGGCAGGAGAACAGAGTGAATAAGCCAGGGGAAGTCCATGGACAAGAGCGATCGGCACCATTCCCTAAGGGCTTGAGGGCATGCCCCTGGGTCTAGTTGATCAGGATACTAGTGGGCTTATGGGCAATTCTGTTGAGTTTTGTGCGAATCGGAATTTGGATGCTCATTGAGAGGAGTATGTTTTGGAGTACCCCCTTGGAGTCGGGGGAGGGGGCAGACTGTTAATTTGGATTGGATGCCACTTATAAATAATAATGAATGGGTGGTAGTGCTGGTACGCAAGATAATGAGAGGCGGATTGCCCAACAGGACTTTGGAGGATGTAAGTCAGAGCCCTTTCACTTCGAATATCAGGTAGGCAGAAAACCCATCGGAATTCCAACTACCTGCACATAGGTGTATGACTGAAAATCAGATCCTATAGTGTACTTAGTGAGGTATAACCAGCATATGGAAATGCTGGAGGCATTAGAGGAGGTCATGGCAAGGTGTTTTCCACTTTATTTGATAGAGTTGGTTAAGCTCTAGTTTATGCAGCTGAGAATGGTTCCATCAACAAATGGAGCGAGTTGGTAGATTGGTTCATGAGGCAGTTATATGTCCACATCATGGGTCCCAAGAATGTTATGACATTGACATCATTGAAATAGAGAACATGAGAGTATCTGAGGAATTTTCTGACATGGTTTAATGTGGCAGTTTCATTGATGGATTGGTTAGATCCATTGGTGGCATTGATTGCGACAGTATCTAGAATCACCATGACACAGATTTCAAGGTTGCGTTGGAATGGGATCCACTAATGGATTCGAGGAATTTTACCACGAGGCTAAAAGGGTCTTTCAGCAAGAGGACACATGACCCGATAAACTGGAAGTGAATGCTATGAAAGGTGGAGGACCGTCTAGAGAAGGTTCGAGTAAGGATATGAGTAAACAGAAAATGAAGATGGATATGACGGATTAGAAAGGCAAACGAAAAAGCAGGAGCTAAAGCTCTCCTATTATTCGGAATTGATGGAAGGTTAGGGGAAATTTTATCTAGATACAAGAGGCAACTCCCTTATCAGAAACCAGTTAGGAGAGATCCTACGGAGCAGGAACGTAAATCTCGAAAGTACTTCCTGTTCCATGAATTAGACAAGCATACTATGATGAGTGTAGGCATCTCCGAGGTATGATTGAGGATCATGTCATGGAACGCAGGATACCATAGTATGTGAGGACTTAGGCTGTGGCAGTGGAACAGGAAAGGCTACTATCCACATCAAATCGATATGGCCTTGGATCGAGATGTCAGATCGTCATCTCTTAATCGGGAAGGCTTGAAATAAATAATAAAATGGCTAAGTCACATACACATGTATGGGCCGAGGTTGGTCCATAAACATGCTCTATGATGATGATGAACCATCATGCACGGAGAGGCGCCTTTTGGTTTTCTTGAGTTTTGGAATTTTAGTTGTACGAACTCTTATTTGATAGTTTACTGTTGATCCGCATTAAGCAATGAATAAAACAAGCAGTGGTTATTGTCCCGACCGGAGAGGTAGGGCAATAACCATAAGGTGCGGGTCCGTTCGTCAAAGAGTAACGGGATGGACTCATACATGGATTAAGCTCTCATCAAAGAGTCGGGGCCCAAGAAAGGAAGTCAGTACGGAATTGATCACTTTATGTCCCTGGACGAAGAGTCAGCGATCGGAGTGCAAGAAGTGAGACGCTTCGTCGGAGAGAGACATGATCGACTCACTTATCGTTGTTCCCCATTTCATCAAAAAGCGATTGGATCGGGTTCCGTAAGAGCCTGGAGAGGCTATGATCCGCCTAGTAAGGCCAGGACATTGCTTAATGTTCAAGGACGCTGAACGGGAGTGTAGAAGTAATGCTATTACACCGCAGAGCGATATGATCGGCTTACTTGTTACTATCCCATACTAGAGAGTGAATGGATGGGATCCAACAAGAGACTAAAGAGGCTAGGATCGGTCCAAGAGGATCATGGCATCGCTATATGTAACATCCCCTATCTTGAGGCCTGAAACTAAATGTTATAGATACTGTAGTCATTCATAGTATTAACTTCCGTTGACAAAATATGGTAATGCTAATGGTATCCATAATATCAAAAGCACATGAATATGAAATAAAATCAACCGAGATTTAAAACCACTTTTGTTATTACATTTCAAATCAATATTTCATATTCAGATACATAATCCTTAAGCGATTCCTATGTATGATCAAATATAATTATTACAAAATACGCTAAGAGCGACATATGAGGATGCCTTCTCGGATGATCAGAGTAATAAGTAGACATATCATTCTTAATACATCACAGCGGAAACAAAACTAAATAGCTCATATATATAGCTAGCTTCGCCTCCTGCACGTCTTCGGAAGCTTTATTCATCCACCCTACTAAACCTAAAAAATCTTAACTCTCAATCTACTCAAATTGATTTTGAGCACCCGAGAGTTTTAGGGGAAAACATAAACTTCGAGTCAGACATAAAGACCTTTGTGAATGATAATATTACATCTCAGTTTACTGATATTAAGTGAAACCACACCACTTAGTGGAACGGGTTTCCCCTTACTAATATCCCCTTAAAACATATCTTTTTGCAAATTAGAAACTTGCAATCAAATTGATTAAAACAACAATAGCAATATCATGTATGCTCTTAAATCAGGTAATAAATGGTCCATCTATCCAAACAATATAGTTTTGTATGGATAGCTACTAACCATTGGATGACTCGGGCCTAACAGACAAAACAAATAATCTAACCTCTATTAGACAAACTTTTGGACGGTCTATCCTTAACTTACTTCCCATTGGTCGCCTGATCCTAGTGGTTTTACAGGCTCATTAATAACCTATCCTCCTTCTCTGTATATATTCCTTTCTCTGTGTAACATCATTTAAGTCTTACTTCTGACTATGCCCTACACACTAGAATTTTGGAATAATTAGCTATGGGCTATAGCTAATGTATAGGGTGTGACCCTAAACCAGTCCCATCTGGTATTCAAATATCTGAGTTATTTACTTAGGGTTAAATACCCTTCAAAATTTTCATTGAAAACATTTCTTGCAAAATGATTTAACCCTTTAAACCATGCTTAAACAAGGAAAACATACTTTTTCTTTACTCAAATTTCTTTACCAAGATATATGCTTTACACAAAACATTTTTGATGAAAACCTTCGAAACCTTTGTTTAAATGATTTTAGATGATCTCTTTCGAAACTTTGAAAGTACTCCTTTCAAAACCATTTAACTACTTTACCTTGTAACACTAGGCCGAAAGGCCAAAACATACTTTTCGAAAGCATCTATAGTTAACCTTTCAAAACCATTAAAAGAGTCCTTTCGACAGCTTTATGAAACCTTAGACATCCCATTTTAAAACATTTCAAATTTATCTTTAGAAAAAACTAGATACCTTCCATTCAAACACTAATAGTAAACCTTTCGAAAACATTGGGAACCTCCCTTTTGAAACCTTCTTTAGATACGATTCGAAAGTGTTGAAGTCCTTTACTTAAAACGAACCATTTGAAAAGCACTAGGTTCAAGTAAAAATGTGTGGTGCTTAGTTTCGAAACCATTAAAACCGTTCCTTTTAAAACCTTAGGGTTTAACTTTCAAAATATAAAACGATTCTTAAAATAACTGGGACGAAAGCATTTCTTTCGAAAGCATTTCCCTAAATAAAAGAAATTGGATAATGTTGAAACCAACCCCTTCGAAAGCATTGGAGAAGTGGATCTAAGTTTAAAGCAAAAGAATCCTTTCGAAGGCACTGCTTCAAAAGGTAGAGTATAGCAGTAAGGGTTTCGACCCCTTCAAAAGCTCTATTTAAAACAAAA
Source organism: Allium cepa (assembly GCA_030765085.1). NCBI lineage: Eukaryota > Viridiplantae > Streptophyta > Magnoliopsida > Asparagales > Amaryllidaceae > Allium > Allium cepa. The sequence goes on along the minus strand of CM060932.1, from coordinate 151,565,758 downwards.
GGCAGCAACCACTTTCCAAAGCTCTTCTTTTTAAAACAATTAACCAAGTCGAAAGCTATCTCATTCGAAAGCCTCGTTTACAACCAAATTAGTTCAAAGTTTTCAGAAGCTACCTCAACCCCTTCCAAAGCCTTATTTTGACTCCATACCCTTCGTCTAACTCAAATCCACTACGTACCGATGCTGATACCATGTGTATTTGTTTCAACTTAGATGGAGGCGGCGGTATAAGGTCAAAAGGTGCTGCTATAAGTGGTGAAGAAGTAAAACCTTATAAAACTGATTTTTTTTAACTTTATAAAGTAATTTATTTCTAACCAACTTGCTTTGTGTTATCAAAATATGATAAGTAGACAATATTTTTTCGAAATCTTTTCTAAAAGTGCTACCGAATTTCAGAGATTAACAATTTAAAACATTTACAAATTACCCATTCTCCTTTATGAACATATAAAACATTTAAGTCCAATACCTTAAATAATTTTGTATCTTTAATAAAATACTTAGGAAAATTCTACAAAAATTTCCATAAATCACTTTTAATATGTTTTCTAACATATATAAATTTCAGACCCAAAGCTAATATATAATAGCGGTAATAAATTTAAACCCAATTTAACCAATTTTTTACTAGAAAATTCATAGTAAATCCACAATAATTCAGAAAATTATGAAACTTGAAACACATCCCTAAAATATTATTTCTGACCTCATACCAAAATCGCAAGGCATTTGGATGTCAGTTGGTTGGTTTTTCAAATTAAGACTTATCATAAAATCTATTGAACAAACAAAATTCATCAACAAGATATATATGTATGTATGTACATATATAACAACCAAAATATGGCATATGCTTTGCAAAACACTGATCTAGAACCAAAAATAAGAAATATGAGATGTAATCTATTATTTATCTTAGCTTGTGATTAAGGAGCTTGAGATTTGCTCTTGAATTAAATTGATTAAGCTTCTTCCTCTTGATTTTAGCTTATCTTCTTCTTGCTTTCTCCTAATGGTGGACGGCCTTACTTGATTTAGTTCTTATTTATGAACGTGCAAATGAAAATGGCATGAGGGTTTAGGGTACAAGAATATAACTGATTATTACCTTAATTATTTTATTTTAATCCTCTTTGTTCATTAGTTAATTAGGCACGGCTACCCTCTAATTGTACAAATCTCGATCCCTTAACCATTTATATTATTTTATGTAATTTACCTAGTTAAATGTCATAAATAATGTTAATCAAAATTAGGATCATTATAGACTCCCCTCCTTAAAAAATTTATCCTCAAAATTATGATAAGGTACTCCTCAAAATCAATCATAAAGGTAAAACATGCCATAAAACAAGTCAGGATAAGTATCTCTAATCCTGCTCTTTGTTTACCAAGTACAGTCTCTCTTGTCTTCACTTCGTGGACCTTGACTAATCTGAATGTCTTGTTCATTTTCCTCTTCTCATCTCTCGCAAATATACGAACTTGTTTTCTAACTATAGTCAAATTCGGTTCCACTAATAAGTCATCTAACATAGTCGTGCCTATAGTAGTCTCTAGATCTCAAATACACTTCCTTAGATGAGAAATATGAGAAACATTACGAACTCCTTCCAAACTGTTCGATAACTCTATTCTATATGTGAGTTTCCTAATAGTTTCTACAATAGGAAATGGTCTAACGAATATCGATGCAGATTTCCCTGATCTCTCGAATCTGATTACACCTTTCATCGGTGATATTTTGACGAAAACGTGATCTCTAACTGAGGATTCTAAATATTTCCGTCTTTTATCTGTATAGCTTTTCTACTTAGACTGAGTTTCCTTCATTCTAGCTCGAATTAAATCAATCTTTTCTGCAGCTTCCCTACCCAAATCTGAACCAAGAACTAACTTGTCTCTGGTCTTCAACCAACAAACGGGAGATTTGCATGGCCTTCTATACAAAGCTTCAAACATTGTCATCCCTATACTTGTCTGATAACTGTTGTTGTACGAAAACTCGACTAAGTGTAGATGGTCTTCCCACGATCCCTCAAAATCTAGCACACAAGCTTGTAACAAATCCTCTAAGACTTTGTTAAGTCTTTTCGTTTGCCCATCCGTCTACGGATGGCAAGCGGTACTCTTCTTGAGCTTAGCACCCAAAGTTTCTTATAGACTCTTCCAAAACTCGCCAGTGAATACGGAATCTCTATCGCTTACTATACGACTGGGAATTCCATGCAGTCTACCTGCATTCTTCACAAACAACTTAGCCAAAACAGGTGCCATCTGGTTGACTTAACAGGAATGAAATGGGCACTCTTTGTCAACCATTCCACTATTACCGATATACTTTTATTTCCTCAATTCGACCTTGACAACCCGTCTATAAAATCCATCAATATAGAATCCCATTTCCATACTTGAACATCTAAATGCTTAAGTAACCCACTTGGTTTCTGATGTTTGGCTTTTACTTGTTTACAATTCAAACACTATTTCACCCATAAGCCTACATCCCTTTTCATATCTTCCCAGAATAAACTCTTTTTCATATCATGATACATCTTAGTTCCTCCCGAATGAATAATGAATTTCGAATGGTGGCATTCTTCGAGAACTTCCTTCCTAATGTCTCCCACATTCGGAATGCACAGTCTACCTTTCTTCCTTAATCATTCATTCTGGTCAAGACTGAAATCTTTCAAGTCATCGCTCTCCGTTCCGTCTTTTAATTTTCTGATCCGCTCAACTAACAATGGATCCTCTCCCTGCTTAGAAGCAATCCTTTCGATCTTTACTAGTCGAACTTCAAAATATGACAACATAGCAGTTTTTGTACTAGAACTACTCTTAGATCTCCATTGTTGTAACGACCCGCCTTTCATTCCATAGAAAGACGGGTCGTTACAGTTGGTATCAGAGCGCTAAGTTGAGTAAATATCAAGGCTTTGAAGTGAATCTTTCTTGAGAGAGCGTACTTGCATTTATATATATATATATATATATATATATATATATATAATTACCTGATTTGTTGGGTTATCTGTTCGGGTTTTCCAGCTTGAGTTCTAGAGGTAGGAGAGGTAGTAGTGTGTGTAGCACGACTGTCACAAATGGAAGAGGTCCGATTGTTGAGGTTGGAGGCGTATCTGTCGAGGATGTAGACCTAATATTACATCGAGAGAGCTTTGCAACATGGTGTAAGAATTTCATCAATCTCGGTAGGAAGTCTTTTGGAGATCAGAGTCCTTCTTTGAAGAGCAAGTTTAATTGTGCTCATGTGAACGGATTTTCTAGAGTTTGGATATGTCGGATAAGCAGAAGAGAGTGATGGCAACTTGGCAACTTCAGGAAGGAGCAGCTGCGTGGTGAGACGCAGTGTCCATAGATGTTCCCGAAGTATGTTTATATTGGAATATGAGACGTAGAAGAGCGAGATGTTTATGCTTGGTTTGAGGTCCGAGTTTCTTGAGGAGATGTCTGCCTATCTCAAGGGTTCTTTGTGGAATTGGTTGATGGCCTTGATATTCGAGGAGCTTTTGGATAAGGAGTCTTTCGCATCCATGGTAGTAGTGCAGCTCGGAAGTGTTTTGTGTGCCGGGAGGAAGATCATCTGGCTAAGCAGTGTCCTAGAGGTAGAGTTCAGAAGTAGCAAAGTAGACCCATTTCTCCATTGGTTCAGAAGTCTTTGTGTTTCTTCTGTCAGCATCCCGAGCATATGGTGAGAGCTTGCCCACTTCTTCAGAAAGCTCAGTAAATCAAGATGGTTGTTTTGAAGGTGGACCATCAGCTTCTATGGATTGGTTAGACCAGCATAAGCTATTCTGATTTGTGAAGAGAGAACAGTTTCTTTAGAACTAAACTGTGTAACAACGCAAAAGTGACTTGCGATAGTTCAGTAGTTTATTTGAGCATCTTTTGGCTTGGGATTGAGGCATCTAAAGTGGAAGTAGAAGCTACCGGAAGTTGCAATTTTCTTGGAGTAGTGGGTTGCTACAGGAAGTCTATATGGACGTGTAAGTGTGAAGGAGTTTTTCAGGATCTGAAGGCAAGGTTGTAAGTACATCTGTTCGGATTATCTCAGATGGGTGAGCTAAGTTCAGTCAACTGATGTTGTGGAGTAGAGCTTGTGTTCGGGATTTCGATGGATTTTGAGAGGACCATCTTGTTGAGTAGGATCCGAAGATCGTCTTATGCTTAGTATAGATTTGTTTTGATAAGCATCAGCAAAGGTTGAGCTGATCAAGAAGGATGTAGGCAGCCAGGATCGTTAGAAGAGTTTTGTGAATAAGACGGAGGAATTTGGAATTCGAAGTTGGAGAATTTATTTTTGGTTAAGGTTTCTCTGATCAAAGGAGCAATCGGATTGGGTAAGACTGGGATATTAGCTCCATAATATATTGGATTTTTCTGTGTTCTTGAAAGGATAAGTACTTTAGTCTACATGATTGAATTGCCAGTTTGGATGACTGGCACTTACATTGTATTTCACGTATCTCTAAGGGAGTACGTGTATGATTCATCATTGATTGTGGAATTAGCTGTTCAGAAGAATCTGGCAGTTGAGCTAGACTTGAGTATAGTCTGATATCTTGTTCAAATTGTAAATCGAGAAGAGAAGGACCTCAGAATCAGAGTAGTGTAGCTAGTTGAGATTCTGTAGAGCAAGGATCCCAATGGTTGTGCCTAGGAATCTTTTGATAGTTTTTAGAATCCTATCCTGATTGTGTCAGGATAGCTAGGTTTGTTTGTTTGATTTAATTAGTTGCTATAGTTGTTAGTATATAGATGATATGTATGTTTTACTGTATTAAAATAAAACCTTTGTTGGATTATTGAGTTATCTTTGCTTTTAAATTTCGAGGACAAAATTCCTTTAAGAGGGGAGGAATGTGATGACCCTGAATTTTGGGTAATATTTATTTGATAATCTTCCTTTATAATTATTTTAATTTGGTAATATTGATTTAATAATCCTCATTTAATAATTTAAATTGGCAATATTGAATTGATAATTCGCTTTTTATAAATATTTAATTTGGCAAAAGTAATTTTTTCAAAGCTAATAAAATGTATTCTATTTATAATGTATATATTGGTATATATATTGTAAATAGGAAATCTTTGGTTTTAATTTAATAAAAGATATGTTTTCAAATTATAATATATATGAATGTTGATATTGTGATTTGAAGTTATGTTTTAAATTCAATACAATAATTTTGAAGGCTAATATTAAAATGTTTTCTATTTATAATGTATATATATTTGTATATATTGTAAGTAGAAAAGCTTTGGTTTGAATTTAACAAATAAAAACATGTTTTCAAATCCTAATGTATATTTTCTAATTTGGAAGTTATGATTGAATTTAACACAATACCTTTCAAAAACTATTTATAGTTAATCATATATTTTCAAAACACTTAAGGTAAATGTTTATTTATTTAAAATATATTTAAGCTTAAGTTTAAAATAAGATTTAATTAAAAATTCATTTCTTTTGTTTTAAATATTCTTTCTTTTAAAATTTAACATGAGATAATATGGTTTGTAAATACATTAAAGTTTAAAATCAAATCCACAAACATATAGAAACATATAAAACATATAATACATAAATTTATTCAAAACATAAGTAATATATAAATAAATATATACATAAATTCATATTTGCATAAACATAAAAGCATAAGTGATTTTTAAAGCAAGGGTTTAAACATAAAATTCTTGATTTTTACATTTGTAAAATAATCAAAACTTGTATGGACACTTGTGTGATAATAATTTCATGCAAAATACAAGTGGCCTAATTCTCTTTTAATTGAATATTAAATATAATGTTTTGAAAGAAAACCTGGTTATTTGTTTCAGTTCAAATTTCTCAATACCTTCTTTCTTCTAAATTAAAAACTGAAATTTTCTAAAAAAATCAACAACTAAAAGCTTCACCTGTTTCACGTTCAAGATTCAACAACATTAGTTTTCAAGCTTCGGTTTCAAAATTGCAATTCAACTCAAACATCAAACTCTGGATCAACAGAAAGCAAACAAATCATCAATGGAATACATCAGCCTGGAACAAGAAATCTATCCTCTATTTCCTATTTTAGGTGAGTAAACAAAAGCTTTTAAAACTAAAATCTTGAATTGCTTAATGTATGCGATAGTCTGTGAGATAATATTGGTTTGCATTGATGTTTTAAGCTTGAATATAATTTGAATTTATATGTACATATTGTGAGTATGTTTGTATGTATATGAATTCTAGTCTCTGTTTTTCACAGCCTCTTGGATTTCTGTTAAAATTCATATATACTCATACAAGCAAATGTAAGCTTGGATCTTTGAATGAAAAATGGTTATAACAACCTAAATTTGTTTTTAAAAATAGTTTCAAGCAAAAAGTGTTGGTAAATATTCTGAAATTAGAAAATTACAGTAAAAACCAAATTTACGTCGAAAATCAATATTCATAATTTCATACTTTGATTATCTAAATAAGATCGCTGGATAGAATGATGAATTTAGGAAGAGAAATCATGATTTTTAGGTAAGTAATTATTGAGATATATGGAGTTGACCAGAATTGTATTTTTGCCAAAATCTGGCGATCGGCATGGAATTAGTCGACATGGTTGTTATCGAGCGAAGCCTGAAGGTGGATGATCTCTGGAAAAATGGCGTAGTAATTTATCATTGGCCGTGGTGGCCATGGGAGGGCGAAGTAGGGTATTGAACCCGGTTTTGTTGTCGTGGTCTCCATGGCAAATGGGTTGCCATGGGGAGATCGAACCTGATCGCGATAGGGGAAACAATGTTGGAGGTCGAGGCGAATCTCTAGTGAGGTCAGCAAGGTTTATCGGGGTTAGAATCGATGGTGAAGGGTGGTTTTCCGATCGGGGTAGGTTGCAGACTTTGGTCGATTTGGGTTCGATTTTGATTCGCTGGAAAATCGGCAAATCTAGGTGGTCGTGTAGGACGGTGGGGTGGTCGATGGCTTGGCGAGGGTCGAGAAGATGGTCGGAGAGGCAAAGCATCGCCGTGCATGTGCATGGTGCACATTTGTGTCTGGTTTTTTTTGTTGGTTTTGGGAAAGAATAGTGTAACGATCCGATATTTTCAACCATTCGCATCCGCACATGCTGAAATTGAATTGCTCAAAATACTGAATTGTAAAAATAAATTTGGCAAAACTCGTAATATACAGTAAATAAATAGATCACAGATCATAGAAATAGAGTAATGTCATGCAGCGGAAGAAAGAGATAGTAATTCATGAAGCTACTACATATATACATCAGATTAGTACAAGGTACATCATAAGTAACAAGATACAACAAAAATAACAAGATGATAATCAAGTACGAAGCTGAATGCATCCCTAGAATCAACTGAATAACTGAAAGCGAGCTAAATAGCTGGATCTTCAAGCAAAGCTCCAACTCTAAAGGCGAGTCTCTAATGCTGTATCACTCAGTCTGACCCAAGCGTAGAGCAAAACACAAAACACTCGAGTCAGAACATAAATACTTATACAATGTAAAACAACTCAAGTGAACTGTAATATAAGGTACAAGTAACTTAAAGGATGTTTGGGACCGTCCATCCTCTAGGGATCCGTTAAACTATTTACTATGTAGTAGTATGCGCTATTATAATAATGTCTATTATAAAGTAAATTTACTTGAAAATAGCGTTAAGGAGTTACCCAATATCCCCCTTCACACATAATAGTGCCAATAGTCTATACAGTACCTGGATACCTCCTGATTGGGATGCTACAAGAAGATAGTCCATAGGTACGGCACAAATCAAACTCGTACAAGGCTCGCTAGGGTAGGTGACACGGCACAACTAGGCAATGCCAGGGGAGATATACCTATCACTATCCAGGCTGGTGGTAGCGCATAGCCGCAGCTACCGCCCACCTCGAGCCACACCCCCAAATCAAAAAAACTCAAAAGTAGCCACCAAATCAATCTCAAGGTTAGAATATAATATCGAAGGAGTGTGTCCGATCAGAGGAGCTACCTCATTGGCCCGAGAATCGCTCCTATTTTAGCTACCTTATGCCAACTCACGGGAGTTGTGTCCACGTATATACCTCAATAGAACGTCGCCACCATCCAACTTCATTCTAGAATCTTCATCGTGTACATGGTTGTTAAAGTGGTTTTCGAAGTTGGCAGTGAGTATGACAAACTTTCGATCCCGGTCTCTTAGACAATCCAACGTTATTATAACCCATAGATATTTATTTCAAAATCATTTATACTTTAAAACTAAAATATCATATCCATTTCAAACTATGTACTATATTATTTCATTTCAAAACCAAATCAACATATCATTTCCATTTCAAAAATCCAAAGAAATAATATATCATTTAAATCCCAAAACCAAATCAATATATAATTTAAATAAACCCAAATTTCCAAATCATTGAGTATTTCCTTTAATTTGTTAAACTTGAAATATTCCTTTAAATCATCTTAAACCAAGCCACTTTATAAAGTCATATTATTAAATCTTCAATTTCAATAAGTTTCAAATTAATATATTTAAAGACAATTCTTAATTAAATACAATTTTCAATAATTTCATTTCCAAAGCCATATTACTTTCAAGTTATAACAACTCTGAAACCAAACACTTCGAAACATATTTATTTAAACCATTTAAGTTCAATGTCAAATAATATTCATTTCAAAGTTGTAGCATTTCTAAGTTCATTCATTTAATTACAAAATTTCCAATACATTATAAATTTCAGCTACAACAGCATTTATAAAGTGTTACATTAGATATATTAGTATTTCAAAACATTATCGAATTCAGAAATCGCAGCACTTACAAAGTGCTACAATAGGTATTTAGTTATTATTTCAAAACAGTTTACTTTCAGCAACAATAGCACTTACCAAGTGCTACAGTAGCTATCTAGTTATTTAAAACAGTTTACTTTCAGCAACAACAACACTTACAAAGTGCTGTAGTATCTCTTTAGTTATTTCAAAATATAATTTAGTTTCAGCAACAACAGCATTTATGAAGTACTACAGCAACCCTTTATTTTTCCAGTACTTAGTTTATTTTCAGAAATGATAGCACTTAACAAATGCCGTCTTAAAACCACAACATTTCTGAAATGCTACCAATACTAATTTCAGATTTAATATAAAATTTCAAAAACATTGAAACTTCAATTTTAACCATTTTAACTTATAAAAATCATATTTTTCGCTTCATAATTATTCATTTGGATATCATTCAACTTATGATTGAATGAAATAAAAGTTTATCAGTAAATATCCAATTTTAAACAAAGATTCATTTGTTAAGTCAAAAGTACATTATTCCTTAACTTTACTTTAACAAATAATTTAACATTTTAGTTTAAAATACCCACTTCATAGATAAAACTAAATTTTCATTTATTTACTTAACTTGATAATTTTATTTAAACCCAATTTCCAATTATCGAGTTAAGTCATAATTTAAGATACATTTTTTCCATTTTAAAATCATAAGTATTTATTTTACAAAACATAACATTTCACAAAAGAACATTTTATCATAATTAATACAACAATCAAATTTTCCTTCTAGATTTATCCATTTAGACATCGATTAACTATGATTCGCTTGTAAAACAAATTTTATTACAAAATGTCCAATTAAAACTGTATTCCATTTTATCAGTTCAAAATACATTATTTATTATACAAAAATGTCCATTTCATAATAAAATTCATAAGAATTACTAGGTTAGATTTAAAACTTCCATATTAAGTCAAATTCAATTATTAAGTTATTTATCATCAATAAAGATCTTTAATCCAACCTAAAGCCAATTATTAACTTTATAAAAAATTTAACTTATAGAAAAACCAATACACCTTTATAATTAAAGCATTAAATCAAACTTTAAGTTAAAATTTCATATATTTATAAAACTCAAAATACTTAATAATCTTTCAGGGAAATATTATTTAAAAGTACTTAATAAATTTTTAGGAAAATATTATTTAAAAATATAACCAAGGGCCTATATAATATTTTCTAACCCAGGTCAAGCTATACGAATATGTATCATTTCAATCCGTAATTTAAAAGAAAAATCCTGGTTCTATCATTTCAAACCCATAATCCCAAGTAAATCAAATACAGTAAAAATTAATCGAGCCTATCATTTTAGCTCATAATGATTTTCCTTATCCTAATGTCCATTTGGGTATGTATCATTTCAACCCATAGTGATAGGGAACTTGTAGTATGATACATTAAATAAAATGAACAGTATAATATAACATATCATATCATATGATGTAACCGTTATACAAACAGCATTTAACATCATATAAATATATCACAGGCATGTATGAACATAGCATATTAATTTATATGATTCACTTGTCATCATTTCATAATTTTATAAGTACGTAATGTCTAGAGTAAATAACTCACCTTTTTAAAGCCGAAGATAACAATTCAAATACACAACTGAAACTTCGGAAAGCACGACAAGGAACAACTATATTTTTGAGTGAATGAAGAGTCATGATCCAATCTTGTATACAACATGATATCATAAATATAAGTATATAATTTCAACACAAAGATTAGAATCAAAACAATGAAAATATATGAATTGAAAATAACATAACCTTGTTTTAAATTAACAAGGGGCTCGGTCACAACAACAAATGGCTAGACCATCATCATGTGGGCTCGTCCTTGATCAAATATGCTCGGCCTTGATGGGAATCAAGCAAGCTATGCACGGTTATGGCTTGGAGTTTGAAGAGAAGTGCAAGAGGTGTAAGTTACAAATCAATGGAAGGCTAAAAGGTCAAGGGTTTTGGGTCCACAAAGGTTCGGACATAGGCTTCATGGGCTCGGTCTGGGTGCTAGCATGGTTCAGGTCGGGTCTGGTGATCAGAGTGGTGCGACCATGGGTCAGTGGTGGTCATATCATGTGCTGGAGATGGTGGTGGTGTTGTGGCCGAGGCTAGCTAATAGGAAGTGGTGATGGAATATAGGAGTTTGGCTAGGGTTTGGTCATGTTTTGGTAATGTATTGCAACTTGTGGTCACGGCTTCGGCATGGGGTGGTGGAGGAGGTGGTGATGGTTGGCATAGTGATGTGGTGGAGATGTTGAGGTTAGCTATAGGGGTGAGGTCGAGCTAGCATGAAACAAACAAGGAGAAGAGAAAAGAAAAAGAGGAAGGAAGCCATGGATCTAGAGCATGTATATTTTTTTCTCACGCAAATGATAAAACGAAGAGATGAGAAACTTTGTTCGTCAAATAAAAGAGAGTGGCGGATAGGGTTACAAAAAAATGAACGGCTAAAGATATTGTGAACGGCTAGGGTTGTGAATGGCAAGGCAAAAGAAAAGGCAAGGGAAAAGGAAAAGGCACAAATAAGGAAGAGAAACCGAAGTCCTTTGAAATTTCCAAAGTTATTATTGAAAATAAAACCAATCAAAAATCAAATAAATATAATCAAAGTTTATAAAAATAAAATGGAAAATAAAAATTAGAAAATAGACATAGAAAAATAGAAAATAAAATATCGAAAATCATTGCGTGTAAAACACTGTAATTTATCCAATTTAAAAAATATAAAATGGAATTTTACTAAAGGAAAAGCAGAATTAATACTAAAATAAAATACATTTTCAAAGAAAAAGATTAGAATTTAAAAATTCAAACTTAAAATTTTCAACTGTGGTCAAACTTTGACTTTCAGTTGATCGAAATATAAAAATTTCAAAAATTGCTTATTTTATTGAATTCGGAAAATAAATTATAAACAATTTCCAAACTTACATTGGAAAATTCCAGAAATTCATTTTTAAATGGTTTTAAAATCAAAGTTTTCAAATAAAATTTTAATTAAAAATATTTACAAAATTATGGGTTGTTATACTCTCTCCCACTCAAAACTTTTCGTCCCCGAAAAGGAACGAGACAGGGGAAACAAGGAAAACAAGATAGAACGATATAGGATTTAGACAACATGGAAAGAAGATTGAAATTATATCTGATAACTTTCGTTATAGGTAAATTCCACAAGATGGAGATGATCTCCCAAGATCCTCCAAAATCAAGAACACAAGCACAAAGAAGATCCACTAGAATCTGAGTCACCTTTTCCGTTTGACCGACGGTCTATGGATGGTAAGTAGTGCTCAGATTCAAATGAGTACCAGAGATTTATGAAAAGCTTTCAAAGCAGACTGGCAAGGATAAGTTCTTCTGGGAGGAAGAACTACAGGTTAAACTTCAAAAATAAGATCAATTCGGAATTCCATTTCCTGCTTAGGATGCAGGAAGATAGGAACATCCCGAAAGAAAAGAGATTGGAAAACAAAATAGGATGATAAATTAAAAACCATGAAAATTTGAACTTAAGTTAATAATTGATTTCATTCGTTTAATTTCATCTAAGTTAAATAAATCTTAATTGTTTATAATTTCATTGTCATATCATCCAATTATCTTAAATTAACAATGTCTAAAATTAGGAATTTGAAAATCATTTCTTGTACTCATGATTTATTCAACAAATTTAATTCTTCTTTATTCCAAGTTGTTATTAAATTTATTCCACTTAATATATCTAATCACGTACATTAAATGTAATTACATTTACTGTAACTACTCCAGTTTATTCATAAATTCCCTTAACATCATTTTATATTGTAAGTTATTCAATTAACTCTTATTCTATCTACCTTTATTAATCTTTTACAACTAAAATTTAAGCGTATAACTTTTATTATGAACACTCAAATTTTATTTATAAAATCCTTTTTATGTCGTATATTATCTAATTACATTGTTAACTTTTAATAATTAAGGTAAGTTATATTGGAATGCAATTGAATATTATACAAATAATTTTTTTTCCCAATTCGATTATTCAAGTTTACATATTTATTCAAAATTTGGTTTCATTTTATAACTAAAATTATCCTTTAAGAAAAAAATTTAAGAATTACATTTCGATTAACTTAAAACTATTTATATCAAATCAAATCTTAAATCATATATCACATATACTATAAATCAAGTCATATTTTAGAAATCCAACTAAATTTAATTCTCCAAAGCAAGACTGTAGCAAAACTACAGAGTGGTCTCTTCACTTCGAGACTCGAAAATGAACGTCGATGTTGCTGCAGTCATCACCGAAATTATTTTCCAGCGACAAAGAAAAGAATATTGATTTTCAAATTAAAATTCATTGAAACAATCTCTACTTGAAATACGTTGAATAATACAACCTTTAAAACTTTAAACACAAAGTTTGAAACCATCAGAAATTAAATTCTTAGTTTCTTGTTTTAAATTCATTTAAATTTCCAAATTAATTAATAACCACGTTTTCTAGTCCAATTATTTATATATGAAACAAAAGCCAATGGTTACAGGCTATATATACAAAGTCAAATACTATTTTTCAACATCCAATTCAATTAACTATCAAAATTCAGCAAATTATACTTATATAATATAATTATACAAAATTTATTCATTTACTAAGTTTGAAAACAATACCGTGTCCGTTTGCTCTGTTCAACTGTTTTGGAGGCCCTATCGATAGCGTTGATAAGATGAATCGATCGAAAACTCAAATCAACATCAACAACTCAAACAACACAATATATAAACCTTTTAGATATAAATTTGCAAATACACTACACAGGAATAGATTTTCAAAGCAAGGGTAGAGATTCAAATTTGATTAACTCAAATCAAAGAGAATTCTGATTTGAAAATAAGTTGGAAACAAAAGATGAGATGATTGAATAACATAGTAGGGAGATGGATAAGCTTATATAAATCACGGGCAATCTTAACTGGGACAACCTTGATTTAAAGAATAAGATCGATGTGGAGTTTTAGGAAAATCTACGTTCGATCTCAAAAGATGGAATTCGGGTTTGAAAAAAGATATTAGAATCTAAATCGAGGATATATAAAATCTCCGATGAATCAATGCTTATTGTAAAGGAGTTTCACCCTTTACAAGTTAATTTGAGGTTGGCGAGACCACCGACTCATTATAAAGCTCATTCGAAGTGGAATTATGGGATACTCCAGAATCAAAAGAAGAGGAATAGTGAAGGACAAGAATGAATTTCAGAACCGAGTGAACGTTCCAAAATTCAAAGGAAATTTAAGTTAAAGAGGAAAGAATTCAAGTTCGAACGAAAGTGATTCCGTAATTAAATTTACCATACATGCTAAGTTTTCCTAGAGCCAAAGCCCTGATACCAACTGTAATGATTCGATATTTTCAACCTTTTGCATCTGCATATGCCGGACTTGAATTGCTCAAAATACCGAATTGTAAAAATAAATTTGCAAAACTCAGAATATACAATAAATAAATAAATCATAGATCACAGATACAGAGTAATATAATGCAACGGACGCGAGAGATAGTAGTTCATGAAGCTACTATATAAATACATTAGAGTTATACAAGGTACATTAGAAGTAACAAGATACAACCGAAATAACAAGATGACAATCAAGTACGAAGCTGAATGCATCCCTAGAATCAACTGAATAACTGAAAGTGAGCTAGATAGTTGGATCTTCAAGCAAAGCTCCAACTCCGAAGATGAGTCTCTAATGTTGTATCACTCGGTCCGACCCGAGCGTAAAGCAAAACACAAAACACTTGAGTCAGGACATACATACTCATACAATGTAAACCAAATCAAGTGAACTGTAATATAAGGTACAAGTAACTTAAAGGATGCTTGGGACCGCCCATCCTCTAAGGATCCGTTAAACTATTTACTATGTAGTAATATGCACTATTATAATAATGTCTATTAGTAAAGTAAACTTACTTGAAAATAGCGTTAAGGAGTTACCCAATATCTACCTTAACACATAATAATGCCAATAGTCTATACAGTACTTGCGTACCTCCTGATCGGGAGGCTACGAGAAGATACTCCATAGGTACGACACAAATCAAACTCATACAAGTCTTTCTAGGGTAGATGACATAGCACAACTAGGCAATGCCAGGGTAGATATACCAATTACTATCCGGGCTAGTGGTAACGCATAACCGTAGGTACCGCCCACCTCGTGCCACACCCCCAAATAAAAAAAACCAAAAGTGGCCACCAAATCAATCACAAGGTCAGAATATAATATCAAAGGAGTGTGTCTGATCAAAGGAGCTACCTCATTGGCTCGAGAATCGCTCATGTTTTAGCCACCTTATGCCAACTCTTGGGAGTCGGGTCCATGTATATACCTCAATAGAACGTTGCCACCATCCTATTTCATTTTGGAATCTCCACCGCGTACACGGTTGTTAAAGTGGTTTTCGAAGTTGGCAGAGAGTACGACAACTTCCGATCCCGGTCTCTTTAACAGCCCAATGTTATTATAACCCATGGATCAAAATCATTTATACTTTAAAACAAAATCATATCCATTTCTAATTAAATACTATATTATTTAATTTCAAAACCAAATCAACATATCATTTCCATTTCAAAAACCCAAACAAATAATATATCGTTTAAATCCCAAAATCAAATCAATATATAATTTAAATAAACCTAAATTTCCAAATCACTGAGTATTTCCTTCAATTTATTAAACTTGAACTATTCCTTTAAATCATCTTAAACCAAGCCACTTTATAAAGTCATATTCTCAAATCTTCAATTTCAATAAGTTTCAAATTAATATATTTAAAGACAATTCTTAATTAAATACAATTTCCAATAATTTCATTTTCAAAGCCATATTACTTTCAAGTTATAACAACTCTAAACCAAACACTTTGAAACAAATTTATTTAAACCAGTTAAGTTCAATGTCAAATAATATTCATTTCAAAGTTGTAGCATTTCTAAGTTTATTCATTTAATTATAAAATTTCCAATACATTGTAAAATTCAGCTGCAACAGCATTTATAAAGTGTTACAGTAGATGTATTAGTATTTAAAAACATTGTCAAATTCAGAAACAGCAGCACTTACAAAGTGCTACAATAGGTATTTAATTATTATTTCAAAACAGTTTACTTTCAGCAACAATAGCACTTATCAAGTGCTACTGTAGCTATTTAGTTATTCAATACAGTTTGCTTTCAGCAACAACAACACTTACAAAGTGCTGCAGTAGCTCTTTAGTTATTTCAAAATATAATTTAGTTTCAGCAACAACAGCACTTCCGAAGTGATGCAGTAGCTCTTTATTATTCCAGAACTTAGTTTATTTTCAGAAATGATAGCACTTAACAAATGCTGTCTTAAAACCATAGCATTTCGAAAATGCTACCAATACTAATTCCAGATTTAATATAAAATTTCAGAAACATTGAAACTTCAATTTTAACCATTTTAACTTATACAAATCATATTTTTTGCTTCAAAAATATTCATTTGGATAACATTCAACTTATGATTTAATAAAATAAAATTTTATCAATAAAAATCCAATAATTAAACTAAGATTCATTTGTTAAGTCAAAAGTACATTATTCCTTAACTTTACTTTAACAAATAACTTAACACTTTATTTTAAAATACCCACTTCATAAATAAAACTAAATTTAACTTAGTAATTTTATTTCAACCCAATTTCCATTTTTCAAGTTAAGTCATAATTTAAGATACATTTTTTCCACTTTAAAATCATAATTATTTATTTTACAAAACATAACATTTTCCAAAAGAATATTTTATCATAGTTAATATAACAATCAAATTTTCCGTCTAGATCTATTTATTTAGACATCGATTAACGATTTCTAGTTAAATAAATTTTATTACAAAATGTCCAATTAAAACTGTATTCCATTTTATCAGTTCAAAATACACTATTTATTATACAAAACATGTCCATTTCATAAAGTAAAATTCATAACAGTTACTAGGTTAGATTTAAAACTTCTGTATGAAGTCAAATTCAATTATTAAGTTATTTATCACTAATAAAGATCTCTAATTCAACTTAAAACCAATTATTAACTTTATAAAAAATTTAACTTATAGAAAAACCAATACACCTTTATAATTAAAGCATTAAATCAAATTTTAAGTTAAAATTTCGTACATTTATAAAACTCAAAATACATAATAATCTTTTAGGGAAATATTATTTAAAAATACTTAATAAATTTTTAGAAAACATTATTTAAAAATATAACCAAGGGCCTGTATAATATTTTTTAATCTAGGTCAAGTGATATGGATATATATCATTTCAATCCGTAATTTAAAAGAAAAATCCGGGTTCTTTCATTTCAAACCCGTGATCCCAAGTAAATCAAATACAATAAAAATCACTCGAGCCTATCATTTCACCTCAAAATGATTTTCCTTATTCTAATGTCCATTTGGGTATGTATCATTTCAACCCATAGTGATAGGGAACTTGGAGTATGATACAGTAAATAAAATGAACAGTACAATATAACATATCATATCAGATGATGTAACAGTTTTACAAATAGCAGTTAACATCATATAAATATATCACAGGAACATATGAACATAGCATATTAATTTATACAATTCACTTGTAATCATTTCACAATTTTATAAGTATGTAACGTCTAGAGTGAATAACTCACCTTTTTAAAGCTGAAGATAACCATTCAAATACACAAGTGAAACTCCGAAAAGCACGACAAGGCACGACTATATTTTTGAGTGAATGAAGGGTCATGATCCAATCTTGTATACAACACAATATCATAAATATAAGTATATAATTTCAACACAAAGATTAGAATCAAAACAATGAAAATATATGAATTGAAAGTAACATAACCTTGTTTTAAATCAACAAGGGCTTGGCCACAACAACAAATGGTTAGACTATCATCATATGGGCTCGGCCTTGATCAAATATGCTCGGTCTTGATGGGAACAAGCAAGCTATGCATGGCTATTGCTTAGAATTTGAAGAGAAGTGAAAGAGGTGTAAGTTAAAAATCAATGGAAGGCTAAAAGGTCAAGGGGTTTAGGTCCACATAGGTTCGGCCATAGGCTTCATGGTCTCGGTCTGGGTGCTAACATGGTTTAGGTCAGGTCAGGTCTGGTGATCAGGGTGGTGCGACCATGGGTCAATGGTGGTCATGTCATGGGCTGGAGATGGTGGTGGTGTTGTGGTGATGGAATATAGGAGTTTGGATAGGGTTTGGTCATGTTTTGGTGACGTGTTGCAACTTGTGGTCACGGCTTTGGCATGGGGTAGTGGAGGAGGTGGTGATGGTCGGCATGGTGGTGTGGTGGAGATGGTGAGGTTGGCTATAGGAGTGAGGTCGGGCTAGCTTGAAAACTAAAAAGGAGAAGAGAAAAGAAAAGGAGGAAGGAAGCCATGGATCTAGAGCTTGTATATTCTTTTCTCATGCAAATGATAAAAATGAAGAGATGAGAAAATTTGTACGTGAAATAAAAGAGGGTGGCATCTAGGGTTACAAAAAAATGAACGGCTGAAGATATTGTGAATGGCAAGGGTTGTGAATGGCAAGGCAAAAGAAAAGGCAAAAGAAAACGCAAGGGCACAAATAAGGAAGAGAAACCGAAGTCCTTTGAAATTTCCAAAGCTATTATTGAAAATAAAACCAATCAAAAATCAAATAAACATAATCAAAGTTTATACATATAAAATTGAAAATAAAAATTATAAAATAAACATAGAAAAATTAGAAAAATAAAATATAAAAAATCATTGCGTGTAAAACACTGTAATTTATCCAATTAAAAAGGTATAAAATGGAATTTTACGAAACGAAAAGCAGAATTAATATTAAAATAAAATACATTTTGAAAGAAAAAGATTAGAATTTAAAAATTCAAATTTAAAAATTTCAACCGTAGTCAAACTTTGATTTTCAGTTGACCAAAATATGAAAATTTCATAAATTGCTTATTTTATTGAATTTGGAAAATAAATTATAAACAAATTCCAAACTTACATTGGAAAACTCCAGAAATTCATTTTAAATGATTTTAAAATCAAAGTTTTCAAATAAAATTTTAATTAAAAATATTTACAAAATTATGGGTTGTTACGAAGTGTGACGCGGGTCTGGCTCGAAGCTTTCTCGTGAGTTGCTCGGGAAAGATTTTTGTTGGCTCGAGGTTTGATGGTTTGGGCTCGAGTCGATTTTGTTTATTCCAGGTTTAAAGTTTTTTAAGTAAAACATGTATAGTTTTTAATTTAAATAAAACAGAATCCAGCTTTATATTAAGCAAAAGAAATCAAATTTAAAAGTAAAGAAAATATTTAACAAGTTCAAAACTAAAAAAAAATGAAACCGGTTTTCATGTAAGAAGAAGTTTAGCCAAGTTTAAAAATGTATTTAAAATGAATAGGTTTCGAAAAGGAATATTAACCAACTTTTTAAATCTATTTAAAGTAATTTATGGAAAAAAGTTTTTATACGAGTTTTCAAAGATTAAATTTAAAAGTTAAATTATTTTTAAAATTGTTTTGGTTATATAAATATATACTAGGTTAATTATGTAATTAGTTCCTATATGTTTTTTTAATAATGAAGTTCAATGATGTAATTAATAATTAATTAAAATAAAGAATTTATCTTTAACTAATTAAGGTTATGATTAATTAAGAATAATTAATTAGTGAAATTAACTAAAGGTTAATCACTTAATGTAAATAATAAGGGTTGATTTAGTAATGTTAATAATTGAAGGATAAATTACTGAATGGAAGTAATTTAAAAATAGGAATGAATGTAATAAATGTAAGGATCATTAACTAGTAATTAAGAAATAGTTAATTAATGTCATTAATTTAAGATAATTAATTGGTTTAATTAATTAAAGATAATCACTTATGAAATTGATTAAGTATAATTACTTAGTGTAAGTAAGTAATTAATGAATGTAATTAATTTAGAGATTAAATAATTTATAAAAGAGTTAATTAATAAGTAATTAATGAATAATTATTGAATGTAATTATTTAAGGGGATTACTTAATGGAAGTAATTAAGGATTAATTACTAGGCGTAATTAATTAAAGGATTAATTAATATAACTAATTAAAGAGTTAATTAATTAATGTAAGTAATTAAAGGATAGTTAATTACTGAATGTGATTAATTAAGGTTGATTAATGAATGTGATCAATTAAAGATTAATTGGTGAATGTAATTAATTAAAAGAATAATTAATTAATGAAAGTAATTAATAAATGTAAGTAATTTAATTAATTAATGTAATTAATTAAGGACCATTAATTAATGTAATTAATTATGGTATAGTTAATTAATGGGAGTGAATAAATGTTAATAATTGTGAGTGGTCAAAGAATAATTAATCTATGCAATTGATTAAACGTTAATTACTTAATGTAATTAAAGAATAATTAATCAAGGATGACTAATTAAGATATATAATTAAGGGATGATTAATTAATAGGTTTGTAATTAATTAATGTTAAGTGTGCAAGATTTAAGCGTAATTAAAGTAATTAATTTTATTCATTGGTGGTTAATTAAATTAATTAGAGATGGTGTGGTTGATTAATCTTGCTTATGGATGATTGAATGATATTGAAAGCCTTGGATTATGTGATATCTCTGATATGTGATATGTGATGCTTTGTGATTGAGATGCTTTGGTTGAATTGTCATAATATGGATTATCTATCAAAGATAATGTGAAATATCTATCTGTGCGAATATGTTATTATAAATAATAAATAAAATTGTTTAAACCTTAAACAACTTGGACATTAAAACGGTGTTTTGGATTTCGGTGAGACCGGGATCGGATTTCAAATAGGATGTCCAAAAAACACATCGATCCAAATTAAGCGATAGGTCGTGAAATCTCAAGTGAAGATGAAGACTCGAAGTGCAAGGACTATTTGTCGTTAAAATTCTGAGGGTGATTCCAAAAGGAATTTAATGGGGATAGTGCTTTCAGGTTCGAGATGGAGATTTATAGTGCATGGGCTATTATCGTTAACTTTGAGGGTGATTCCAAAATGAGTGTAACGAGATAGTTCCTTCGGTTTCGTTCAAACCCGAAACGGACTTGTATGGATTGAATGCTTTCAGAATATCGTCAGGAAGACGATGATCATTCTAAGATAGATGTGTTCTAAAAAGTTAATCCTAGCCTTAGGCCTCATCAAACAGGAATGGCTAAAACAGGGGAGGTGCAGCAAGGCTAAGTGTGTCGCACCCAAGTAGGATGAGATTTTCTCTTGTCTAGAGGTCCCTTTTTATCCGGCTTAGTGGGCAGTTGGTTCGCGGCCAACTACGGGGTTGTCTTGTTCGGGACTATCCAGTAAGGGATGGTTCCGGTCTTGCGTTGCAGGGGATCAAGGTGGATTTTGGGTGCAATGATTTAGGCCATGTACTGTGATGGGCGGTTCCCCAGTAGCCCTGCCATTGATGGAAATCCATTTTCCCTACGTGCCTTTACGGTTTTGATTGTAGAACCCACTTTGTGGCATGTAGCTGGAATTTAATGAATGTAACAATTTCATCTATTTTCTATTTACTTAAAAACCCTAGACACTGTTATAATATCACTGGATTTTCTATCAGATGTTTTGGTTATCGTAAGGTAAAAACTTTTCCATGTTTATGTGTGGGAAGTCTTACGAGATACATTTCTTTCAAAGGATTTTCAAAGTTAAGCAACTTTAACCCGTTTACTCACACCAGACCCATGTTTGACCTGGAGTTTATTTTTTGTTTTCTTAAACTCTTGGGTACTCAAATTTTTACGAGTAGCCAAGGGTTCTGGTTAGCTTTGATGAATTCTGGAGGAGAATTAGAGCAGGAGGCTTCAGCGTATGTAGATATATAGTGGTTCCGCTATGTTGATCTCTGGTTGATGTCTTGTATGAAACTTGACTTGTAAAATAGACAGATCCTTATAACTGTCTAATTTGTGATGTATTAAGCTGTGTAACTCTGTTAAATGTTGTATACTATGTAATAGCTATGTGATTACTATATTTTATTCATTCCACTGTGAGATACTGATATTGTTTACTTCTTTCTTTTCTATCTTTATCTTTCTATATCTTTCTTTCTAAATAATGATGCATCTTTTTGTGGAATGAAAGACGGTTCGTTACAATTGTATTCTGCATGTAGTCAACGCCTCTAAATCTTTCAACTCAGCTGTCGTTGCCAATATAGCATTCCAATGTTTTCGGCTAAGTGCATCTGCAACCTTGTTGTCTTTTCCTTATGCGTTATCAATACTAAAGTCATAAGCAGCTAAAAGCTCTAACTACCTTTGTTGTCTCGTATTCAAATCCTTTTGAGAGAATAGATACTTCAATGACTTATGATCTGTATACAACTCGAATCTTTCTCTTAAAAGGTAATGTCTCCACACCTTCAATGCAAAAATTACTGTAGCTAATTCTAAATCATGAGTGGGATATCTAACCTCATGCGGTCTGAGCTATTAAGAAACATAGGCAATCATTTTACCTCTTTGCATTAACAAAGCTCCTTATCCTATCCTATAAGCATCCGTGTACACAACTAAGTCCTGATTCCCCTCTAGAACAACTAATATGGGTGCATTCTTCAATAAGTGTTTCAGCTTTTGGAATGCTTCCTCACACTTATCAGTCTAGAAAAAATTCACATCTTTCCACGTTAGCTTGGTCATCCTTGCCGCTATCCACGAAAAATTCTTAATGTATCTTCGATAATACCCTGCTAATCTAAGAAAACTCTTTATCTCAATCGTTGTTTCGGGTCTCTTCAAATTATTCACCGTCTCGATCTTGGTCGGATATACAGACAACCCTTTCTCTAAGACTACACGACCAAGAAACTTTACTTCATTCTTCAGAAAATGACACTTCGAAAATTTCACTTTCAATTGATGCTTCCTCAATGTCTCGACCACTGCTCCAAGATAAACCTAATGTTCTCTTTCATCTTTGGAGTATATCAAAATATCATCTACGAAAACCAAAACAAACCTATCCAATTGTACTAAAAAAAACTCGGTTCATCAAGTCTACAAAGAATTCTAGGGCATTAGCTAATCCGAACGACATCTAACTATTCGTACGATCCATATTGGATTCTTAACGTCGTCAAAGGGATACTATCCATTGCCACTCTAAGCTGATGGAACCCTGTTGCTGAATCCAACTGGGAAAATATTTTGGCTCCACTCAACTAGTCGAACAAATTGTCAATTCTAGGTAACAGATATTGATTTTTTATCGTCTTCTAAACTTACGATAATCGATACATAACCTCAATGATCCGTCCGGTTTCCTTGCAAACACTGCGATTTCTCCCTAAGGGAAACAGCTTAGTCTGATTAAATTCTTTCCTTCCAAATCCAACAACAGCACCTTTAACTCCTTCATCTCGGTAGATGTCGTTTTACTTGATGGTCTACCCACCAGTTCTACTCTAGGTACTAAATCTATTCAAAACTCAATAGCTCGTTTTGGTGGTAGTCCTAGTACAGGTTCAATAATTCATCTTCTGCCTCTACAACAACCAACAAAGCATTAACCTCAAAACTAGGGTTTTCTATGGAGTATACTATCCGATAACTATAATCGGGGTGTCTAAACGATATTTTCCTATCACGGAAAAATATCCTAGCATCATATTGACTTAACCAATCTATACCCAAAATAATTCCGAACCTTACGAACTCAAGCACATGCAAACTGCAAACAAATGTATGAACTGGAAATTCAAACTCTAGGTTGTCACATCTTATCCCAAGAGTCACATATCCTCCTATCGGATTCGCAACCCTTAAGGAAGTAACTAGGTATGAGGGTTCTACGTTAAGCTTATCTACCAAACAATGAGATATAAAAGAATGTGATGCATTGGTATGAAATAGAACTCTAACTGATATACCATAAATCAAAAGCATACCTCCCAATATAGCTTTTCCCTTCTTCTCTACTATTGGTTTTGAGGTAGCAGGTTCTAATGTAAACATATTGCCTTTTCCATCCTTGGCTGGCTCCTTACACTAGTTGTTATAGTGTCCAATTTGATCGTAGTTAAAACACCTCACTCCTTTCTTCTTAGTAGCTTTCTTCCCTTTGCTTCTCTAGCACTCATGAGCATAGTGTCCTTTCTTATCACACTTATAGCAGACAACTTCTACCTTCCTTTTTTTAGTAGCTCCACTCTTCTGAGCTCCTTTCTTATGGAAAAACTTCATTTTCCGGTTCTGCGCTCCATGAGCCTCCTTTTTCTTGCTTATTTCAAGATAAGCAAACATCTCTTCCTACCTCAAATCCATCTCCACAACTACATCACACAGATCTCTAGTATGTAATAATGTGGCCTTAGCAAGCTCAGGCTTCAGCCCACCAATGAAATTCTCATTCCTTTTGATGGCAGTATCAACCGTAGCTTATTTGTATCCTGCTAACTCCTCTAATCTAGTTGCATACTCTAGCACTATCATATCTCCCTACTCTAATTCAGAAAACTTACTGAGAAGAGTAGACGTAGCAATCTCCGACATAAATCTTTCTTCAAATTTTCTCCTGAACTCAACCCATGTCATAGTCTCCTCATTGACTCCAACAATAATATTGTTCCACTAATACAATGCTGCTCCTTATAGCTGTCTAGGAGCAAGTCTCCTTTTCCACTCATCATTGAGTCCCAATTCAGTGAAAATCCTCTCGCAATGAAGTAATCAATTCTCCACTTCAATTGCACCTTCAGTACCAATAAACGGTTTCCTCCCAACCGAGCATAACCTATACTCAAAACAGCATAGTTATTAACTACTAGAGCTCGTTGATTTCCTCCTTCGTCATTTCCTCCAGCTAACCCTGCAAAACTCCTGCTTACATCACGTTAACGAAAACTGATACATTGCTCCCATATCGACTTGCGGAACTCCAATACCCACATTACTAGCTTGTGCCTGACCCAAGTTCCTCCTGCTATTTGGTCTAGAATTTCCATTGGTTGTGGTGTTTCCCCCACCAATGTTAACTCTTCCTTCTTTAGCATCCATATCTTACGTCCGTAAAATCTGCATTCGAGCCTTTGTAAGATATAGAAGAATAGCCTAAGAGAGATGGGAGAATAGGGATAAAGCATATGCTTATATATTGCAAATACAAGTAAGTAACTATAGCGTTATCCCATACCCCAATCTTTTCTTTAATTCCTTAGAATTATGTTTTCAATATCAATTTAAGTTCAAAATTTGTTTTCAGTTTTCCATAAACATATGCTCCATTACCAAGTTGTAACATCCTCTATCTGAGCCCTGAAGTTAAGCACTACGGGTGCTGCAGTCATCCATGGTATTAACTTTTAGTGACAAAATACGGTAATGTTAATGGTATACATAATATCAAAAGCATATGAATATGAAATAAAATCAACATAGATTTAAAAACAGCTTTTTGATTCCATTTCAAATCAATATTTCATATTCAGATATATTATACCAAAAAGATTGCTAAGTTTTGATTGAATATAATTATTATAAAATACACCAAGAGCGACATATGAGGATGTCCTTTGGATGTTATCCGCCTTTTGGTCGGGCAGTATACCAACGGATTTGGCCAAATGGATTTTGTGATCATCAAGGAGGAAAGCATAATATCAGGCTCGAGATCATTCATAAATAAGGCTATGAATGATGATCAAGAAGATTTAGATAGATGACACCCTACGTGTGGAATTGGCACTTCCTCTAGGAAAGTGATCAGATCGGATTAATATGGTTGTGGATCGCTCGAATTGTCAGTGCAACTCAACGATGATTACTCAATAACTCAAGGAACGACGCACCAACTTGGGATTGGAAACACAAAGTGGAGGAGAAGGGGGATCGACAACGGATCACTAGGCCCCAAAATGCGTCAAAAAGGGATCGGCCCTGATTGCTCTTAGGTGTGAGTGATTGGTCTGAATTTTTTTACGTCGGTTCATCTTGCCTTGGAGATTCTGGATCCAAATTTTGAGCGAGATATTTTTCTGGCTAATCTTTACACCGAGCATGGCATTCATTTAGGGGGCTTTCGGTTGGCTATTCTTCTTCACTCTTTCCCCTTCCTCCATTAATTTTCTAAGGCAAAAATAATTGTATTTGTAATCTTATAGTATAAATAATAAGATACTGAAGTGGATGTAGGCCAGAGTTTGCCGAACCACTATAATATTCGTGCTCATTTACTTTTTCTGCAACTTATTGATCTGTGAACCGATCTACTCTGTTTGGATTTGTATATTGGATTATTAGTGCTTTCACGTCACTTGGATGTTGGTTACCATTTTTTCTATCAACGCTATCCAAGGGTTTATGAACGAAGCAAAACAACCAATCAAGACGATTGACCTACCCGTGGAGTTGGGTGAAGAAGATTATAGGATAATCCATATTCAAAAATTTGTTATAATGGATGAATATTCGACATACAATACCATTTTGGGCAGATCGGCCCTTGCGAATTTTAGAATAGCACTAACTCCATGTTGTTTTATGATGAAGTTCCCCATAGAGAAGAGGGTTGGATCAGTAAGAGGAGACCAGAGCATAGGAAGGGAATGCTATATCATGGAGATAAGGGAAGCAAAGGGAAGGGAGAAAGTCAAGGATATGGAGAAGACTCTTCGCATCCATAATTTGCAAGCATAGCAACTAAAGCATGGCTCCTGGCTCGGGAACCATAACAGGTTTGACAAGTCTATGGATCCCAGGAAGAAGTCAGGGGAAATGCAAGCTACACTGGTCGAGTTAACAGTGAAGGTCGTGATTGATATGAACAATCCAACTTGAGTTCTAAAGATTAGATCTCGGCTTAGCATTAACTTGATATAACACCCCTACCTCTATACACACACTATCCAAGAGTACTGCAGAGGGATACCATCAGATAATACGGAGAATAAGGTAATATTGGGTACACACGTGAATACTAACACCGATATGTATTAAAACATTAAATAAATATCTCACATATATTTGTACACAGAGCACGTGTTCCTCTAGGATAGAAAAATATATAATATATAATAAACAATAGAGAACATAGAGTCAATCGTAGCAATAACATATAACATATCATAAAGGTCTATATAAATACAAAACATTCCTAATGATGTATGTCTCGCTACAATATAATTAACCAATAATATACAACTCAATATCATACACACACACACACACACATGCATTGTATTAATGCTATATAAATATCATATGACATCCTAATATATGTCTTCTTTAAGTACACTAAAATTAATGTTGGTCATGTCGTCCCTGTATCTGAAATGCCTTGGACTAACCCAAGTATTACATAAATAACACATGGGTCATACTATGTCTATAATAATAGGTGATATTATAACATACGGTGATAATATGATAGGTATAAACATGATAGCACTACAACCTCAAAATATCTCAAAACCATATGCACAACAAATCCACAAAGAAAAGAATCATCACCCATACAAACACATCAAATCAAAATCTACCAAATGGGTAAGTCTTCCATATCTTGAAATCACCATCAAACTAGAAATAATCATTAAGGAGATATCCTCAAGTGAAGACAGGCAATAACGAAGAAATACCCACAATTTCTCTTAATATCATATTATGAAATACCGTTATCAAATCAATAAAATCAATAAGAAATATTTGAGCTATCTCATAACAACATCAAATATAATCAATCATAACTAGGCCATCTTCCAATAAAGAATAGGCTGCCTGCCTATTGGGAATAGGCCATCTGCCTAAGAAGGATACATGGTTGACCATATCCTAGACACAATCTCAGGTATAATTTCATTTATACATAGTATATGTCTATCTACCACCCACACAGACATACACGTACACCAGAACAAGATGGGAGAGTGACAACATGCATGCTTGCTCCAGGAGCCACACTGGTCCATCTTACATGACTCCGACAATCATCGGTTACATTACCTCTCCCCTCTCGTATCGTGACAATGATCCACCATAGACTCGATAACACGTAGCATCTTCGGCCACGACTACTAACATGTGCCGCTATGGTAACTAACTGTTGGTCTATGTGACACTAAGGTCTACCAACTACCAATCATATGATGCACATCGAATACCGTAAATAATAACAATGATATCGTGGATCTAAGGCACGACTCACGATTAGGCAAT
Organism: Allium cepa; assembly: GCA_030765085.1. NCBI lineage: Eukaryota > Viridiplantae > Streptophyta > Magnoliopsida > Asparagales > Amaryllidaceae > Allium > Allium cepa. Next base: position 151,537,574 of record CM060932.1, on the reverse strand, counting down.
CAGGGTGAATACTAGCCAATCTGGTTCACTCCCGAAACATACAGGGAGCTAGAAAAAGGTAGACAAACACATAATGTACATAAACCATTTTGCTAACAAGTAGCATCCAAAAATTCTCAACACACACAACATAACCCCCTACCCGGTATGAGTGTCATCCACGAGTAAAGAGTAACCAAATAAATATCACAATGGCATCCCATACCACCGCATGTTAATAGTCTGTTTATTTAATGTGCACACATCACACTTGCTTCTCTAATATTCTATATAACGAGTCCAAAGCATGACTAAAGAAGTATTTTTGAATGCTCTATCCCAAATGGTATTGCTAATTTGATTACTCAAATTCCTCGTCCTGCAGAGTAAAATACCATAAAATCAAGCAATGGGATGTCATCGCCGTATCATATCAAATAACTAAACAACTCAACATCATTGGTGAATCACATATAACAAAGAATTAATGTAGTATATGAAATAAGACATCATAAGGATGAAGTAAAATAATATTTAGACGACTGGATAAAATAAATATCTTATTCTCTTAATTATAGGAAAATACCAAATATTCGTTTATGTAATCATAACTAGGATTTAAATTTTACTTTTAACCTTCATGTGTATATTTCAAAACATTCAAGATCACTTTATTACCAACTATCTGTTATATGAATCTTTCCATTCTTTTCAATAATTATTTATTACTTAAAATAAATAATTGAACTTCAAAATAAATTTCTTTTTATTTTAAAATATAGATTACTATTGAAAACTTCTCTTTATACCTAATTCATCGATAACCAATATTATAATCCCATAATAAAATTTTAAAAAAATCTCATTTCAAAACCTTTCATAATAACCAAAATATCTTTACATAAATTTATAATCAACGAAATAAATTTAAATCATTCCAAACTATAGAATATTATCCAACATCTCTTTTTTACATCCAAAATTATTGACAATACTCCTTAGATTAAATCATATATACTTTAGAAATCATTTTATATTTTCTAGATAATATGCAACATCTCAAAATTTTATCCTTTGATTTTAAATATTTAATTAATTTTAAATATTTAATTAATTTTAAATATTAGGATAATTAGTTTTTAAAGTTTGAAAACTTGGATTCAAATATAAGGATTTATTAAATATTTGAATTATAGATTTAATACATAATAGTGATTTAAATATCAAATTTTGAATTGAATATTAATTAAATGGGTTTAATGGTCTTATTTAACTCCTTTTAACTAATAAATAATAACGGTGAATTCATTTTGTAAATTTTTGTAATCATAAATGATTTGAATAAATAATAAGAAGTTTTATTTGTTATTTAATGACCTTATTTTTATTGACGTAATTTTAATTTAATTTATTCGATTTTTTTTTCATAATTTTTAGTTTGGATATTAAAATTATCGTTTGACGAATTTTTGGCAAACGATGGTATTTTTTTGATTTTACAGAATTAGATGGCCATTGACATTATTATTGTTTTGAAATCGTGCTACATTTCTAAACGCGATCGTATTTTTGTTTTCCCCTCGTGATTTATACGCAAAGGAAAATCTATATGGCAAGATGTTGGAAAACTAAAATTATAACTAACCTAACACTTATAAAATTAGATAACTTGCGCCCTCTCTTATCATTTACTGTTCCATTCATTTAACAAAGAAAAATGTTCCACTTCCTTAATAATATTCTAAAGCAAATTAAATTAAAAATTAAAAAAAATTGAGGCCTTACAAATTTGTAGTGGGTAGATCAACTTACTAATGGGTTATTGGAGGTTAGGGCTCCATTTTTGGGTGTTCGACAGTTTTAAGCAAGAGCATAGCAAACTAGGTTTCGCAATTTTATGGATTTGAGGAAAAGATAGGTGAAGGCGAGGCCGGGGTTGAACTTATGGTGGCTAAGGGAGTCGGTGGTGTTGATTTGGTGAGGTGCAACACTTAGATGGTGGTTGTGACTTTTTTCTTAGTCACCTGCAGGCCATTGGAATGTGATTTGATAGGTGACATCTGGTCCAAGTCACAAGGGTCGGGAAGGTTGCATTTAAGAAGAGGTGTTGTTAGGAGGCGATTCGGCATGTTTTCATGGACCAAACGAGGAGATACGGGCTAGGTAAGTTATAGCAATGGTGAGTGAGCTTCAGTTAAAAGGCAAGAGTGTAACATATTGAGGAACAAGGGTTTAAAATCTAATTATTCTAATTAGTAATTTAATAATGTAATTAATTAATTTAATAAAATTGAAATCTTATAAATTGAATAACTCTCTCATATGAGGTCCAATCGAGATGCGGTCTTTTGCACTTCACTTACAATGGCGATTGGTACGGGATGGAAGTAGTTTTGTCCAATTTAGAGGAAGTGAAAATTTGGACTAAAATCGAACGTTATTCGACTTTTGTTCAAATTAGAACGCCTATGCATCCGTTGAAATGTCAGTGAGTTAAATTCGCCTTTTTCGATAATCAGCATGATATATAGTAAATAAAATAACCATTTGTATTTAGATGAATTTTTGGTTACTTTTGTTAAATATCCGCTTTTGAAAAGCGATTGACAATTAAATTTAAAATACAGGGATTTAGTAGGGAAATCCAGATTTCTCAAAATTGTGATTTTTAATTCTAGTTATACACATGTTGATTTTATTTCAATTATATATTTGTTATATAGGTTGTTAAATGTTAAAATTTGATAGCTTGGACATTTTTGTTGTGACAATGACATATGTGAACCTTTTTAGAGGATAGGATAGCAATAACACTGGTTAAGTGCTACAGTAACCATTGGCCATGATATAGTATTTTAAGAACATTATTAGTTGTTGTTCGATTTTGAAAATGGTTTTTGATTTGAAAAATGATTTTTAATTCGACTCTTTTGATTTTTTGTGATTTTTTAGTTTAAAAAATTAGTTTTTGTACTTTTCTATTTTACTTCATTTATCATTTTTTTCCTAAAAATGTAGATATGTAAATGTTTTAAATCAATTTGGAAAGTATTGATTTGGTATAGGAAAAGTTATTTTAATAATGAACATTTTATTTTTAAACAAAATAAAGGGGTTTGACCTTTATTTGAAAATGATTCTACTTTTGAAAGAAGATGGATATATTTTTGAACAAATATTTGTGAAATGTTTATATAAAATGTTGTATAAAAGGAAAGACTTATGAATTTTATTTTATAAGTGAAAGATAATTTTATAAGTATTGTTTTATAAATAAAAGAATGGTTTTATGAATAATATCTTATTGAAAGGCAATATCATCTTGATAAATTAGAATAATTAATTTTAATTGTAAATTTATTAAAATATATGGAATGATCTTGTAATGGAAAGTATACGAGTTTTTATAATTATATTTCGAGTTTGTTTTATATCTGGGGTTTGGTTTACATTTGGATTTTTGGTTATAAAAAGAAGTTTATTTAGAAATTTGGAAAAAGGAGTTTTATATATGAATTGGAATTTATAAAAAGAGTTGCAAATAAATTTGTGGTTATAGAATGAATTCTATAAATGATATTTTACAAAATTAGTTTTATAAAAGAGCTTTCTATAAAGAGAATAAAGGATATTTATAAAGGAATTTACTAAATAAATTGGAGGCTTAAAAAGGAAGATTTATAATTTTATTTGGTGATTTGTAAAAGGAGCTTTGTAAATAAAGATGAGTTCTAAATAGAGAAATAAAAATGAATTTAGAGCTTATACTTATAAAAAGAATTTAATAAAAAGTGTTTATTTATAAAAGAGTTTTGATTCCCTAAATGATCTTTTTTATTATGGTGGTATTAGACATTCTTTTTCATACATAACGTTGATAGAATAGTGTTTTAGGTTATTACCGTCTCCGTTTCAAAGGACATTTATTCAACCCAAATAAGTATAGTTTTGGAAGTGAAATCCTACATTGAATTTTGTGAATATACTTATACTGTTAATATAAGTACATAAAAAGTATTCCATGTTCTGAAACTGAATTTTTTTTGTGAACATACATATGTCGTTGATATAAATATATGGAAAATTTTCCAAGTTTTGAATGTGAAATTTTTTTATTTTGAATATACTTATACTGTTGATATAAGTATATGGAAAATTTTCAAAGTTTTGAAAGTGAAGTATATTTTTTGTGAATATATTTATATTGTCGAGAGAAGTATATGGATATTTATTAAATATTGGAAAGAGTAGAAGAGACTTGTGTATATAGCTTTATAAAAGTATGTTGGTACAAGTATTTACAAAGTGGCCTTAATTAATGAAAGATTAATTGAAGAGGTTTAGTGGTTGCTCTAGGCTTAACCGTGCTTAGATAAATCTCTAGTTGAATTGTTTGTTATTTGATAGTTAAATAATCGAATATCAAATCTTAGCAAGTTTTAAAATTATCATTGTCTGTTCGAAGAGACTTGGATTGGATTGTATATATCATTATCTAGTAGAAGTAGTGTCGTCAATTTATTCATATCATGAACAACTTATATGGATGAATGCTAGCACTGCATTATTGTTTAAAGGGTAGTGTTAGCAGGGATTTGCTAAAAGGTAAAACTTAGCCTCTAGCCTCATTAACTGGGAATGACTGCAAGGGATATGTGGTAAGGCTATGTTGGTTGCACCCATTAGGGTTCTGCCATCAACCTTTTAGATTATTATTTATGGATATGGACGTACATGGGAGCTCTTGGTAAAGGTTGCAAAGAAACCATGGTGATGGAATATTGGATACTATCCAGTAAGGATGTAACGACCGGAAATTTTCGATCCCGAAAACTCCAGATAGTTAGGAAAAGAAGAAAAGTGATAGAAGAAAAAGAAGAACAGAAATACCAACATCTCACATTCACAGCGGACAAAATATAATATCAAATAATATCATTTACACAAAGAAAGCTGTATCAGTCAGTTACATTTTAATACATCAGAGTTACAACATTTCACAATCAGTGGACGGATACAATCAACATATCCCAGATAAACTACAATATATCACAGCGGAATACACTCCATACATTCCTACCATCCAGCTCGGCTCTTGAGCTCCATAACGTCCTTACCTAAAAATCTGTAATACTCGGCCTAACCCGAGTATTGCATCAAAGTAACACCCAAGTCAGGCTGTAAACCAACGTGAGTAAACCCATCTAACATGGAATACCACATCATAAAACCTACATAAAACCCGGGGTAACTCGTATAAATTCACAAATTCACATTTTGTTATAGCCATCACTTATTTCACACATCAATTTCTAAGTACCAAAATTTAGATTAAATGGTCCAATTCACTTAAATCATTCCATTCCAGCATATTGATTTCACATATCAATTTATAAAGAATCGAAGTGGTTTTGGGTATTTACTAATACCAGACTCCGGCCTCTTCGAATTCAATACCATGTTAACCCAAGTTATTCAAGTTAAATGCAATTCAATCTTTAAATACAAGATGTCACTTTTTACATAGCAATTCATCATCGATAGATAACCACATTATCTTTGTCCACCCAACATCATATCACAAAACATTTCATATCAAAGATATCAATCAATTCAAGGCACTTAATCATCATTTAATCATTCGTAAGCAAGATGGATCATTTCCAAAATTAATTTAATTCATCTCTAATTAAATTAATTATTAATCTTTTAATCACTTAGATTACCTTAATCATTAATTAATTACAAATCAGTTAATTAATAATCTTTTAATTATCCATCTTACTCAATCATCCTTGATTAATTATCTTTAATTACATAAAGTAATTATTCTTTAATTAATTACTCAAATTAATTATCCTTAACCATTTACAATAATTAATCTTTAATTACTTTCATTAATTACATTAATTAATGTCCCTTAATTAGTTACTTCCATTAATCAGCCTTAATCAATCAAAAACAGTAATTAACCATCCTGTAATTACTTATCTTAATTAATTAACTCCATAATTAATTATATTTATCCTTTAATTAATTACACCAAGTAATTAATCCTTAATTACTTCTCCTAAGTAATTAACCTTTCATTACTTCCCACTAAGTAATTTCCTCTATATTAATTACATCCAGTAATTTATACATCAATTAATTCACTAAGTAATTACAGTTATCAATCTCATTAGGTAATTATACTTAATCAGTTACCAAGCGACTATCTTTGATTAATTAACAAATTAATTAATCATATTCATCTCATGAATTACAACTGGGTAATTCATCCCTTAATTACCCCATAAACCAATTAATTAATTTTTAATTAATTATAGATTAATTATTCTTCAATTATTAATTAATAAACCTTAATTATCAATTAATCTCCTTCAATACAAAGTAGTCAATCCTTAATTACTTTTATAATCAATTAATTAACCTATAATTAACTAATTAATTATCCATTAACTATTGATTAATAACCTTAATTATTAATCAGTATCTCTCAATACAAATTAATTAATCCACAATTACTTTTATAATAGTTTAAACCAAATTTAAATTTAAATTTTAAAACTATCTTTCATAAAACCTTTTTAAAACGTTTTCTAATCTTGCTACGGGTTTAACCCGTTACTGATTCGAATATTGACTTGAGTTTTCTTCTTCATCTTCCCTTTTCTTTTTTTCTTTAGTTTATTAAGTTTTAAGTTAAAAACAAACAGGGAGGCCACACACGAACTCGAGTTCAACCCGAGATAACCTTCTTTCCACTCGAGCACAACCCTGAGTCGCTCACGAACCCATCAACCTGACACAAACCATTGTCGTGCGCGTGCACATCCCACTCCAGCACCATTAACCCTCATCGCTAAGTCGCCTATAGCATTCCCAAACCATCACACTACTCAGCAACCATGATCAAACAACAAAACCAAAATCGAACTTCCAGTCGAAAACTGAAAACCCAACCCCATATGAAAACTACCTCGACGAGGCGATCCCGGCCACCGGAACCACCAAGACTACACCAGCGTCTTCGTTCACGACTCTAGTATCTCTCTCCCAAACCACGTGCAGCTCGATGCACCATATAAACCATAGCGACCAATTTTTCAAGCCTCGACAGAACTAGGGTTTAAAACCCAATTGGCCTATTGTCGACGCCACGGCAATCGTGCATCCCTTTCACCATTTTTCCCAACTTCGACGATCGCCAATACATCTTCAGCCAAAGCCCTAACCTCCAAAACTACTCATTTGCTGGAACTTACTCGAAACCTAAAAACTGATCATCCCCAAAATGCAAACCCAATACCAAACTAAAATTCGTGGTTTTAGTTTCAAAAATCGAGTTTGCCAGTGTTGATTTAAGCTGCATGCTTGAATCCACAAAACAAATTGTTTGATTTTAACATTTTCTTTAAAATCTTACTGTATTTACATAGTTTCAGAAGATATGCAAACTAAAAAAAATACTTAAACATGTTTTTAAAACTTGAATTATGATTACACGAACTTATATTTTTTGAAACTCTAAATCTATCGGTGACTAGATAGAAATATATTAAATTTTTGGTTTAATTTCAACTTTATAACCAAGAAAATGATAAGAACAGGTATATTCAATATATAAAGAACAAACATATATATATATATATACACACACACACAGATACATATTCAAAAATACGCATGCAAAGAAAAATTTATCCAATAATCACATGCACATATACTTAAGCTTTTAAATAATGTGTTTACTTACCGATTTAAAGAGGAAGAGGCTTCAAAACTAGATTGAAAACTGGAAGACTTGAGATTTTTAAACTTATGAAGAGAATACTTGAAACTGAAGCCTTTTGATTACTGCAAGTTGAAGCTAATTGCCGTAGTGAAGATTGCCTGACAAATGTACCTCGGGTTTTCATTTGAAAAAAAAATCTGTTACAGGCTTGGCTTAAAATTTTTTGGTTGAAGCTTGCCTTAAATCTTTGCTACAGGCTTTGTTTGCTCACAGATTTGAAAATGGTTTTAGGCATAACATTCCAGGCTTGATTTGAAAAGGATTTCAGGGTTTAAATTTTTGACCTGAGGAATGTTTTGATTTGAGTTTGGGAAAGTTTTGATTCAAGAGGATTTCAAGTTTGATTTAAGATTTTCTGGTTTTGGAAAATATTTTAGGTGAAGATTCTTCGTTACTTATAATTGAAAATTAGAAAAGAGATGAGAAAAGAAGATGCAAGTTTATGTATAATGTATTTGGGATTTATTTTAGAATTAAAGAAAACAAAAATAAATTTTGACACTTGTTTCAAATGCCAACACTTGTCATTACCTATTATTCATCAACTTACTTGTGTATTTAATATGGTTTAAAAAAATTACACTTGTATTATTTCATTTTTATTTAATTTTAAAAGATTTAAAAGCTTTTTAAATTAATTTTCCTAATTAATAAATACATTTGTAAACTAATAATTTCTTTTCTAAATTTATATAAATAATATTCTCTAAGGAAAACAAATATTATTTTAAATAAAAACTTATCCATATATTTTATATCCAAAATAATTTCAAGATATATATCCATTTAAATTCAAATTTAAATCTAAATTCAAATTCAATTTAAAATTCTAATTTAAAATCAACTCAAATATATATTAATTTTAAACAAACACAAATTAAATTTGAAAATAATAACTTTATTAAAAATCTATATTAAAAATCTATTTATATCTATATCTATTATCAAGGAGATTATAACATTTATTAGTTCGATCTATAAATCAGTATTTTCAAGAGTTAAATTAGATAATTATCCAATTATCTAATGCCCAAAAATCTGGGTTATCACATTCCTCCCCCCTTTGAATCTTTTCGTCCTCGAAAAGGAAGAAAGCCAGAATTAATTCAATACTTATTATCAGATAAATTTCTCTTTGAACATTTCAAAACACTTTAAAATATATATAATATTATCAAAATAGTTTTTATAAAAATACTTTTATAACTCGATGTCTCAACAAGTCCATCCTTTCTCATAGAAATTAGGTCATACGTTGATCAGCGTAGGACTGAAAATCTATAAGTACTTGGTAAACCCGTTTTCAACACCCAGTGAAAATACTTGGAAAATAATTTTATTAAAAATATAGAAAATATTTTTGAAAATAATGGAAATATCTTTGGTGAGAATTCTATGGAATCATCACCCCCATCCATGGTCGCAATTACATCATGGGTTACGTTGCCATCACAGCAAAAGTCCATGTAACTATAGGCACTCCCTCCCCTCGATTACGCCATGGAACCCGCCACAGATCACTGTTACATCCTGGGTTACGTTGCCATCACAGCAAAAGTCCATGTAACTGTAGGCATCAACACCCTCAATTTTCGCTGCCAAAAATGAAACTTCTCCACTCCCACAGAGGTCGTAGTCTACCGATGTAAAATAAAACGTAGATTGTTGGCTCTCAGCAGCACACACGACTTTCGCTATGTTCTGCAGTAGATCGCAGTGACATCGAGTTACACTGTTGTCACAGCATAACCCAAATGCCTCTATAGGCATCAGTGCCCTCGATTTTCATTACACACTATACAAAATCCTCAGGAACTAGTTTTGTCCGGACTCCTCACAGGATTAACTTTAGAACCACCCCCTTTAGGTTTCAAGGCAGTACCACCCTGTGGCACTCCTGAGAAGTTCATTTCAAATGAGCGCCTTTTTCTCCAGATCCATTTTCAAAACACTTTATACTATACACATATAATATCTTTCAAATCATACACCTAGTATGAATCTCATATAAATCTCCTTTTCAAAAAATCGATTATCCCAAAAATCGATAATTCTCAAACTAGGCTTTCCAAATTCCAAAATTGATTTTTCTCCAAAAATCAAAAGCCTTTCCAAATCCATATGTTCCAAAAACCTTTTCTCAAATCATTCTCATAAGATCCTTTACATACATACATACATACATACATACATACATATATATATATATATATATATAACTTTTAAAAACTTTGGATCTCATCAAACTTGTATAAATTCCATTGTTGTACTTCAAATACTTTCAAAAACCCTTTTCTTCTGACAAAAGATTCAATAAAGGGAGTTTTATCATATGTATAACAAAGATACATAACTTTGTTTATTCCAAATTAAATATTCAAATTTGATTACTCTTTTATAAAGTTATTAACCACATTACGTTTTATAAATTAAATTTCTACCGTAGAGATATCCAATTTCCACTTAGTTTCACAAAATATACTTTTCATTTCAAAACGATTTTACAATTCTTAGCCACAAATCTTCAATATCAATTTCATTCAAACCCGTATGATATACACATATCATCCGTATGCAATATCAATCTGATCGCTCACTCGATCACATAATTTCACTTCCGAACTAGTATCATCCACCCGACTTCCTAATGCGGACTCAGATCTGGTTTCTTGATCATAAACCATCATTCTCCTTGCATACACATAGCTATGATAGAGAATATCCAGAACCAATCAATAATCCATATCCAGGTTCGCCGTTGAAAATCGAGTGGAAAATCCTAACTCGGATCGATATACTATCTCGAAATTCCGTGCTCGAATCTGGAACAAATCACTATGCGAATAGAATAATATACATCATCCTATGTATTTATTTCTATTGATTATTAGCCAAATCAATCTCCTTTCTATTCACATTCACCTTAATTTTCATTCACTTATTCACAATTGCTTCAATCCTATTTGGATTATTACCTCAATTCTTATTTAAATTTGGGTATTTAATCATAAACAGTTTACACTCTTACCAGCTTATATTTAGAAAATAGCTTAAAACATTTAAAATAGATAAATAGTAGAAAAATACTTATTAGTTTGTAAAATAGCTGTAAAATAGTTAAGTAATTGTAAGATAGTTGGAATATAGTCAAATAGTTATAGAAATTTTAAATAATTGCAAAATAGTTGTAAAATATAATTAGTTTATAAAACAGTTGAAAAATAGTTAAATAATTCCAAAAGTAGTTATAAAATAAGTATAAGATAGTTTTGGGTTTAATAAGAAAGGTTGTATACATAATAAATAGCTTGGAAAAATAGATTTGTACTAAAACAATTTATTTTGAAAATAGTTCAGAGTCAAACTGTTCAATTCCCAACCTCCATTTCCAATCAATTCAATTTAAATTTTCACTTTTATTTAAATTGACTCAATTCCAATTTAAATAACTTCAATTTCCATTGAAAATTGATTCAACCCCAATTCAAGTTGAATTAACCTCAATTTCTTTCCAAATTCAAATCAAATTCTATTTGAATTCACTTATTCAACTATAATCACAATTTCAATTAATTCAAATCAAATTCTATTTGAATTCACTTATTCAACTATAATCACAATTTCAATTAATTCAAATCAAATTCAGTCTGAACTAATTCAATTCAATTTCAAATTTAAACCATCCTGAATTGTATAAATTCGAGTTAAATTTTTAAATGTTGATTTAATCCTTTAAATCAAATCAACTTATATATTTAAACCATTAAATTCTGAATCCAAATTCCATTTTAAACCTATTTCAAAGTTCAAATAATAATTCAAATCTTTTTAAACAACTAAATCTTTGAAATTCAATTTATCACCAAATTTTAATTTTGAAACCAATCCTTTGAAATTTTATCTTAAACATTCAAATCTTAAGTTCAAAGAAATTCCATATCCTTAATTCCAAATTAAAGTTTAATTCCTCTTTTATCTCAATAATGGATGTATTACCATAATCCATTTCTTTATTTATTTAAACAAATCAATTCACATTTTAAAGATTATTAATAACAATAGGATGATATCATCCAAATTATTTTTAAACATCCATCTATTTTCAATTTCCATATTTCAAACCCATTTTGAGATCACACAAACTCCCAATTCAAATCAACCATTTAACTTCCCAAGTTAAATCTCAATTTTCATCTTGAATTTCCAAATCAGATTGTTCATTCAAACTTATTTCATTTCTTCTAAGTTAAATTCAATTTAATCCCATTAATCCCACTCCAAATTTGAATTCTCCATTTGAAATTCCAAATTTCTGTCACTTAAAAGTTCAAAAACTTATTTAACTTCACATTTCTAGAAAAATCAAAACTCATCACTTTAGAGTTTATTTTCAAATCATCTTTGATATTATATATATGCACACATATACATATTTACTTCTTGGCCCACCAAGCCTCTTAAAATTTAAATTACCTTTGGTTTTAATTCAATACAAATTCCTATAAATTTTTGAACAACTCTTGTTTGAATTCAAATATTACTACTTATTCTTCCAAACACTTGGAACAAATTCCAAATTTCTAACTTAGATTTAAAACTTCATAATTTATATTATCTTATTCCGGAAACACTTCTACAAAACTCAAAATTTTAAATTTTTAGTTTGGATCCATCTCAAACTTATCTTCGTTTAATTTCAATTTAGTTTTATTTATATTATCACTTAATTCAATTCCAATAATTTAACAACCAATTACCTTAATATTTATTAGAAAGAAATATTGCTTTATATATCAAAATATAATTTTATATAAAACCATTTAAAATCTTTATATAAGAAAATAACAAGTACGCTCTAATATATATATATATATATATATATATATATATATATATATACACACACACACACACACACACATACATACATACATACACTGAACTCATCCCAAAGTACCATTGACCCAATCCTTAATGAGTAATCCCACTAGAGCCGAGGTTCTCGCTTAACCTCGCTCAGATACCAAATGCAACGACCCGAAATTTTCGATCCCGAAAACTCCAGATAGTTAGGAAAAGAAGAAAAGAGATAGAAGAAAAGGAAGAACAGAAATACCAACATCTCACATTCGCAGCAGAAAAAATATAATATCAAATAATATCATTTACACAAAGAAAGTTGTATCAGTCAATTACATTTTAATACATCAGAGTTACAACATTTCACAATCACTGGACAGATACAATCAACATGTCCCAGATAACTACAATATATTACAGCGGAATACACTCTATACGTTTCTACCATCCAGCTCGCCTCTTGAGCTCCAGAACGTCCTTACTTGAAAATCTGTAATACTCGATCTGACCCGAGCATTACATCAAAGTAACACCCAGGTCAGGCTGGAAACCAGCGTGAGTAAACCCATCTAACATGGAATACCACAGCATAAAACTTACATAAAACCCGGGGTAACTCGTACAAATTCACAATTTGTTATAGACATCACTTATTTCACACATCAATTTCTAAGTACCAAAACATAGATTTAAATGGTCCAATTCACTTAAATCATTCCATTCCAGCGTATTGATTTCACATATCAATTTATAAAGAATCGAAGTGGTTTCGGGTATTTACTAATACCCGACTCTGGTCTCTTCGAATTCAATACCATCTTAACCCAAGTTATTCAAGTGAAATGCAATTCAATCTTTAAATACAAGATGTCACTTTTTACACAGCAATTCATCATCGATAGATAACCACATTATCTTTGTCCACCAAACACATCATATCACAAAACATTTAATATTAAAGATATCAATCAATCCAAGGCACTTAATCATCATTTAATCATTCATAAGCAAGATGGATCATCCAAAATTAATTTAATTTATCTCTAATTAAATTAATTACTAATCTTTTAATCACTTAGATTAGCTTTACTTAATCATTAATTAATTACAAATCAATTAATTAATCATTTTTTAATTATCCATCTTAAATAATCATCCTTGATTAATTATCTTTAATTACATAAAGTAATTATCCTTTAATTAATTACTCTAATTAATTATACTTTAATTAATTACTCTAATTAATTATCCTTTAATTAATTACTCTAATTAATTATCCTTAACCATTTACGGTAACTAATCTTTAATTACTTTCATTAATTACATTAATTAATGATCCTTAATTAATTACTTCCATTAATCAGCCTTAATCAATCATAAACAGTAATTACCATCCTGTAATTACTTATCTTAATTAATTGACTCCTTAATTAATTATATTAATCCTTTAATTAATTACACCAAGTAATTAATCCTTAATTACCGCTCCTAAGTCATTAACCTTTAATTACTTCCCATTAAGTAATTTCCCTTATATTAATTACATCCAGTAATTTATACATCAATTACTTCACTAAGTAATTACACTTATCAATCTCATTAGTTAATTATACTTAATCAATTACCAAGCGACTATCTTTAATTAATTAACAAATTAATTAATCACATTCATCTCATTAATTACAACTAGGTAATTCATCCCTTAATTACCCTATAAGCCAATTAATTAATTTTTAATTAATTATAGATTAATTATTCCTTAATTATTAATTAATAAACCTTAATTATCAATTAATCTCCTTCAATACAAAGTAATCAATCCTTAATTATTTTTATAATCGATTAATTAACCTTTAATTAACTGATTAATTATCCATTAACTATTGATTAATAACCTTAATTATTAATCAATATCTCTCAATACAAATTAATTAATCCATAATTACTTTTATAGTAGGTCAAACCAAATTTTAATTTTAATTTTAAAACTAGCTTTCATAAAACCTTTTTAAAACATTTTCTAACCTTGCTTCGGGTTTAACCTATTACTGACTCGCGTATTGAATCGAGTTTTCTTCTTCATCTTTCCTTTTCTTTTCTTTCTTTAGTTTGGTTAAGTTTGAAGTTAAAAACAAACAGGTATGCCACACACAAACTCGAATTCAACCCGAGATAATCTTCTTTCCACTCGAGCACAACCCCGAGTCACTCACGAACCCATCAACCTGACACAAACCGTTGCTGTGCACGTGCACACGCCCCCGGCGTCACTCCGGCACCATTAACCCCCATCGCCAAGTCGCCTATGGCGTTCCCAAACCATCACACTACTCAGCAACCACGATCAAACAAAAAAACCAAAATCGAACTTCCAGTCGAAAACTGAAAACCCAACCCCATCTGAAAACTGCCTCGACGAGGCGATTCCGGCCACCGAAACCACCAAGACTACACCAGTGTCTTCGTTAACGACTCCAGTGTCTCTGCCCCAAACCACGTGCTGCCCGATGTACCATAGAAACCACAGCAGCCAATTTTTCGAGCCTCGACAGAACTAGGGTTTAAAACCCAATTGGCTTATCGCCGACACCACGGCGATCGTGCACCCCTTCCACTATTTTTCCCAACTTCAATGATAGCCAATCTATCTCCAGCCAAAGCCCCGACCTCCAAAACTACTCCAGTCATCGGAACTTGCTCGAAAACTAAAAACTGATTATCTTCAAAATGCAAACCCAACACCAAACTAAAATTCATGGTTTTAGTTTTAAAAATCGAGTTTGCCAGTGTTGATTTAAGCTGCATGTTTGAATCCACAAAACAAATTGTTTGATTTTAACATTTTCTTTAAAATCTTACTGTAATTACATAGTTTTAGAAGATTTGCAAACTAAAAAAATACTTAAAATGTTTTTAAAACTTGAATTATGATTACACAAACTTATATTGTTTGAAACTCTAAGTCTATCAGTGACTAGATTGAAATATATTGAATTTTTGGTTTAATTTCAAATCAGTAACCAAGAAACAGAGAAGAACAAGTATATTAAATATATACAGAACAAACACATATATACACATAGAGATACATACTTAAAAATACACATGCAAATTTTTTTTTTATCCAATAATCAGATGCACATATCTTAGTTTACTTAAGCTTTTAAATAATGTGTTTACACACCGATTTAAAGAGGCATAGGCTTCAAAATTTGACTGAAAACTGGAAGACTTGAGATTTTTAAATTTCTGAAGAGAATGCTTGAAATTGAAGACTTTTGATTACAGCAAGTTGAAGCTAGTTTCTATAGAGAAGATTTCCTAGCAAATGTACTTCGGGTTTGCATTTGAAAAAAAAATGTTATAGGCTTGGCTTAAAAATTTGGGGTTGAAGCTTGCCTTAAATCTTTGCTACAGGCTTTAATTTGCTCACAGATTTGAAAATGGTTTCAGGCATAACATTCCAGGCTTTTGATTTGAAAAAGATTTCAGGGTTTAAAATTTTGACCTAAGGAATGTTTTGATTTGAGTTTGGGAAAGTTTTGATTCGGGAGGATTTCAGGTTTGATTCAAGAATTTCTGGTTTTGGAAAATATTTTAGGCGAAGTTTCTTTGTTACATAGAAATGAAAATTAGAAAATAGATGAGAAAAGAAGATGCTAGTTTATATATAATGTATTTATGATTTATTTTAGAATTAAAGAAAAATAAAATAAAATTTGACACTTGTTTCAAATGCCAACACTTATCATTACCTATTATTCATTAACTTACATGTGTATTTAATATGGTTTAAAAAAATTACACTTGTATTATTTCATTTTTATTTATTTTTAAAAGATTTTAAAAGCTTTTTAAATTAATTTTCCTAATTGATAAATACATTTGTAAACTAATAAATGCTTTTCTAAATTTATATAAATAATATTCTTTAAGGAAAACAAATCTTATTTTAAATAAAAACTTATCCATATATTTTATATCCAAAATAATTTCAAGATATATATCCATTTAAATTCAAATTTAAATCTAAATTCAAATTCAATTTAAAATTCTAATTTAAAATCAACTCATACATATGTTTATTTTAAACAAACACAAATTAAATTTGAAAGTAATAACTTTATTTAAAAATCTATAGTAAAAACCTATATCTAAATAATTTATAAAGGAGATTATCACATTTATTTGTTCGATCTATAAATCGGTATTTTTAAGAGTTAAATTAGATAATTATCCAATTATCTGATGCCCAAAAATTCGGATTATCACAAAGGAGTAGGTCGGTCTTACCATGTAGGGGTCGATAGGTTCGAGCTATGTTCATATTTACATTAAACCCTGGACATTGTTATAATATCAATGGATTTTCTATGGAAAAAAAATTGTTATCTAAGGTACAAATCCGTCCATTTTTATGTGCGACGTGGACTTATGATATACTTTAATTTTAAAAGGTTTTATAACATTTAAAAACCTTTAGGGGTGTGTTCTCATGCTAGTTCACCACACTGATCCGAGCGTTATTTTCTTATAATGCTCTGGTCAGACCGAACATATTTTTAGATCCAGTTTGGATGCATTGGACCTTCAGTAGACGGTCTGTAGGCCTCTAAGACATACTCATATATATTTTGTTTTCCACTGCATTTTTTGTTCATATTTATCAGCATTTGTGAGGACTTTGTTATAACTTTCCAGGCTAATGATCAGTTAGTTAACTTTATTTGATGTATGTCTATTACAGTTTTCTTTTTTAAAGGTCTGATGTATATTATATATTATTCGTCATGATATGAGATTTTTCACGTCTTTCTTTCTTTTTCCCTCATAATCTGCCTTTTTGATACTCGGATGCTCGGCATGTGAGTACCATGGATGTATTAGCATCGACTTTCGAGGATCGAAAAGGTTGATCATTATATATATATATATATATATATATATATATATATATATATATATATAATTTCTAAGTAATGATTTGAAAAGCACTTTTAGACTTAAAATATATAAAAATATTAGTAATTTATAATAGTTTTTATGACCTAAAGAAGACTATATTTATAATTAAAAATAGATCTCTAAAATAATAAAAATAAGTTAAATTGGGTTAATCTTTAGCGCACGATTTATAGAATACTTTTAAAATGATTTTAAATCTTTAGAACAATTTTTCAAAACTTTTCAAAATCATTTAAATAAGAAACATGAATAAAACATCTATAAGAAGCATGCACATCAATATTCAAATATACATTACGTTCAATTTGCAAACAGACAGAATTCTGTTTGTAAAATAACACATCCAATCAACATAATAATCTAACATTCAAACAGCAATCATTCACAAACCAAAATACCAATCAAACGATTCGACCATTAATCATAACCAATTCGATTAAGCTACGTAATCAATTTTCAGGATGAATAATATAACTTATAAAAATTATATATATAGTTGTGAGCGTAAATACTCATCGAATTACCAAGCGATAACTTACTGTCTTTTGTCGCCTTCGCTATCAAAAACCCAACAGCACCACGACTTACTCCAACATGACACTGCCATCACCGCACTTAACTGCCTCAACCTCTAATAGGAAAACAACTTATGGTTGCTCTACCATTACACCACTGTTGCATCGCGACCACACAATCATCACAAACAGCCTCCTAAAGCCATCACGACCTCCCAACCCGTGAATCGTGTTGCCTATACTCTAGACTAGAAAGTCATGCTCTAGTTCAAGTGCTAATCATGGCTACAATTCAATGTAATGACTCTTTATCACATTTCCCAGCTAAGCACCGCCCCTCCCTTACGTCGTTGACGATGCTAAAGTCAGCCACAAAGCGTGTACACGTAATTCCTTTTTTTATGAAGTCATGATTTCAGATTTGGGATTCTGAAGGATGTAGGGCTGAAGGGATATGCAGACTTGGGTTTTGAAAATAAGGGAAGCTTTTTGAATAAGGGAGAAAGATGATGGTTTTAAATGGACTTTGGTTTCAAATTTTTAGGCTCTAGATTTAATTAATTAACTTCTCTTTTATTTTGAATAACAATTCTTGTGTCTCTTTGTAAATAAATTCCAATTCGACATAAATTAGTTTACACTTTATTGTATGAACTATGCTTCGATAACTAGATCGTTTTATTCAATGCAATGCTGGCTTATTTATTTTTAATGCACTTAAAACATTTTATTCAATATTAAAATATTATCCATAAATATATTAATTTAATTTAGTTAATTAAAATAAATCTCATATTATATAGAGTTTAATCAACTAATAATTTATTTTCAAAATATAATTATCAAATATCGAATTCAAACAATTTTATTTTAATTAAATTTATTTATATGCCGTAGAAAGCTGAGTTGCTAGAAACTTCTCCCTATATGAAAACTGCGTCCTAGCAATTTCTTATAGAGAGACGTCAAATAACTTATACCCCGATTTCCTCATAATTACAATTTTCTATCAAACTAACCTACTCAATCCTTTATGTGGTTCTTATTTCAATTCTCTTATCATATGTCACAATTTAAACAGATCCAATTCAACGACTTTCTATTCTCAACATACGACAAATCTTGTGCTATATTATAAGTGTTAGATTTTTTTTGAAATATTTCGACAGAGCCTTCTTTACACAGGGATCGTTTTGAAAAATCAAAACACAATATAATTACATGACATACATCTCTAAAGAGGCATCCCAATACAGGGTATCCCGAAACATGTGGAAACAAGATATATCACAATATATATTTATATGCTGTAAAAATGAACATTTTTACTAGTATTTCAAGCAATTTACCCTATTCTTATATGAGCAAAAGCAAGTGAATGTTGTCATATAGTTCAATTATGCTTCATAAGTACCTATACTCGTCTCAAATTTAAATATTAACAACATATAGTGTTACAAAAGTATGCATTCATTGGAAGCAAAAGCAACATCACCACCTTCCCACTATCTATATAAATTTTAATGGTCAGAATGACTAAACAAAATAATAGTTTCAAAGAATAAATTGTTTCATTCTGTGTTAATTTCAAAAACAACTTTCGGATTGCAAAAATATGAAACAGAACTCAAGTTGATATATTTTTTTTCTAAAACCATTGAATTTTAAATTGAAGTTAAAAATGCAGGCCCATATACTAAATTTATGTTTTTGACCATGAAAACATGAATTGTTACTTATGTTCTAAGCTTTTTGAACTAGGCAAAATCATCGAAATTGGACAAATCATTGGAACGTTATGGCTAAATGAACACTGATCGAAAAAATAGGTCTACTCTATTAATTTGCATTTTTAGCCTAAATGTTAAAATTTTGCAAACTCTTAAAATAAAAGTTGTTCCTTACCTCTGTAACTTTCTAACAAGTGTAAGATAGACAAAAACGGATAAACCATTTAAAAGATATGAGTAAATAAATTTTGCGCTGTTTGGTGGAGTTACAATTTCCAAACAACAGCATATATTTATCTTTATTTTCTTTTTATTATTATTTTTCTAAGAAATATCATTTTCTTTCCACTTTTGTTTATGAATATACCCTCAAAAATTATTTTAATTTCAAAAATTGCAACAGCTCAAAGTACAAAAGAGTGAAGGACTTATGATTGTAAATATTTGATAAATGTTGTTTGTGATCAATTCTATATTTGTAATAGAAAATGGATATTATTCAAGCTATCAAATTTATCAAAAACATATATTAATGTGAAGAAAGGTTAATTCTGACTGCATTTTATATCAATTGGATTGTATTTGAAATGTTACTACATGACTTTCACCAATAGTTAATCCTGACCCACGCCTCTATAACCATACTCTCCTAGAGTATCGCTAAGTAATACTAACAGGTAATAAAGAGAATGAGGCTATATGAGGTATACAAGTGAATATTCCCTCAGGCTATACTGGTACATACTTAAATATCAAATAAATAACTCACCTATAGGTACAGAGTACCAGCATAAATCACTAACATTTGTGCCTCTAGGATAAAACAATACATAATATATAGAATATAATAAAGAACATAAGGTTAGAATTGCACTGATAATATATAATTCTAAATCTATGTAGTTAATGCCCCGCTATTACCCCGCTATAACCCCGCTATATCTCATAGCGGATTTCTACCGCTACGATTTTTCCATTTAGCCCCAAAATATAACATTTCCGCTTTAAGCCCCGCTATTTCCGCTATATCCCGTTATTCCCGCTATATTCCACTATTTCCACTATATCTTCTTTAATAAAATGAAATGAAAAATTGCATTTATACATTATAAAAATTATGAAACTATTTATTTGATTTAATTTTTAATATATTTTCAGAAATGAACATACTTTAATATTCTACTAAATTTAATTATGTAATATAGCAGTTTTACATTTATTTAAAGTATATTCGCACATGTTTTTATTTAAAATTATTTATGTACTAATTATAATTCAATTTGAATGATAATTTTTCATTTAATTACCATTTATATATTTGTAAAAACATTAAGTACAAGTTTTATATGCTATTTTAGAGCTATCCGCTATTTCCCGCTATATTCTCGCTGTATCCCCACTATGACTTTTTGCACGTCCACCGCTTTGAATCTGCCAAGCGCTTTAACAGGCACAGTTCTAAATACACAAAGTATGACCAATATACATCACATGAATATACGTAAAAGAGACTATACAATACAAGATGACAAACTGCTACACTGAATATAAGCCTCCTCTATGCCTAAAAATCAAATTGGTCTCATCATCCCTGTATGTGGAATGTCTCAGACTAACCTAACATTACATAAGTAACACATGTGTCAGGCTATGTCTAAATCAAGAGTTCTCATATTTATATAAACATCAACATAAAATACACATGGATAATTAAGATAACTTATATATATATATATATATATATATATATATATATATAACTATATTATATCTATACTAAGTGAATAATCCATAAGTCAATTATAAGGATATGGTAAAACATACATAGTATAAAAACAATTCCTATAATTTCATTTGTCATCAATTATCTCCAAACAATGTATAAAGATGTCATCACATATTTAGAAACACATCAAATCAAAAATCATGGAATCAACATAAAATGGGTGAATCGTCCATATTTATAAATCATCATCAAATTCTAGAAACCATTGACTAATGTGATATCATCAAATCTAGATAGGCTAGCATATGACAAATCCTATGAATATCCTCAATCTCAATAATAAATAAATCCCATCATTAATAGGTATAAAATAATAATAATAAACCATACATCTCAAAAACCATATATATAATATATAATATGAGAATCCATCATACTTTGGATATCTATGATAAGTATACTATCATCTCCTAATGTGGAATATAACAAGATATATCTTCATGGGTAAATGACCATACGCAAGACATGAAGTCCGAGGTAGAGTCATATCGTACAAGAATATAAATAGTATGTCTATCTACTACATACACCGAAACCAGACGGGAGATTAACAGCACATATGCTTGCTCTAAGAATCATACATGTGTCCGCTTGGCATGACTCCTACAGTCATCAGTTACCTCCCCTCAGTATCATGATAAGATCCATGTTTATGTCCATCTATATATAGACCCTACTTAGTCATGACCTGACACATTGCCCTTATAGGTAATTGACTACTGGCCTAGGTGATACAGAAGAATACAAAAGCAATAATACATAATAATATATATAAAGGTGTCATGGATTTAGGGCATAACCCCATGATAAGGCCTATCAATAACTAACACGTCACTCTACATATATGCAGACACGTGCCTATATATATATATATAAGCCAACACACGACTATATAATTACCGACACATGGTTATATTAGTAACTCACCACAGCAAGCCATACCATGCATAATGAATCCCTTTTGATTCATGCGGACTTTATTTTTGTTACATAATTGTCATCTACTTATAATGAATAACTAAATAAATATCACAGTGACTTCCCATACTACCACGTGATACTTAAACGCTTATTCACTACTTTTAAGTTACACTCAATCTCCACAATATTCTATATAATGAGTCCAAATAATAACTAAGAAATATTACCAAACGCCTCATCCCAAATGGTATTATAACTCTGTTTATTTAAATTATCCGCTACAAAGAATTAAAATCTAATTAAAATCATCATAAACAAAAATATTACAAAAATAGCCATATCATAAATCCATATAGAATGATGTGATCACCATAGCATAACAAAACACTAACCAAATCAACATTAATGGTGAATCATTAAAATATTCATAATCAATTATATAAAAGTAAGCATTATTGTTGATAACAGCGAAATGTCTATGGTTTAGAAAATCGCCATTAAAAATATAACCATTAAAATAAATGTAAGCGCTCGACGTATGGTTGCAGTACGTATGCGTGTATGGGTCAATCCGTAGGGAAATGAATTAAATTTTAAATTCTACTCAATCAAATTAGCCCAAAGAGTTTGGAATTGTTTCAACTAAAAAGAAATGCAAGAATTAATATAAATAAAAGTGATTAAAAATATGAGGGTAAAAGACAATTTAGAAGAAAATCCACTCTCATACTCTCGCATAAAATCAACACAAAATATTTCTATGATCTCACATTTTAATCTAAGTATAATTAGTGATGTATTTATCATAAGTATGGTCCATTTATGTTATTAATTAACACAACTTAAACCATCAAACTTTAATACAACAATTAAAACGACCTATTAAATATCATGAAAATGAATATGATTACATAAAATTAATTCTCCTTTAAATGTTCATGTGCCTTTAATCCCCACTAACATGTGCATCAACTCTTAATTATGGTTCATGAGTTAGTGGCTAGGTGGAGTCCTTCATGATTACATGAATTCTTTTATCTCACTATATCTTTGGCTTCCAACTCTTGTATATGCATATTTCCATGAAGCCACTATAAATTGAATCCAAATTCCTACAAAACAAATTAAAATATGCAAGTAATTTTTTCAAATTAATTAACACTTGAAAATCACCGTTTTCCCCATGTAAATGCATGAATGATGTCTTGAAAGAATTTTTGAAATTTTGTTTCAAACATGCGAAAACACCTAATTACGACACTCATTTTACTAAAATGAGATTAAGTGTATGTGTAAAAATATACTTTTTTACATGCACAACAAATACCCCCACACTTATCTTTATATCCATCCTCGAATAAAGAAAAACTAGATAAATCCACTTTCGTATTAAGCACGATTATATTAAGCATATGCAACAAGCCGTTAAACCTCTAGGTGTCCCTAGTAGGATGAGTGTTGTCTCATGAGGGTTTTCAGCGGACACTACACACAAAAACCAAATGCAACATGACAAATTCCTAAATGCAAAATTTATTTACAAAGATACGAATGCAAGTTTTTGACAATATTTACAAATGAAGAATTTACTTTTAAATTGACACGAATAAGTTAGATATAAATCTCTGTCATCATCATGAAATTTTAGTCATGTTACTCATCAAAACATCAAACAAAAATTAAGTTAACATCACAATTAGACTCTAGTTTGGCTAGTTCTTTCGGTTGATTATATAATGCAACTATGAAACGGATCCTTAGGTAATTATCAAAGTTTTTTAGAGTGGTATTTTTATTTCTTTTGAATAATAAGTCGAATCAACTAAGTGAGAATAGTGCTTAGATTTCAATTGATTGCTCTGTCTATTTTTGAAAAGTATTAACATTATTATTATTATTTACATAGCTATCTTAGACAAACTGAGGCCATATATACCGATGATGCACTACATTTCATACTTACGTGAGAAGGGTACAGGGCATGGCGAGTGTATATATTTGCGTATGAACACATGATTCTAGTTATTATTTTATCAAATCTATTTACATACACCTAACTCAGATAAAGTAAGGCCAGATATGCCGATCATGCACTGCATTTCGGGATTACGTGAGAAGGGTATAGAGCATAGCGAGTGTACATACTTGCGTGTGAACACTTGACTCTAGGTGTTTTTTTTTAAAAGCTTTTTTTCTTTTCTTTTTTAAGAAGAGAGAGTTTTGCATAATCATCTTAGCACCACTTAACTTAGAAGATCAAAAACGTTATCGCCTTTAGTTTGAATCAACCACTCTTTAAAACAAAGATTATAATTGGGATATACTTCATAATTAACACCCGTGAACTGTCCTATATACTAGTTAAACCATAGTTACTTGTAATTAAAAAAAAATTAAGACAAATAAATTTTCAAAAATTTCAATTTAATAACAAAAAACATATACGTATCCTATAGTGTTTCTTCAAAAGTAAATCAATATGCTAACAAGAAATTTTCTTTCAGCTTTTTGGTTTGCTTATTTTTAGTTTTGAAAAGAAAATGAAAAATAAAAAATGAAGATAAGACCCCCCAACACTTAATTTTGATTGTGTACCCACGGTCAATGCATGATATAATGAGTATAACGGGGAAAAATATGTACATATTTATAAAAGAGTGTTAACATTTCTTACTAGCCGTAGTATGGCTCATGAAGAATCATGAGCTCCTCCTCTCAATCACTCGCAATCCAAGTACGGCTTTAAACGATGACCATTGACTCTAAAAATTGTTCTATGTGGAAAACCAGATCGTACCACAAATGGTCCAGTTCAACTTGATTTTAATTTTCCAGGAAATAACTGAATTCTAGGGTCATACAAAAAAAAAATTGGCTTGGCGAAGATGTTCTTCTTAGGATAGACTTGTCATGAAAAACTTTTGTTCTTTTTTATAAATTTTCTCGTTTTCATACGCGTCGTTCTCCTCTAACTCTTTAATTTGCAATTTTATGTTTTCACCAGCTTTTCCAAGATCAAAGTTTATGTTCTTAATTGCCCATAATGCTTCATGTTTGAGTTCAACGGGCAAATGACATGCTTTCTCATAAATTAAATGAAATGGGGACATCTCAAGGTTAGTTTTGAAAGTGGTACGTTAAGCGCAAAGCGCATTCGTTGATTTTTAAGACCAATCTTTTTTATTTTTATTCCTAGTTTTTTCCAGAATGACCTAGAGTTTATTGTTCCCTATCTAAACTCTGGGTGCCCATAATTTTCCATACGGGCAGTCTAGAGTTAGATTTCAGATAATCAGATAGTAGATGTAGATTCGATAGCCATCAGCCTTTGGTTTGGTAGCTTTTGGAAATCGTTGGAGTCCACAATTTTCCACACGGACAGTCTAGAGTTAGATTTTTGTATAATCAGATAGTAGATGTAGATTCGATAGCCATTAGCCTTTGGTTTGGTAGCTTTTGGAAATCATTGGAGTCTTTGGATGAGTATATCCTTAAGATATCCGTCCGGATGCCTCAGTAAATTCTCTCACTATCCACTGATAGTAAATGAGTGCAAGAAGAGGACGAGGTAAGGGACAGGGAAGTACGACTACAAATGGTCGATACCCTGCAACAACGGAAATAACTTTTCTCTATTAATCTCCTTTGATCCAGTTTCAAATTCTCTGATGGCTTTGTGGCAGCTCGAGGGAGAAATTTAAGTGTGAAGGTGGCCTTGCGAATCGATAAATTTCTGTCTCGTATTCTCTTCATCAAATTTCTATCAGCTTTTCATTTTTAACTTCAACGAAATTGAAATTTTATTGGAATAAATTGGTAAATTAAATATGAAGTTAAATATGAAGATTTTTATTGATAAAACGATTTGGATTAAAACCAAATTTGGGATTCCATTGTAATTTCTTGTGAGGATCAAAGTCCGAAAAGGGACAAAGTTGATGTAAACTTTGGTATATTCCGATCCAAGTTTGGAATCCATACCTAGTGTTTGAAAATTATGGAAGATTGAATCTATTTTATATTCTTTGGGATCCAGATATATTCTACGAACAGATAGTTATCCCTTCGTACTAACCAGTGCCCTACATATTTGTAGAATGAATGACCTGAGTACTTCGTAAAGTATTGTATGAGTTTGTTCTCATATTTTTTATTCTGATTTGGTAAGCCAAATGCAGAATATATAATTAGCTTGATTGAAGAGTCGATTCTCTATCTTATGTATCCATCCTTTTGTTATCTCCCTGTCTTGCAAATTTCGAGGACGAAGTTTTCTTATGGAAGGAATCTGTAACATTCCTGTTTTTAAATCAAATTTAACTTGGTAAGTAATTTAATTTTGAAATTAAATTGTGAATTAATTTGGTACTTTCGAAATTAAATAAGGTATTTATTTGTTTATTAATATAAATATATATATAAGTGTGATTTTAAATAGAATTTCTAATTGAAAATTCAAAAATAAATATTTTGAATAATATATTAATTATTAATTTGAGTGTGGATTAATTTTAAAATTTTGAATATATATATATATATGAATATATATAGATTAAAAGTTAAATTGTAAATAAAATTTTGATTTTGGAAAACTCAAAATGTAAATTTTTATAAATAAATTGGATGTTAAAAAATTAAGATTATAAAATAAATAATTTGAATTTGAATACTCTATGTTTTAGAACTAATAAAAATTTATCTTGGAATTATTATATACATAAATGTATATATATTTTGAAAACTTTTATTTGAATTTGATATGAATAATTTTCAAAAGCTAATTAAGTTAAATTCTATATTTTATAGCATGTGTGTTTATTTATTAAAATATAGATAGTTTTAAAAATCATTTTTCTTTAAAATTGATGTAAGTATAAATAATAGGAAAATGAGTTAATATAATAAATACAAAGTGCAAATTTATTAACATAAAGGTTTGAAATAAAATTTATAAATTAAATTAAGCAAGGAGTTAAACATAAAATTAAATATTTTAATAAATGTAAAGTGGAGATTACATGCGGTAACATGTGTTGCTTAGATATACTTGGTATTAACAAGTGTAAGCTTGAGATAAATATAAGTTAACAAGTGTCAAAATGTTTTTAATTTAAATTTTATGTGAATAAGAATTAGAAAAGTTTGGCTATTGATTTTCAACTCAAAATTTAACCTTTTTCTCATCTTCAAAATTTAAAGCCTGGAAATCAACATAATGCAAGACCAGTTAAAAGATAATCAAAGAAAATATGAACAAAACCAGAAAATCGAAACAAGGCAGTTCAAAATCAAATAACTTCAAGTGTACAATTTCCACCAGATCAAAAACAAAGGTTTCA
Organism: Allium cepa; assembly: GCA_030765085.1. NCBI lineage: Eukaryota > Viridiplantae > Streptophyta > Magnoliopsida > Asparagales > Amaryllidaceae > Allium > Allium cepa. The sequence continues at coordinate 151,509,681 of CM060932.1, read as the reverse complement.
ACCTGAAACAAAATTACAAATCAAAGATCAAAACCGGATCTGTTTCAAGCATTTCAAACCTGATCAAGCCTGGAATCAAATCAGTAATCAAAACAAGATCAGGCTCAGGTCAAATACAACTTCCAGATCAAGCATGTAATTCAAATTAATTTAAACAGCAAGCCAACAATTCAACTTGATCAAGTCCAGATCAAGATTTAAACAATGTCTCAATCATCATTAAAGTTTCTTATTCTTTGTTCTAAATTTTTAAACCTGAGCAACTCAAAGCAAAGGTTCTTCTTTGTCCTCTGTTCTTGTAGGTGAGCAAACCCCACTTGAATTTGATTTTTTGTTTTAATGTTTGGATTTACATTTAAAAATGTTTGTTTAGTTGCTGAAATATGCTTGCATTGTTTGTGCATATATATACACATATATATAAATAGTTGGATATATGTCTTTGTACATCTCTCTGTTGTTCCTCAAACACCAGAATTTCTTACCAAAATTTATATTTCAATATACAAACAGATTTTGGTCAAGATCTTTAAATGAAATATGATGGGGTAATCAAGCTTTAAGTTTTAACAACAATTCCAAGTGATCAAGTTAAATAGTTATTTAAAAAATAGAAAGTTACAGGTATGATTAAATATAAGTTCAACATCGATTGTCTGGAATTCTTGATTTAAATCTATAACCTGATTTAAACTTGCAAATAATGAATTTTAACATGTAAATCACTATTTTTAAGTTTGTATTTAATATGAAAATTCAAGTTGATCAAAATGGCTTAAAATGTCGATTTACGGTGATCGATGAGGAGTTGATCATCGAGCTTAGGCCTGGAGGTAGGGTGAACAATGGGAATCAATGGAAAAATGGTGATGGAATTTTAACATTGTCGTGGCGTTGTCACGACGTCGAACTAGAGTTCAACAAGCCTTTTATGTCGACTGAGTTTATATGGTCACTGTGACATCGTCAAGGAATTTGGGCCGATCGCACCGGGGGGGATAGGGGCATGGTGATGTGATAAAGCTGTGGTCGGTGATTCAGGGACGCCGGTGGCTCGACATGTTGGGGCGAAGCGATTATTTTGATGGTGGTTTAAGTCTAGGAAGTGGTCGAGTTGCCAAATCTTGTTTCTGATGTGATCACCAGAGATGGGCGGTCGGGACTGGTAGAGGAGGTCAACGGTGATCTGTGGGTGGCCTCGGCGACAATCGACGATGATCGAAATAATGGTGCATGTGCACACGTATGCATTTGTGCCTGGATGGTTGTGAAATTTCGCGAAGATGATGTAAACTCGAAGAAGCTCAGGGATGAACTCGAAGGGATTCATGAATAACTCAAAGCAAAAGAAATGCAGGGTTAACTCGAGGTTGGTCTCGGGTTTTTCGAAGGTTGGCTCGGGGTTATAGATTTGGAATAAAACAGTCTTGATTTTTAAACAAATCAAGTTAATATAAAACAATATTTTTGTAAAACCAAGTTCTTTTGGTAAATAATAAGTGTTATCTAAGTTTGGATTTGTTTGAAGGTTTTTTTAATAAAATCATTTTTATTTAACCAAGTTTAAGAATGTTTAAGACACATATAAGCTTTATTTTACAAATAAAATTTAGTAATAGAATTAAGTGGTTAATGAGATTTTTTGAAGACAAATGGTTATCTTAAGTAAATGTTTTGATTATTTATTTACTTAAAGATTTTTAAAATTTTATTAATTGCTAATGATGATTTTCTTTATTTAATACGGTTTAAAGGATGTAATTAAGTGATTAAGTAAGAATAACTACTTTGTGTAATTAAAGTAAAGTTAATACTTTGTGTAATTACTTTTAAGGATAATTAATTAATGTGATTAATTAATTAATATGATTTGAGGTTAATTTGTTAATGTTATTAATGTAGTAAAGGTTGATTAATTTATGATATTTAAGTTTGATCAATTAAGTAATTAATAAATAACTAATTAAAGAATAATTAATTATGTGATTAATTAATTTAGGTAATTAATTTGAAGATGATTAGTTGATTAATGAAAGTGATTAAAGATGATTAATTAATTAATTAAAGGTTAATTAATTTATGAAAGTGATTAAGGGATGATTTATTAATTTAGGGTTAATTAATTAATTTAATTAAGATTAAAAGGATAATTAAATAATTAAAGGTTAATTGTTTAATGACTAAGGGTTAATTAATTAATAAATGATTAAAGGGTAATTAATCAAATGATTTGTAATTTATTTATGTAATTAACCAGGACTGGTGATTAATTTGATTTAAATTAATCTTACTTATGGATGTTTGGATTCTATTGAATGTTGGATTGTTTGATATCCCTGATATGTTATGCTTTGCGCTATGAATTGTTTGGGTGTGATCTGTGATGAATGTAATTTATTTATCTTTGATAAATTTACATTTTATTTGTGAATCTATGAATGAAGATATGCGATATAAGATTATACTGCTTATCGATGTTGATGTGCTTGAATCTATGATGTGATGATTGATGATGTTGCAATATTCTGTAAAACCCCTAGACTACATAATACACACACAAATATGGATTGCACGAGGAAATTGGTTAAGTCACAGTTAATGAAATGGTTTTAAAGGCAAATTTTGAATCCAAATGGTTTTGGAAATGGAATTGGGTTAAATATGAAAAGCTTTTGAAAAGGAGTTTCAACGATAAAAGTCATTTTTGAGTAACTTGATAAAGTTTTGAAATTTAAATAATTTAATTTGAATTTGAATTCAAGATTTGAAATTGAATTCTATGTTTGGAAATTATGGTTTAAAAAGGTTATACAGGTTATAAATGTGTTTATATGGGTTTTAAAATATTTTAAAATATTATTTTGGAAATTTGAATTTAACCCAAGATTTATACTTGAAAGGCTTTAACTTATGTAAATGTAATCAGATTCTTTCGAAATGAAAACTATTTGTTTTCAAATAATAATAGCTTCATATAAAGAAAGGATTTCCAATTTGTGTTGAAAAGATTTCAATTTTGAAATGAAAATTTTTTTGAAAGCTATTAATGAATCTTGGTTAAAGAATAGTAAACTTTGTTTTCCAAAATAAAAGGACCTTAAAGGTGTATCTTTTGTAGAAAAGATTTGAATTGTGAATTGTTTTGAAAGCTATAACTGAATCTTTGAGGGAGATTGTTGATCTTTGTTTTGAAATTGGAAAGGATCTTAAAAGGTATCTTTTGTATAAAAGATTTGGGATTGAAATGGAACTGCTTTGAAGGGCTATAAATGAATCTTTGTGAAAGATTAGTGAACTTTGTGAAGTGAATCTTTTTGTTTAAAGATTTGGAAATGGTAATTTATTTAGACCATTGAAAGAAAAGTTTTGGGCTTTAAGTTCTGACTTAACTGAGATCCCAATATCCATATGTTTTTTTAAATATTGCGCTCATTATTCAGTTTAGCCGGGAGAGTACCTTTGTGTCATATAACCCATTTCGAATAATGATACGACGTTATGGATAGCATTTGAAGACCGGTGGTGAAGAGCGGATATTTTCGAAAGCAAAAGGTTAACCATCGAATGTCTCTGCACCGACTTGTCCTCGGTATAGAGATTTGATCACCTTTTGTGATGGGAAGTCTGGACGTGATTAGGGATTATACAGATTGCAAGGGCTTCGTTGGAAGTGCCTTCAGTTCTGTTCGAGCCCGAAACAGACTTGTATGGATGTGTGTCTGACATTACACTTTGAGATATCAAACTGGTTTCTATCAAGTACATTTCTATTTGGTGGTAGAGAATTTATTCTCTTAGCTTAACACCCTTCTCTGAGACGTACGAGCTTAGAGGTTATGTAGTTGATGATTACTAGTGATACATTCCCAATTTGGTAATGTGCCATACGAAGTGTTGCTGATCATTTTTTGATCGAAGCATGGCTTTGTGAAAAGCGTAGCTTTGTGGACGAGACTTCATCGAGCCTCACAACCCGGTAATGGTCGAAACAGGAATCGTTGCAGCAGGTTATTTGGGGTAGCGCCCCCTGAGGGTATGTCTATTTCCTTTTGGATTATAAGTGGTATCATGGTATGGAGCCCGGATACTTAAATTTGTGGTTGTTGCAAACTTATTGCTTTGTGGTTGTTGGTTGATAGGGGCCTCGGATAAAGGTTGGTAATAACTGAGGGGTGGCATACTCGTGTCAGTAGTTACCTAGTTACAAAGGTAACATAGCCTTGTGTTGGTAGAGATCCGGTTAGGTTCTTGGGGACGTCCCTCCAGAGGCGTTCCATTCGGTATGGGAAGTTCCTTTTCCTTACCATTGTTGGAAATCCAAACAAAACAATATGAGCCCTATACGGTTTTAGTTGTATAACCTGCAATGGAATTTGGCGGTAACCTGCTATCGAACATGGTAGCTATAATAGACATACAATAATGGTTGTATGCTGGCTAAGATTAATATTATGCTTTCGAGAGGTTTTCTACACTATGCACTAATAATAATATCAAAAGGATTTTGCGTATCAAGCATGTTTGACTGTCATAAGGTGAAATCTCCTCCAATTTTGCGTTTGCATTGTGTGTGCGATGGGAGGCCTTATGGTAGTTTCATTTTCCAAAAAGCATTGTGAATTTCTTTTTAAAAAAATTTGTTTTGTTTTTGATAAAGATAAACTGTTTTTGTTTGCTCATACCAGTCTCATGACTGACCTAGAGTTTTTTGTTCCCTATCTAAACTCCGGATGCCCACAATTTTCCACACGGGCAGTCTAGAGTTAGATTTTTAGATAATCAGATAGTAGATGTAGATTTGATAGCCATCAGCCTTTGGTTTGGTAGCTTTTGGAAATTGTTGGAGTCTTTGGATTTTGGGATCGCATTTGCTACAAGTTCAGCATTATTGGTGGTTCGAGCTTATATCTTGAGAGCTTTGAAGCTTTGGCTATGGTGTTGCAGTTAGTTGGATTACCTATCTTAAGGACTTCTGAAGATATTATCTTTTGGAGTTATATTCTTTCCGTTGTATCTTGTATCTCTGATAATATTTGATATTCGATTGTATCATTGTTGTATCAACTGTTGTATATCAATGATATTATCTTTTTCTTTTGTTATGTTGTACTTAATGTGTTGTAAGCTATGGCACGAGTCTGATTTCAACGGTTGAATCTGCGACATTCGAGTACAAGTGTAGTACGGGTGTCGATTTTCGAATGCTGAAATTTAGGTCGTGACATGAGCTTATAGCATATTAAGCACAACAACACAGCGGAAGAAAATGAATATGATTGATACATAATAGTTTGATACAATATGATACAGCAGGAATTGATCAATATTATCCGAAATACAAGATACAGCGGAAAGAAATAACTCCAAAAGATATTTTCTTCAGAAGTCCACCAGATAGATACTTCAACATATAGCGACTCTATTGCCAAAGTTCCAAAGACTCCAAAAGCTAGATCCACCAACATGCTTCCCAAACACGAAGCAAGAAACCCCCATCACATTGACTTAAGCAAGTCAGTCACCTTGAACAAATGCTATCGCCAAATCCAAAGGCTGGATGCCATCGAATCTACTCCTACTATTTGATTATCTGAAAAACCCAACTCTAGACTGCCCTTGTGAAAAATTATGGACACCAAGAGTTTAAGAAGGGAACAATAAACTCCGGGTCAGTCATGGGACTGGTATGAGCAAATAAAAACAGTTTATCTTTAAAAAAAACAACAAAAGATTTTGAAGTTGAAATCCGCAATGCTTTTTGGAAAATGAAACTACCATAAGGTCTCCCGCCACACACACAATGCAAACGCAGAATTGGAGGAGATTTCTCCTTATGATAGTTAAAAATGCTTGATACGCGAAAACCATTTGATATTATTATTAGTGCATAGTGCAGAAAACCTTTCGAAAGTATAATATTAATCTTAGCCAGCATTGACATTTCGTACTATTCCTACTATAGCTACCATGTTCAATAGCAGGTTACCACCACATTTCATGGCAGGTTATACAACTAAAACCATACAGGGTGTGTATTGTTTCTTTGGATTTCCAACAAATGGTCAGGCTAAGGAACTTCCTTATCAAATGGGACGCCTCTAGAGGGACGCCTCCAAGAACCAAAACGGTTCCCTACCAACACAAGGTCGGGCTACCCCTGCCCAGAAGTAACACCTACAAGTAAGCCATCCTCGGTCATTGCCGACCTTTATCTGAGGTACCTGTACACCAACAACCACGAATCAATAAGTTTGCAGCAACCACAAAGTTAAGCATCTAGGCTCCATACCATGATACCACTTATGATGCAGAAGGAAATGGACATACCCTAGGGGCGAGACCTCCGAAAACCTTGCCGCAACATTCTTGTTTCGACCATTTCCGGGTTGTGAGGCTCGACGAAGTCTCGTCCACAAAGCCACACTTTCACAAAATCATGCTTTGATCAACAAATGATCAGCAGCACTTTGTATGCCACATTACCAAATTGAGAATGTATCACTAGTAACCATCAACTGCATACCCTCTAAGCTCGTACGTCTCAGAGAAGGGTGTTAAGCTAAGAGAATAAATCTCTGCCACCAAATAGAAATGTGTTTGATAGAAACCAGCTTTACATCTCAAAGTGTAACGTCAGACACACATCCAAACAAGTCCATTCTGGGATAGAACGAAACTGAAGGAACTTCAAAGAAGCCCTTGCAAATTCGGATATTCATTAATCATGTCCGGACTCCCCATCGCAAAGGATTATCAAATCTCTATACCGAGGATTAGACGGTGAAGAGACATTAGACGAGTTATCCTTTTGCTTTCCAAAATATTCGGTCTTCACCACCGGTCATCAAATTGCTATCCATGACGTCGTATCATTATTCGAAATGGGTTATATGACACAAGGTCCCCGTTAGTCCGTGAGATGGTGATTTTGATGACAATAACCTTAGAATAGATTATAAAATATAAATACTAACATTATAAGTTTAGATATATATGTATATGCATGTTTTAACCATGCAAGTACCAAGAATGAAGACTGTACAGTACAGAGATTCAAGATATCAAAGATTGAAGACTCATGAGTATCAAGATTATCAAGCGTTCAAGATTTCAAGAATAAGTTTTTTTTATTAGGAATTTTGTTAAAACTCTTAGAAAAGCATTGACATCTTAAAATCCAATTTATTCGTGGAATGGAATCCACTTTGAGCTTGTTAAAAGGATGGAATCCTAAGTAGGATGGAACCCTAAGTAGGATGTAGTGGAACATTGTTTCGTATCCGCTAACTTTTTATTCAAAATGGTTTTTCAAAATTATATCATGTTTTCAAAATGTTTTCAAAACTTTCCTTTTAAAAGCATCAAAAACCTCTATCCTGATTTTAAATAATTTTAGCCTCAAAATTATCTTTAATTTCAGAGTAAAATTACTCCTGATTTTAAACTCTTTCAATATAATATATTTAACTTTTAAATATTTATACTTAAGATTTAAATATAAAATTAAAGTTAAATTCTATACATATTATTCTCTATATTTACTTATGTATTTTAACTATAGTCAAGTATATTAGAAAAGTTTAAAATAGTTTTAATATAAGATAAAGGTTATTTTCAAAGAAAATCAAATCATCAAAAATTGCTTTGGGATGTCGATATGCCTATGGTGGCCATGTCGACATGGTATCAGTTAAGTTCAAAATTTAAATTTCAAAAGAAGTGTCTATTCGCCATCACTCTTCACGAATGGACATGGCTGTTGTTCTTCTATAAATAGGGGTTAGTTTCAACGAATTTTATATCATATTTTCTGGTTTTTCACTCCTCTTCTTCTTCCACATTTCTTAATACATATTCTTACCATTACTGTGCCGAAATCAACATTGAATCGAACTCAATCTTTTCTAGTTTGATTCTCTATCACTATCTCAACAAGGTTCTCAGGCTATTGAGAGTTATAGGCTTCTTTGTAATCTATTAAGTGAGAAAAGGTGTGATTGTGGCCTTGAAAATCAATCAAGCGAGAAAGGTGTGATTGTAGCCTTGGTAAATCAATTGGGTAAACTTGTGGCCCGGAAATCAAGTATCTTTACCCAGAGGATTATGATTCTAGAGGGTGTACCTCATAGCATTGAAATCGAGGGTGTAATTATACAATTGCTTTTGAAAGGAAATCCGTACTTGTGTTGCGGGACTGGATGTGGGGTAACTCTGAACCAGTATAAAATCTGGTGTGTTCTTTCCTTTATTGCTTTTACTTTATTTCTGCATTTGTGTTTGTTTCTGTGATCATATCTGTGTCTGTATATTGCATACATCCGTGTTCAATTCAACATAAATTCAAAAAGATTTAGTGATTCTTTATAAACACTATTCACCCCCCTCTAGTGTTAATCCTTGCCTTAAGATCCGAAATCCGCATTTCTTTCAATTGGTATCAGAGCAATGTTTTTAAAGTTTCATAATCTGATTTTTGAAAAGTTTTCAAAATAGCTACCAACACTGGTACTGTTACTAACACTAGTATTCCTGTCATTAGTTCATTTGTAAAAGGTTAGTCTACTGTTAGACCACCACTTTTTAATGGCAGTAACTATGCATTTGGGCATGTAGGATGAAAATATACTTACAATCTATAGGATTAGACACTTGGAATATTACACTAACTGAATATTCTGAACCCACAACTGATTTTTCACAGTGGACTACGGAGCAAAAGGCTATTGTACAAAATAATTCTAAGGCAATGAATATTTTGTTTTGTTCACTAGATAGAAATGAATTCAATAGAGTGTCAGTTTGTAAGTCTGCATATGAAATCTGGAAAACTTTGCAAGTTACTCACGAAGGAACAAGCAAAGTTAAACAGACCAAAATTTCCTTGCTCACAAATCAGTTTCAATTACTTAAAATGAATCCTAATGAGTCTATTTTAGATATTTATAGTAGATTTCAGGATATGTGCATTCTCTAATATCTTTGGGAAAGGAATTTTCTGAAGAAGATCAAGTCAGAAAGATTTTAAATTCTCTTACTCCAGAATGGGATCAAAAGACACTTGCTATCGAAGAGGCAAATGACATCAGTACTTTAAAGATAGAAGAATTAATTGGAAATCTAATGTCATATGAAGTTCAGATGATCGGGAGAAGAGAAAACAAAGCATATAAAAAGAAATCAATGGCATTCAATGCATTGACCGATGGATCAGACTCAAACAGTGATAATGATGAAGATATAGCCTTTATGACCAGAAATTTTAGGAAATTCCTGAAATACAAAAAGATGAATAATCTCAAGAGAAACTACTGTAAGAACTCTGGAAATTAAAATGTAGTTCCAAATAATTTCAAATGTTACAACTGTGATGAACCATGCCATTTCAAAAGAGACCGTCCGTATCCAGATAGGCAAAATCCTCCCATGAACAATGATCCAGCAAAGAAATGGAAGCGTGCATTTACTGCTACTCTAGATGACTCAGACTCGTCCTCAAGTGATGATGATCAGAAGACAGATAATTCGAATTTGTGTTTCACAGCGGTTCACGACTCCGACGAATTCAAAGAAACAGACTCAGAAAAAGGTACACGTTTACAATACAATTGGTTGAAATTGCTTGCTTAGAATTAGTTGCTTGATTGATTGATTTTGAATTGGTGTGTTGTTTGAATTTTAAATTTTTTTATTTTTTATTATTATCTTATAATTTTATTATTTTTTTTATTATTTTTTAATAGTATAATTTTCTGAAATATACTATAAATATTTCAGATATATATATATAGACATTAAAAATAATAAGTACATTTATATATATATAAATATATATATATATTAGAGAACTTAGGAAAAATAAATTATCAAAATTCACTGGCACATGTCGACATGGTCCCTACCATGATGTCGACATGGGTACCAGAATTTGAATTTCAAAATTTGAATTCGAATGTTTGAACTTTCCCTCCACATTTTCACTTCATTCAATTCTCTGAAAAGCTACCTTTTGACTAGAGAATATGTCCTTTGAGAATCTATTTATTCACTATCTTTTATCATATCTTTTCACACTCATTTTCAAATTCAAACTCTCTCTTCAAAACTTCAAGCTCTCTACTCTCTACTTTAATGGCTTCTTCAAGCAAACCCTCCACCATAAGAATTTCCAAAAAATAAAAGAGCAACTATTCAATAATCCGGAGGCGATAAAATCATACATCAATTATGCTAATTATACCAAAGTCCATCCCGGAAAGTTTGCTATTTTTCAAGAGTTCTCTTCTTATGAACTTGATTCTATTTTTGCAAACAATGGAGTTCTTAGTCTTATTGATGCTTCTCAAAATGATTTTTTTTGATATCCCAATCTTGTCAAAAATTTCTATGCTAATTTAAACCGTGGATTTTATCATGGAAATGAGGATGGAAGTTGGAGTAGTGTCAAAGGCACTAGAATTGTGATCTTTTAGGTACCATTCTTAATTGCAAGTGTACAGGAATGGATCTTTCTAATTTTAAAATCAATGAAAATGATCGTGAGACATGTCATCACATTTTCGAAGGGAATGATAATTTTGAACTCCAAAATCGAAATTTTCGACCAAAGGCAAGAATTGTCAATCTTCTTTTGCAACATACTTTGACCCCAAGATCGGGGAATTTTAACAATCCTGCTTCAAAAGTTTGCAAAGCTCTTTTTCCTATATTTGGAAATTATGACATAAATTGGGCGCAAGTTATTTTGGATGAACTTCGTCCTAAAAATCTGGAAATGGGTGAGAATACTTTATATCATAGAATTTATCTCACTCGGATTTTTAACTATTTTGGAGTGGATTTCAAAGGCAAGAATTTGTTTCTAGAAAAGTTTTCAATCAACATTTCGCTTATGAAAATTCCATTTGTTTTTCAACCTTATGAGACACTTGCCGAAAAGGAAGAGCGTTTTGCTTATGAGGAAATGGAAGAAGAGGAAGAGGAAGAAGAAGAAGGGGATGAAATGGAAATTGAAGAAGAAGAAGGTGAAACCTCTTTTGAAAGCATTAACTATCCTCTTAATCCATCCACCAAAACCCTTCTCAAAAACCAAAAGACGATTGTTGAGAATCAACAGATTCTTAAACGATCTGTTAGTAAGAAGTTGGACAAAATTTCATCCAAGATGAACAAGTTCATTTCCAAAATCAGCAAGAAACTTGGACTTTCTTCATCATCATCCTCTAACTAGTTTTATCTTTTCGTATCTTGTTGTATGTATTTTAGCTTGTTTTAATTCGAAAGTTCATGTAGTTTCGTATGTTTAATCATTGTATCATCTTAGTATGCAATGAAATGAATTTTTCTTTCTATTATCTAGCTTATCTCCAGAATAAATGTTAGTATATTATATAAATATATATATATACGCAATTATTCACAAAATCTAAATAATCATTTTTTTTCACTAACCCATGTCGACATACCCCCTATGACCATGTCGACTTGTACTGGTCAGAATTGACAATTCATTTTGAATTTGAAATTTGAATAACAACCATACGTCTATTCATTTCAAACGAATTTCTACACCTATATATATACCTATTTCTTCCAGAATTCTTCACTGAAAATTATTTCCTATCTTCTAATTCTTCATTTCTTTCACAAATTCAATTATGGCTAATCCAGTTCACAATTTATCCAAAAATATTGAAGAAACTGTTAATTCATTCAAGAGTATTCTCTCGTTCATTCTTCGTAACCAGTGACACTTAGAATTGAGTCAGATGCAGATGATCAAGGAGCAAGAAAGGCATTTCGATGCAATACGATGGATGATTTCCTCCCTACATAAGGATGATAATGAAGCACATCCTCCAGTCTCTCTCACCAACGCCAATGATAATTGGGATGCTATTAAGGCGGACCCAATCTTTGGAGAAGAAGGATGGGTGGAAGTTCCACACAACGTTTGATTTTTATTTGTTTGCTTTGTTTGAATTGTTTGTTTGAATTAATTTGATTTGGTTTGGATTGATACTCGGTGTGGATTGATTTCTTAAATTGGTTTGATGGTTGCTACATAAAACATGAATATATATATATATACACACACTGAAATGTATATAATCCTTGATTAATTATCATGTTCATAAGGATAATTATTTCTTAATCTATCTATTATATATTCCATTGTATAGTTTATTAATGCAGGTATTCTAGTCCAAGAATGAGGGGGAGTTAGTTTTTGTTGATGATAAAGGGGGAGAAATATAAAATAGGTTAGTTAGGCATAAATTAAGGGGGAGTTATAGATTAAGGGCGAGTTATTAGGATAGAAGTAAAATTTTATAAACAAAGGTTGTCATCATCAAAAAGGGGGAGATTGTTAGTCCGTAAGATGATGGTTTTGATGGCAAAAACCTTAGAATATATAATAAAATATAAATACTAACATTATAAGTTTAGTATATATGTATATGCAGGTTTTAACCATGCAGGTACCAAGAATGAAGACTGTATAGCATAGAGATTCAAGGTATCAAAGATTGAAGACTCATGAGTATCAAGATTATCAAGCGTTCAAGATTTCAAGAATAAGTTTTTGTTTTATTAGGAATTTTTTTTAAAACTCCTAGAAAAACACTGGCATCTTAAAATCCAATTTACTCGTGGAATGGAATCCACTTCGAGCCTATTAAAGGGATGGAACCCTAAGTAGGATGGAACCTACGAAAATTCTAGTAGAACATTGTTTTGTATCCGCTAACTTTTTATTCAAAATGATTTTTCAAAATTATATCATGTTTTCAAAATGTTTTCAAATCCTTCCTTTTAAAAGCATCAAAAACCTCTTCCTGATTTTAAATAATTTTAGCCTCAAAATTATCTTTAATTTCAGAGTCAAATTACTCCTGATTTTAAACTATCTTTTAATATAATATATTTAACTTTTAAATATTTATATTTAAGATTTAAATATAAAATTATAGTTAAATTCTATATATATTATTCTCTATATTTACTTATGTATTTTAACTGCAGTCAAGTATATTAGAAAAGTTTAAAACAGTTTTAATATAAGATAAAGATTATTTTCAAAGAAAATCAAATCGTCGAACATTGCTTTGGGATGTCGACATGCCTATGGTGACCATGTCGACATGATGTCAATTAAATTCAAAATTTAAATTTCAAAAGAAGTATCTATTTGCTATAACTCTTTAGGAATGGAAATGGCTGTTGTTCTTCTGTAAATAGGGGTTAGTTTTAATGAATTTAATATCAGATTTTCTGGTTTTTCACTCCTCTTCTTCTTCCACGCTTTTTAATACATATTCTTACCATTACTCTACCGAAATCAACATTAAATCGAACTCGATCTTTTCTAGTTTGATTCTCTATCACTATCTCAATAAGGTTCTCAGTGCTATTCAGAGTTATAGGCTTCTTTGTAATCTATTAAGTGAGAAAAGGTGTGATTGTGGCCTTGAAAATCAATCAATCGAGAAAAGGTGTGATTGTAGCCTTGGTAAATCAATTGGGTAAACTTATGGCCCGGAAATAAAGTATCTCTACCTAGAGGATTGTGATTCTGGAGGGTGTACCTCGTAGCCTTGAAATCGAGGGTGTAATTGTACAATTTCTTTTGAAAGAAAATCCGTACTTGTGTTGCGGGATTGGATGTAGGGTAACTCCGAACCAGTATAAAATCTAGTGTGTTCTTTACTTTATTGCTTTTACTTTATTTCTGCATTTGTGTTTGTTTCTGTGATCATATCTGTGTCTGTATATTGCATACATCCGTGTTCAATTCAACATAAATTCAAAAAGATTTAGTAATTCTTTATAAACACTATCCCCCCTCCCTCTATTGCTAATCGTAGCCTTAAGATCCGAAATCTGCATTTCTTTCAGTCCTCTCCAGGCTAAACCGAATAATGAGCGCAATATCTTAAAAACTTATGGATGTTGGGATCTCAGTTAAGTCACAACTTATTACCCAAATTTTTTCTTTAAATGATTTAAACAAATTACCATTTTCAAACTTTAAACAAAAAGATTCACTTCACAAAGTTCACCAATCTTCCAAAAAGATTCTTTCACGGATTTTCAAAACAATCTCCTTTTCAAATTGGATTAACTCATCTAATCATTAAATCAAAAACTCAATTTATAGCTTTCAAAACCATTTCCAAGGATTCATTCATAACTTTCAAAACAATTCCCATTTCAAATCTTTTATATATAAAAGATACACCATTTAAAATCCTCTTCAATTTCAAAATAAGGTTCAACCATCTTTCACAAAGATTCATTAATAGCTTTCAAAACTATCCATTTCAATTCTTGAAATCTTTTCAACATAAATTGAAAATTCTTTCTTTATATGAAAGCTATTATCATTTGAAAACAAACACCTTTCGTTTCGGAAAATCCAATTAAATATACACAAGTTATATCCTTTAAAGCATAAACCTCAGGGTTAAATTTAAATTCCCAAAATAATACTTTTTAAAATGATTTAAAACTCATATAAATACATTATATAACTTGTTCTACCATAATTCAAATCTTAAATTCAAATTCAAATCAAACTATTTCAATTTCAGAACTTAATCAAGTCATTTAAAATAACTTTTATCTTCAAAACTCCTTTTCAAAACTTTTCATATTTATCTCAATTCCATTTCCAAAACCATTTGGATTCAAAATTTAATTTTAAAAGCATTTCAAAAATCTGTGACTTAACTAATTTCCTCGTGCAATCCATATTTGTGTGTATGGTGTAGTCCAGAGGTTTTACACAATAGTGCAACAACATCAATCATCACAGATTCAAACACATCAATATCGATAAGCAGTATAATCTAATAAGGCTTATCTCCATTCACATATTCATAGATAAATAATATAAATTTATCACAGATAAATAAATTACATTCATCACAAATCATACACAAAACAATTCATAGCACAAAACATAACATATCAGGGATATCAAATAATTCAACAATCAATAGAATTCAAACATCCATAAATAAGATCAATTAATCATCTGATTAATCTAAATCAGATAAATCACCAATCCTGGTTAACTAACATTAATTAATTTCAAATCATTTGATTAATTGTCCTTTAATCATTTATTAATTAAATTAATTAACCTTTAATTATTTAATTTTCCTTTAAATTAATTTCCCTTAATTAATTAATTAATTAACCCTTAATTAATTATCACTAAATTAATTATCCTTATTTGATTATAATAAGTGATTATCTTAATCGCTTATATTAATAAATCATAATTTAATTACTTTGAGTAATTATCCTTTTAATCACTTGATTAATTAACTTTAATCATTAGTTACTTTCAATTAAGTAATTCTCTTTAAGTAATTAATCACCTACACTAATCAATTCTTCTTTAATCACTTTCATTAATTAACAAATCTTTAAGTAATTTAGATAATTAATCCTTGATTAATAAACTAACAAATTAATCCCCTTCAATTTTTTTCTTTTATAATTAACCTTTAATCACTTGATTACAATATTATACTTTGAAAACACTTGGGATCTTACATAAAAGTTATTTTAAAACCCAAATCAATAAATTTTTAAAATAATTAATCCTTAAAATTTAAGCTTTAAAATAAAATTTATTATTAACCCATAGGTTAAATTAAACCTTTAAGTTAATTAAAACTTGAAAACATTTCTTAATTACACCATTTAATTTATTCTAAATAAACTTGAAAATTATCTTAATAAATTCAAGTTAAAACAAAATTATACAATTTTTATTTATCCAAAACATTTAAATATTAATTATTTAAAAGTATTTTGGTTAAGAGGATGGTTCAAAACTGGGTTGACCCAGAAATTTAGAAAACTTGATTTATTTGAAAACTTAAAATCTGCTACTATTGTACCCGAGATAACTTGAGTACTTACTCGAGCCAAATACCATTTTTCCCGAGATTAGCTTTGAGCCTCCCTATTTTTCTTTGTTTTAAAACCTGTTTTTGTTTTAAATTTTCAAAACCTGTTATACTGTTAAACTCACACAAATGTCTCGACACCAACCCGAGCTCCACCCCCACTTTCCCGAGATTGAACCCAAGGCATCATTTCTTACCAAACCTTGACAAATCCAGGTACATGAGAGTGCACCGTGCACGTGTACGGTCAAGTCGATCGCTTTCGACCATCACCGCAACCTTCAGCAAGACACTGATGCTCCACTCAGACCAACGGACCACCCAACAACCATCAATTCATCGGCTATCCCAATTGAGCATCTCGACATTAATGGAACTCGAAGTTTGATCGACCAAATTTGCCTCGTCTCCCCAGTCCCGACTACCAAAAAACCTGCTCATTCGCTCAACCACCCGAAGCCGCTCTACAACACAACTCAACGATTCAGCCACCTCCGGTAGGTTTCGATCCATCTACAACACCACACGACCTCGACGAACGACTCTATTTAAACCGGGTCCCTAAACCCTAAATTGATGAATGCAAACCGCTACGTCCATCTATAAGAACTCCGCTTATTTTTTCCATGATCACCACTCTTCAATCTACATTTGACAACAAATACGACCTTCAGTTCGTCATTGATCACCAGAAATTGATCAAATTGCGTTTTCTGTTCATCTCAGGAATGCCTCCCCAAAACACAATTAAAAATTTTGATTTTGTTTTCAAAAATCATGTTTTTCGATTACAAAATGAATTATATAATTGAAAGAATAAATCATTTAAGTCGAATATTGTCATACTTTTAAGTTTTACTATGTTTTCCTTCCTCCTGGTAAATCCATATATATTTCATACTTAACAGTATTTTTAAAATTACGATCTTGCAATTTCAAACAGGATTTGTTTGGACATTAAAGTCTATAAAGCATTAGTTGGAGAGATTTGAATTTTTTAAATCAAGTTAAAAACTTGTAAAGCTTTGGACAGAGGGATTTATGCCTGGATAACAGATATGCACAGATATTTGCATATATAATTGTACATGCAAAACAAATTTACAATCATTCAAACATATTTCACAGCATCACTTTCACAATCATCAAGAGATAACCATATCAAGAGAAAAAATGTTTGCTCACCTGGATAGTTTGAAAGCAGAGAGAAAGATTTGAGCCTGGAGATGAAATCTGGAAATTGGATTTAATATCTGATCTTGATTTTCTTTTTGATGTTGAAGCCTGATATGCTTTAGTTTGAACTGGATTTTGGATCCTTAACTTGATATATTTTTGAGTTGAATCTTTACTCTGAGATTGAAGTGAAGCCATATATTTATTTTGCTTTTCTGGCTTCTAGGTTGATGTTGTAAAAGATTGAGTTGCATTTGTTGCTTGATCTGATTTGCTTCTGGTTAAATCATTGTTGAGTTTAAATCTGGTCTTAATGTTGCATGCCTTTTGATTCAGCTGTTCATTTGCTTTGCTTTAGATTTATATCTGACACTTAATCTGGATCTTGTTTTTGATTGAACTTGATCTTATTTTCAGGTTTGAAGAGTTTGTTTTTTTACTTTTATTTTTTGATCTTTTTGTTTTGATCTGTAGTTGTTTTAGGTTTGAATCAGATCAAATGTTGAACAAAATGGGAAGAGAAGATATTTGTGGGACATATAACTTTGATTTTCACTTTATTCATTATTTTAAAGATAAAGAGACATAAATAACATTTGTCCAATGCATGATTCAAAATCATTACACTTGTTGATCTTCATGTTTAAATTGCCTGCAAATGTTAATTTGTATGATAAACTTTTACACTTGTAAATTGTATATATATTAAATATTAAATGTTTAAATGTAAGAGATTTGTGTTTAAACCCTTATATTTATTATATTCCTATGTTTATATTTTAAACACTTTATGTTTTCCTGTTAATAATATTTAATTATAACTTTATATTATTTTCTATTTAAACAAATACATTTTCCTTTTTGAATAATACATATATATGTTTTATTTTAAAGAGAAAGATTATTATCCCTTTATTCAAATTATATTTATCTTATTAATTTTCAAAAGATATGTATATATATATAACCTTAAGAAAAAATAATTTGAAATCAAGTTATACATTTAATAAATAATTATACATATATACAAATTTTATAAATTTAAAATATAGTGTTTTTCAAATTCAATTTATTTATTTTGAAATATCAATTCTAAAACTCAATTTATAATAAATTTATATACATATATATGTATAAACAAACAAATATCTTTATAAAATTTGGAAGAATTCAAATTTATCCACAATTTAATTCTAAAATAAATTTAATTACCAATTTAAATTTGATTTAAAAAACGGGGATGTTACATATTGATACTAAAATGTCACGGTCTAAATTTCAGCATTTGAAAATCGACACCCGTGCTTCACGTATACTCGAATGCTGCAGATTCAACCGTTGAAATCCGACTCGTGTCGGAGCTTATAACACATTAAGTACAACAATACGGTAGAAGAGAAACAATAATATCATTAATATACAACATTTGATACAACTATGATACAATTGAATATCAAATATTAGATCCAAGAGATATACAACAACGGAATATAACGCTAGCAGATGGTCTAGACTTTGCAACCATCAACAGCGGAAAGATAACGCCAATCGAATTCCAAGTGAGAAAACTAGAACCCAACATCTAGCGACTCCATTGCCAAAACTCCAAAGCTAGAAAGACTCCAAATCAAAAAGGCGAGAACCACCACAAACACTGAAGTGAAGCAACTCGATCCAAATGCGATTGCCAATATCCAGAGATTGAATGCTATCGAATCTACACCTACTATTTGACTATCTAAAAAACCTAATTCTAGATTGCCCGTGTGGAAAAATTGTGGGCACCTAAAGTTTAGAAAGGGAATAATAAACTCCAGGTCAGTCATGAGACTGGTATGAGCAAAAAAAATAGTTTATCTTTATCAAAAGAAAAACAAAAGAATTTAAAAGAAATCCGCAATGCTTTTTGGAAAATGAAACTTCCATAAGGCCCCCCACCACACACACAATACAAGCGCAAACTTGGAGGAGATTTCTCCTTATGACAGTCAAAAATGCTTGATACGCGAAAACCATTTTGATATTATTGTGCATAGTAGAAAACATTTCGAAAGTATAATATTAATCTTAGCCTGCATACAACCATTATTGTATGCCTACTATAGCTACCATATTCAATAGAAGGTTACCGCCATATTTCACAGCAGGTTATACAACTAAAACCGTACATGACTCTTATTGTTTTGTTTGGATTTCCAACAAATGGTCAGGTTAAGGAACTTCCTCATTAAATGGAATGCCTCTGGAGGGACGCCCCCAAGAACCAAAATGGTTCCCTACCAACACAAGGCCGGGTTACCCCTACCCGAAAGTAACACCTACAAGTAAGCCATCCATGGTCGTTACCGAACCTTTATCCGAGGTACCTCTAAACCAACAACTACAAAGCAATAAGTTTGCAGCAACCACAAAGTTAAGTATCTGGGTTCCATACCATGTTACCACTTATAATCCAGAAGGAAATGGACATACCCTAGGGGCGCGACCCCTGAAAACCCTGCCGCAACATTCCCGTTGCAACCATTTTCGAGTTGTGAGGCTCAACGAAGTCTCGTCCACAAAGCTACGCTTTTTACTAAAGCCATGCTTCGATCAACAAATGATCAGCAGCACTTCGTATGCCACATTACCAAATTGGAAATGTATCACTAGTAACCATCAACTATATAACCTCTGAGCTTGTACGTCTCAAAGAAGGGTGTTAGGCTAAGAGAATAAATTCTCTGCCACCAAACAGAAATGTATTTGATAGAAACAGCCTTGCATCTCAAAGTGTAACATCAGACACACATTCATACAAGTCCGTTCCAAGATCGAATGGAACCAAAGGCACTTCACAAAGAAGCCCTTGCAATCAGGATAATCACTAATCACGTCTAGACTCCCCATCACAAAGGGTGATCAAATCTCTATACCAGAGACCAGTCGGTGCAGAGACATTCGACGGGTTATCCTTTCGCTTTCGAAAATATCTGGTGCTCTCCACCGATCTTCAATTAATTTCCACAACATTGTATCATTATTCGAAATGGGTTATATGACACAAAGTCCTCTCCCGGCTAAACCGAATAATGAGCGTTTATTTCAAAACATATGGATAATGGGATCTCAATTAAGTCACAACTTCTTATCCAAAACCTTTCTTTAAATGGTTTAAACAAATTACCATTATCAAATCTTTAAACAAAAAGATTCACTTTACAAAGTTCATCAATCTTTCACAAAAACTCATTCATAGTCTTTCAAAACACTTTCCCTTTTAAATTAGATTAACTCATCCAATCTTTAAATCAAATATTAAATTCATAGCTTTAAAAACCATTTCCAAAGATCCAATCATAACTTTCAGAACAATTCCCATTTCAAATCTTTTATGTATAAAAGATATACCATTTAAATCCTCTTCAATTTCAAATAAGGTTCAACCGTCCTTCACAAAGATTCATTCATAGCTTTCGAAACTATTTCAATTCCATTTCAATTCCATTTCAAACTTGTAATCTTTCAACACAAATTGGAAATCCTTCCTTTATATGAAAGCTGTTATTATTTGAAAACAAATAGTTTTCGTTTCGAAAAAAAATCTGATTACATTTGCACAAGTTAAACCCATTAAGTATAAAACTTGGGGTAAATTCAAACTCCCAAAATAATACTTTTAAAATGGTACCCATATAAACACATTTATAACTTGTATAACCTTTTTAAACCATAATTTCCAACATACAATTCAATTTCAAATCTTGAATTCAAATTCAAATCAAATTATTTAAATTTCAAAACTTATCAAGTTATTCAAAATAACCTTTATCTTTAAAATTCCTTTTCAAAAGCTTTTTATAATTAACCCAATTCCATTTCCAAAACCATTCGGATTCAAAATTCAATCTTTAAAACCATTTTAAAAATCTGTGACTTAACCAATTTCCTCGTGCACTCCATACTTGTGTGTGTAAGATGTAGTCCAAGGGTTTTACGCAATAGTGCAACATCATCAATCATCACAGATTCAAGCACATCAATATTGATAAGCGGTATATCCCTATAACGCTTATCTTCATTCATAGATTTACAGATAAATAATGTAAATTTATCACAGATAAATAAATTACATTCATTACAGATCACACCAAAACAATTCAAAGCACAAAGCATAACATATCAGGGATATCAAACAATCCAACAATCAATAAAATTCAAAAATTCATAAGTAAGATTAATTAATCATCTGTTTAATTTAAATCAGATTTAATTAATTATGAAACTACTAATCCTTGTTAATTAATATTAATTAATTATAAACCATATTAATTGTTTATCATTTAATAATAAATTAATTAACCATTAATTATTAATCCATTAATCTTTAATTATTAATTAATCAACCTTAATTAAAAAATAAATCAACCTTTAACCATTAAATAATTAACCTTTAATTATTTAATTATCCTTTAAGTTAATTTCCCTTAATTAATTAATTAATTAACCTTTAATTAATTATCATTAAATTAATTATCCTTAATTAATTACAAAATGTGATTATTCTAATCACTTTCATTAATAAATCTTCAAATCATTGTTTAATTAACCTTAATCATGTAATTAATAAACTTAATTTTCAAATAATTAACCCTTAATTATTAATTAATTAATCCCTAATTATTAATTAATTAACCTTTAACTAATTAATAAGTCAACCTTTAATTATTTAATATCATTTAAGTAATTAACCTTTAATTACTTACATAAATCAATCCTGAATTAATCACATTAGTTAATCAGCTTCTAATAAGTAAACAAGAGAATTTATTAAACAACCTTTTAATTATATCTTTTAAATTTCATTTAAAAGACATTTAGAAATTTATTTATTATTACCCCATTATATAATTATCTTTAGATAATTTTTTTTTAAAACATTGTAAATCTTTGAAAACTAATTTAAACTTGTATTTTTTTTTTAACTTGGCAACATTCTTTGAAAAACTTAATCCTAAAATAACTTTAAAACCCCATTAATATTTGTATTTTCCCTTTCATTTTTAAAAACTGGTTAATTCATCTTTTAAAACCCCGAGCCAGTTCGTAAATTTCTCGAGCCTAACTTCGAGCTTCTCCCTTCCCGCTTTTACTTTGAGAAAACCGACTAAAAACCCCAAGCTAATCCCCAGCATCTCCTTCTTTCTTCTCTCAAAAACAAAAACATTGATGCACAAAGGAACCTTGTGCACATGCATAGATGATCGGAGCTATTCCGATCATCCACGCCATTGCCAGTACATCATCGATGACTCCCCTAAGCCCCTCAAGCACTCAGATAATTCAAACTCATCATAGATCAAAAACGAGCTTCCTGATCAATACTGGAAACTAACCCTGCCATCTAAATTCGCCTTGCCACGCCAACTCCGACTGAATGAACTCACGCCATCCCACAAGATCACCACCGTAGTTCCCTCCATCTATCCCCCCAGGTCCGATGACTTGAATCGCCCCGATGACGACGAATTATCCTCCCAAACCTCGACAAACAAAAACCATCCCTAAACCCTATTTCGTCGATCCCAACCCTATCTGATCATCTGAAAAATGTCGTACTATTTTTCCATTGATCTGCGACACATCATCTTCCTCTAACATCAAGCTCGAGGCTCGATCGTTCATTGATCGATGGAAATTTACCGAAATTCGAAAACTATTCAACTCCAAATTTCTCAACATTTCATTGCTTAAAAATCATGAATTCATTCTTAAAAATCAAGGTTCAAGAAGACAAACAGGATCATATACTCTAAACTCAAATTTTAATCAACTAAATTTTGACAAGATTTGAATTTTACTGTGTTTTTCCTTTCCCAGTAAACCCAAACATTTTTTATACTTAATTGTATTTTTAAATTTTAAATCTTAATATTTACATTCTATTTTATTCAAGCATCAGATTCTAAAAGAAATTAAGGAGTAAGATTTTTGAGTTTTGAGATTAATCTATGCCTATAAGCTATAAACAGAGACATGCAAAAACTTGCACACCCACAACTACTTATATGTATAAAAAATGTGGGCATTTTCACATAATCATTCAAGCATATATATCTTCATAACTTGCAGTATAAATCCAAGCATTAAGATATAAAACAGGCTTAAGTGATTTTCTCACCTTGAAGTTTGAAAACAGAGAGGCCTAGGTTTTAAATTTTTTTCTCCGGACATTGATATTTTGAAATTGATCTGAGCTGAAACTTTGAATTGCTCTGATCTATGCTTTGAAGTTGTTGATTTTGCCTCTGTTTGAAGATTTTAACTCAGGTTGATTTGCTTGCTTCAAAATTTTGAACTTGATACATTTGCATGCTTCAGATTTGTTTAAAACTTCCAGGTTTTAACTTGCTTGCTTAAATCTATTTCCAGACTGAAGTCATTGAATCAAAACTGGAAAAATGCTTTTGATTTAAGCTTGCTTCCAGCTTGGTTCGGTTTTGAGTTGAATTTTACTTTTGCATTTTAAACTGAAAATGATCTTGCTTTTAGATCTTGTTTGATTGTTAACTTGCTTGATTTTCTCAAGTTTTGATTGCTTTGAAACTGAGAATAGGTTTAAACTCTTAAATTCGGAAACTACCCTGATGTTGATCTGAGTTTTGATTTTGCTTTGAATTGTTATACTCTAGTTTCATATTTTCTTTTTCTGATTTCTTTTGTTTTGAATACATGAAACCAAAATGAGAAAAAAGGAAGTAGATGTGTTTATAAATTTATATTTTCATTTTTATTTAGATTAAAAATAAGTGACACTTTTTACTTTCTTGTTTTATTTTGTTAACACTTGTAAATGCAAATCTTATTTATTTACAGATGTCATTTTTGGTTAAATTGTGTTTAAGTCCTTTATTAAACTTTTATTTAATTTATATTTTAAACCCTTTCTTTTATAAATTACTTAATTTTTACATTTACATATGTTTATGTTTTAAGCATGCAAACTATTTTTATCCATTTTAAGAGAAACTATAATTTAAATCTTGAATTAAATCTCACTTTTCATATTTTCAAACGAATCTTACCTTGATATTCATACATTTTATATATTTACAATTTTATATGAAAATGAGTTTGAAACCTAATTATGCTAAATAAATAAACACATATATAGATATGTATATTAGTCTTTAAAATATACTTTAAAAAACTTTTTTTTAAGATGATCTATATCAAATTAAAATTTAACTATCAAAAATCTTTTGAAAAATTACTTTATTGAACTCCAATATAACTTTCAAAATATATATATTACATATGTTTATTATATATTAGAAAATAAATTTCTATAAATTTTGAAATAGAGTTTTCAAATAAAATTTATTATTTAAATATTTATTTTGAACTTAGAAATCCAAATTCTATTTAAAATCAATCTATATACATATATTTAAACAAACAACCAAATATCTTATTTTATTTGGAAAAAATTTAGTTTAATTCATGATTTTAACTCAAAATTTATATTAATTATTAATTCAAATTTGACTAAAAAATAGGATCGTTACAGATTCCCCCCTTAAGAAAATTTCGTCCTCAAAATTTGCAAGGGAGACAACAAAGGATAGATGGAAAATGTTTTTACCATATCAAACTGAATATCTATTTTGTATTTGGCTTACCAAATCAGAATATCAACAATAATTAAGAGAACGAACTCGTTCAACATTTTACGAAATACTTAGGTCATCCACATTTACGAAATATGTAGGGCACTGGTTAGTTCGAAGGGATAACTAACTGTTCATAGAATATATCTTGAACCAAAAGAATAGACAAATGGATACTCAATCTAGATTGGAATATCCCAAAGTACATATAACTTGTCCCTCTTCGGACTTTGATACTTACAAGAAATTACAATAGAATTTCAATTTTGTTTTTAATCGAAATTGTTTTATCGATACAAATCAATTTTAACTTTATATTTTATTAACCAATTTATGTTAAATAAATTTTCAAATTCATTACGGTTAAAAACGAAAAGATGAAAGGTAACTGATGAAGAGAATACGAAATAGAAATTTTCTACAAGGATTCGCAGGGCCACCATTACACCAAAGCTTCTCTCTTGAGCTGCCACGAAGCGATCAAAGAGTTTGAAACTGAATCAAAGGAAATTGAGATGAATTGTTTCCTTATTGTTACAGCATATTGACCATTTGTAGTGATACTCCCATGTCCCCTACCTCGTCCTCTTCTTGCACTCATACTTACTATCAGTGGATAGTAAGAGAATTTACTGAGGCATATGGACGGATATCTTAGGGATATACTCATTCTAGGATATACTTTACCCTATCTCTAATGAGTTACCTAATGTGTTATACTCCCAAAGAATTAAAATCTGGGAGCAAGATCATTTCCAGTTTCAAATGCAAAAGTAAAATTCAACTCAAACCAAAACCAACCTAGAAGCAAAGAAAAATCAAGGTCTGGTTGCTGGTCACCTAGAAAACTATTTCAAGATCAAAATCAAAATAAGTGCAAAACAACTTAACAGATCAGAACAAAGATCTATTTCCAGATTTTGAAAATCTTTTCTAGGCTCAAATTCCTCTCTGCTTTTACACACCAGGTGAGCAAACTCCTAAACTAAATCTTTCTTTTTATCTTGCTTGTGAGTCTGGAGATTGATTTGTCATTGAAAAATTTGTTGCATGCGAATGAATCTGTATATATATGTGTATGTGTATGGATGTAGCTGAACATGTCTGAGAACAGACATTGTCTTTATTTTCTCTTAAGCATACAGGTTTCAAAAGTATTTGAAAAAAAAAATCAAAAGAACTCACCCTCTGATCATCTATAAACTCTGATGTTTAAATGAAACAAGTTAAGATTGACAAGATCTCTTTCCAAAAGTATATTTAAGTATTAAAAGAAAATGGTTTACTAGAAAACCTTGAAAATACAGTGGAATCGAAATTTTTGTTAAAAAATTAGTTGATTTAAATATGAGTTTTGATTACATAATCATGTTCGCCTACTTAAATCATGAATTTTAATATAAATTTCCAGATTTTTAGATTCGTATATAATAGGTAATTGCGTGATGAATGAAAAATCTGTTTCCGTTGATTCTCGTCGACCCAGGACGTATTGAATGTTGAAGTTGATGGTGAAGGAGGCTAGGGGTCTGTGGATCTTAGGAAAAATAATTGAAGCAATTGTTGGTTGCCGTGGCGGTCGATTGGTCATGATTTAGGGTTTGGTCAGTGATAATTCTCGAGTTTGTACGTCGACGTGGATGGATCGGGGTGCACCGGTGTAGGGGGTTAGAGGCTGGAGGTCGAGACAAGGCTGTAGTCGTGGTGGCATGGTGTCAAATGGTCGAGATGATTGGGGCGAGGCGTTTTAGGGTGACTGGTTTTGTTCCGGTTGGATACTGACATGCCCAATTTTGAACCACGAAGATCTCATGGGTTCTGGGTGTTCAGGCGAGTTGAATGAATCACCGATGACGGGTAGATGGTCGCGATGATGATCGAAGTCAATCAGAGTTCGTTTACATGAGCACGAGGTATCATCGTGTCTGGTTTGTTGAGATCAAGGAAGAAAAAAGATGACTCGATGCGGATCTCGTGTATTTTTGAATTTGGCTCGAGGGTTTTTGTTATGGGCTCGGGTTTGTTTTGATAAACAACAGGCTTTATAAAAATTGGACTTTGTACCTGGTTTTAAATTTTAAAAAGAAAACAAGTTTTAGGTTTTAAAATACAACAGGTTTTTAAACTTATAAAGTAATTTTTGTTTAGCTTTTAAAAGCAAATGCAAGTGTAAAGAAAAATTCATTAAACCAAGTTCCAAAGAAAATTGTTAACAAGCCTTTAAAACAATGGAAAAGGAAAGCGATATAGTTAATAAAGTTTTCAAAGCTTTATGTAAATGAGCAAGTTTTCAATATAAATTGTAAAGTCAAAAAATTTTGAAATTTAATTAGTTTTGATTTTATAAAATAATAAGTTAATTATCTAATTATATTCTTGAGTAATTTCAAACGAGATTTAAATAATATAATTAAGTAACTAAATTAAGAAAGGGTTTATCTTAAATAAATTAAGATCTTAATTTATGAAAATTATGGTGATTAAGAAAAATAAATGGTTTATCTTTGTTAAATTACAATTTAAAGGATAATTAATTAATTAAAGGTTAACTAATTAATGAAGGTGATTAAGGAATGATAATTAATTGAGGATTAATTAATTAATGTAATTAATTAAGGATAATTAATTAAAGGATAATTAATTATTGTGGTTATTTAATTAATTTGAGGATAATTAAAGGTTAATTATTTAATGATTAAAGGTTAATTAATTAATAATTAAAGGTTAATTAATTTATCTTTAAAGGTTAATTAATAAATGATTCAAAGGTTAATCAATTAAAATAATTTAGAATTAATCAATTAATATTAATTAACCAAGATTAATAATTTATTTATAAGTGATTAATCTGATTTAAATTAATCAGATGAATAATTAATCTTACTTATCGATGTTTGAATTTTATGAAATGCTTTGAACTGTTTGATATCTCTATGTGTAATGTTTGTGCTATGAATCATTTTGATTTGAGCTGTGATGAATGTAATTTATTTTTATCTGTGATGAATGTATATTTTTATCTATGAATATGTGAATGGAAGATAAGCGTTATAGGAATATACCGCTTATTGATATTGATGTGCCTGAATCTGTGATGATTGATGATGTTGCACTATTGTGTGAAACCCCTGGACTATACTATACACACACAAATATGGATTGCACGAGGAAATTGGTTAAGTCGCAGATTTTTGAAATGGTTTTAAAGTTGAATTTTGAATCCAAATGATTTTGAAAATGGAACTGGGTTAAATATGAAAAGCATTTGAAAAGGAGTTTTGAAGATAAAAGTTATTTTGAATAACTTGATAAAGTTTCAAAATTTAAATGGTTTGATTTGAATTTAAATTCAAGATTTGGAATTGAATTCTATGTTTGGAAATTATGGTTTAAAAAGGGTATACAAGTTATAAATGTGTTTATATGGGTTTTAAACCATTTTTAAAAAAGTATTATTTTGGGAATTTAAATTTAACTCAAGTTTTATACTTGAAGGGCTTTAACTTGTGCAAATGTAATCGGATTTTTCCCGAAACGAAAACCATTTGTTTTCAAATAACAATAGCTTTCATATAAAGAAAGGATTTCCAAATTGTGTTGAAAGATTTCAAGTTTGAAATGGAATTGAAATAGTTTTGAAAGCTATGAATGAATCTTTGTGAAAGATGGTTGAACCTTGTTTTGAAATTGAAGGGGATCTAAAGGTGTATCTTTTGTATAGAAGGTTTGAAATGGAAATGGTTTTGAAAGCTATGAATTGAATCTTTGATTTAAAGATTGGATGAGTTAATCCAATCTAAAAGGGAAATTGTTTAGAATTGCTGTGAATTAATCTTTGTAGAAGATTGGTGAACTTTGTGAAGTAAATCTTTTCGTTTAAAGATTTGAAAATGGTAATTTGTTCAAACCATTTAAAAGAAAGGTTTTGGCCAATAAGTTGTGACTTAACTGAGATCCCAATATCCATATGTTTTTAAATTAAGCGCTCACTATTCGGTTTAGCTGGGAGAGGACTTTATGTCATATAACCCATTCCGAATAGTGATATAACGTAAATGGATAGCATTTGAAGACCGGTGGTGACAAATGGGTATTTTCGAGAATGAAAGGATTACCCGTCGAATGTCTATGCACTGAGCCACGCCGGTATAGAGATCTCCATATGTGATGGGGAGTCTGATTGGGATTTGGAATTCTTGGAGTGCAAAGGCTTATTTTGAAGTGCCTTCGGTTCTGTTCGAACTTGGAACAGACTTGTATGGATGTGTGTCCGACGTTATACTCTGAGATGTAAAGCTGGTTTCTATCAAATACATTTCTGTTTGGTAGCGGAGAATTTATTCTCTTAGCTTAACACCCTTCTCTGAGATGTACAAGCTCAGAGGTTACGTAGTTTATGGTTACTAGTGATACATTTCCAATTTGGTAATGTGGCATACGAAGTGCTACTGATCATTTGTTGATCGAAGCATGGCTTTGGTGAAAAGCATAGCTTTGTGGACGAGACTTCGTCGAGCCTCACAACCTAAAAATGGTCGAAATAGGAATGTTGCAGCAATGTTATCAGGGGTCGCGCCCCTAAGGTATGTCCATTTCTTCTGCAAAAGGGTGGTACCATGGTATGGAGCCCAGATATTAACTCATACGGACACTGCAAATTCATTACTTTGTGGTTGCTTTGTGGTTGAGATCTCTCGGATAAAGGTCGCAAACGACCGGGGATGGCATACATGTAGGTGTTACTTTCGGGCAAGGGTAACCCGGCCTTGTATTGGCAAAGAGTCGGGTAGGTTCTCGGGATGTCCCTCTAGAGGCATCCCATTCGGTTTGGGAATTTCCTTAGCCTGACCATTTGTTGGAAATCCAATCATCCAATATGCGCCCTGTACGATTTTAGTTGTAAAACCTTCCATTTAACATGGTAGCTATAGTATGTATACTATAATCGTACGTATGCTGGCGAAGATTAATATTATTCTTGCAAATGTTTTTTGCACTATGCACTAATAATAATATCAAATGGTTTTCACGTATCAAGCATTTTTGACTGTCATAAGGACAAATCTCCTCCAAGTGTGTGTTTGTATTATGTGTGTGGCGGGAGGCCTTATGGCAGTTTCATTTTCGAAAAAGCATTGTGGATTCCAATTTTAAATTATTTTGTTGTTTGTTTTAAAGATAAAACTATTTTCGTTTGCTCATGCCAGTCCCATGACTGACTTGGATTTTATTGTTCCCTTCCTAAACTCTGGGTGCCTACAATTTTCCACACGGGCGGTCTAGAGTTGGGATTTTCAGATAGTCAAATAGTAGGTGTAGATTCAGTAACCTTCAGTCTCTGGAAATCTTCTTTAGTTTTTGGATGACTGACCTTGCTTAAGTCAATTGGATGAGGGTTCGAGCTTATCAGATTGGAGTCTTCGAAGCTTTTGGGTTAAGCCATTTGGTTTCAGAACTTTGGTATTGGAAAGCAATTTTGGATTTCATCTCCTTTCTATTCTTTAGAAGATCAAGTTGGTGATAGTGTTCCGCTGCTGTTGTCTTGTATCTCTGATAATATTGATATTCTTGTTGTATCATTGTTGTATCCACTATTGCATGTCAATGATATTATTCATTTTCTTCCGCTGTGTTGTACTTAATGTGTTATAAGCTTCGGCGAACCAGATTCGACGTTTGGATGGTCGTTACCAACCTTTATCCGAGGTACCTGTACACCTACAACCACAAAGAAATAAGGTTGCAGCAACCACAAAGTTAAGTATCTGGGCTCCATACATGATACCACTTATAATCCAGAAGGAAATGGACATACCCTCAGGGGGTGCTACCCCCAAATAACCTTGCTGTAACGATTCCTGTTTCGACCATTACCGAGTTGTGAGGCTCGACGAAGTCTCGTCCACAAAGCTACGCTTTACACAAAGCCATGCTTTGATCAAAAAATGATCAGCAGCACTTCGTATGCCACATTACCAAATTGGAAATGTATCACTAATAACCATCAACTACATAATCTCTGAGCTCGTATGTCTCAGAGAAGGGTGTTAAGCTAAGAGAATAAATTTTCCGCCACCAAACAGAAATGTATTTGATAGAAACCAGCTTTACATCTCAAAGTGTAACGTCGGACACATGTCAGGACACGATTCTTCGTCTTCCGAAAATTCAACATCGATACTCACTTTATCGACTGCTGAGAAATCGAACGACGGAAAACCGAACACTGAGGGTTTTTAAGAAAAGAATTTACGAAAAGAAAAAGAAAGAAGAAGACATAGAAGAGATAAGAAGGTAGAAAATGGAGAGAGAGAAAAGAAAATAGGAATTAGAAATTTTTAAAATAGAAGAAAAAGGAGAATAGAACAGAATTTTAAAATAGAACGGGACAGAAAGAAAACAGAACAACATCAGAATCTCACAATTCGCAGCGGAACAACATATAATAATAAATGAATAATCTTTAAACAAAGAACTATCAGTTATTACATTTTATACATTACATCATATCATCAGAGTGTACAACATCAAACAACAACAACAGTGCAGCGGAAAAAGAAATACTATATAACTAGTAATACGCCATGCCATCCAGCTTGCCTCCAGCAACTCCAGAATATCCTGATAAACCTTACTCTTGACTGCCCGTGTGGAAATTGGTGGGCACCCAGAGTTTAGGAAGGAAAACAATAAACTCCAAGTCAGTCATGTGACTGGTGTGAGAACTCAAAACATTTTATTTATCTTTAAAATCAAAATAGAGGAATATTTTTAATCAATTCACAATGCTTTTAAAAATGAGACTACCATAAGGCCTCCCGCACACACACACAATGCAAACGCAGAATCGGAGGAGATTTCTCCTTATGATAGTCAAAGATGCTTGATACGCATTTAAAATAACATTTGATATTATTACTAGTGCATAGTGTAGGAAAAATTCATTTCAAAAGTAGAATATAAATCTTAGCCAACATACGACCATTATCGTATGCCTACTATAGCTAACTATGTTCAATAGCAGGTTACCGCCACATTCCATAGCAGGTTATACAACTAATACCGTACAAGTTTCGTATTGTTTCTTTGGATTTCCAAAAAATGGTCAGGCCAAGGAACTTCCCATTGCCACATGAGAATGCCTCTGGAAAGACATCCCCGAGAACCAAACCGGAACTCTGCCAACACAAGGCCGGGTTACCCCTAACTGGGTAACTACTGACACGAGCACGCCATTCCCCGATCGTAAACGACCTTTCTCACGGGATCGCCAAAAACCAACAACCACAAAGTAATAAATTCGTAGTAACCACATAGGTTAAATATCTGGGCTCCATACCATGATACCACCTCTATCCAGAAGGAAATGTACATACCCTAAAGGGTGCTACCCCTCATAACCTTGCCGCATCTTTCCTGTTTTGACCATTTCCGGGGTGTGAGGCTCGACGAAGTCACGTCCACAAAAAAATACTTTATACAAAAGCCATGCTTTGGGTCAACAAATGATCAACACAATGATCACTAAGATAGACGATCAAATAAACGATCCTATCACAATAATCAACACAATGATCATTTCAGCATCACTCAGCATGTCACATTACCAAATTGGGAATATATCGCTGATAACTTCAACTATATAACCTCTGAGCTCGTACGTCTCAGAGAAGGGTGTTAAGCTAAAAGAATAAATT
The DNA here is from genome assembly GCA_030765085.1 of Allium cepa. Classification (NCBI taxonomy): domain Eukaryota; kingdom Viridiplantae; phylum Streptophyta; class Magnoliopsida; order Asparagales; family Amaryllidaceae; genus Allium; species Allium cepa. The sequence continues at coordinate 151,477,236 of CM060932.1, read as the reverse complement.
CTTCGCCACCAACAGAAATATATTTGAATGAAATCGGCTTTATATCTCAACTTGTAATGTCAGACACACAATCCATACAAGTCTGTTCCGGGCTCGAACAAAACCGAAGGCGCTTACAAAGAAGTCCTTGCAATCCGGATATTCACAATCCTGATCGGATTCACCATCACATATGGAGAACTCTATACCGGAGCAACTCGGTGCAGAGTAAATCGACAGGTCATCCTATCGCTCTCGCAAATACCGGGTCTTCAACACCGATCTTCAATGCAATTCACAACGACGTATCACATATTCGGAATGGGTTATATGACCCCATGGTCCTTTCCCGGTTAACCCGAATAGTGAGCGCTTATTCAAAAATAAGTGTAGCATTCACATTCAAACAAATCACATCAATTACCCATTCAAAGGGAAATATTGATAGTCGGTTATTGAACTATCACTGGATATGCACACATCACCAGATTCCAAATAATTTTCCAAATTATTTATTTTCCAAAAATATCTTCACTAGATATATAATTTCACACTTCAAAGATAAATCAATATTTATTTTTAAACCCATTTTCCAATTTCATTTATAAATTCAATAGTGAATTTACAATCCAAAATATCTATGAATATTCGATTTCAATTATTCATTTCAATTTATCTTCAAAAAGATAAATTCTCAAAATATTCACCTTATATTGGAAAACATTTCCGTACTTATTTATTCATAAGTAATTCACAAATTTTATTTATTTTCACCCTTGGAAAATATTCAATATACTTAAATCGAAATTTAGTATATATTTCATTCTTTAAGGAAATCATTCTCTTAAACATATTTATTTGGGCCAAAACGAATGTTGCGTAGAACATCGTTACGACAACCCAAAATCACTAGTATAGGGATTCGAAATTTAAAATAGATATATAAATCCCAATACTATACAAAACATTTCCTTTCGGAAATCATTTACTATAACAACAGTGTTATAGTCCACCATTTCCTTCTATTTCTCGAAAACGTCTATTTCAACAATCAATGTTGAAATCTATGGTTTCGAATCTCAACACAATTAAAACTTAGTTAGATCGTTTTAATTCTATTTCAATATCACATTCAAAACAATTTCTTTAACATCTTATTCACTATTAAAAAACGTGAATATACTACGTTAATAAATTTCATCACTTCTATTCATTTTATTTCAAAGGATTATTCACAGTCAAAAATGTGAATAAAACTCCATTAATAAGTTTCAACAATTTACTTATCAAAATAAGTCGTTTGCGAATTTATAAAACAACGTTTATAAATTCCATTCTATTTATTTATAAAAACTTCCTTTTTATAATTTCTTTTATTAACCTATTCCAGTTTACAACTCAATTATAAACTAAAAGTTCATATTATAAGTTAAATACTTATAAAACGATTATTTTACAAAATCGTTCTTTTAAAGACATTCTAATTTATAAATCTTATAACTTATAAGATCCATTTATTTAACCAATCTATTCTTGCAATAACTTCGCAAATTTATAATTCTTACTATTTATAAATTTCATTTATAACTTCACCGTTTATAATTCTATAAATTTCATTCATTTCTGAAATCCATTTTCACTTCATTCAAACACTTATAAAAACTCGTTTTATAATTTCAATATCTCAATTTATAAATATCCATTCATAAATCTCTTATATAAATCAAATTATATTATTATTCTAAAACGTCTTTAATTTCCTTTATAATTTCACCATTTTGATTCATAAAATAATTAAATTTTATAAATCCTATATTTAGACTTTTCACAATAAATTCTAAAATCCCGATTAAACTATTTTATAAAATCATTAGCATTATATTCTCAAAAATCAGTTTTTAACTATATTTCCCAAAAATCATAATTTTTATAACTTTAAAAATTATAACGTTTATTTATATAAAATGGATCAATTCCAAAAATATTTTATATTTTAAAAAAAATTACTTTAAAAATCATTTTAAAATCCCAAAATTTGGGTCCAATGATGCTACACACCAAATAGTCAATCACGACTACAACGATATCATATATCGATATGATAGTCCATCAAATATCAAAATATCTGAAATCAAATAAATACTGTTGAGGAATCCAGTTGGATCCCTCCAACCTGTTTTCCTGCATCCACAAACATTAGCACAATACCAATTTCGCTCCAGTACGAAATTTTCGCGGTATATGTTTTTAATAAATATTATCCGCTTAATAACGGCGCAATAGGGTCTCATCCGCTAAACAAAAAATGCGGGGAATCAACAACTGCAATATATACATATGCCAATATATATATATTGATATTATTTATAATACCAATTTCACCGTTTATGAAATATTCGCGGTATATGTTCTTATTAAATAACATCCGCTTACTAACGGCGTATAATGTCTATTTTAACAATCAATAGATATTAATTATCATTCAAACATGCATTCAAATATTTTAAATCTAACTATTTAAAATGAAATCGAAACCGATTCGATTGAGTGAGAAGTTCTCACCTTGATTTTAATTTCCGTTTTAGCGATTTATTTCGAATAAAATTAAACGGACGTTTAATTTTACCCAAAATTCTCACTAACTCCAAACGACTCCAAACCAACTCCATCGCGTAGTGCTCGTCCATACGATTCCAACGCAACTGAGTTTGCATTTTTTCGACCTCGTATGAAAAAGATATCGATTTTACAAATTTATAAGAATTTTATATAACAATCTACAACTAAAATTTAAATTTTTAAACCCTCAACTCATCACCACCGTTGGATCCCATCTTGCAAAATCCCGGCCATGCGCACGTCTTCCCTTCTCCTTCTCGTATGCATCTCCAGGCAACACGAACGAGGCCGAACCCATCATAGATCAACTAGGGTTAATTTTAGCAACCTCATCTCTCAACTATAATTCGATCAAGAAGCGCCATTTCGAAGAGCTCGACGAACACGATACTCGGCCTGAAGCATGTGGAGCTCGGCTCTCTGATGAGCCTCGAATTGCGTGCCAAACGTGAGCCGAACGCGGCTCAATAACTCAGCCTAGGGTCGATAACAACGAACTCCACCGAACGGATTTAAAGCTCTCGCAATGCTCTACAAGTTTCTAGTTGTAAGTTCTTTGAATCGATGCATGGATTTTGAGAAATTGGAGAGGGAAGATGATGAAATTTCGGCCATACAATTTGATGGTGGCGGCTGCAACGTGATTAGGGTTTTGTTTATATTTTTTTTTTTTATTATGTGGGGGGCTATTTATAGAGAAAAATTCGAACACTATTCATCCGGAAATTCCGAACTCCGATTTACGCGCCGTAACCAGCGTTTCTAGGGTTTACCCCGCGTTCCGGACACAATGGAACAGGTTTCGGAAGCTAATTCGGAAGTATGTGCGAGTTATGGCTATAAACGCTCAATTTAAATTAAACCGATTTAAGTCGATTTCTAGGCGTTTTAATTTGTACCGGACAAACGGTAAATCCAATTGACTTGAAATTTGAAACCTTACAATAATATCACATTACGGATCTGATGAAACTGGTTTCGTCGAAATCCGAGACTTTTTGAAAAATGGCTATTTTCACTCGTCAAATTTAAATTAAAAATAAATCGATGCGTTTCGAGCTGCCACGATCAAACGATAGCTCCGATTGACACGAAAATTGAAATCCGGTAATAACTAACTATTACTGATCCAATGGAACTGGTTTCGTTCAATTCTGAGACTGTTCAAAAATTGACTATTTTCACTAGTCGATTTAAATATTAAAATATTCAATTTTCACAAATTAACTTTTAATTTGATTTTAAAAGTTCTAAAATATCATTCTAACTTCCATATGATAAAATAAAATTTTACTAATCATTTTCAATCATATTTAACTCAATTTTCAATTATTTTCATAATTTAACATATTAAATTATCGATTTAATTATTCAAATAAATCCAATAAATCGAAATAAAATTTATTCGACTTAAAAATTCACTTATTAATATTTAAAATTAATTAAATATTCAAATTTTAATTAATAAAAATTCTGGGTCGTTACAATCTTCCCCACTTAAAAGAATTCCGTCCTCGAAATTAACAAGTAAGAAAAGTTATAGAATTTATTAATTTTCCCAAAATCCATAGTTAAACTTCTTACAAATCTTTACTAAGTTTTCCAAATCATACTTAGTTATCTTTTCAAAAATAACTACTATTGTTTAACTTTCAATTCCAAAATCAAAGTTAAAGTTTTCAAAAAAAAAATTCCAATTTTCTCAAATTTTTTTCTAACGCCTTAAATTTCCGGAAAAATTCGCCATAGTCTCCTTTGCGCGGCTCGATCCGAAAAAAAATGACAGTATATATATATCACAACTATACATCTCATCAAGTAATGAGGCATCCCGCAGGGAAAAAAGTGTAAAAGTACGATATTTAATCCGAGATATGTACCTTATATTTTATTAGCGAGCATATACGGCTAATATAGCGCAAAAGCGAGCTCCAAATGCGAAGCAAACGCAATCCGCACCTACTAATCACTCAACAAACAATATGAGAACATGTATATATGAAAACAGTATCGATATACATCATATATCTCCATAACAACTGTATATGTCAACATAGCAAATGAAACAAAAGCAACAAATGCAATATATTCAACCATCAACCAATTAACATCCAAATAATAAATATTCATTCATATTCTCATTAATATTTAATGAATTGGTTTTCAATTTAATCACATTTGATTCATTAACAGTGGATGTTTCTAACATTTATTTTCAATTAGTTTAAATTCACTAATTCATATTCAAGTTGGTTCACTTCCAATTCAAATTCAATTTTATTTAAGATTCACTTAACTTCAAATTAAATTTCAATTACTTTAGCTTTCAATTTCATTAATACTTAATGAACTTATATTCAATCAATCAACTAACAACCATATAACAACCAATGTTTATTAATTACAACCAAATGCTTTTGCTTATCAATTGGTTTAATTAAATTGATTTTTCTTTCAACTATTCAACTTCCAATAACATTAGATTTTAATGAATTAACACTTATATTCATTATTTCATATCAATTATTCACATTCAATTGATTTACATTCAATCCATTAATTTAATTCAATTACAAAAGTTGAATTTCATTTTAAATAACTTAAGTTCACATTCACCACTTCACTTTATTATTTTACTTTGATACTAATATCAACATCATTCAACAACACTTAAGTTATACTCCATTTAACATTATTTGGTTTTACATAACTTAAATTCATTTACTTATATAATTATTCTTTTATTTAGATTATTCAAACAACTAAACAATCAACTTATATACACTTTAATAATTCTGAAAAATTATTCCTTTATATATAAAATATAATCAAGGTAAAATTATTTCATTTACCCAATTTAAAAACAATACCGTGTCGAACTGTTCTGTACAAGTGTTTAGAGATCCCTATCAACAACGTTAATTACTCGTATTAACCAGAATCTATATACCACTCAACAAACCAATCATCACAATATAAAACAATTTTATATTCACTAACAAATACGCTCTCATAGCTATTATTATACTCAAACTCAATCTAGAGTACTGCTGACTCTATCTCTAATGAGTAATACCCAACAGAACCATGGTTGTCGCTTAACCATCAGCTCTGATACCACATTGTCAGGACACGATTCTTCGTCTTCCGAAAATTCAACATCGATACTCACTTTATCGACTGCTGAGAAATCGAACGACGGAAAACCGAACACTGAGGGTTTTTAAGAAAAGAATTTACGAAAAGAAAAAGAAAGAAGAAGACATAGAAGAGATAAGAAGGTAGAAAATGGAGAGAGAGAAAAGAAAATAGGAAATAGAAATTTTTAAAATAGAAGAAAAAGGAGAATAGAACAGAATTTTAAAATAGAACGGGACAGAAAGAAAACAGAACAACATCAGAATCTCACAATTCGCAGCGGAACAACATATAATAATAAATGAATAATCTTTAAACAAAGAACTATCAGTTATTACATTTTATACATTACATCATATCATCAGAGTGTACAACATCAAACAACAACAACGGTGCAGCGGAAAAAGAAATACTATATAACTAGTAATACGCCATGCCATCCAGCTTGCCTCCAGCAACTCCAGAATATCCAGAATATCCTGATAAACCTTACTCTTGACTGCCCGTGTGGAAATTGGTGGGCACCCAGAGTTTAGGAAGGAAAACAATAAACTCCAAGTCAGTCATGTGACTGGTGTGAGAACTCAAAACATTTTATTTATCTTTAAAATCAAAATAGAGGAATATTTTTAATCAATTCGCAATGCTTTTAAATTAGAGACTACCATAAGGCCTCCCGCACACACACACAATGCAAACGCAGAATCGGAGGAGATTTCTCCTTATGATAGTCAAAGATGCTTGATACGCATTTAAAATAACATTTGATATTATTACTAGTGCATAGTGTAGGAAAAATTCATTTCAAAAGTAGAATATAAATCTTAGCCAACATACGACCATTATCGTATGCCTACTATAGCTAACTATGTTCAATAGCAGGTTACCGCCACATTCCATAGCAGGTTATACAACTAATACCGTACAAGTTTCGTATTGTTTCTTTGGATTTCCAACAAATGGTCAGGCCAAGGAACTTCCCATTGCCACATGAGAATGCCTCTGGAAAGACATCCCCGAGAACCAAACCGGAACTCTGCCAACACAAGGCCGGGTTACCCCTAACTGGGTAACTACTGACACGAGCACGCCATTCCCCGATCGTAAACGACCTTTCTCACGGGATCCCGAAAAACCAACAACCACAAAGTAATAAATTCGTAGTAACCACATAGGTTAAATATCTGGGCTCCATACCATGATACCACCTCTATCCAGAAGGAAATGTACATATCCTAAAGGGTGCTACCCCTCATAACCTTGCCGCATCTTTCCTGTTTTGACCATTTCCGGGGTGTGAGGCTCGACGAAGTCACGTCCACAAAAACATACTTTATACAAAAGCCATGCTTTGGGTCAACAAATGATCAACACAATGATCACTAAGATAGACGATCAAATAAACGATCCTATCACAATAATCAACACAATGATCATTTCAGCATCACTCAGCATGTCACATTACCAAATTGGGAATATATCGCTGATAACTTCAACTATATAACCTCTGAGCTCGTACGTCTCAGAGAAGGGTGTTAAGCTAAAAGAATAAATTATTCGCCACCAACAGAAATATATTTGAATGAAATCGGCTTTATATCTCAACTTGTAATGTCAGACACACAATCCATACAAGTCTGTTCCGGGCTCGAACAAAACCGAAGGCACTTACAAAGAAGTCCTTGCAATCCGGATATTCACAATCCTGATCGGATTCACCATCACATATGGAGAACTCTATACCGGAGCAACTCGGTGCAGAGTAAATCGACAGGTCATCCTATCGCTCTTGCAAATACCGGGTCTTCAACACCGATCTTCAATGCAATTCACAACGACGTATCACATATTCGGAATGGGTTATATGACCCCATGGTCCTTTCCCGGTTAACCCGAATAGTGAGCGCTTATTCAAAAATAAGTGTAGCATTCACATTCAAACAAATCACATCAATTACCCATTCAAAGGGAAATATTGATAGTCGGTTATTGAACTATCACTGGATATGCACACATCACCAGATTCCAAATAATTTTCCAAATTATTTATTTTCCAAAAATATCTTCACTAGATATATAATTTCACACTTCAAAGATAAATCAATATTTATTTTTAAACCCATTTTCCAATTTCATTTATAAATTCAATAGTGAATTTACAATCCAAAATATCTATGAATATTCGATTTCAATTATTCATTTCAATTTATCTTCAAAAAGATAAATTCTCAAAATATTCACCTTATATTGGAAAACATTTCCGTACTTATTTATTCATAAGTAATTCACAAATTTTATTTATTTTCACCCTTGGAAAATATTCAATATACTTAAATCGAAATTTAGTATATATTTCATTCTTTAAGGAAATCATTCCCTTAAACATATTTATTTGGGCCAAAACGAATGTTGCGTAGAACATCGTTACGACAACCCAAAATCACTAGTATAGGGATTCGAAATTTAAAATAGATATATAAATCCCAATACTATACAAAACATTTCCTTTCGGAAATCATTTACTATAACAACAGTGTTATAGTCCACCATTTCCTTCTATTTCTCGAAAACGTCTATTTCAACAATCAATGTTGAAATCTATGGTTTCGAATCTCAACACAATTAAAACTTCGTTAGATCGTTTTAATTCTATTTCAATATCACATTCAAAACAATTTCTTTAACATCTTATTCACTATTCAAAAACGTGAATATACTACGTTAATAAATTTCATCACTTCTATTCATTTTATTTCAAAGGATTATTCACAGTCAAAAATGTGAATATAACTCCATTAATAAGTTTCAACAATTTACTTATCAAAATAAGTCGTTTGCGAATTTATAAAACAACGTTTATAAATTCCATTCTATTTATTTATAAAAACTTCCTTTTTATAATTTCTTTTATTAACCTATTCCAGTTTACAACTCAATTATAAACTAAAAGTTCATATTATAAGTTAAATACTTATAAAACGATTATTTTACAAAATCGTTATTTTAAAGACTTTCTAATTTATAAATCTTATAACTTATAAGATCCATTTATTTAACCAATCTATTCTTGCAATAACTTCGCAAATTTATAATTCTTACTATTTATAAATTTCATTTATAACTTCACCGTTTATAATTCTATAAATTTCATTCATTTCTGAAATCCATTTTCACTTCATTCAAACACTTATAAAAACTCGTTTTATAATTTCAATATCTCAATTTATAAATATCCATTCATAAATCTCTTATATAAATCAAATTATATTATTATTCTAAAACGTCTTTAATTTCCTTTATAATTTCACCATTTTGATTCATAAAATAATTAAATTTTATAAATCCTATATTTAGACTTTTCACAATAAATTCTAAAATCCCGATTAAACTATTTTATAAAATCATTGGCATTATATTCTCAAAAATCAGTTTTTAACTATATTTCCCAAAAATTATAATTTTTATAACTTTAAAAATTATAACGTTTATTTATATAAAATGGATCAATTCCAAAAATATTTTATATTTTAAAAAAAATCACTTTAAAAATCATTTTAAAATCCCAAAATTTGGGTCCAATGATGCTACACACCAAATAGTCAATCACGACTACAACGATATCATATATCGATATGATAGTCCATCAAATATCAAAATATCTGAAATCAAATAAATACTGTTGAGGAATCCAGTTGGATCCCTCCAACCTGTTTTCCTGCATCCACAAACATTAGCACAATACCAATTTCGCTCCAGTACGAAATTTTCGCGGTATATGTTTTTAATAAATATTATCCGCTTAATAACGGCGCAATAGGGTCTCATCCGCTAAACAAAAAATGCGGGGAATCAACAACTGCAATATATACATATGCCAATATATATATATTGATATTATTTATAATACCAATTTCACTGTTTATGAAATATTCGCGGTATATGTTCTTATTAAATAACATCCGCTTACTAACGGCGTATAATGTCTATTTTAACAATCAATAGATATTAATTATCATTCAAACATGCATTCAAATATTTTAAATCTAACTATTTAAAATGAAATCGAAACCGATTCGATTGAGTGAGAAGTTCTCACCTTGATTTTAATTTCCGTTTTAGCGATTTATTTCGAATAAAATTAAACGGACGTTTAATTTTACCCAAAATTCTCACTAACTCCAAACGACTCCAAATCAACTCCATCGCGTAGTGCTCGTCCATACGATTCCAACGCAACTGAGTTTGCATTTTTTCGACCTCGTATGAAAAAGATATCGATTTTACAAATTTATAAGAATTTTATATAACAATCTACAGCTAAAATTTAAATTTTTAAACCCTCAACTCATCACCACCGTTGGATCCCATCTTGCAAAATCCTGGCCGTGCGCACGTCTTCCCTTCTCCTTCTCGTATGCATCTCCAGGCAACACGAACGAGGCCGAACCCATCATAGATCAACTAGGGTTAATTTTAGCAACCTCATCTCTCAACTATAATTCGATCAAGAAGCGCCATTTCGAAGAGCTCGACGAACACGATACTCGGCCTGAAGCATGTGGAGCTCGGCTCTCTGATGAGCCTCGAATTGCGTGCCAAACGTGAGTCGAACGCGGCTCAATAACTCGGCCTAGGGTCGATAACAACGAACTCCACTGTACGGATTTAAAGCTCTCGCAATGCTCTACAAGTTTCTAGTTGTAAGTTCTTTGAATCGATGCATGGATTTTGAGAAATTGGAGAGGGAAGATGATGAAATTTCGGCCATACAATTTGATGGTGGCGGCTGCAACGTGATTAGGGTTTTGTTTATATATTTTTTTTATTATTATGTGGGGGGCTATTTATAGAGAAAAATTCGAACACTATTCATCCGGAAATTCCGAACTCCGATTTACGCGCCGTAACCAGCGTTTCTAGGGTTTACCCCGCGTTCCGGACACAATGGAATAGGTTTCGGAAGCTAATTCGGAAGTATGTGCGAGTTATGGCTATAAACGCTCAATTTAAATTAAACCGATTTAAGTCGATTTCTAGGCGTTTTAATTTGTACCGGACAAACGGTAAATCCAATTGACTTGAAATTTGAAACCTTACAATAATATCACATTACGGATCCGATGAAACTAGTTTCGTCGAAATCCGAGACTTTTTGAAAAATGGCTATTTTCACTCGTCAAATTTAAATTAAAAATAAATCGATGCGTTTCGAGCTGCCACGATCAAACGATAGCTCCGATTGACACGAAAATTGAAATCCGGTAATAACTAACTATTACGGATCCAATGGAACTGGTTTCGTTCAATTCTGAGACTGTTCAAAAATTGACTATTTTCACTAGTCGATTTAAATATTAAAATATTCAATTTTCACAAATTAACTTTTAATTCGATTTTAAAAGTTCTAAAATATCATTCTAACTTCCATGTGATAAAATAAAATTTTACTAATCATTTTCAGTCATATTTAACTCAATTTTCAATTATTTTCATAATTTAACATATTAAATTATCGATTTAATTATTCAAATAAATCCAATAAATCGAAATAAAATTTATTCGACTTAAAAATTCACTTATTAATATTTAAAATTAATTAAATATTCAAATTTTAATTAATAAAAATTCTGGGTCATTACAACACACGTCCATACAAGTCTGTTCCAGGTTCGAACAGAACCGAAGGAACTTCAAAAGAAGCCTTTGCACTCCGAGAATTCCCAATCCTGATCGGACTCCCCATCACATATGGAGATCTCTATACCGGCGTGGCTCAGTGCAGAGACAATCGACGGGTAATCCTTTCGTTCTCAAAAATACCCGGTCTTCACCACCGGTCTTCAAATGCTATCCATTTACATCGTATCACTATTCCGAATGGGTTATATGACATAAAGCCCTCTCCCGGCTAAACCGAATAGTGAGCGCTTAATTTAAAAACATATGGATATTGGGATCTCAGTTAAGTCACAACTTATTACCCAAAACCTTTCTTTCAAATGGTTTGAACAAATTACCATTTTCAAATCTTTAAACAAAAAGATTTACTTAATAAAGTTCACCAATCTTCTACAAAGATTAATTCATAGCCTTTCTAAACAATTTCTTGTTTAGATTGGATTAACTCATCCAATCTTTAAATCAAAGATTCAATTCGTATCTTTCAAAACCATTTCCATTTCATATCTTTTATACAAAAGATACACCTTTTAGATCCTCTTCAATTTCAAAACAAGGTTCAACCATCTTTCACAAAGATTCATTCATAGCTTTCAAAACTATTTCAATTTCATTTTAAACTTGAAATATTTCAACACAATTTGGAAATCCTTTCTTTATATGAAAGCTATTATTATTTGAAAACAAATAGTTTTCGTTTCGGGAAAAATCTGATTACATTTGCACAAGTTAAAGCCCTTCAAGTATAAAACTTGAGTTAAATTTAAATTCCCAAAACAATACTTTTTAAAAAATTGTTTAAAACCCATATAAACACATTTATAACTTGTATACCCTTTTTAAACCATAATTTCCAAACATAGAATTCAATTCCAAATCTTGAATTTAAATTCAAATCAAACCATTTAAATTTCAAAACTTTATCAAGTTATTCAAAATAATTTTTATCTTCAAAACTCCTTTTCAAAAGCTTTTCATATTTAACTCAGTTCCATTTCCAAAATCATTTGGATTCAAAATTCAACTTTAAAACCATTTCAAAAATCTGTGACTTAACCAATTTCCTCGTGCAATCCATATTTGTGTGTATCGTGTAGTCCAGTGGTTTCACACAATAGTGCAACATCATCAATCATCACAGATTCAAGCACATCAATATCGATAAGCGGTATATTACTATAACGCTTATCTTCCATTCACAGATTCATAGATAAATAATACACATTCATCACAGATAAAAATAAATTACATTCATCACATCTTGAATCAAAATAATTCATAACACAAAACATTACACACAAAGATATCAAAAATTCAAAGCATTTCATACAATTCAAACATCCATGAGTAAGATTAATTATTTATCTGATTAATTTAAATCGGATTAATCACTTATAAATAAATTATTAATCTTGGTTAATTAATATTAATTAATTAATTCTAAATTATTTTAATTAATTAACTGTTAAATCATTTATTAATTAACCTTTAAAGATAAATTAATTAACCTTTAATTATTAATTAATTAACCTTTAACCATTAAATAATCAGCCTTTAATTATCCTCAAATTAATTATCTTAATTAATTAACCACAATAATTAATTATCCTTTAATTAATTTTAATTAATTAATTACATTAATTAATTACTTCTCAATTAATTATCATTCCTTAATCACCTTCATTAATTAATTAATCATCCTTTAAATTGTTAATTTAACAAAGATAAACCATTTATTTTTCTTAATCACCATAATTTTCATAAATCAAGATCTTAATTTATTTAAGATAAACCCTTTCTTTATTTAATTACTTAATTATATTATTTAAATCTCGTTTGAAAATACTCAAGAATATAATTAGATAATTAACTTATTATTTTATAAAATCAAAACAAATTAAATTTAAAAAATTTTTGACTTTACAATTTATATTGAAAACTTGTTCATTTACATAAAGCTTCAAAAACTTTGTTAACTATATCGCTTTCCTTTTTCATTGTTTTAAAGGCTTGTTAACAATTTTCTTTGGAACTTGGTTTAACGAATTTTGCTTTACACTTGCATTTGCTTTTTAAAGATGAACAAAAATTACTTTATAAGTTTAAAAACCTGTTGTATTTAAAACCTAAAACCTGTTTTATTTTTAAAATTTAAAACCTGGTACAAAGTCCAATTTTTATAAAGCCTATTGTTTATCAAAACAAACCCGAGCCAAAGCAACAAACCCCGAACCAAATTCAAAAATACACGAGACCCACTTCGAGTCATCTTTCTTCTTCCTCGATCTCAACAAACCAGACACGATGATACCTCGTGCATATGTACACGAGCTCTGATCGACTTCGATTGTCATCGCAACCATCTACCCATCACCGATGATTCATTCAACTTGCCTGAACACCCAGAACCCATGAGATCATCGTATTTCAAAATTGGGCATGTCAGTATCCAACTGGAACAAAACCAGTCACCCTAAAATGCCTCGCCTCGATCATCTCGACCATCTGATGCCGCGTCACCATGATTACAGCCTCGTCTCGACCTCCAGCCTCTATCCCCCTACATCGGTCCACCCTGATCCATCCACAGCGATGTACAAACTCGATAATTATCACTAACCAAACCGTGCTTTTAAAACCTAAATCGTCACCAATCGACCGCCACGGTAACCTACAATTGCTTCAATTATTTTTCCTATGATCCACAGACCCCCAGCCTCCTTCACCATCAACTTCTATATTTAATTCGTCGTGGGTCGACGAGAATCAAAGGAAAAAATATTTCAGTTCATCACGCAATTACCTATTATATACGAATCTAAAAATCTAAAATTTATATTAAAATTCATGATTTAAGGAGGCGAACATGATTATGTATCAAAACTCATATGTAAATCAACTAAATTTTTAACAAAATTTCAATTCTACTGTATTTTTAAGATTTTCCCGTAAACCATTTTCTTTCAATACTTAAATATATTTTTAGAATAGGGATCTTGTCAATCTTAACTTGTTTCATTTAAACATCGGAGTTTATAGATGATCAGAGGGTGAGTTCTTTTGAATTTTTTTTCAAATAGTTTTGAAATCTGTAGTGCTTAAAAAAACAGAGACAATGTCTGTTCTTAGACATGCTCAGCTATATCCACACACACAGATATATATATATATATATATATATTAATTCGCATGCAACAAATTTTTCAATGACAAATCAATCTCCAGATTCACAAGCAACAACAGATAAAAAGAAAGATTTAGTTTAGGGGTTTGCTCACCAAGTGTGTAAAAGCAGAGAGGAATTTGAGCCTGGAAAAGATTTTCAAAATCTAGAAATAGATCTTTGTTCTGATCTATTAAGTTGTTTTGCACTTATTTTGATTTTGATCTTTAAATATTTTTCTAGATGACCAACTACCAGACTTTGATTTTGCTTTGCTTCCAGGTTGGTTTTGGTTTAAGTTGAATTTTATTTTTGCATTTGAAACTCGAAATGATCTTGCTCCAAGATTTTAATTCTCTGGCTTTGATTTGAGACTGTTATGATTTTACTTTGAATTGTTTCAGGTTTTGGTTTAATTTCTTTCCCAGGTTTGAAATCTTTAATTTTTCTTTGTTTCAGGTTTTGATCTGAGTTGAATCAGTTGTTTGCTTTATAAATTTTTTTGAATTGCTTGATCCTTGTCTTGTTTCAGGTTTTTATTTTTTGAAGAGTTTGTTTTCAGGTTTGAAATCTGAGAAAATATGCAGTGTTTCTCTAATTCCTTTTTGTATATATTAAATTTCAAGAGAAAATCTTGTTTTTGCCACTTGTTATCTAAATTAATATTTGTTAATATGTCATCCCCATTCTCACTAATATCATTTGAGATAAAATTTATGTTTATATCCCTCTTTTAAATAGTTTTACAAATTTTGTTTTAAACCCTCTTGTTGTTATATTTACAAATTTGTACTTTTGTATATATAAGAATCATGTTTTATGTTTTCAAATTTATACTAATTTTAAATGTTATGTACTTATAAATTTATATATATACATAAATGCAAACCATTTTATAATTTTAAAATATCCTATATACACAAATTACGCTTTTCTCATGCTTAACTTATTAATTTCAAAAGAGAAATATATATATTTATATTAATTAAAGAAATTTATTTGAAATAAATTTATACATTAATAAGTAATCATAGATATCTTATACATATATTCTGTTCTTCAAAATATAAAATCTTTAAATCCAATTAACTTTATAAAATACTTATCTTGAATTTCAACCCACAATTCTATTTTACAATTTATTTATCCCCAAATTTTCAAGTTAATTCTCAATTTATTCAAAAATTAATCCAAAAACCAAATCAATTACTAAATTAATTTAGCTTAAAATCCAGGAATGTTACAGATTCCCCCTTAAGAAAATTTCATCCTCGAAATTTGCTAGACAATGAGACAACAAAGAATAGATAAGGATTGTTTTTCCAGATCAAACTAAATATCTATTCTGCATTTGGCTTACCAAATCCTTACTAAATCAGAATATTATCAATAGATATGAGAACAAAGCTATTCAATACTTCATAAGATAATTGGGTCAGTTGATCTACGAAATATGTAGGAGCACTGGTTAGTTCGAAGAGTAACTAACCATTCGTAGAACATATCTGGACCCCAAAGGATAGACAATCAGATACTCAATTCAGGTTCGAATATCCTAAAGTTTACACCAGCTTGTCCCTCTTCGGACTTTGATTCTCACAAGAAATCACAACAAAATTCTCAAACCTTGGTTTTGAACAAAATAGTTTTATCGATACAAATTAATCTATCTTCATATTTTATTAACCAATTTATTTCAAATAGAATTTTAAATTCATTAAAGTTTGAAACGAAAAACTGATAGAAATTTGATGAAGAGAATATGAGATAGAAACTTATCTATACGGTACGCAGGCTCACCATCACACCAAAGCTTCTTCCTTGAGCTGCCACGAAGCCATCAAAGAATTGATATCGGATGATGATTAAAGGAGATTAGTAGAGAAAAGATTGTTCCTCGTCGTTGCAGGTATTGACCATTTGTAGAGGTACTTCTCTGTCCCCTACCTCGTCCTCTTCTTGCACTCATACTCACAATCTGTGGATAGTAAGAGAATTTACTGAGGCATATAGACGAATATCTTAGGGATACTCATTCTAGGGTATTTGTAACCCTATCTCTAATGAGCTACCTAATGCGTTATACTCCTAAGCTAAAGTTCAACTCTCAGCTCCGATACCATATGTCACGACCCAAATTTCAGCGTTGGAAAATCGACGCCCGTACTACACTTGTACTCGAATGCCGTAGATTCAACCTTTGAAATCCGACTCGTGCTGGAGCTTATAACACATTAAGTACAACAACACAACAGAAGAAAAATATAATATCATTGATATACAACAGCTGATACAATAATGATACAATCGAATATCAAATATTATCAGAGATACAAGATACAATGGAAAGAATATAACTCCAAAAGATAATATCTTCAAAAGTTCTCAAGATAGATACTCAAACTAACTGCAACACCACAGCCAAAGCTCTCAAGCTATAAGCTCGAACCACCATTAATGCTAAACTTGTAGCAAATTCGATCCCGAAAATCCAAAGACTCCAACGATTTCCAAAAGCTACCAAACCAAAGGCTGATGGCTATCAAATTTACATCTACTATCTGATTATCTGAAAATCTAACTCTAGACTGTTCATGTGGAAAATTGTAGGCAACCAGTTTTTAGATAGGGAAATAAACTCCAGGTCAGTCATGAGACTGGTATGAGCAAACAGAAACAGTTTATCTTTATCAAAAACAAAACAAAAGATTTTAAAAGAAATCCACAATGCTTTTTGGAAAATGAAACTACCATAAGGCCACCCACCGCACACACAATGCAAACGTAGAATTGGAGGAGATTTCTTCTTATGATAGTCAAACATGCTTGATACGTAAAATCCTTTTGATATTATTATTAGTGCATAGTGCAGAAAACCTTTTGAAAGTATAATATTAATCTTAGCCAGCATACGACCATTATTGTATGTCTACTATAGCTACCATGTTCAATAGCAGGTTACCGCCACATTCCATGGCAGGTTATACAACAAAAACAGTACAGGGCTCATATTGTTTTGTTTGGATTTCCAACAATGGTCAGGCAAAGGAACTTCCCACACCGAATGGAATGCCTCTGGAGGGACGTCCCCGAGAACCTAACCGGATCTCTGCCAAAACAAGGCCGGGTTACCTCTGTAACTAGGTAACTTCTGACACGAGTATGCCACCTCCCGGTCGTTACCAACCTTTATCCGTGGCGCCTATCAACCAACAACCACAAAGCAATAAGTTTGCAGCAGCCACAAAGTTAATATCTGGGCTTCATACAATGATCCACTTATAATCCAGAAGGAAATGGACATACCCTCAGGGGGCGCTACCCCCAAATAAACTTGTTGCAACGATTTATGTTTCGATCATTATCGGGTTGTGAGGTTCGACGAAGTCTCGTCCACAAAGGTACGCTTTTCATAAAGCCATGCTTCGACCAACAGATGATCAGCAACACTTTATATGCCACATTACCAAATTGGGAGTGTATCACTAGTAATCATCAACTACATAACCTCCGAGCTTGTACATCTCAAAGAAGGGTGTTAAGCTAAGAGACTAAATTCTCCGCCATCAAACAGAAATGTACTTGACAGAAACCAGCTTTACATCTCAAAGTGCAATGATAGAAACACATCCATACAAGTCTGTTACGGGCTTGAACAGAATCGAAGGCACTTTCAAAGAAGCCCTTGCAATCCAAATAATCCCTAATCACGTCCGGACTTCCCATCACAATGGGTGATCAAATCTCTATACCAGGGACCAATCGGTGCAGAGACATTCGACGGGTTATCTTTTTGCTTTCGAAAATATCTGATCTTCACCACTGGTCTTCAAATGTTATCCATAACTTTGTATCATTATTCGGAATGGGTTATATGACACAAAGGTCCTCTCCCGGCTAAACCGAATAATGAGCGCAATATTTAAAAATACATATGGATATTGGGATCTCATTTAAGTCAACTTAAAGCCCAAAACTTTTCTTTCAATGGTTTAAACAAATTACCATTTCCAAATCTTTAGACAAAAAGATTCACTTCACAAAGTTCACCAATCTTTCACAAAGATTCATTTATAGCCCTTCAAAAAAATTCCATTTCAATCCCAAATCTTTTATACAAAAGATACCTTTTAAGATCCTTTCCAATTTCAGAACAAAGTTCAACAATCTCCTCAAAGATTCAATTATAGCTTTCAAAACAATTCACAATTCAAATCTTTTCTACAAAAGATATACCTTTAAGATCCTCTTATTTTGGAAAACAAAGTTTACTATTCTTTCACCAAAATTCATTTATAGCTTTCAAAACAATTTTCATTTCAAACTTGAAGTCGTTTCAACACAAATTGGAAATGCTTTCTTTATATGAAAGATATTATTATTTGAAAACAAATACTTTTCATTTTGGAAGAATCCGATTACATTTGCACAAGTTAAAGCCTTTCAAGTATAAAACTTGGGTTAAATTCAAATTTCCAAAAGAATATTTTAAAATGGTTTAAAACCCATATAAACACATTTATAACATGTATAACCTTTTTAAACCATAATTTTAAAACATAGAATTCAATTTCAAATCTTGAATTCAAATTCAAATCAAATCATTTAAATTTCAAAACTTTATCAAGTTATTCAAAAATGACTTTTATCTTTAAAACTCCTTTTCAAAAGCTTTTCATATTTAACCCAATTCCATTTCCAAAACCATTTGGATTCAAAATTTGACTTTACAACCATTTCATTAAATTCAAATATCCGTGACTTAACCAATTTCCTCGTGCAATCCATGTTTGTGTGAATATGGTGTATTCCAGGGGTTTTACACAATAATGCAACATCATCGATCATCACATCACAGATTCAAGCACATCAACATCCGTACGCAGTATAATCTTATATCGCTTATCTTCATTCACAGGTAAATAATGTAAATTTATCATAGATAATAAATTACATTCATCACAGATCATACCAAAACAATTCATAGCACAAAGCATAACATATCAATGATATCAAACAATTCAACATTCAATAGAATCCAAACATCCGTATGTAAGATTAATTTGAATCAGATTAATCACCAATCCTGGTTAATTACATAAATAAATTACAAAATTTGATTAATTACCCTTTAAACATTTATTAATTAATAAATAATTAACCCTTAATCATTAAATAATTAACCTTTAATTATTTAATTATCCTTTTAATCTTAATTAAATTAATTAATTAACCCTTAATTGATAAATCATCCTTTAATCACTTTCATAAATTAATTAACCTTTAATTAATTAATCATCCTTTAATCACTTTCATTAATCATTAATCATCTTCAAATTAATTACCTAAATTAATTAATCACATAATTAATTATTCTTTAATTACTTAATTAATCAAACTTAAATATCATAAATTAATCAGCCTAACATTAACAAATTAACCTCAAATCATATTAATTAATTAATCACATTAATTAATTATCCTTAAAAGTAATTACACAAAGTATTAACTTTACTTTAATTACACAAAGTAACTATTCTAACTTAATCACTTAATTACATCCTTTAAACCTTATTAAATAAAGAAAATCATCATTAACAATTAGCTAAATTTTAAAAATCTTTAATTGAATAAATAATCAAAACATTTACTTAAGATAACCATTTATCTTCAAAAAAATCTCATTAACCACTTAATTCTATCACTAGGTTTCATTTTTAAAATAAATCTTATATGTATCTTAAACATTCTTAAACTTGGTTAAATAAAAATTATTTTATTAAAAAAACCACCCAGGCATGAATGCATACGTGTGCACATGCACCGTTATTCTAATCATCTTTGATTGTCGCCGAGGCCACCCATATATCACCGTTGACCTCCTCTACCAATCCCGACCACCCATCTCTGGTGATCACATCAGAAATAAGATTAGGCAACTCGACCACTTCCTGGACTTAAACCATTGTCAAAAAAATCGCTTCGCCCTACCACGTCGAGCCACCGGCGTCCCTGAATCACCGACCACAGCTTTATCACATCACCATGCCACCATCCCCCGGTGCGATTGGCCCAAATTCCTTGACGATGTCGCGGTGACCACATACACTCAATCGACAAAAACGGCTCGTCGAACCCTAGTTCGACGTCATGAGGATGCCACGGCGATGTTAAAATTCCATCACCATTTTTCCATTGATTCCCATTATTCACCTACCTCCCGGCCCAAGCTCGATGATCAACTCCTCGTCGATCACCGTAAATCGACATTTTAAGCCATTTTGATTAACTTGAATTTTCTCATTAAATACAAACTTAAAAATAGTGATTTAAATGTTAAAATTCATCATTTGCAAGTTTAAATCTCGTTATAGATTTAAATCAATAATATCAAATAATTGATTTTGAACTTATATTTAATCGTACTTGTAACTTTCTATTTTTGAAATAACCGTTTAACTTGATCACTTAGAATTGTTTTTGAAACTTAAAGCTTGATTATCTCATCATATTTCATTCAAAGATATTCACTAAAATCCTTTTGTATTTTGAAATATAAATTTTGGTAAGAAAATCTGGTGTTTGAGGAACAACAGAGAGATGTACACAGACATATATCCAACTATATGTGTGTGTGTGTATATATATATGCACAAACAATGCAAGCATATTTCAGCAACTAAACAAACATTTTTAAATGTAAATCCAAACATTAAACCATAAAAGCAAATTCGAGTGGGGTTCGCTCACTTGGAAGAACAGAGGACAAAGAGGAACCTTTTCTTTGAGTTGCTCAGGTTTAATATTTTGGAATAGAGAATCGAAAACTTTAACGATGACCGAGACTTTGTTTAAATCTTGATCTGGACTTAATCAAGTTGAGTTGTTGGCTTTTTGTTTAAATTAAGTTGAATTGCATGATTGATATGGAAGTTGTATTTGACCTGAAGCCTTATCTTGTTTTGATTACTGATTTGATTCCAGGCTTTATCAGGTTTGAAATGCTTGAAAAAGATTTGGTTTTGATCTTTGCTTTATCTTTGATTTGAAATTTTGTTTCAGGTTGTAACCTTTGTTTTTGGTCTGGTTGAAATTGAACACTTGAAGTTGTTTGATTTTGAACTGCCTTATTTTGATTTTCTAGTTTTGTGCATATTTTCTTTGATTATCTTTTAACTGGTTTTGCATTATACTGATTTCCAGGCTTTAAATTTTGAAGAGGAGAAAAGGTTAAATTTTGAGCTGAAAATCAATAGCCAAACTTCTCTAATTCTTACTCACATAAAATTTAAATTAAAAACACTTTGAAACTTGTTAACTTATATTTATCTCAAGCTTACACTTGTTAATACAAAGTATATCTAAGCAACACATGTTAATGCATGTAATCTCCACCTTACATTTGTTAAAATAATTAATTTTATGTTAAATTCCTTGCTTAATTTAATTTATAAATTTTATTTCAAACCCTTATGTTAATAAATTTGCACTTTTGTATTTATATTAACTCATTTTCCTGTTATTTATACTTATATCAATTTTAAAGAAAAATGGTTTTTAAAACTATCTATATTTTAATAAATAAACAAACATGCTATAAAATATAGAATGTAACTTAATTAGCTTTTGAAAATTATTTATAAAATTAAAAATAAAAAATTTCAAAATATATACACACATATGTATATAATAATTCCAAGATAACTTTTATTAGTTTTAAAACTTAGAGTATTCAAATTCAAATTATTTATTTTAGAATCTCAATTTTTTTAACATCCAATTTATTTATAAAAATTTACATTTTGAATTTTCCAAAATCAAAATTTTATTTACAATTTAATTTTTAATCTATATGTATTCATAAATATATTTATTCAAAATTTTCAAATTAATCCACACTCAAATTTATAATTAATATATTATTCAAAATATTTATTTTTGAATTTCCAATTAGAAATTCTATTTAAAATCATATTTACATTTATATTTATATTAATAAACATATAAATACCTTATTTACTTTGGAAAATACCAAATTAATTTGTTTGATTTGATGATTTAAAATTTCAACTTGGCCACAAGTTTGAGGATGATATAGAGAGGATAACTTGTAGGTTATTAAGTATTTCTTTTTTAGAGAT
Organism: Allium cepa; assembly: GCA_030765085.1. Classification (NCBI taxonomy): domain Eukaryota; kingdom Viridiplantae; phylum Streptophyta; class Magnoliopsida; order Asparagales; family Amaryllidaceae; genus Allium; species Allium cepa. The sequence continues at coordinate 151,454,517 of CM060932.1, read as the reverse complement.
TCAAATGAACGATTACATAAATGGGTTCCATTGTTGCTTATTATTGTGCGTGGTGTACCGAACCTCGAAAAGATGTTTTCTTTAAGGAATGCACAACAATTCTATGGTCGTTGGTTTTACATAGAACGATTTCGACCCATTTAGAGACGTAATCAATGGCAAGAAGAATGTACAAATTTCCTAAAGAATTGGAAATGGTCCCATAAATTCAATACCTCAACATCAAAGATTTCGATCGTAAGAATGAGAGTTCAAAGGCATCATATTTTGTTGAGAGATTCTTCCTGACATTTGGCAGTGATCGCAAGTTTTACAAAACTCGAATGCATCTTTAAAAACCATAGGCTAATAAAAATCACATTAAAGCACCATTTTTGCAGTATTCTTTAGACCGAAGTGACCACCACAAGCTTGGTTGTGACAAAACGAAAGAACACTTTTGACTTCACAGCCCAGAATGCAACGTCGAATGATGTGGTTGGAACGGTATTTAAACAAGTGTGGATCATCCTAAGAGAAGTATTTGACATGGGAAAGAAATTTATATTTATGTTGTTTCAACCAAATGAAGAGTTTCCCTTAGTGATTAGATAGTTCACTATGTTGGCATTCCATGGATCGATAAAAACAGAAAGGAGTTGTTCATCAGGAAAGTTCTCGTTGATCGGTAAAGAAAATGGTGCGTTTGGAAGATGCGACATATGATCGGTGACGACACTGTCAAATCCTTTTTTATCTTTGATCATAAAGTCAAATTCTTGAAGTAAAAGAACCAATGGATCACACGAGACTTAGCATCTTTTTTAGCGGATAGGTACCTAAGAGCGGAATGGTCATTGTAAGGAGTAACATGTGAGCCAATCAAATAAGGTCGGAATTTTTCAAGCGCAAGGACTACCGCTAAAAGCTCTTTTTCAGTGGTTGTGTAATTGAGTTGAGCATCGTTTAAAGTCATACTCACATTAGATGACATGAAAAATTTTGTCGATGCGTTGTCCTAAGGCAACACCAACTACAAAGTTAGAAGCACCGCATATTATTTCAAAAGGAAGATCCCAATTGGGTGAGAAAATAATGGGAGTGGAAATGAGTTAATTTTTGAGATGTTCGAAAGCAAAAACACGGTCAGAATAAAGTCGAGTGAAACGTCTTTTAGAAGAAGAGTCCTAAGAGGTCGAGAAATTTTACTAAAGTCTTTCACAAAGTGTCGACAGAAACCAGAGTGTCCACGAAATGAACGAATGTCCTTAATAGATTTAGGAATGGGTAGATTCGTAATTACATCAACTTTCACTCTATCTACCTCAATTCCTTTGTTTAAAATGACATGCCCAAGGACAATTCCATGTTCGACCATAAAGTGACATTTTTTCCCAATTTAACGTTAAGTGTTTGTCCTTGCATCATTTAAGAACCAACTCAAGATGGTGTAAGCATTCAGAACAAGAGTTTCCAAAGATGGAAAAATAGTCCATAAACACTTCAAGAAAGCATTCGATCATATTAGAAAAGATGTTGATCATGCATCTTTAAAAAGTAGCAGGAGCGTTGCAAATACCAAACGGCATACGTCGATACGCAAAGGAGCCAAAGGGACACGTGAAAGTTGTTTTCTCTTGATCTTCAAGAGCGATTGGAATTTTCTTATAGTCGGAATAACCATCAAGAAAGCAATAGAATCCATGGCCAGCTAAAAATTCAAGCGTTTGGTCGGCGAAAGGAAGAGGGAAATGATCCTTACGTGTTATAGCATTTAGTTTTCGATAATTGATTCAAACACGCTAACCCATTTGAGTACGAGTTGGAATGAGTTCGTTAGAGTCGTCCTTGATAATAGCAAGTCCAGTCTTTTAAGGCACGACATGAATTGGGCTAACCCTTGAACTATTAGAGATTGGGTATATGATAAATCGAGAAGTTTAAGAATTTCATCACGAACCGCATCCCTTATTTTCGGGTTCAGCCTTCATTGCACATCACCAACTAGCTTGGCATAATTAATGGATATGATGTAGAACAAGGGCAGTATTAATTCCCTTTATATCGTTGACTGACAATCCAATTGCTTCTTTGTTTTTCGATAGAATTGAAAGTAAGCAAGTATCTGGATCGAGAGAGGGAGAGTTGAAGCGATTATGACGTGAAACATTTCGTTGTCACTTAAGTATTCGTACTTAAGGTGATCAGGAAGGGGTTTGAGGTCCAACCATAGGGATTGCTTAGTTATGGAGTTCGATTGAAGTTCTGATTCAATGGTAAACGGTTCAAATGGAAGAGTATTTTCAATTTTCTTAGACTTGTCTTGAAATAGTTGTTCATATTCGATCTCGCGTTCGTGGTTTAGGTCAACTGTTTTGTTATCAAAATTTTATTAAATAGAGCTAACTTCCAACGTTTGTGTAACAGCTTGCAAATCCGTATCCCTTTGAGCCGACAATATTCTCCAACGGTTCAACTCAAAGTGTACAAAAGTACGAACTATTAGGATTAAAGAAGAACGAGGTAGAAGAAGAAATAGAAAACAAAATCAGAATCTCAAAAACATAGTGGAATAATATATAATAGATAAATGACTAATATTTATACAGAAAGAACTATATCTGTTTTATACATTACATCATCAGAGTACAACACAATCAATAGCAAAATACTAGACAATTATAATAACTTACCCCCACAAAAGCTGACTATACATCTACCATACACAATGGAAATAAGTCAGATACGTGTGATACGTATCACCATCCAGCGCATCCCCTGTGCTCCATAGCAGTCCATCCAGAATCTGTATTCTATAATACTCGGTCTGACCCAAGCATTGTAGTAAACTAACACCCGAGTCGGTCTAGAAAACCAACGTGAGAAAACACATTCAATTGGATTATTAAAGTTTCGAAAATCATTTGAAATAAAAGGTATCTCGTAAGACCACGCCACAAATAAACATATTTGATTTTTACCTTACGATAACCAAAATATTTTTATCAAATCCGTCTGAAATTATAACAGTGTCTATAGAAAGTAAAATAGAATCTAGCTGAAATGCTTGCATCTCACATTCCAGCAATAGTTGGGCACAATCAAAATGTACAGACGCTTATTGGAGATTGGATTCCATGCAATGGTAGGGCTACTGGGGTACCGCCCGACGCAATACCTGGTCTAGATCAGCGTACCCAAGATACCCCCCTGATCCCCTGCAACACAAGACTGGAGCTACCCCTTACTGGATAGTCCGAATAAGATCATTCCGCGGTTGGGATCAGCAACCGCCTACATAGTCGAATAAAAGGGACATCTAGGCAGGGATGACCTTACCCTAATTGGTTCCTAGCCACTTAGCCTTGCTACACCTCCCCTGTTTTAGCCATTCCCAGTTGATGAGGCCGAGGCTATGCATTACCTTTTTAGAACACATCTCACTTAGAATGCTCATCGTCCTCCTGATGATGTTTTGATAGCATTCATCCATACAAGTCCGTTCCCGATCCGAATGGAATCGAAGGCACTACTCCTACTACATCCATTTTGGAATCACCCTCAAGATTAGTAGCGATTAGCCCTTGCACTTCACTGCTCCATCTTCGACCCCAAGCTCTTGTCTTGCTCACGAAAACGTTCAAACCGGATCGAAGTGATTTTTGAGAAATTAATCTCGATCCCAGTCTCTTCGAAACGATCAGCGGATTGGCCAATATTGATAGTCGGTTATTTAACAATCATATAACATCCACAAACAACCATCAGGCCTTAATAATTTTCCAAATTATTTATTTATTTCAAAGTATCTTCGCAAGATATTATTCAACATTTCAACCCTTTGAAAATAGTTTTCAAATCACCTTTTCTCTCGTGGAATAAATTTCCACCCAATTGTTTTATTTCCACTGAAAATCACCAAGTCTTAATACTTTAGGTTTTTAAATAATTTAAATCACTTTATCCAATAATATATATTTTAAAACGCTTAAAATAAAAACTACTTAAAACACTTTATTTAAAATACTAGATATGAAATTTTATATTAATTTCTCATGTAAAACTTAAGCCAAAACTAGTTTTAAAAGAAAAGTTATTCTATAAGGTATAAATATTAAATAATTATCTTTAAAACATAATACTAGTTAAACCTTTAAAATAATTTACTTATATAATTAACTTAATAAATATTTACTTTTAAAAAATTTAAAACCACTAAATAATAATTTCTTTCTAAAACATTCTTTTAAAACCACTTTAAAACCTCTAACTTATACTTGGAAATCTTTCTTTGAAAATATACTTAACCTTTCAGGGAAATACACTTTCCATTCCAATACAATCGTCTAATCATTTATAAATCCTTCTCGATTTATGTCCAGTTTAATTTACGTCCAAAACCCATAAATTTTCCTTTCCACGCCTTTAAAAATAAACCACTATTTATTTTTAAACAAATCACCCTTTCCTTATAAATTCCCATCTTGAATTATACTTCCAAATTATCCTCTGATAAATATTTCACTTTATTTATAAACCCTGTTTTTAAATTTCACAAACCCATTCTCCTTTAATCACAGTTTCAACACTTAGTCAGTTTTCAAATCGATTTCCAAAACCAACTCCATTTTAAAATAAATTCCTTTACTTTTCCAAATTTATTTCAAACCCATTAATTCCATATTCACTCCTTGTTAAGATTTAAGATCTTATTTAAATATTAAATATTAGTTTCACACTTTATTTCAAAATTCTCTCTTTATTTCTCCCAAATCATTTTAAATCCTGAATTTAAAATAAATTCTTCAATTTTTAAACAATATAACTTAATTTCTCAAAATTCATTTATCACCATTTATTCAAAAATATTTTTCCCATACTTGGAATTTATTCGATAGGATTTTAAAAAATCAACTTCTTATTCTTTTCCAAATTCATTCTTTTAATTTATCCAAATTCACTATATTTATTTTACTTAGAATTCACTCTTTTATATTCGTTTAAAAATGCAATCTTATATTATTGATATCTCAATATACCTAAAATATATTCAGTCAAACCATACCATTCAATATTTTCAATTCCCAATATAATCAATATAATCTATCACAGATTATCAAATAAAACATATCACCGAATATGAAAATAAATTCCAACATTTAGAGGAATCCAATTGGATCCCTCCAACCTGTTTCCTTGCATCTACAGATGTTTGTCAACAATTAAAATACGAATCCCACTTCAAGGCAGGATATCGCGGTATAAAAGGTTATCCTCTGTTATGCGGGGCGCATAGGGTCTCATCCGTGATATAATGCGGGAAATCAATCGCTCCAATATATATACACACTAATATATATAACACCACACCCAAATTGATAATAAATTATCAATGCAAACAATCAATCAATAATTTAAATTTTCAACTATTTAAATTAATAGGTAATCCAGATGTGAGTGAGATTAACTCACCTTTTATTTCGTTGTTTGCAATCCATTCCAAACCGGCTTGTTTCTCCATGATTTTAGACCTTGCATAACATTATAAGGTTTATTAACACTTTGAACTAATCGAACAATTAATTTCAATTTAATAGATTAAATTAATTAATTAATTAATTTAAAATAATTTTATTTTAAATAATCTCTTAGTAACTAAGATAATTTAGATAAGTTAATTGAACAATTTAATCTCCATAATACGTTATTTTAAAAATAAACTAGTAAATGAAAAATAGGCATGTGTATATTTATTCTGTTTTGAAACTACATGTATAACCTATATACATTTAAAAATCTAATCTTTATACATTCTATAACATTTTAGAAATTCCTATATTTTCCAAAAAATCTTATACATGTATATATTTTCTTGTTTCCTATATACATACATACATACATACATACATACATATATATAATAAAGCTTGACCTTACTGTACAATTTCCTTCCTAGTATATATGTGATTCAATAAAATAAAATAAAATACCTTACTGTAATAAAAATTTCTTTTCTGATTTTCTGTATTATGTATATATTTTACTGACTAAAGAAAAAGAGAGTTTTCTGTTTTACTTTACATATTATTTCCTCAATCTGTAAGTATATGCTTATACTAAATCAAATTAAATTAACAAAAACGAATACCTCAGAGGCAAAATCCATCTCTAGCAACTTCTAACTTCGCGACACCCTACTCCTCCCACGCGCACGCACACCACGCGCCATCATGACCTCAAGAACGTGAATGCCTCGCCCATTAACATCGCTGGCGCCTCCACGATTGCGAGAGGACGGCACGGACGCTCCTATCCACGAATGCGACCTTGTTACCGACCTTCCAAATCGCCGATGCAGTCGACCCACCCTTCAAATTCGAGAAGTCCTTCGCGATTCGAATAGCCGATGAACGAGGGTTTGAACATATGCTAGGAACTGAGGGTGAACAATTCAAATTCGATATAGATTTGAAATTTTCTGCTATAAGGTTCGGCCATTAATTCTTTCTTCTGCCCTTCGATTTTTTACTGAATAAAAGAGGGGAAGTTTGCATGATAAAAAAGGAAGAGGAGAGGGGACAAGACATGACGTTGAAGAGAATATGGTGCGTTGGTAAGTTAGTCTATAGTGGTTAGAAAAAAACCGATGGGAAAAGAAACGACTAATGGTGACCAGAGTATAAAATATATATTTTAAAATTAAATTCAAATTGTCTGAAAAACGAACCCTAAAATCTCATCCTCCTATCGAGGCATGCCGCTACGCATTTATAATGTTATACCCCTATTCCGAACGCAATGGGAAAGTACTCGAGTCCTAATTCGATCGTATGGAGAAGATAGCTTTTTGGACCTAGTTACTGCATTTAATTTCCGGTATAGATTTCAACGCGTTTATCTACCATACGATCACAGTACAACTCCAAATGCTACGAAAATTGAAATCTGATAATAATAATACACTATTATGGATCCAATGGAACTGGTTTCGTCGAAATCCGAGAATGTGCCTCGGAAGGCTATTTTATATATCGATTTAAATGATATATTTTTAAAACTAAAAAAAAACACTTTCAAACTCAAATTTAAAACTTCTATTATCGTCAGTATTATCAATATAACTTTTATAAGCCTTTAAAATATTTTTAACAAGCTTGAAACTCTAGATTCCCTATTTTACCCAATTTCCAATTATTATATTAAATATTTAAATTATCGAAAAAAACCATGATATTTGAAATTCAAGTTAGAATTTAACTTTTAAATATTAAAAATTAATTAAATATTCCAATTTCAAATATCCGAAAATCCTGGATTGTCACATTCCTCCCCCTTAAAAGAATTTCGTCCTCGAAATTACTAGTTAAGATGAATGATCCATAACCTGTTAACTATCTTCCCAATCCAAATAGTTTTTAACAACTTCCCAAAACCAAACAGTTTTAACAACACCCAAACAATCTTTTTATCAAAGAAACTGTCACTCTTACTAACTTCCTAAATTCATCCATAGGTTCCAAACAATAACACTTACTCAACCATTTCAAATTTTAATTTAAAACCAAATTTTAAATTATCAAAATTTATCTAGATCCCAAAAATTTTGAAAAATTTCGCCAGCGTCTCCTTTGCGGGCTAGATCGGTACGACTACAAAATGCCTCCACGGGCCCCCAAATTTCAAAAGAAAACAAAACGGCAAGTGGCTAGATCAGAAAATCATCAAATTTCATATGATACTTTAAATACATACCTCTTTTTTGGGCCATACCATTTTATCTTCTGAAATCAAAATTTCCAATTTCCTTTTGCTTTTAAAACACCCGTATCCTATTGCGAAATAATATCCAATACAGTCTCCAAAATCATTTTATTTAATCCCTTTTCAAAATTTTCAATATTTGCTTTACTTAAGCCCGTACGATGCACATATATCATCCATACGCAATACCAAATCCCATCACTTACTAGATCACACAATTTCACTTCCGAACTAGTATCGTCCACCTGACTTCTTAGTGCGGACTCAGATCTGGTTTCTTGATCAGAAACTGCCATTCTCCTTGCATAGCCACAAATTATAATAAAGAATTTTCATAATCAATCAAAAATCCATATCCAAGGTACGCCGTCGAAAATCGATTGAAAAAATCCCAACTCGGATTGGTATAACTACCTCGAAATTCATTGCTCGAATCTGGATCAAATTGCTATGCGAATAAAATAATATACGTACATCCAACGTATTTATCCCAATTGGTTATTAGTTATATCAACTCTCTTTTTTATTCACATTTATTTTGATTTCTATCCACTTATCCACACTTATCATTTCACATACCTTTATTAAACCTTCATTCAAATATAACTTAGAATATTTTTCCCAAAACCAAATTTACTTAAGAATTTCACCATCCCTTCTTAAGTTCAATATGAATAGTTTATATACTTCTTGTACTTATTTTCACTTCACTACTTAAGCTTTCACATCTATTAACATTTACTTAAATTTTCAATTTCATTCTGAATTCATTTTATCTTTCTTTTTTTATATTCAATTCATCTCATCTCAAACCATACTTAATTAACCATTACTTTAATTAGTTCCACTTACTAATTTATTTTAAATCTCAATAGACTTTATTTCCAAACTCTTATTATTTTTATTCCACTTCGAACTAATTCTTCAACTTCACTTTACTTAACACAATTTAAATTAGTTACCACGCTAATATTCATTTTCTTACAAATTTAAATTAATTAGTTTACTTACTAATTTTATTTTCAATCCATTCTTTTGTTTAGTCCAATCTTAACTAATTTTCCATTTACTTACAAATTCAAAATGAATTTCAACATTCAGTTTCAATTTCATTTACTTGCAAATGTAAATTCATTTGTTCATTCACAAATTTATTTCTTACTTAATAAATTTTTATTTTAATGGCCATTCCATTTAGTGCAGTCTACTTAGACTTTTTCCTCAAATTCACCTTTTTATTTAACTTGATTTAGTTATATTTCATTTCAATTCAAATTTTTAACTTCTATAAGCTTTCCTACTTATTTCGTTTTCACGCTTATATTAATTTAACTCTTCTTCGGGTTAAATTTTATCCCAAATTTTTTTTTCAAATTTTTATAAGTTATCAAACCCATTTATATTTCCATAAACATTTTTAAATGAACTTCCAAAGCTTAAACAATTTCTCAACATTTCAAAATCATTCTTGATTTCAATTATATATACACAATTCATTCGCGTATCTAATTATCCTTTGAATTTGAAACCAAACTCAGTTTGTTGCAACAACTCCAATTTAAAACATTTTAGTAGCGATTCCTCTCTTGGAAACTCGAAAATGAACATCGATGATGCTGCAGTCATCATCGAAATTATTTTCCAATGACCAAAGTGAGTTTAGTGCTTTTACCTCTTTAAAAACATTTCCAAATATTTCTGATTCCAAATCTCACCAGATTTCAAATCCAATTCAAAAGTATTTTCAAATAATATCACTAGTTCCTCCAGAACCTTTGAAAATCATTTTCAACTCAAAGGAAATTAAATTTTCTCAAATTTTCAAATGTCAAATCCTTTCAATCTGTATTCAAACATTACCCTGGAATTTTATTCTATTTCAATTATAAACAATATTTATAATTCATATTTACAAATTCCATTCTATCATATGGGTTAATTTCTTAACCTTTCGGTTAGAACTTCAAATTTTATTCAATTTTTCTAACAGCAATGATAATAATTTAATATTATCACTTCCTAACAACCATGCAACTATATACTTATAATAATTTACGAAAATTATTTCTTTCATATATAAAAATAATTTGGGGAAAATTATTCCATTTACCATATGATACTATGTCGAATTGTTCTATTCAAGTGTTTAGAGATCCCTATCAATAACGTTAATTAGTCGTATTGACCAGAATCCATAAACTCCTCAATAAACCAATGAACACAATATAAAACAATTTTACTGACAAATACGCGCTCATATCTATTAATACACTCAAAATCATTCTAGAGTACTATGGACTCTATTTCTAATGAGTAGTCCCCATCGGGGCCAAAGTTTTCGGTTAATCTTCAGCTCTGATACCAACTGTAAAAACCCGCAAATGCGTACCCCTTTGAGCTGGTAATATTCTCCAACAGTTCAACTCAAAGTGGGCAGAAATACTAGCCGTTAAGGTTAAAGAAGAAAGATATAGAAGAAGAAATAGGAAACAACATCAGAATCTCACAAACGTAGCAGAACAATATATAATAGATAAATGACTGATCTTTATATAGAAAGAACTATATCTATTTTATACATTACATCGCCTTAGTACAACACAATCAATAGCGAAATATTGGACAGTTATAATAAGTTGTCCTCACAAAAGCTGACTATACAGCTACCATACACAGCGGAAATAAGTTAGATACGTGTGATACGTCTCGCCATCCAGCGCAACCCCTGAGCTCCATAGCAGTCCATCCAGAATCTGTATTCTATTATACTCGGTCTGACCTAAGCATTATAGTAAAATAACACCCAAGTCAGTCCGGAAAACTAGCATGAGAAAACACACTCAATTGGATTATTGAAGTTTTCGAAAATCCTTTGAAAACAAAGGTATCACGTAAGATCACGCCACAAATATACACGTCGGGTTTTTACCTTACGATAACCAAAACATTTTTATCAAAACCGTCTGATATTATAACCGTGTCAATAGAAAGTAAAGTCGAATCTAGCTGAAATGCTTGCATCTCATGTTCCAGCAATAGTTGGGCGCAATCAAAACCGTACATGCGCTTATTGGATATTAGATTACATACAATGACATGGATACTGGGGTACTTCCCGTCATAGTACCTGGTCTAGATCAGCGTACCCAGGATCCCCCTAATCCCCTGCAACACAAGACTGGAGCTACCCCTTACTGGATAGTCTGAATAAGATCATCCTACAGTTTGGATCAGCAACTGCCTAAACAGCCGAATAAAACGAACATCTAGACAGGGATGACCTTACCCTAATTGGTTGCTAGCCACTTAGCCTTGCTGCACCTCCCCTGTTTTAGCCATTCTCGGTTGATGAGGCTCGGGGCTATGCGTTACCTTTTCTGAAAACATCTCACTTAGAATTCTCATCATCCTCCTGACGACGTTCTGATAGCATTCATCCATACAAATCCGTTCTTGGTCCGAACGGAACCAAAGGCACTACTCCTACTACATCCATTTTGGAATCACCCTTAGGATTAGTAGCGATTAGCCCTTGCATTTCACTGCTCCATCTACGACTCCAGGCTCTTGTCTTCCTCACGAAAACGTTCAAACCGGATCGAAGTGGTTTTCGAGAAATTAATCTGATCCCGGTCTCGTCGAAACGATAAGCGCATTGGCCAATATTGATAGTCAGTTATTTAACTATCTTATAACATCCATAAACAGCCATCAGGCCTTAATAATTTTTCAAATTATTTATTTATTTCAAATATCTTCGCAAGATATTTTTCTACATTTCAACTCTTTGGAAATAGTTTTCAAATCACTTTTTCTCTCGCGGAATAAATTTCCACCCAGTTGTTTTATTTCCACTGAAAATCACCAAGTCTTAATACTTTAGGGTTTTAAATAATTTAAATCACTTTATCTAAAAATATATACTTTAGAACACATAAAATAAAAACTACTTAAAACACTTTATTTAAAATATTAGTTATGAAATTTTATAAAATTTCTCATGTAAAACTTAAGCCAAAACTAATTATAAAATAAAAGTTATTCTATAAGGTATAAATATTAAATAATTATCTTTGAATCATAATACTAGTTAAATCTTTAAAATAATTTACTTATATAATTAACTTAATAAATATTTACTTTTAAAAATTTTAAAACCACTAGATAATAATTTCTTTCTAAAACATTCTTGTAAAACCACTTTAAAACCACTAACTTATACTTGGAAATTTTTCTTTAAAAATATACTTGCCCTTTCATGGAAATACACTTTCCATTCCAATACAACCGTCTATCGTTTATAAATCCTTCTTGATTTATTTCCAGTTTAATTTACGTCCAAAACCCGTAAATTTTCCTTTCTACACCTTTAAAAATAAACCACCATTTATTTTTAAACAAATCACCCTTTCCTTATAAATTCCCATCTTAAATTTATACTTCCAAATTATCCTCTGTTAAATATTTCACTTTATTTATAAACTCTATTTATAAATTTCACAATCTCATTCTCCTTTAATCACAGTTTCAACACTTAGTCGGTTTTCAAATCGATTTCCAAAACCAACTTCATTTTAAAATAAATTCCTTTACTTATCCAAATTTATTTCAAACCCATTAATTCCATATTCACTCCTTGTTAAGACTTAAGATCTTATTTAAATCTGAAATAATAATTTCATAATTTATTTCAAAATTCTCCCTTTATTTCTCCCAAACCATTTTAAATCCTGAATTTAAAATAAATTCTTCAATTTTTAAACAATATAACTTAAGTTCTAAAAATTCATTTATCACCATTTATTCAAAAATCCTATACTCAGAATTTATTCGATAGGATTTTAAAAAATTAACTTCTTATTCTTTTCCAAATTCATTCTTTTAACTTATCCAATTTCACTATATTTATTTTACTTAGAATTCCCTCTTTTATTTTCCTTTAAAAATATAATATTTATATTTTTGATATCTCAATATACCCAAAATATATTCAGTAAAACCATAGCATTCAATATTTTCAATTTCCAATATAATCAATATAATCTATCACAGATCATCAAATAAAAACAAATCACCGAATACGAAAATAAATTCCAACATTTTGAGGAATCCAGTTGGATCCCTCCAACCTGTTTCTCTACATCCATAGATGTTAGTCAAAAATTAAAATATCAGTCCCTCTTCAAGGCGGGATATCATGGTATAAAGGGTCATCCGCTATTATGCAGGGCTCATAGGGTCTCATCCGCTATATACGCGGGAAATAAATCACTCTAATATATATACTACATATATAATACCACACCCAGACTGATAATAAATTATCAACGCAAACAATCAATCAATAATTTAAATTTTCAACTATTTAAATTAACAGGTAATCTAGATGTGAGTGAGATTAACTCAACTTTGATTTTGTTGTTTGCAATCCATTCCAAACTGGCTTGTTTCTCCATGATTTTATACATTGTACAACATTATAAGGTTTATTAACATTTTGAACTAATCGAACAATTAATTTCTATTTAATAGATTTAATTAACTAATTATTTAATTTTAAACTAATTTTCTTTTAAATAATCTCTTAGTAACCAAAATAATTTAGATAAGTTAACTAAACAATTTAATCTCCATAATACGCTATTTTAGAAATAAACTAGTAAATGAAAAATAGGTATATGTATATATATTCTCTTTTGAAACTACATGTACTAAAAAATATTAACCTATATACATTTAAAAATCTAATCTTTATACATTCTACAACATTTTAGAAATTCCTATATTTTCCAAAAAAATCTTATATATGTATATATTTTCTTGTTTCCTATATATATATATATATATTTAAAATAGAGCTTGGCCTTACTGTACAACTTACTTCCTAGTATATATGTGATTTAATAAAATAAAATTAAAAAATAATACCTTACTGTAATAAAATTTTCTTTTCTGATTTTCTGTATTATTTATATATTTTACTGACTAAAGAAAAAGAGAGTTTTCTGTTTTACTTTACATATTATTTCCTCAATATGTAAGTATATGCTTATGCTAAATCAAGTTAAATTAACAAAAACGAATACCTCAGAGACAAAATCCAGCTCGGAAACTTCTAACTTCGTGACACCCTACTCATCCCATGCAAACGCACACCACGCCCCATCATGACCTCGAGAACGTGAACGCCTCGCCCATTAACATCGCTGGCACCTCCACTATCGCAAGAGGACAACACCGCCGCTCCTATCCACGAACGCGACCTCGTTACCGACCTTCCAAATCGTCGATGTAGTTGACCCACCCCTTCAAATTCAGGAAGTCCCTCACGATTCGAATAGCCGATGAACGAGGGTTTGAACATATGCTAGGAACTGAGGGTGAACGATTCGAATTCTATCTAGATTTGAAATTTTTCGTTATAAGGTTCGGCCACTAGTTCTTTCTTCAGCCCTTCGATTTTTTTTACTGAATAAAAAAGGGGAGTTTGCATGATAAAAAAGGAAGAGGAGAGGGGGCAAGACACGACGTTGAAGAGAACGTGGTGTGTTGGTAGGTTAGTCTACGGTGGTTAGAAAAAACTGATGGGAAAAGAAACGGCTGATGGTGACCAGAGTATAAAATATATATTTTAAAATTAAATTCAGATTGTCTCAAAAACGAACCCTAAAATCTCGTCCTCCTATCGAGGTGTGCTGCTATGCGTTTATAATGTTATAGCTCGGTTTCGAATGCAATGGAAAAGATTTCGAGTCCTAATTCGATAGTATAGAGAAGATAGCTTTTTGGACCCAGTTATTACGTTTAATTTTCGATATATATTTCAATGCGTTTATCTACCATACTGTAACAACCCGCATATTTTACGATTTGAATATTTAAATATTTTATCGTTAGTCAAATTTTAGTCCGAAAAGTTACTTTTGCATACGATCGAATTTGGACTCAGGACCACTTCCATTGGGTCCAAAACGCCATTTGCGATCTTTTTGAGTATAAACTTTGATATGTTTGGAGTTAGTAGAATTTTGCCACTTTTTCACTTTGGGCTTTGGGTTTGGTTTAGCCCATTAGCCTAAACTATTAACTCTAGCTCAACCTCTCTTCCCTTAATTACTTCACTTTCATTTCCTAACACTCAAGCTTCATCAAAAATGGAGAGAGGAATGGGAAATTAAAACTCCAAGCCCTAGTTCATTTGCAAATCCAACATCTAACTCCAAATCCAAAGAGAAGCCATTGATTCAAGCTTCTAGTGTTGAGATTGAAGTGTGGTTGACTCTTCCTTTGCTTTTAAGCTTCTCCTTCCTTGATTTTGTGAAAAGGTAATATTTTTATCTCACATCTTTGTCTATAACTATCTTTGATTGTTGGGTATGAATTCCTAACACTTATTCATGTGCATTTGCTTTTGGTTTGGATTGAATTGGTGAAAATCCCAATTTTTAGTGTTTTGGGATCAAACCTTTAAAAATCCTAACTTTGAAGTTTGAACACGTTTTAAGTGATGCGTCAAGGAGCCAATAGGACCAGGTAGCCGATGGGTGTAATCACCTAGCGTCTGTGCTCGATCTGTTGCAAATTGAGGGAGTTTTTGCACTTCTGTTCCTTAGGTCGTTCGGCCTGCATATGCGTCTATCGGCCTGCAGTTAGGTCGCACGAAGATAGGTCGCACCAACATAGGTCGCGCCATGCTTTAAGTCACGCCTTGCTATGTGTCGGCCTACCTTAGCTCGCAACCACTTAGGTCGCTCGGCTAGTTCACAACTCCTTAGGTCGCTCGCCTCGCTAATGACTCGGCTTGTTAAGTCGCAACCAGTTAGGTCGCTCGTTCCTTAAGTCGCTCGGCTTGCTTGCATCCCTTAGGTCGCTCGGCCTACTCTCACCCCTTAGGTCGCACCACTTAGACCGCATGCTACTCCTTAAGCCGCTTGCTCCTTAGGTCGTTTGCACCTTAGGTCGCGCCAACTCCTTAAGCCGCTTGCTCCTTAGGTCGCTAGCTCCTCAGGTCGCGCCATCTCCTTAAGCCGCTAGCTCCTCAGGTCACGCCATGTTATGCCGCATGCTATGTCGCTGATCCCTTATGTCGTATGTTGTGGAATCGCATGTGTCGAGCCACTGATTTCTTATGTCGTGTTGTGTTAAGTCGTAAGTCGTGGCTGTTAAGTCGCAAGGGTATTTCCACTTTGATGGATTTGGAATCTAATTCTTTGGATTTTATTCACGTCTTTGAATGTGAATTTTTGTGATTTATTGTTTCTACAATCATTTTTGTGATTCGTCACTTTAAAAATATAAAGGTTTCAATACTAGTAGTAAATATCAAAACTCTTTCATCAAAACGATTTCAACCTTATTTTATTACAAAGCTCGTTTCTTAAACCGTTTTCCAATCTACTAGTATATACAAACCTTTACCTCACTCGTACGAGAAATCTAATTAAACGGCTTAGTAAAACAAGTGGTATAAAACGCTTGCATTTACTTTGCCGGTTAATTCTTGGACTTTTTCGATTGAATCTATTGTGACAATTTTCGAGTGGAGATCTACAATTTGTTCATAAATATTTAAGTTAAGCTAGTGGTTATGGGACATGAGGCTAAGCTTATATATTTACTAGCTTACTGTAATTGACACTTCTTGATGATCGTAGATGATCATTTTTGTGATTTAGACTAGCAAATGTGCGATGTCTCTTTGTCTACGAAGGAGACTAAACCCCGTTTCTATGGAGCTTCGGCTCAATTTGGTGGGGTAGCGGCCCATGGTCTTCGGGCCGTTTTGTGGAGCTTCAGCTCAAAATTAATGGTTAGCAACCATGGAATAGCGTTCCATTTTGTGATACACGTGTTGGTGAGTTTTCATGCTCCCGTTTTGTGATTGGCCTCCCCTTTTTTGCGATTTCTGGATTTCCATTGATGATTTCTAGAATTTGTGTTTCACCAATTTTCGTGATTTACATTGATAAGTGTTATCAATATTTGTGCATTGGTGAATTTATGTGTCATTAACTTTTGTTATTGGCATTGATATTATTGTCAATATTCATGGTTTTGGTGAATAAAAATAAAGAGTATGACATTCCTTTTGATCTTTGAGAAGATTCTTGTGATATTAATTAATCCCTAGTTGATTTTCAATTGCATATTATCATAGTATGGCTTTGTGGTTATCATATGTTTTTGTCATATCTCTTATTCTATATCATTTCATCTGATATTTATAGCTAGACTGATCCGTTTATTATTTTCTTATTAAATAATACTCGGGTCAGACCGAGATGTTACAGGTGCTTCTGCTTGACGTCACATCTGGGATTATCTCCTTGACTTTTGGCTAACTACTTAGATTAGTAGTTTTTATTGTATGCATTTGAGATATGGACTCATTGATGTATCCATGTTCTTTTGTCTAGCACTTGTTGCTATTCTTTTGTGATATTGTGGATCTTGTTTGACCACTACTCTGATGTACACTTTCATGTATTATATTCATATCTTTTTCCGCCTTTGTGATATGGATATCTGTGACTGATTTGTGTTAGATTCATTTCTATGTTTGTTTCCGAAGATATTATAGCCACTGTGTAGTAGCTTTGAGTTTGTATCGGTATGTCGGATTTCCTCCTGAAACCAAATGCATGTTGTACTATCTGACGTATCGGTGCTCGCACAGAGCAATTTCACGGATGGTTGCTCCTCAACAGCCTTATTCTTCGTGCTAGTTGACGGTATTACACCGTAGTGTCCTTGGCTAGCGTGGGTATAGAGGTGGGGCGTCACAGCTTGGTATCGGAGCCAAACTTTTGAACAATGTAGAATAATCTAGCAAGGATCATCGTCCTAAGTCCTTCATGGGAGTCGTGCTTTAGGATTTAATTCGAGTCTCCGTACCGATTCATCCTACTTTCTTTATGATTCCTTGTTTTATCTATCAAGATTGCTTGATATTCATTTAGTGAATAACATTTTCCTTCTTCTTCCTTTCTTTCTTTCTAAAGGAAGAGAAATGGTTAGACCAGGCCGTCCCAGCGCCGGTCAATCTCGTGCTACTCCCCAAGATGGAGTATTTATGTCTGCCCAGCAACTTCTTGATATAGTAAAGAATTCTCAAGCAGCCGGATCTAATCCGGAGTCTTCTCACCCTAAGTCTGGATTTGCACGTTTGTGCAACGATTATACCAATTTGGGTGGAAAGCCATTCAAAGGTTCTGAAACTATTATTGAAGTCCAGGCTTGGATGAGAACATGTGATCGAAGCTTTTCTCGCATGAATCTTATTGATCTTCACCGTGTTCAGGTGGCCTCTAGTATGCTTCAAGAAAGAGCATTAGATTGGTATGAGCTTCTTGTTTCTGAAATAGTTGAAGCGGATCTTTCTTGGGAGAAATTCCGGGAACGCTTCAAGTTAAAATTTGTGCCAGAAGCTGAGAAAGTAACATTAGCTCGTCGTTTCATTGACCTTGTTCAAGGTGAATCCTCTGTGGCAGATTATGTCGCATCCTTCGAGTCACTTTCTAAATATGGGGTCGAATACATAAACACCCCATTGAAGAAGAACCAAATATTTGTCTATGGCTTGAACAAAAATCTCAATAAGCCATTACTTCTAAAGTTAGAAGTTTCTTTTGATCAACTCATTGATATCGCTCTTCGTCTTGAAGAGGCAGATAGGGAGAGTGATGTTGAAGTTATGGGTGCCAAACCAAACTTCAACAACAAGAAAAGGCCTAATAAGTTCAGAGGTCCTTATCCTAATAAGAAAGGGAAGCAAGTAACTTCGGTGGCAAATACTTCTACCTCTAGTCGTAGGCAATGCTACAATTGTGGTTCTAAGGACCATTATACGAAAAAGTGTTCAAAGCCCCGTGCTTGTCGCTATTGCAAAAGCCCGGATCATTATTTATCTTCTTGTCCCAAACTTCAAGGCAAGAAGGAGGGAAAGCTTAATGTTGCTCAAGCCCCTGGTAACACATCTCGTGGTCAAGGTATTTCTCATTCTATCCTTGATGGCATTATTTTATTTCGTGATCATCCTATTCGAGTTCTTTTTGATACGGGTGCGTCCCATTCTTTTATATCAAAAGAACTTGTTGATACTTTTTCTTTGGATGTTTTGTGTTTAATGACTTCTTTGAGAATTGCGAATCCGGTTGGTGGATCCGCAACAATCAGTTTATTGTGTAAAGATGTCGAAATTATTTTGTGTGATTATTCTTTCCGTGCCGATTTGTATGTTATGCATTACCTTGGCTTCGGAATGATTTTGGGAATGGATTGGCTTAACCGTTATGAAGCTCAAATCCTATGTCCTGAGCGGACTATTCATCTTTGACATCCTCAATCTGTTAAGCAGATTTCTATTGATCTTAAAGATTCGGATTCCTGCTTGGTTGCATCTTTATATTCTTTAAATCCTCATGATGACGATAATGATGATGAGGAAGATATTATTTCTCTTATTCACGTTGTTCGTGAATTTTCCGACATATTTGAGCCCGTTTTAGGATTACCACCTAAGCGAGCAATTGAGTTTAAAATTAATCATATCCCTGAAGCTCAACCTATCACTCGTCCTCCTTATCGCTTGTCCAATAAGGAAAATGAGGAGATGCGCAAACAATTATCCGAATTGGAGACGAAGCAATTTATTCGCTTTAGTTCCTCGCCTTGTGGAGCTTCGGCTATTTTTGTGAAGAAATCTGATGGCACACTTAGGCTTTGCGTTGACTACCGCAAGCTTAATGATCTTACTATCAAAAATAAATATCCTTTATCTCGATTGATGATCTATTCGATCAACTTAGTGGTGCTAGAGTCTTTTCACAATTAGACTTAGCTACGGTTTTCATCAGCTTCGTATTGCAGAGGATAGCATTCCTTTGACATCGTTCCGTACTCGTTATGGATCTTATGAATGACTTGTTATGCCATTTGGTTTAACGAATGCTCCGGCTTATTTCGTTGACCTTATGAATCGAGTTTTCAAAGATTTCCTCGATCCATTTGTTCTCATCTTCCTTGATGATATTCTTGTGTATTCAAAAACCGAGGAGGAGCATGAAAAGCATCTTCGGATTGTGTTGGAAACTCTTAGGAGCAATCAATTGAAAGCAAAATTTTCTAAATGCCACTTTTGGCAATCTCGTGTGAAGTTTATCGGTCATCTTATTTCCGAATCCGGAATTTCCGTTGGATCCTTGAAAGATTGAAGCGATTCAAAATTGGAAAAGACCGGAGAGTGTGACAGAAATCCGTAGCTTTCTTGGATTGGCAGGTTATTACCGCCGTTTCATAAAAGACTTTTCCAAAATTTCCGTGCCTCTTACTAGTTTGACAAAGAAGGGAGTTAAATACATTTGGTCGGACAAATGTGAAGCTTCTTTTGAAATATTAAAAGAACTCCTTTCCGATGCTTCTATTCTTGTGATTCCCGAGGGGAATCAAGATTTTATTGTTTACACCGATGCTTGTCGCATTGGTTTGGGTGTCGTTCTTATGCAAAGAGAACGTGTTATTGCTTATGCTTCTAGGCAATTAAAGCCAGCCGAGACCAAATATGCCACTCATGATTTAGAGCTCGCGGCTATTATTTTCGCCCTTCGAATTTGGCGTCATTATCTTTTGGGAGAGAAGTTTATTCTATATACCGGTCATAAATCTTTGAAGTATTTATTTCCCCAAAAGGAACTTAATTTGTGTCAACAACGTTGGCTCGAATTTCTTGCAGCTTATGATCTTGATATTCTTTATACTCCTGAAAAAGGAAATCGCATTGCCGATGCACTTAGTCGCAAGCAATAAGCGGTTGTTTCTATGATGATATCCGAATGGAATGATCTCGGGGTTTTATCCACTTGTGAGATTCGAGATCATGTTTTCGATTTATGTTCATCTTTTGTTTTATGTAGCCTTGAGGCTCATCCTTCTCTTATAGACCGCATTTTTGAAGCTCAAAAGCTAGATCCCGAATTGGCTATTCTTGGCCAAAATATTAGGGATAAAATTGATATTGAAGGTTTGAAAGACTTTGATATTGATTCTCGTGGTGGCATTCAAAAACTTGGTAGACTTATCGTGCCAATATTAGTGATCTTCGTAAAGATATTTTAGAAGATTCTCATCGTTCTAAATTTACCATTCGTCCCGGTAGTAGTAAAATGCACGCGGATATGAAGCGACTTTATTATTGGGAGGGAATGAAATCTGATATTGCTAACTTTGTTAAGTGTTGCATGACTTGCCAACTTGTCAAGGCCGAACATCAAAGGCCCGGCAGGTTATTGCAACCTTTAGAAATTCCAATTTGGAAGTGGGACCAAATTTCCATGGATTTTATTGACGGCCTTCCCCGTTCTCGTTTGGGTCATGATGGCTTATGGGTGATAGTCGATAGACATACTAAATCCGCCCATTTTATTCCCATTCGGTCCAATCGAACCATTCCTCTCTTGGCCAAACTCTTTATTAAAGAAATTATAAAATTGCATGGAGTTCCTTCTTCTATTGTTAGTGATCATGATCCATTCTTTACTAGTGGATTTTGGAGGAGTCTTCAAAAAGCTTTGGGAACGAAGCTTAATTTTAGCACCGCTTATCATCCTCAGTCCGATGGACAAACCGAGCGTGTGAATCAAACTCTTGAAGATCTTCTTCGTGCATGTGTTCTTGATTTTGGTGGAAGTTGGGAAGATCATATTTCTCTTGTTGAGTTTTCCTATAACAATAGCTTTCAATCTAGTATTGGCATGGCACCTTTCGATGCACTCTACGGAAGGCCATGCCGATCTCCTTCTTGTTGGCTTGAGGCCGGTGAGAAGCTAGTTTTAGGTCCAGATTTTATTCATGATTCCACAGAGAAGATTGACCTTATTCGTCATAGGATGAAAGAAGCCCAGAGTAAACAAAAATCCTATGCCGATAACCAGAGAAGGAAATTAGAAATTTCTGTGGGAGATCTTGTGTTTATTCGTGTTTCACCTATGAAGGGTGTTGTACTTTTCAGTCGATCGGGAAAATTAGCGCCTCGATATATTGGGCCATTTCCTATCACCGAACGTATTGGTTCCGTGGCTTATCGCCTTTTATTACGGGCTCAGTTTTCTGCTATTCATGACGTGTTTCTCGTTTCTCAATTACGGAAATGCCTACGATATTCCGATTCTATTCTTGAGCCCGGTGTTATGGAAGAAATTGAATCGCCAAATTTAACTTATGAGCAACATCCTTGTAACGACCCGCAAATCCGTACCCCTTGAGTCAACACTATTCTACAACAATCAACTCAAGTTGTACAGAAATACGAACCATTTGGGTTTAAGAAGAAGAGGTAGAAGAAGAGAAAACAAAATCATCATCAGAATCTATCCATCGCAGCGGAATAAAATATAATAGATAGTAAATAATCTTTACTCAAAATCAAATATATCTGTTTACATACATTACATCATCAGAGTACATCAGTCCAAGCTCACATCAATAACACACAATGGATACACAACAACTCAAACAGCGGAATATATATAAAAACAAGTACGAGAGTACGTATCGACATCCAGCTCGTCTCCTGAGCCCCACGGCATCAAATCCTGTATCCTATAATACTCGGTCTGACCCGAGCATTACAGTTAAATAACACCCGAGTCAGTCTGGATTACCAGCGTGAGAAAATCACACCCAATTGATTTTTAAAGTTTCAAAAATCCTTTGAAAACAAAAGCAACTCGTAAGACCACACCACAAATAAACATGTCGAGTTTTTACCTTACGATAGCTAAAACATTTTTTACAGAAATCCTCTGATATTATAATAGTGTCTATAGAAAGTAAATAAAATCTAGCTGAAATGCTTGCATCTCACGTTTCAG
The DNA here is from genome assembly GCA_030765085.1 of Allium cepa. Classification (NCBI taxonomy): domain Eukaryota; kingdom Viridiplantae; phylum Streptophyta; class Magnoliopsida; order Asparagales; family Amaryllidaceae; genus Allium; species Allium cepa. Next base: position 151,431,910 of record CM060932.1, on the reverse strand, counting down.
CAATAGTTGGGCACAATCAAAACCGTACGGGCGCGTAGGGAAAATGGATTCCAACTAATGGCTAGGCACTGGGGTACCACCTGTCGCAGTACCTGGTCTAGATCAGCGTACCGAGGAGCCACCCTAACTCCCCTGCAACACAAGACCGGAACCATCCCTTACTGGACAGTCCCGAGCAAGATCACCCCGCGGTTGGGATCAGCAACCGCCCACTAAGCCAAAATAAAGGGACATCTAGACAGGGATGACCTCACCCTCCAGTGGGGGCTACCCACGAAGCCTTGCTGCATATCCCCTGATTTTCAGCCATTCCCATTTGATGAGGCTTGAGGCTAAGCGTTACCTTTTAGAATACATTCCTTAGAATGCCCATCGTCCACCTGACGATGTTTCGCAAGCATTCATCCATACAAGTCCGTCCCGGGTTCGAACGGAACCGAAGGCACTATTCCTACTACATCCATTTTGGAAATATCCTCAGGATTAGTAGCGATTAGCCCTTGCACTTCACTACTCCATCTTCGAATCCAAAATCGTTTTCACGAAACGTACAAACCGGATCGATGTGGTTTTCGAGACATAAATCTCGATCCCGGTCTCTTCGAAACAACGCATTGTCCAATATTGATAGTCGGTTATTTAACTATCAATTATATTCACAAAGAAACCATCAACCAAATAATAATTTTTCAAATTATTTATTAATTTCCAAAAATATCTTCACAAGATATAATTCTATTTCCAATCCTTTTAAACAGTTCCAACCCAGTTTCCGCTCACGGAACACATTCCCTGAAATTTATTTCCTTTGGGACACCAAGTTCAAAATACTTTTAGATTTTAAAATAAATTTTAAAAGCACTTTATTATAGAACATACTTATAACTTTAAACTCAAAACTACCTTAATACTTTATTAAAATATATATGCTTTAAGAATATTTTAAATAAAACCACTTTATAAAATGTAAACTAATTTTTCTTTCAAAACATAATACCAAGTCACCTTTATATAATTGCTACATTAATAGATTTTAAAACACTTGCCTTAAAAGTTAAACATTAGAGATAATAAATTTCGTAAACATGCATTTTAAAACCATTGTTAAAAACTTTCACTTATATTTAAAATTTCTTTGAAAACTATACTTGGCTATCCCAAGAAATACTCTTCTCTTCCACATTCTTTAAAAATAAATCTCCATTTATTTTAAACAAATTTACCATTTCTTTAATAAATTCACACCTGGAATTTATACTTCCAAGCCCATTTCATTTTTATAAACCCAGATTATAAAATTCAAAATCTCACCTTTCTTTAATTTCAATTCCAGACACTTAAATAGAATCTACAATTAACCTCTAATTTACTTCACTTTGAAATAAATTCCTTCACTTACTTTATTTATTTAAATTCCTTTAACTTTAAGATTTTCACTTCTTTATTATGAGTTAAAACCCTATCAAAATACCAATTTCAAATTTCCAAAATTCCTTTTTATCCTTTGATTAAATTTAACCCTTAATTTAAAAATGACTTCTTTAATCTTTAAACTAATATCACTTAAGTTTAATATTTATTCCCCTGTTAATTCAAAATTTCCTCTTTTTCCATATTTATTAAAATTTTGAAATTGCTTTTACTTTATTTTAATTTTCAATTCATTATTAAATTTATTCAAGTCCCCAAGAATTTTATTTTACTTAAAATTTTATACTTTGATTCCTTTTCACAAATCCAATTCTATAGATTTTGATAACTCATTGCATTGAGATATTCAATTCAATCATACCACCCAATATTTCAATTATCAATAACACCGTCACAGGATATCAAATATTCATAACACAGAATATTAAATGATCTAAATAAATTTGAGGAATCCAGTTGGATCCCTCCAACCTGTTTCCCTGCATCCACAGATGTTAGTACAGTATATAACACCAATTTTAAATATATGCTATACTATACAGCACATCAATCAATTCATCCATTCAAAACATTTATATAAATTTAATCATTTAAATTTAAATTTTAAATTAACTGAGTGAGATTAACTCACCTTTGCTCTTTAATATGCAAATCTGATCCACTCTCGACTTGTTCCCTTTCGGATTTTTGACCTTGAATAAATATTAGATTCATTTTGTTAACATTCGAATAAATCGAACAAATAATTTTCATTTGCTAATTTTAATTTAATTAACAAATAATTTTATTTAACTAATTTTCGTTTAATAAATTAGTTTTAGAAACTAAAATGAATTAAATATGCTAATGGAACAAATTAATCCCCTTCACAATTTATATTTTTTTCTACTTCCCGTAAATATCAATTGTTGAGTTGTGTATATATGTATATATATATATATATTTCAGTAATAAATGTTTTCTTCACTGTATATATATATATATATATATATATCATTACTGTTTTTCTATTTCTATCTCATTGATATATATTTATTGATTTCTTAATTAATAAAATAAATCACCATATTAAACTTAAATTATAAAGAAAAGAAAAAAAACTAGTTACCCAAGATCAAAACCGATGAACCCCCACTTCTCATCCAAGCTGCGCACTGCAATCACCATCGAACGACATCATTTGCAAACGATATCACCTTTGAACCTCCTGGGTAGATCACGACTTCGTATCTCAGCCGCTTGTGCTTCTTGATGTCGCAAATTCCAACGAAGACCCATACGACAATCTCTGCCAAGAACTCCTCGAATACCCAAACTCGACGAGCAGGCAACCCACCGCGACCATTTCTAGCTTGACCCTCCCTCAATCGAACCTAGACTCCTTGCTTCGCCGATCGAACTGAAGCGAATCTTCGAACTTGCTTCGATGCCGTGTATAGGTTCATTTCAAATGAAAGGAGGGCTCGGCATTGAAATCGATTCGAATCGCACTTGGTTGAAGAGGATAAAGGAACTCGCTCTATTTGATTTCCTCGTGAATTTTAAATTTTGATGAGTTCGGCCATCTACGAGAATGCTTTGATCTCGTATGCACTTGAACTGGGGAAGTGAAGATAAGTGATTTCGATTTTATTTTTTTTTATTTTTTTTGAAGAACTGCGACCATTAAAAATTTATCTGAACTTGATTGATCCCATCGGCTTTACGTGATAAAAAGGGAAAATCTTAATTTGAAAGCAGGAGATGGCGTGTAGGGGAAAACAAACTACAGTGGATTGATGGAAAAGGAAAGTGGCTGATGGGAAATATTGGCCAGTCAAACACGATATATATTTTCAGTGCGTTAATATACTGTATGCTCACACAACCACTCCAAATGCTACGAAATTTGAAACACGGTAATAATACAATATTACGGATCCAATGGAACTGGTTTCATCGAATTCCGAGACTGTGCCTCGGAAGGCTATTTTTAAATATCAATTTAAACTATATATTTTTAAACTGAATAAGACACTTTGAAATTCCATTTTAAAAGTTCTATTATCTTCAATATTATTTATATGGATTTTACAAGCTTTCAAAATATTTTTAATTAGCTTAGAATACCATATTTACTATTTTATCCAACTTCAAATAATTTAATTTAATAATTAAATCACCTAATAAACAGCGATATTTGAAATTTAAGTTGATAATTAACCTCTCAATATTTAAAATTAATTAAATATTCCAATTCCAAATATACAAAAAAATTGGGTCGTCACATTCCTCCCCCCTTAAAAGAATTTCGTCCCTGAAATTACTAGTTAGGAAGAATGGACCAATACTCGTTTACCTTTTTCCCAAAACCAAACAGTTTCTAACATTTCATCATCTTACCAACTATCTTTCACAAAAGACCCATTATTATCCTTATTAACTGTCCAAACCTTTCCATAGATTGTAAACAAACTATTTGCCCAACCATTCAAATTTTAATCATAAAACCAATTTTGAATTATCAAAATTTTCTCAAAAATTTTCTAACTCCCTAAATTCCCGAAAAATTTCGCCAGCGTCTCCTTTGCGCGGCTAGCTCGGTACTACTACAAAATGGCTCTACGGCCTCCCAAATCCAAAAGGAAAACAAAACGCCAAGTGGCTCAATCCAAATCCCAATCAAATTTCGTACCAAATTCAAATACATACCTTTTTGTCGAGCATTTCAAATTTATCTTTCTGAAATCAAACTCAATTCTCTTTTCCCTTTAGATTACCTGCATACCTGCTTAGCACTAATATCCATTCACAACATTCCAAAACATTTTATCCACTTTCTCACAAAATGCCAATATCTATTCATTCCAATATTGACCTAAATTACATTGGTAGTATCAATTTCCATTTAAGAATTCATCATTCCTTTTTAAGTTAACATAAGCAATTTATATGTTTCTTATATTCATTTCATCTTTCACTTTAGTTTATATCTACTTCTATTCAACTTGATTCTTTCATTTTCATACGAATTCAATTTATTTTCACCTCCAAATGTTAAATTTTATTTTTTTTCATTTAGAACTAATTCATGTCATTATTTTAATTAGTTTAATTCACTAACTTATTTCAATTTCTAGTTTGAAATTGGTTTGTCGTTAATAAATTTTCCAAAAATTTTCAAATTTTTTTTTCTAACTCCCAAAATTTCTGAAAATTTTTGGCAGTGTCTCCTTTGTACGGAGGAGCTTTTGCAATTTGACAAAAGAGATAAATATATATATACATCGACCCACACGGTCGGAAAAATCAAAAACAGTTCATATTTCCTATTTTTATTGCGTAGGCGTACCTTATTTAGCATTTTAAGCAAGAGGCTTATTAATTTTAGCAAATAGCACAACCAAATCCAGCCTCACGGCTTCCAGGTACCTGTACTTACTCAGTTTAAACTTGTAAGTGCCACATATAAGAAGTTTAACACATTTCACTTACTTGCAATAGTTAAAACATATGAATTCTAAAAGAAATGCACATCAAACATTTTCCGTAAGCAATTTTTTTTACAACTTTCATAGTAATTCAACTATTTCAATTAATTTACAATCCATTTTCATTTAATTTGAAGGGTTTAAAACTTGATTACTTGCATTTAATTTATTTTTAATCAAACTGATCTCATATTTAATTCAATTGCTTCCAAAATCAATTTATTTTACTTCTATCAACACGTAGAATTTTAGTTACTCATATTTACATCAAATGACAAGCTATTCTATGCAATTCAACGAGATTTATGTGAATAAACAAGTATTTATGTTTTATAACCAATTTAAATGGATTTCAACTCGATTTATATTTAATCCTATTTCATTTTCAAATTTATTCACAATCTAAATATTCTCATTTCAATGTATATCAAATTTTGAATACATTCACTTGCATTTCATTTTATTAACCAAACTAGTTCATCCAAAACTATTAACAGCTTAGGTTCATCTTCATTACTAATTAAATTCCCTTTTATCTTAATCCATTGACAATCATTTATTTAGCTCGACACATTCCATTTAAATTTCATTTGATTGGTTATTATAAAATTTAACTTTCCAGATTCAACTCATTCAATTTATTACCTGGCTATTTTCCAGGTTATCTTCACTTATTTGGATTTTATTTTCACATTCAAACCATTGCTATTTTAATCCATTTACATTTTTCTTTGATACATTCCCAATTATATTTAATTTGTTAACACTTCAAGTTAAATTTTAATCTTATCTCAAGTTCTGGATCCATTATTTATTTTCAAATTACCATTCAATTTTATTATCTTACATTGCAATTTCATTCACAAATCAATTACTTAATTTCAAGGCCACTTTTAATTATTATTTTCTTCATCGACAATGTAATTCGAATTTAATTATAACTTGAGTTTTATTTTCAAACCTCATCATAAACTCACAATTCAATTTCATTAACTAATTTATTAACTAATTAGTTCTTCCCTTATTTATAATCCAACACTTGAATTTTTATTCCAAATATCACTTCATTTAATTTTTCTTAGGTACAAATTTATTTTATAATTCAAGTTTGATCTTCATTTTATTTTTCAATTCATCAAAATATTAATTTTGGGCTTTGTATTCCACTTTTTCAAATTTTATAAGTTACAACTTATTATTTACACAATTCCATCATCATAGGCTTGAATATATTATACTTTTATTTCTAACTCAAGCCTTATGCTTATTTATAACCCAAGCATATTTTATTCCATGCATTTTTAATTCTTTTATATGCTATTCTGATTTATTTAACTCAATTTAATTCTTATCCAATTTATTTCTTATCCAACTTATTTCCCAGTTATCCAGGTAAGAATTTAATTTCATTCAATAATTCAGCTGAATTTTTATTCCAATTCAATTTTAGTTTAACTCAGATTTATTTAACTCAATTTGACTTCAACTTAATTCGAATACAACTGGATATTATTTTCAGCTTATTCAATTAATTTCAATCCAGTTAAATTTTTATTTCCCAATCCAAGTTAATTTCATTTTTAACTTTTCACTTAAAATTAAATTCCCAACATTCAAAGCTTATATTTCCTTCCTGATTTAAAAATCATCTTAATTTATAAGCTTACAACTATCTCATCAAGATTTTTAAACACCCGGTTTTGGTTTCAAATTGCTTTGAAATCTCCAACATCACAAATCATATTTCTCAAAAATTAAACCAATCCTGGTTTTATTCCCAACAAATTTCCTTTGAGATTTTCAAAAACAACTAACTTTTCTGAACAAATCAATTTGGCAGCAATCCATCACTTAGAAACTCGAAAATGAACATCGATGATGCTGCAGTCATCACCGAACTTATTTTCCAGTGACTGAAGTGAATTCAATGCTATATCACTTTCAAAACCCATTTAAAATAAATTTCCATTCAGAAATACTCCCAAAACAATAATGTTATCATTTATCTTCAAAACACTTCGATAACATTCCCAAAATCTCTGAAATTTTGAGTTTCCAAATTCTGCTTAAATAAATTTTAACTATAATTCATTTGCACAGCTTATGTTCATACAAATTCTTATTTGATTATATTTTAATTTATAATTTACATCTATAATTCATATTTATAAATTTCGTTCTAAAATGAATTTATTTCCCTAAATTTTAGTTATATTTCAATTTCTAGTTAAATTTTCACTTAATAATGATAATACTTTAATATTATCATTCCTAAAATTCAATTAACATCCAAGCAACCATATAGTAGCTAAATAGTTTTCAAAAACTATTCTTTATATCAAAATATGTTTTTGGGTAAGATTATTTCATTTACCCACATTTTAAAACAATACTGTGTCGATTGTTCTATTCAAGTATTTAGAAACCCCTTCAATACAGTTGCGCAGACTGTGTCGACGAAGGTTCATATGCCACTCAACAAATCAATCAACGCAATATTAAAACAATTTATATTCACTAACAAATACGCGCTCATATCTATTAATACGCTCAAACTCATTTTAGAGTACTATAGACTCTAATTTAAATGAGTAATTCCCAACAGAGCCAAGGTTATCTCCAACCTAAGCTCTGATACCAAGTGTAACGACCCGCAAATCCGTACCCCTTGAGTCAACACTATTCTACAACAATCAACTCAAGTTGTACAGAAATACGAACCATTTGGGTTTAAGAAGAAGAGGTAGAAGAGGAGAAAACAAAATCATCATCAGAATCTATCAATCGCAGCGGAATAAAATATAATAGATAGTAAATAATCTTTACTCAAAATCAAATATATGTGTTTACATACATTACATCACCAGAGTACATCAGTCCAAGCTCACATCAATAACACACAATGGATACACAACAACTCAAAAAGCGGAATATATATATAAACAAGTACGAGAGTACGTATCGACATCCAGCTCGTCTCCTGAGCCCCACAGCATCAAATCCTGTATCCTATAATACTCGGTCTGACCCGAGCATTACAATTAAATAACACCCGAGTCAGTCTGGATTACCAGCGTGAGAAAATCACACCCAATTGATTTTTAAAGTTTCAAAAATCCTTTGAAAACAAAAGCATCTTGTAAGACCACGCCACAAATAAACATGTCGGGTTTTTACCCTACGATAGCTAAAACATTTTTTATAGAAATCCTCTAATATTATAATAGTGTCTATAGAAAGTAAATAGAATCTAGCTGAAATGCTTGCATCTCACGTTTCAGCAATAGTTGGGCACAATCAAAACCGTACGGGCGCGTAGGGAAAATGGATTCCAACTAATGGCTAGGCACTGGGGTACCACCTGTCGCAGTACCTGGTCTAGATCAGCGTACCGAGGAGCCACCCTAACTCCCTTGCAACACAAGACCGGAACCATCCCTTACTGGACAGTCCCGAGCAAGATCACCCCGCGGTTGGGATCAGCAACCGCCTACTAAGCCAAAATAAAGGGACATCTAGACAGGGATGACCTCACCCTCCAGTGGGGGCTACCCACGAAGCCTTGCTGCATATCCCCTGATTTTCTGCCATTCCCATTTGATGAGGCTTGAGGCTAAGCGTTACCTTTTAGAATACATTCCTTAGAATGCCCATCGTCCACCTGACGATGTTTCGCAAGCATTCATCCATACAAGTCCGTCCCGGGTTCGAACGGAACCGAAGGCACTATTCCTACTACATCCATTTTGGAAATATCCTCAGGATTAGTAGCGATTAGCCCTTGCACTTCACTACTCCATCTTCGAATCCAAAATCGTTTTCACGAAACGTACAAACCGGATCGATGTGGTTTTCGAGACATAAATCTCGATCCCGGTCTCTTCGAAACAACGCATTGTCCAATATTGATAGTCGGTTATTTAACTATCAATTATATTCACAAAGAAACCATCAACCAAATAATAATTTTTCAAATTATTTATTAATTTCCAAAAATATCTTCACAAGATATAATTCTATTTCCAATCCTTTTAAACAGTTCCAACCCAGTTTCCGCTCACGGAACACATTCCCTGAAATTTATTTCCTTTGGGACACCAAGTTTAAAATACTTTTAGATTTTAAAATAAATTTTAAAAGCACTTTATTATAGAACATACTAATAACTTTAAACTCAAAACTACCTTAATACTTTATTAAAATATATATGCTTTAAGAATATTTTAAATAAAACCACTTTATAAAATGTAAACTAATTTTTCTTTCAAAACATAATACCAAGTCACCTTTATATAATTGCTACATTAATAGATTTTAAAACACTTGCCTTAAAAGTTAAACATTGGAGATAATAAATTTCGTAAACATGCATTTTAAAACCATTGTTAAAAACTTTCACTTATATTTAAAATTTCTTTGAAAACTACACTTGGCTATCCCAAGAAATACTCTTCTCTTCCACATTCTTTAAAAATAAATCTCCATTTATTTTAAACAAATTTACCATTTCTTTAATAAATTCACACCTGGAATTTATACTTCCAAACCCATTTCATTTTTATAAACCCAGATTATAAAATTCAAAATCTCACCTTTCTTTAATTTCAATTCCAGACACTTAAATAGAATCTACAATTAACCTCTAATTTACTTCACTTTGAAATAAATTCCTTCACTTACTTTATTTATTTAAATTCCTTTAACTTTAAGATTTTCACTTCTTTATTATGAGTTAAAACCCTATCAAAATACCAATTTCAAATTTCCAAAATTCCTTTTTATCCTTTGATTAAATTTAACCCTTAATTTAAAAATGACTTCTTTAATCTTTAAACTAATATCACTTTAGTTTAATATTTATTCCCCTGTTAATTCAAAATTTCCTATTTTTCCATATTTATTAAAATTTTGAAATTGCTTTTACTTTATTTTAATTTTCAATTCATTATTAAATTTATTCAAGTCCCCGAGAATTTTATTTTACTTAAAATTTTATACTTTGATTCCTTTTCACAAATCCAATTCTATAGATTTTGATAACTCATTACATTGAGATATTCAATTCAACCATACCACCCAATATTTCAATTATCAATAACATCGTCACAGGATATCAAATATTCATAACACAGAATATTAAATGATCTAAATAAATTTGAGGAATCCAGTTGGATCCCTCCAACCTGTTTCCCTGCATCCACAGATGTTAGTACAGTATATAACACCAATTTTAAATATATGCTATACTATACAGCACATCAATCAATTCATCCATTCAAAACATTTATATAAATTTAATCATTTAAATTTAAATTTTAAATTAACTGAGTGAGATTAACTCACCTTTGCTCTTTAATATGCAAATCTGATCCACTCTCGACTTGTTCCCTTTCGGATTTTTGACCTTGAATAAATATTAGATTCATTTTGTTAACATTCGAATAAATCGAACAAATAATTTTCATTTGCTAATTTTAATTTAATTAACAAATAATTTTATTTAACTAATTTTCGTTTAATAAATTAGTTTTAGAAACTAAAATGAATTAAATATGCTAATGGAACAAATTAATCCCCTTCACGATTTATATTTTTTTCTACTTCCCGTAAATATCAATTGCTGAGTTGTGTATATATATATATATATATTTCAGTAATAAATGTTTTCTTCACTGTGTATATATATATATATATATCATTATTGTTTTACTGTTTCTATCTCATTGATATATATATTTACTGATTACTTAATTAATAAAATAAATCACCATATTAAACTTAAATTATAAAGAAAAGAAAAAAAACTAGTTACCCAACAGATCAAAACCGATGAACCCCCACTTCCCATCCAAGCTGCGCACTGCAATCACCATCGAACGACATCATTTGCAAACAATATCACCTTCGAACCTCCTGGGTAGATCACGACTTCGCATCGCAGCCGCTTATGCTTCTTGATGTCGCAAATTCCTACGAAGACCCATACGACAATCTCCGCCTAGAACTCCTCGAATACCCAAACTCGACGAGCAGGCAACCCACCGCGACCATTTCTAGCTTGACCCTCCCTCAATCGAACCTAGACTCCTTGCTTCGCCGATCGAACTGAAGCGAATCTTCGAACTTGCTTTGTAATGCCCCAGAAATTCATAGAATCTTATTTGGTTGAATTTTGAAAATATATGAATTCATTTGTATAAGAATACATGAAAAAAAAAATAAAGTGTTCAAGTGTGTGCACACTGGTATGGCACAAGAAAGAACTCCAAATCCACTGAAATCAAAACAAGAATTAAAAAGTATTACAAACATAATTTTGTGATATGGATATTTGATCTCTGGAATTATATGAATCATCCAAGAAAATAAGGAAAAGTAAGTTTTGTTTTGAATCAGTAAACATATTTTATTTAAACCCAGAAAAGAAAATATTACAGGGATTTAAAAGTCTGTATGCACATATAGGTGCATATCTTTCTGAAATTAAGGAGGAGTTAAATAAGCCTAGATAGGATATGTATGCAAATGTACATTTCTGTAAGAATAGAAAATGTTAAAAAGAAATAAGCAAGTAAAAGAAAACTGTAATACTAAAATGGCAAAAGACAAATTGCAAGCAGAATAATTGCTTTAGGCAGAAATAGAAAGGAGGATTTCTAGAAAATAAACAAGTGACAATGTCACACAATTTTCATGACTTGGTAAGAATAGGATATATTTTGAAAAGGTAAAGAAAAAAAAATATAAGGGAAAGTAAGCACCACATATGGCCGGGGTATCAAAAGTGAAAATGAACAAATCTGAAATGCAAAATGCATGAGTCTTGGCCAGGGTAGGAATGGGATTTTACAATGATAAACCCTAGAAAACTTCTCTTATAAATTCAAGTATAAACCAGAAAAGAATCATTTTGCTACCCAAAACATTTAAGAAAACAAAGAGGAAAATATTTGCAAGCAGAAAAGCAAGTTTTAAAAGGTTTTCTTTCTGATTTAAGCAGGAGAAGCATTTTTCTGTGAGTAATCTCACTAATCCATGGCATTAAGTCCTGTTATGAGGCAGCCTAGCTTATGCTAATTTTTCTGCATATTTTGGATTTTATTACTATGGTTTTAATGGATGCTTTAATGGGTGTTTCTAAATGCTTTTAGTTTTGATAGTGAGTACTATGCTCTGATTGTTTATACCCAGAAATGTTATAGTATGAAAATGTAATAGTAAATAGAGAATGCTTGTAGCTGGTTTAGTTATGGCATGACAAACATATGTATATGAGTTGCATTACACTTGTGTAAGTGCTGAGGCTCAAATGAAAGATTCAAGGTTGCAATGGAAATTCCTAATGTGCTGAACCTTTGATCAAATAGAAAACCATGGGCCAGAAATCTTGTTTAAGCTAGATCTTGAATTTAGTTCAAACATGGTTGCTTGTGAAACAATAATAACCCACATGCCTAGTCTTTATTCCCAGTTACAAATATTCTTGTATTTTCTTTTAAACCAGAATACTTGTAGATATGAATTCCCTGGATATGAAAGTTAGCTTGTTCTGGAATTATGCTTGAGAGCTCTATATAATGTTTCATGTACACTGTGATTCAGTCACCTAGCTATCTCATGATAGGATCAAACATGAACACTTAGTAAATAAACAAAGGATTGTGAGCCAAGAGAACTGCTGGAATGCTTGTTGTATTTAAAGTATGCAAGTTGACACATGGTTTGTTTAAGCCCTGAGATCTTTGTGCAATATTGTGAATTATTTTATTGCAATGTGTCCCCATGATTCCTTATGGCAGATGAGGCTAGGAAGAAATTTGGTAAATGCAATCTATACAAAATGTTTAGGTCTTACTTAATTACTTAATATCATGGAATTTTTGATGATGCTCATACCAGATCTTGTATCTGACCCTTGTTTGCTTATGGCAACTGGGGTGTCTCATTTAAAATGGGGCAGCCCTTAATGCTTTTTCAGGGAATGCTGGCTCTAAATAGGAAGCTGCTAAGGCTAATGAGAATGATTGGATAAGCATGCTAAACTAGAGTTAAATAAGAACTTAGAAGGAGATATTTGCATGTAATCTGGAAAATTTGATAGTTCTGTTTAGGCTGTTATGCAAAACCTTGAAAGTTTGGAATTATTCAGTTATTTTAAATGAATCTAGTGATGTATTAAGTAGGAAGAACTTGCAAAAGATATGTGTTATGTTATTTCTGTTTTCTGGTTTGGTATGTATTAAGAATATTGAAGTTAAGCTGAATTGATTATCTATTTGCTAAAGTTGTTTTGATTAAAGGAAAAACTGGATTTTATAAGTATGATCACTTAATGATGGTTTTTAGTTAATCCTAAATCTTTTCAAAAGATGGATATATAGGAAATTATATTGGGAAAATCCAGAAAGAATTATAACTGTTACACTTTCATGTCTTGATACTGAAACTTGTCCAAATGCAAGTAAAAGAATGGTTTCTTTAACCAAACAGTTAGACCATAGGTCAGGCCACATACACACTTTAAAAAAAATGGAGCTAGGAACCATTTGAACCCAGTTTTTCTGGAAAATGAACAAAAACATAGACATGTACCTGTATATCTGTGTACATGTTGATATTTAGGCAACAAAATAAATACAAATTCCTAGAAAAGTAGTAGGAATGGGTTTTGAAAATAATAAAGCAAGAAATATTGTTTTGTATGTTAGATTATAGGCAAAACTTAAGTGTATATGTATAGAGATAGGTAGGTATCAGATTTTAAAACCCTGCAGGAAAAAAAAAAAAGAAAGCAAAAATTGAGTTTGAACTGACCAGCATAGTACTTGAACTCGTGACCTCTCATGTGTAAGTTAGGCGCGTTTCCATTACGCCTAGATGTTGCTTGTGTTCACTTAGGATCCACCTTCTTTTAGCTTGAGTTTGAAACTATGCAGATTTTAACACAAACATCCATATTAAAAAGCTTTCTTCCACTAGATTATTACTTAATCATTCCTTAATTAGAATAACAGACCAAAGTACATGTTTACAGTGGATTCTATGGTCAATAATCAGAATGTGAAAATAAATCTTTTATTAGGGAATTATCACATTTTAATAGATTTAAAAAGATTTCTACTTCCCTATTATTATTATGCTCTGATTCTAGTAGGATATAACATAGATATCTTCATATATGTATGTTAGGAAAGATTTAGATTTAAAACAATATTTTTATATTGAGAAAGATCCTGGATAATATGAGAATAGGTAAGGATGACCCTAGGTAGTCTTAGTTAAGTATGTAAGCAAAAAAAAAAATTTTGCTTAAGAATTAGGGTCACTGCATTTGGTATCAGAGCTATGTTAAATTTATACATAGCTAAGAATGATTGTATTGATTGATTGAAGTACTATAATCATATGTATGTACTGTTTGAGTAAAATAATAATATAGATAGAAAGTTAAAATATATAGATATATATATACTCTCATGATAAACTAACCTTATCTACCCATACTGTAGTTGTCCAATTATGGTAGGAAGAGGATCTCAACACAATGCAGGGTCATGTACACCACAAATGCTTGATATGCAAGACTTTATGAGGGCTTTGAGGGATGGAGTAGGGCAGAGACTTGAGAATCCACATGAGGAACTTTCCAAACTATTAAAGACTTATACCAATTTAGGAGGCAAGAGCTTTGAAGGGACTGAAAATGTGATGGAAATTCAAACATGGTTGAGAACACTGGATAGAATTTTCAATGACATGCAGTTGGATGATCAAAGGAAGAGGCAAGTGGCCTCAAGACAACTGAAAGGTGTGGCTTTGAGCTGGTGGGAGGTAGTCATAGCTGGGAGGATTGAGAATGAAATCACTTGGAATCAATTCAAGGAGATGTTGGAAGCTAGATTTGTTCCAGCATCAGCCAAAACTCTACTGCTTGAAGAATTCATCAGATTTAGGCAGGGAACTTTTAATGTGACTGAATATACTCATAGGTTTGAAGGCTTGTCTAAGTATGGAGCTATGCTTGTGGCTGATGAGGCATCAAAGAATGATAGGTATATTAAGGGTTTAAATCCAGGGCTTAGTAGGGCCATGTTGCCATATGTAGATAAAACTTTTGATCAAGTCATTGATCTGGCCTTAAAATTTGAGCAACATGACAAGGAAAGGGAGAAGTATAGGAGTTTTAAGAATAACAACAATAAGAAGAATAAGGGAAGATATCACCCCTATGACAAGAGGAAGGAGGAGATAGAAAGTAAGAAAACTAATGATACTAAGACCACTGATACAAAAAGGAAAATAACATGTAATCATTGTGGAAAAGAAGGACATATCAAACCAAGGTGCCCAGAATTGAAGGGAGGAGCTTTCAAGTGCTATCTATGTGGAAAGGAGGGACATATCAAGAGAAACTGCCCTGAGTATAAACAGCAAGGGAAGCTAGCAAGTTTGGAGAGCAAGGGCAAATCCACAGTAGAGACTATTGCAGAAAATCATGGTCAAGTAGAAGGTACCTTATTTATTTGTACCTTACCTATATCAGTAGTGTATGATACAGGGGCAACACATTCTATGATTTCCCATGAATTAGTTGCATTGCTTAAATTAAATTGCATATTGGTTGAAACTCCTTTGTTAGTGCAAAGCCCATTGGGAAGTTCTAGTGTTTTAAACATGATTTGTGTGGATGTGGGATTAAACATAGGAGGAAATGTTTTTATTTCCAATTTATATGTTTTAAATTACCCAAATATAGGTGTTATATTGGGTGTAGACTGGTTAAGGCAATACAAAGCCATAATTAATTTAGACTCATCCACCATATCATTACAAAATTCTAGAGGTCAAAGAATCACAATTTTGTGTGAAACAGCCAAAGAAAGAAAATTATATCACTTGATCGACTTAAATAAGGATTCCAGTGAGCCTTCTATTGAAGAAATCCCCATAATTAACGAATACATAGATGTGTTTGGAGAAGTTGAGGGGGTTCCACACCACAGACCAGTGGAATTTCAGATTAGTCTGATACCAGGAGCAAGTCCAATTATTAAGAAACCCACTAGGATGGGGCCAAATGAGTTGAAGGAATTAAAGAAACAGTTAGAAGAGTTAGAAAGCAAAGGATTTATAAGACCAAGTAACTCTTGCTGGGGTGCTCCAGTAGTATTTGTAAAGAAACATGATGGTACTTTAAGAATGTGCATAGATTACAGGGAGTTAAACAAAGTCACTATCAAGAACAAGTACCCCTTACCTAGAATTGATGATCTTTTTGATCAACTTAGTGGAGCAAAAATATTTTCTAGGTTAGACTTGGCATCTGGATTCCATCAGATGAAGGTTGAAGACTCAAGTGTTAAGTATACAGCCTTTAACACTAGGTATGGTTTATATGAGTTTCTTGTCATGCCATTTGGGTTGACAAATGCCCCATCATATTTTGTAGACTTAATGAATAGGATATTCAGGGATTATTTAGACAAGTTTGTATTGATTTTTATTGATGATATTTTGATTTATTCTAGAACAGTAGAGGAACATGAAAATCACTTACACCTTGTTTTGTCAAGATTAAGAGAAAAAGATTTAAAAGCCAAATTTTCTAAGTGTGCATTTTGGAAAGAAGAGGTGCATTTCCTTGGGCATGTTGTATCTGCCAAAGGCATTTCAGTGAACCCCAATAAAGTTGTGGCTATCCAAGCATGGAAAAGGCCAAGCACAGTGGGAGAAGTTAGATCATTTATGGGAATGGCAGGGTATTATAGAAGATTTATAAAAGATTTTTCTAAGATGTCATCACCTCTTACCAACCTAACTAGAAAGAACCAACCCTTTAGATGGACTGAGAAATGTGAACAAGCCTTTAGTAAAATCAAAGAGGCTTTAGTCAATGCACCAGTGTTGAGAGTACCAGAAGGAAATGAGGATTTGATTGTTTATACTGATGCAAGTGGCTCTGGGCTAGGAGCTGTATTGATGCAGCAAGACCAAGTTATAGCCTATGCATCAAGGCAACTGAAGCCGCATGAATCAAAGTATGCAACCCATGATCTTGAATTGGCAGCAGTGGTATATGCACTAAAGCTCTGGAGACATTATCTTCTAGGTGCAAAGTTCATTTTATACACTGACCATAAGGCATTGAAATATCTTTTTTCACAAAAAGATCTGAATATGAGGCAACATAGATGGGTTGAATTTTTAGCAGCATATGATTTAGACATACTTTATACTCCAGGAAAAGCTAATAAGGTTGCAGATGCTTTGAGCAGACAGCACGCAAAAGTAGCCATGTTAATGATAGAAGAGTTTAAAAATTTATCCCTACTTACTGATTTGGAAATTGAGGAAGACAATGAGGTAAACATGGAGATGATTGAAGAAGGGAAAAAGGGAAAATTAAGTTTGATAACTTTGCAATCAGATTTAATTTTGAAAGTGGGAAAAATGCAAGAGGAAGATCCA
Source organism: Allium cepa (assembly GCA_030765085.1). Taxonomy (NCBI): domain Eukaryota; kingdom Viridiplantae; phylum Streptophyta; class Magnoliopsida; order Asparagales; family Amaryllidaceae; genus Allium; species Allium cepa. The sequence goes on along the minus strand of CM060932.1, from coordinate 151,414,541 downwards.
GATTTGTTAGAAAAGAAATCTCTAATAGAAAAAGGAGAAGAAGTACCAAACTACCACATTGATAAGAATGGTTACTTAAGGAATAAGAGTAAGATATGTGTTCCAAAGAATATAGGATTGAAGGAAGAGATACTTAATAAATATCATAGAAGCAAGTATTCTATACACCCAGGTAGCACCAAGATGTACCAAAACTTAAAGAGGGATTATTGGTGGACAGGGATGAAAGCTGATGTGGCCAAATATGTTGCAAAGTGTATGACTTGCCAACAAGTCAAAGCAGAAACCCAAAGACCCTCAGGCCTATTACAACCTCTAAGTATACCACAGTGGAAGTGGGAAGATATATCTATGGATTTCATAGATGGTCTGCCTAGATCAAAGAGAGGAAATACAAGCATTTGGGTAGTAGTTGATAGATTGACCAAAGTGGCACATTTTATACCAGTAAAGGCAGAAAGAAATGCCCCTAAACTAGCTCAGATATTCATGAAAGAAGTAGTAAGGTTGCATGGAATCCCTAAAACTATAGTGAGTGATAGGGACACAATCTTTACCTCCAGATTTTGGAAGAGCTTTCAAAAAGCCATAGGGAGTGAATTATGCTTGAGTACAGCATACCACCCCCAATCAGATGGTCAAACTGAAGTGATAAATAAGGTTTTGGAGGATTTATTGAGGGCATGTATATTAGACTTTGGAGGTAATTGGGAAGATCACCTCCATTTGGCTGAATTTACATATAACAATAGTTATCAAAGCACCATAGGCATGGCACCATTTGAAGCCTTGTATGGAAAACCATGTTTGTCACCAATATGTTGGGTTGAAGCAGGAGAAAAGGCTGTCTTAGGGCCTGAGTATATAAAAGAGACCACAGAGAAAATTGAACTGGTGAGGAGAAGAATGGCAGCAGCTCAAGATAGGCAAAAGAAGTTTGCAGATAAAAAGAGAAAGCAGGTAGAATATGAAGTTGGTGATTATGTTTTCATCAAAGTTTCACCTATGAAGAAGGTGTTAAGATTTGGCAAGCAAGGAAAACTTACCCCAAGATATGTTGGACCTTACAAGATTTTGGAAAGAATAGGTTCATTAGCATATAGGCTAGAGCTGCCTGAAGAGATGAGTGCAATGCACAATGTATTCCATGTATCACAACTTAGAAGATGGGTACATGATAAAGAAGAGATTCTAGAGAAACCCACTCAGGTTCAAATAAATTCTGATTTGGTCTATGAGAAAGAACCCGTGGGGATTTTGGCTAAAGAGGAAAAGAAGTTGAGGAACAAAACTTTAAAATTGGTAAAGGTTCAATGGAGCCTAGACCCTAAGGACTGTACATGGGAATTGGAGGATAAAATAAAGATGGATTACCCTAAACTTTTTGTAGTGGAAGGTAAAAAAAAAAACTAAATTCCTAAAAGTTTAATATGTATGGTTGTTTTGACTGAATTGTTTGCTTATGCAATGTCTGATAGATTTTAGGAGAATCTAGAAATATAAAAAAGAAAAAAAAATGAATGAGAAAATTGTGAGGACACAATTCCTAAAAAGGAGGGGTGATTGTAATGCCCCAGAAATTCATAGAATCTTATTTGGTTGAATTTTGAAAATATATGAATTCATTTGTATAAGAATACATGAAAAAAAAAATAAAGTGTTCAAGTGTGTGCACACTGGTATGGCACAAGAAAGAACTCCAAATCCACTGAAATCAAAACAAGAATTAAAAAGTATTACAAACATAATTTTGTGATATGGATATTTGATCTCTGGAATTATATGAATCATCCAAGAAAATAAGGAAAAGTAAGTTTTGTTTTGAATCAGTAAACATATTTTATTTAAACCCAGAAAAGAAAATATTACAGGGATTTAAAAGTCTGTATGCACATATAGGTGCATATCTTTCTGAAATTAAGGAGGAGTTAAATAAGCCTAGATAGGATATGTATGCAAATGTACATTTCTGTAAGAATAGAAAATGTTAAAAAGAAATAAGCAAGTAAAAGAAAACTGTAATACTAAAATGGCAAAAGACAAATTGCAAGCAGAATAATTGCTTTAGGCAGAAATAGAAAGGAGGATTTCTAGAAAATAAACAAGTGACAATGTCACACAATTTTCATGACTTGGTAAGAATAGGATATATTTTGAAAAGGTAAAGAAAAAAAAATATAAGGGAAAGTAAGCACCACATATGGCCGGGGTATCAAAAGTGAAAATGAACAAATCTGAAATGCAAAATGCATGAGTCTTGGCCAGGGTAGGAATGGGATTTTACAATGATAAACCCTAGAAAACTTCTCTTATAAATTCAAGTATAAACCAGAAAAGAATCATTTTGCTACCCAAAACATTTAAGAAAACAAAGAGGAAAATATTTGCAAGCAGAAAAGCAAGTTTTAAAAGGTTTTCTTTCTGATTTAAGCAGGAGAAGCATTTTTCTGTGAGTAATCTCACTAATCCATGGCATTAAGTCCTGTTATGAGGCAGCCTAGCTTATGCTAATTTTTCTGCATATTTTGGATTTTATTACTATGGTTTTAATGGATGCTTTAATGGGTGTTTCTAAATGCTTTTAGTTTTGATAGTGAGTACTATGCTCTGATTGTTTATACCCAGAAATGTTATAGTATGAAAATGTAATAGTAAATAGAGAATGCTTGTAGCTGGTTTAGTTATGGCATGACAAACATATGTATATGAGTTGCATTACACTTGTGTAAGTGCTGAGGCTCAAATGAAAGATTCAAGGTTGCAATGGAAATTCCTAATGTGCTGAACCTTTGATCAAATAGAAAACCATGGGCCAGAAATCTTGTTTAAGCTAGATCTTGAATTTAGTTCAAACATGGTTGCTTGTGAAACAATAATAACCCACATGCCTAGTCTTTATTCCCAGTTACAAATATTCTTGTATTTTCTTTTAAACCAGAATACTTGTAGATATGAATTCCCTGGATATGAAAGTTAGCTTGTTCTGGAATTATGCTTGAGAGCTCTATATAATGTTTCATGTACACTGTGATTCAGTCACCTAGCTATCTCATGATAGGATCAAACATGAACACTTAGTAAATAAACAAAGGATTGTGAGCCAAGAGAACTGCTGGAATGCTTGTTGTATTTAAAGTATGCAAGTTGACACATGGTTTGTTTAAGCCCTGAGATCTTTGTGCAATATTGTGAATTATTTTATTGCAATGTGTCCCCATGATTCCTTATGGCAGATGAGGCTAGGAAGAAATTTGGTAAATGCAATCTATACAAAATGTTTAGGTCTTACTTAATTACTTAATATCATGGAATTTTTGATGATGCTCATACCAGATCTTGTATCTGACCCTTGTTTGCTTATGGCAACTGGGGTGTCTCATTTAAAATGGGGCAGCCCTTAATGCTTTTTCAGGGAATGCTGGCTCTAAATAGGAAGCTGCTAAGGCTAATGAGAATGATTGGATAAGCATGCTAAACTAGAGTTAAATAAGAACTTAGAAGGAGATATTTGCATGTAATCTGGAAAATTTGATAGTTCTGTTTAGGCTGTTATGCAAAACCTTGAAAGTTTGGAATTATTCAGTTATTTTAAATGAATCTAGTGATGTATTAAGTAGGAAGAACTTGCAAAAGATATGTGTTATGTTATTTCTGTTTTCTGGTTTGGTATGTATTAAGAATATTGAAGTTAAGCTGAATTGATTATCTATTTGCTAAAGTTGTTTTGATTAAAGGAAAAACTGGATTTTATAAGTATGATCACTTAATGATGGTTTTTAGTTAATCCTAAATCTTTTCAAAAGATGGATATATAGGAAATTATATTGGGAAAATCCAGAAAGAATTATAACTGTTACACTTTCATGTCTTGATACTGAAACTTGTCCAAATGCAAGTAAAAGAATGGTTTCTTTAACCAAACAGTTAGACCATAGGTCAGGCCACATACACACTTTAAAAAAAATGGAGCTAGGAACCATTTGAACCCAGTTTTTCTGGAAAATGAACAAAAACATAGACATGTACCTGTATATCTGTGTACATGTTGATATTTAGGCAACAAAATAAATACAAATTCCTAGAAAAGTAGTAGGAATGGGTTTTGAAAATAATAAAGCAAGAAATATTGTTTTGTATGTTAGATTATAGGCAAAACTTAAGTGTATATGTATAGAGATAGGTAGGTATCAGATTTTAAAACCCTGCAGGAAAAAAAAAAAAGAAAGCAAAAATTGAGTTTGAACTGACCAGCATAGTACTTGAACTCGTGACCTCTCATGTGTAAGTTAGGCGCGTTTCCATTACGCCTAGATGTTGCTTGTGTTCACTTAGGATCCACCTTCTTTTAGCTTGAGTTTGAAACTATGCAGATTTTAACACAAACATCCATATTAAAAAGCTTTCTTCCACTAGATTATTACTTAATCATTCCTTAATTAGAATAACAGACCAAAGTACATGTTTACAGTGGATTCTATGGTCAATAATCAGAATGTGAAAATAAATCTTTTATTAGGGAATTATCACATTTTAATAGATTTAAAAAGATTTCTACTTCCCTATTATTATTATGCTCTGATTCTAGTAGGATATAACATAGATATCTTCATATATGTATGTTAGGAAAGATTTAGATTTAAAACAATATTTTTATATTGAGAAAGATCCTGGATAATATGAGAATAGGTAAGGATGACCCTAGGTAGTCTTAGTTAAGTATGTAAGCAAAAAAAAAAATTTTGCTTAAGAATTAGGGTCACTGCATGCTTCGATGCCGTGTATAGGTTCGTTTCAAACGAAAGGAGGGCTCGGCTTTGAAATCGATTCGAATCGCACTGGGTTGAAGAGGATAAAGGAACTCGCTCTATTTGATTTCCTCGTGAATTTTAAATTTTGATGAGTTCGGCCATCTACGATAATGCTTTGATCTCGTATGCACTTGAACTGGGGAAGTGAAGATAAGTGATTTCGATTTAATTTATTTTTATTTTTTTTGAAGAACTACGACCATTAAAAATTTATCTGAACATGATTGATCCCATCTGCTTTACGTGATAAAAAGGGAAAATCTTAATTTGAAAGCAGGAGATGGCGTGTAGGGGAAAACAAACTACAGCGTGGATTGATGGAAAAGGAAAGTGGCTAATGGGAAATATTGGCCAGTCAAACATGATATATATTTTCAGTGCGTTAATATACTGTATGCTCACACAACCACGCCAAATGCTATGAAATTTGAAATCCGGTAATAATATAATATTACGGATCCAATGGAACTGGTTTCGTCGAATTCCGAGACTGCACCTCGGAAGGCTATTTTTAAATATCAATTTAAACTATATATTTTTAAACTGAATAAGACACTTTGAAATTCCATTTTAAAAGTTCTATTATCTTCAATATTATTTATATGGATTTACAAGCTTTCAAAATATTTTTAATTAGCTTAGAATACCATATTTACTATTTTATCCAACTTCAAATAATTTAATTTAATAATTAAATCACCTAATAAACAGCGATATTTGAAATTTAAGTTGATAATTAACCTCTGAATATTTAAAATTAATTAAATATTCCAATTCCAAATATAAAAAAGTTCTGGGTCGTCACAATCCTGTTCGTATTATTGCTTCGGAGGTCAAACGCCTTCGAAATAAAGATGTTCTGCTTGTTAAAGTTCAGTGGTCCTCAAATCCTAAGGATTTCTCTTGGGAATCTAGAGAATTCATCGAGCGAACACATCCGGACTTACTTTCCCGTGCTCTTTGAGGTGAATTTCTTATTTCAAATTTCTTTTGTGTTGATATGCTTTTATGGTTGTTACCTTATATTTTCTTCTTAAATATTGCATGGACGCAATTTCTTTAAGGAGGGGAGTCTGTAACAACCCGCATTGTGACGACCACCCATGACTCCCGCACCATACAAGGAAATAGTGCACTGTAAAGTGCGCCAGGCAGCCACGGATGATTGTTAGGATAAGGTAAACACAGAATAGTCTATCGTATGACTCATAGCGTATGGGTAAAATACAATAGAAAGTATACATAGTGAAGCTCTAACAGAAGTCTCATCATATAAGCTCATAACAATTTGATACAAACATCTGAATAGCCAATACATCAAGCCTCATTACATAACACTCAGAGAATCATACAAACAGCGGAATACCCAGTACATATAGTAAGAAAACAATATGCAAAAGCCTCCTGCTCGTCTTCGTCATCAACAGCGTTACTCACTAAGAACAGCACCTGTCACCTGCTACCTAGTCTGCCCATCCCAACATGGATGAACAGCCCAAGGTAATAAGAGTTAAACATAAAACCTTGAGTCAGACAAAAGTCTTAGTGAGCAGTAAATCAACTATCAAACATACCAAAAGAGTATAAAGGGTACAAAGGAATAGGAACCCAACCATCCCACTCCACCTCTTTCTACAGTGATAGCCCCCAGACACACTAAGCAGAACAAACATAGCAAAGCAGACAATTAAAGTAAAGCAATTATCACTCGAGTCAAGGTCGATGTTTTCCAAGTACAAACCACCAAGGCCTAAATCAAGATCAGATAAGCACCCACAAAACATCGCTCTTGAGACCGAGTGACGATACAACCAAACATCCATGACCCTAGCTATCATTGTTATCATTGCCTTGATACCATCGTTAATTGAATGACCGGCACATTCTTTCAGCCGTCAGTCAAGGGCTAATGGCAACCCCGGTTCTAGACACAACTCCGCACGTCATCGCAGCCCGTGCCTAGGAATTTTCGCAACTACCCAGAGTACTAGCACGTCGTCGCAGCCCGTGTTTGGGACTATCGAATCTGCCCAATGTACTCTTGCTTTGAGCATGCTAGAACCTTCAACAACGATGAAATCTCAGCCTCCTAGTTATCCTCCTCAACGACTATTCTCATACTAGCCCAAGTGCCTCTCGAGCCCACCATTATCAACCAACTCGAACCGCACCATCGAGTTATCAACATGCTTGGGATGATCCCGTCTGGATTAAATCAAGGCTATCTCACATCATGCTTTGCTTCATCGCATCATAGCAAAGTCCATCATCATCGAATCTATGCATATGAACTTTAACATCCGCTTCATATGCAACAAGCTACTTTCACCACTCAAGAGCCTCTCCACTTAGCTTTTGAATCATCTTCGACCAACTTGTCCAAATCAACTATTAGCTAATTTGCAACAATCTATCAATCAAATCAATCATTAATCCAAGCAGTCAAACATTCAAACAAGATCTAATAAGCAATTATACAAGAATGGCAATTTCGTAATTAAAATGTCCAAATCTAACAAGTATGAATTATAAGCAAATATCTCTAAAACTTGATGAATAAACTTATATAAGTTAACATGTAGCAAAATGGGTGTCCAAAACTTCATAGACAATGGATCTACATGCAGACTTAAGGAAAATGCAAGAAATCTCTATCTTTAACACATAAACAAGCCACCGATCCAATATACTCCTTTGGGTCCGTGTGAGAGATAACTACCACTCACCGAATTACCTAAACACCTCAAAAGATAACAACTTCAGATCTGGACAGCAAAGGATCTAGCTTGATCCGACAAGATTTCCCTTCAAACGATGAAATCTCTCTTCGATGGATGTAGACCTTCAACTTTGACTCTTGGATCTTCGATTTGATCTTAAATCTAGATGAATGGAAGCACAAGATTAAAGTGGAGAAAAGAAGTGAAGAAGTGTTGTAGTCGAGCTCTCAAAATGGCAGCACTTCGTCGCTTCAAAATCCGGATTCCAAAAATGAAGATAGGCACTCCTATTTATAGGCTGAAATCCTTAACTTGTATGCCCCCTTAAGTCGGTCACGACTCATCAAGACCCACGACTTATGACTTAAAACTTACGACTTAAGACTTACGACTTAAGACTTACGACTTAAGGCTTACGACTTAAGGCTTACGACTTAAGGCTTACGACTTAAGGCTTACGACTTAAGACTTTCGACTTAAGACTTTCGACTTAAGACTTACGACTTAAGACTTACGACTTAAGACTTTAGACTTAAGACTTGCGACTTAAGACTTACGAACAACAATTCTACGATCCTTCGATCCGTAAAAATACGGATCGTTACATTCTCTCCCCCTTAGGAATTTCGCCCCCGAAATTCCAAACAAACAAGAGCAATCAAAACTATTCTACATGCCTACCATTCATAGCAATCAACAAACCATGCATCCAATTACTAGCCTAGCATGTAGAATTCTAAGACTAGAACAAGTTACAAATTCATGAGATGTCACGACACCTTAGGGCCATACCTCGAAGAGTTCAGGATGAGCTGCCTTCATCCTCTCTTCCTCCTCCCATGTACAGTCGTTAACATCATCACTCCATTGTACCTTGAGCAACTTGACTACCTTCCTCCTAAGCTGTTTCGTGTCAGTTTCCACAACATGAAGCGGCTTACGAGGTCTTCTAATAACTGGATCAACTTCCAAATCTTCACAGCTATCAACAGCAACCACTGTATTTGGGTCGTGCACATACTTCCGTAGATACGACACGTGAAAAACATTGTGCACACCCGACATCTTTTCTGGTAACTCCAACTTATAAGCGAGTTTTCCAATTCGCTCGACGATCGGGAATGGTCCAACAAATCTCGGAGTCAATTTTCCTTTCTTCCCGAATCGAATAACATTCTTTAGTGGAGAAATCTTCACAAAAACCATATCTCCTACGTCGAATTCCAAATCTTTTCGACGCTTATCGACATAACTTTTCTGACGGTCTTGGGCTGCTTTCATTCGTCGCTGAATGGTCTCTATACAATCCGAAGTCTGTCGAATCATTTCGGGCCCAAGTATCAGCTTTTCTCCAGTTTCCAACCAACATGTCGGAGAGTTACACGGTCTTCCATACAATGCCTCATATGGTGCCATACCAATACTTGACTGGTAACTGTTATTATATGAAAATTCCACCAAATGAAGATGATCTTCCTATGATCCTCCGAAGTCCAAAACACATGCTCGGAGAAGATCTTCCAAAACTCGGTTGACTCTCTCGGTCTGACCATCTGTTTGGGGGTGATAAGCTGTACTCAAACACAATTCAGTTCCCAAAACTTCCTGGAAGCTCTTCCAGAATCCACTAGTGAACAATGGGTCTCGATCGCTCACTATACTCTTTGGAATACCATGGAATCGAACTATCACTTAACATACAACTCAGCCAATTTCGATGCAGTCCTAGTTGATCGAACAGGAATAAATCTTGCACTCTTAGTCAAACGATCTACGATGACCCAAATCCCTTCATTTCCTGCTCTAGTTCTAGGTAGTCCATCGATAAAATCCATCGATATTTGCTCCCACTTCCATGTAGGAACTTGTAATGGCTGAAGCAATCCACTTGGCTTCTTCTGTTCGGCTTTTACCAACTGGCAGTTCATACACTTGGAAATAAAATTTCCAACATCCTTTTTCATACCTTCCCAGTAATAGGTTCTCTTCATATCCCGATACATCTTATTTCCACCTGGATGAATTGTCAACTTTGAGTGATGACTTTCCTTCAAAACTTCATTTCTCAATTCATCTATATCGGGAACAACCAGTCGTCCTTGTTTCCGAAGCCAACCCTCTTGATCGACCTCGAATCCTTTATCCTTCTCTGGGTCCAATTCAGATTCCAAATCACGGATAATCTTGACAAGCTTATCGTCTCGCTTTTGGCTCTCGCCAATTCTTTCCACTAGAGTAGGTCTTATCGATAAGTTTGTCAACATCTCAGGTTCCAATTCACATCTAGGCCTGAAGTCAAATCCAGCCAAATACTCAAGACTCTTCCATTCCGAAAACATGGCTCCCAAACCTGCATGTCTTCGACTTAACGCATCTGCCACTGCGTTACCTTTTCCCGGAGTATAGGCTACACCAAAATCATATGATGCTAAAAACTCTAACCATCGTTGCTGTCGAAGATTCAAATCCTTTTGGGAGAAAAGATACTTCAATGACTTATGATCTGTAAACAACTCAAATCGAACTCCCAATAGGTAATGTCTCCACATCTTCAAAGCAAATACAATCGCCGCTAACTCCAAATCATGAGTCGGATAATTCCTTTCATGCGGCTTCAGTTGTCGACTTGCATATGCAACAACTTTATCCTTCTGCATTAGCACTTCTCCAAGTCCAGTACCACATGCATCGGTGTAAACCACCATCTCATCATTTCCACTTGGAATAGCCAAAACAGGAGCACTTGTCAATCGCTCTTTCAGGATTCCGAAAGCTTGCTCACACTTAGCATCCCATTTGAACACTTGGTTCTTTTTCGTCAACCCTGTTAATGGTGCAGCTATCTTGGAAAAGTTTTTGATAAACCGACGATAATATCCTGCTAATCCAAGAAAACTTCTCACATCAGATACATTCTTAGGTCTAACCCAATCCTGGATTGCTGCCACCTTAGCGGGATCAACCACTATTCCATTTCCAGAGATAACATGGCCTAAGAATCTCACTTCACTCTTCCAGAAGTGACACTTCGAAAACTTAGCCCTCAGCTGATGTTTTCGCAAGATTTCCAAAACAATACGCAAATGCATCTTGTGCTCTTCTTCAGTCTTGGAATAAATCAAAATATCATCCACAAACACAAGTACAAACTTGTTCAACTGATCCCTGAACACTCTATTCATAAGATCCACAAAATATGCTGGTGCATTGGTCAATCCAAACGGCATTACCAGCCACTCATAGAAACCAGATGGTGTCCTAAAAGCAGTCTTCGACACACTATCCTTTGCCACTCTCAACTGGTGAAATCCCGTTGCCAAATCCATCTGAGAAAACACCTTAGCTCCGTGAAGCTGATCAAACAAGTCATCTATTCTCGGCAATGGATACTTGTTCTTCTTAGTCACTTTATTCAGCTCACGATAGTCCACACACAACCTCAACGATCCATCCGCTTTGGTTGCGAACACAACTGGTGCACCCCATTCGGACACACTACGCTGAATGAATCCTTTCTGTAAAAGGTCATCAACTTGCACCTTCAACTCTTGCTGTTCCCTAGACGCCATTCGCCTAAGCGGCATCACAACAGGTCTGGCTCCTTCAAATAGATCGATACGAAACTCGATCTCTCTATGCGGCGGTAACCCTTTGACCTCGTCAAAGACATCCTCAAATCCATTCACGATAGGCACCGATGACAGTCCATCCCATGGAACAACCAGCGAATACATGAAGCTCATGAAGACGCCTTCTTCATGCTTACATCGTATCACAACCTTTCGACCCTCCACATTCTCGACTGTCACCTCCAGCCTCTTGCAATCAACCCTTGCCGCATACTTACTAAGCCAGTCCATACCCAAAATAATTCCAAACCCCGCAAAGTTCAGAACAAAACAATCACAAACAAAAGAGCAATCATGACTCGATACAACTAGACCACGGCATATCATACACAAACATGACGAACCCCCAACTGGATTAGTCACAACCAATGGTCTATCAACAATATCCGGTTCCAAACCCAACCGGCCTACAAGTTCACTACAAACAAAGGAATGCGACGCCCCAGTATCAAACAACACTCTAACTGGAACACCACAAATGGAAAGAGTACCTTGAACCACCAAACTCTTCCCCTTCTCTTCTGCAGTAGGAGCTTTCGAAGATGATGGAACAGCCCCCAAAGCATAAGCTTGCACAATCTGCTTGTCCTTCCTCGGTTTCGGACAATTCTTCCTGAAATGCCCCGGCTTATCACAGTTGTGGCACTTCGCCGGCGCTTTCTGATTCTTACAGTCCCTGGAGAGATGGCCCTTCTGCTGGCAATTGTAGCAGGTCACTTCACCCTTCGGCTTCTTTTGACCATTCTTACCCTTCTGCTGCTGCTGCTTCCTCTTCTTGTTTCCACTTTGCTCCTTGGTCACAACAACAACAAATCCTTCCTTAGGAAACAGATTCTCATGCCTAAGAGCCTTCTCCACAAGCTTCTCAAACGGATCATCCAAATGATCCACCAACTGCCTCCCAAGATAACTGTCCAGGCCTGTCACAAACTTCTCATTCTTCTGATAAGGGGATTCAATATATGACCGAGCATACTTGGACAAAGCTTCAAACTCAGAAACATACTCAAGAACTGGTCTTCCACCTTGCTTGAGCTCCACAAACTTCTTAAAAAAAACAGATTTCTGAGCTGTAGAAATGAACTTAGCTTCAAATCTGACTTGGAATTGCTCCCAAGTGATCTCTTCCTCTGGAGTATCAATGGTGATAGAGTTCCACCAATCAGAAGCTCTTCCCTGAAGCTGTCTTGATGCAAGCTTCCTCTTAGTCACATCCTCAATTCCCAAGTCACCAAAGATCCTTCTACAAGCATCTATCCATCTCTGGACTTCTATGGTTGATTTTGTTCCCAAGAAAACCTTCCCTCCAAGAGCAGTATAGTCCTTACAAAGCTTAGCAAAATCCACTGGTCTTGGGGCTTGAACCTGAACTCCAACATCTACCGATGGCCCCGGAGCTGGCATCCTTCTCATGATCGAAGTCATCATAGCCTCGAACATAGAAGCATAATCAGCAGCCCCCTCAACAGCATGGCCTCCCCTAGCAGCTGGTCTCCCTCTTCGACTCATTCCTAATATCGAAAAGAAATGATTAATATACCCTGAGAAACAACTGCATAAGAAGTTCAAATCCTTCTAAGCTACTATATTATATATATAGTAATCATCCATCAAAATTACAATTACGTCTCTCATACGTAGTTACATCGGAGAGCGTTGGCTAAAATCGATTAACCAAAGCACTGATACCAAATGTGACGACAACCCATGACTCCCGCACCATACAAGGAAATAGTGCGCTGTAAAGTGTGCCAGGCAGCCACGGATGATCGTTAGGATAAGGTAAACACAGAATAGTCTATCGTATGACTCATAGCGTATGGGTAAAATACAATAGAAAGTATACATAGTGAAGCTCTAGCAGAAGTCTCATCATATAAGCTCATAACAATTTGATACAAACATCTGAATAGCCATTACATCAAGCCTCACTACATAACACTCAGAGAATCATACAAACAGCGGAATACCCAGTACATATAGTAAGAAAACAATATGCAAAAGCCTCCTGCTCGTCTTCGTCATCAACAGCGTTAGTCACTAAGAACAGCACCTGTCACTTGCTACCTAGTCTGCCCATCCCAACATGGATGAACAGCCCAAGGTAATAAGAGTTAAACATAAAACCTTGAGTCAGACAAAAGTCTTAGTGAGCAGTAAATCAACTATCAAACATACCAAAAGAGTATAAAGGGTACAAAGGAATAGGAACCCAACCATCCCACTCCACCTCTTTCTACAGTGATAGCCCCCAGACACACTAAGCAGAAAAAACATAGCAAAGCAGACAATTAAAGTAAAGCAATTATCACTCGAGTCAAGGTCGATGTTTTCCAAGTACAAACCACAAAGGCCTAAACCAAGATCAGATAAGCACCCACAAAACATCGCTCTTGAGACCGAGTGACAGTACAACCAAACATCCATGACCCTAGCTATCATTGTTATCATTGCCTTGATACCATCATTAATTGAATGACCGGCACATTCTTTCAGCCGTCAGTCAAGGCCTAATGGCAACCCCGGTTCTAGACACAACTCCGCACGTCATCGCAGCTCGTGCCTAGGAATTTTCGCAACTACCCAGAGTACTAGCACGTCGTCGCAGCCCGTGTTTGGGATTATCGAATCTGCCCAACGTACTCTTGCTTTGAGCATGCTAGAACCTTCAACAACGATGAAATCTCAGCCTCCTAGTTATCCTCCTCAACGACTATTCTCATACTAGCCCAAGCGCCTCTCGAGCCCACCATTATCAACCAACTCGAACCGCACCATCGAGTTATCAACATGCTTGGGATGATCCCGTCTGGATTAAATCAAGGCTATCTCACATCATGCTTTGCTTCATCGCATCATAGCAAAGTCCATCATCATCGAATCTATCCATATGAACTTTAACATCCGCTTCATATGCAACAAGCTACTTTCACCACTCAAGAGCCTCTCCACTTAGCTTTTGAATCATCTTCGACCAACTTGTCCAAATCAACTAATAGCTAATTTGCAACAATCTATCAATCAAATCAATCATTAATCCAAGCAGTCAAACATTCAAACAAGATCTAATAAGCAATTATACAAGAATGGCAATTTCGTAATTAAAATGTCCAAATCTAACAAGTATGAATTATAAGCAAATATCTCTAAAACTTGATGAATAAACTTATATAAGTTAACATGTAGCAAAATGGGTGTCCAAAACTTCATAGACAATGGATCTACATGCAGACTTAAGGAAAATGCAAGAAATCTCTATCTTTAACACATGAACAAGCCACCGATCCAATATACTCCTTTGGGTCCGTGTGAGAGATAACTACCACTCACCGAATCACCTAAACACCTCAAAAGATAACAACTTCAGATCTGGACAGCAAAGGATCTAGCTTGATCCGACAAGATTTCCCTTCAAACGATGAAATCTCTCTTCGATGGATGTAGACCTTCAACTTTAACTCTTGGATCTTCGATTTGATCTTCAATCTAGATGAATGGAAGCACAAGATTAAAGTGGAGAAAAGAAGTGAAGAAGTGTTGTAGTCGAGCTCTCAAAATGGCAGCACTTCGTCGCTTCAAAATCCGGATTCCAAAAATGAAGATAGGCACTCCTATTTATAGGCTGAAATCCTTAACTTGTATGCCCCCTTAAGTCGGTCATGACTCATCAAGACCCACGACTTACGACTTAAGACTTACGACTTAAGACTTATGACTTAAGACATACGACTTAAGGCTTACGACTTAAGACTTACGACTTAAGGCTTACGACTTAAGACTTACGACTTAAGGCTTACGACTTAAGACTTTCGACTTAAGGCTTACGACTTAAGCCTTACGACTTAAGACTTTCGACTTAAGACTTACGACTTAAGACTTACGACTTAAGACTTACGACTTAAGACTTACGACTTAAGACTTTAGACTTAAGACTTACGACTTAAGACTTACGAACAACAATTCTACGATCCTTCGATCCGTAAAAATACGGGTCGTTACACGCATATTTTACGATTTGAATATTTAAATATTTTATCGTTAGTCGGATTTTAGTCCGAAAAGTTACTTTTTGCATACGGTGGAATTAGGACTCGGGACCACTTCCATTGGGTCCAAAACGCCACTTGCAATCTTTTTGAGTATAAACTTTGATATGTTTGGAGTTAGTGGAATTTTGCCACTTTTTCACTTTGGGCTTTGGGTTTGGTTTAGCCCATTAGCCTAAACTATTAACTCTAGATCAACCGCCTCTCTCCTTCATTACTTCACTTTCATTTTCTAACACTCAAGCTTCATCAAAAATGGAGAGAGGAATGGGAAATTAAAAATCCAAGCCCTAGTTCATTTGCAAATTCAACATCTAACTCCAAATCCAAAGAGAAGCCATTGATTCAAGCTTCTTGTGTTGAGATTGAAGTGTGGTTGATCCTTCCTTTGCTTTTAAGCTTCTCCTTTCTTGATTTTTTGAAAAGGTGAGATTTTTTATCTCACGTCTTTGTCTATAACTATCCTTGATTATTGGGTATGAATTCCTAACACTTATTCGTGTGCATTTGCTTTTGGTTTGGATTGAATTGGTGAAAATTCCAATTTTTAGTGTTTTGGGTTCAAACCTTTAAAAATCCTAACTTTGAAGTTTGAACACGTTTTTGGTGATGCATCGAGGAGCCAATAGAACCGGGTAGCCGATGGACGTAATCCCCTAGCGTCTGTGCTCGATCGGTTGCAAATTGAGGGAGTTTTTGCACTTCTGTTCCTTAGATCGTTCAGCCTGCATATGCGTCTCTCGGCCTGCAGTTAGGTCACACCAAGATAGGTCGCACCAACATAGGTCGCGTCCTGCTTTAAGTCACGCTTTGCTATGTGTCGGCCTGCCTTAGCTCGCAACCACTTAGGTCGCTCGGCTAGTTCGCAACACCTTAGGTCGCTCGCCTCGCTAATTACTCGGCTTGTTAAGTCGCAACCAGTTAGGTCGCTCGTTCCTTAAGTCACTCGGCTTGCTTGCATCCCTTAGGTCACTCGGCCTACTCTCACCCCTTAGGTCGCACCACTTAGGCCGCATGCTACTCCTTAAGCCACTTGCTCTTTAGGTCGTTTGCACCTTAGGTCGCGCCAACTCCTTAAGCCACTTGCTCCTTAGGTCGTTTACACCTTAGATCGCGCCATCTCCTTAAGCCGCTAGCTCCTTAGGTCACGCCATGTTAGGTCGCAGGCTATGTCGCTGATTCCTTATGTCGTATGCCATGGAATCGCATATGTCAAGCCGCTGATTTCCTGTGTCGTATTGAGTTAAGTCGTAAGTCATGGCTTTTAAGTCGCAAGGATATTTCCACTTTGATGGATTTGAAATCGAATTCTTTGGATTTTATTCACGTTTTCGAATGTGAATTTTTGTGATTTATTGTTTCTACAATCATTTTTGTGATTCGTCACTTTAAAAATATAAAGGTTTCAATACTAGTAGTAAATATCAAAACTCTTTCACCAAAATGATTTCAACCCTATATTATTACAAAGCTCGTTTCTTAAACCGTTTTCCAATCTACTAGTATATACAAACCTTTACCTCACTCGTACGAGAAATCTAATTAAGCGGCTTAGTAAAACAAGGGGTATGAAACGCTTGCGTTTACTTCGCCGGTTAATTCTTGGACTTGTTCGATTGAATCTCTTGTGACAATTTTCGAGTGGAGATCTACAATTTGTTCGTAAATATTTAAGTTAAGCTAGTGGTTATGGGACATGAGGCTAAGCTTATATATTTACTAGCTTACTGTAATTGACACTTCTTGATAATCGTAGATGATCATTTTTGTGATTTAGACTAGCAAATGTGCGATGTATCTTTGTCTACGAGGGAGACTAAACCCCGTTTCTGTGGAGCTTCGGCTCAATTTGGTGGGGTAGCGACCCATGGTCTTCGGGCCGTTTTGTGGAGCTTCGGCTCAAAATTAATGATTAGCAACCATGGAATAGTGTTCCATTTTGTGATACACATGTTGGTGAGTTTTCATGCTCCCATTTTGTGATAGGCCTCCCCCTTTTGGTGATTTCTGGATTTCCATTAATGATTTCGAGAATTTGTATTTCATCAATTTTCGTGATTTACATTGATAAGTTTTATCAATATTTGTGCGTTGGTGAATTTGTGTGTCATTAACTTTTG
This sequence comes from Allium cepa, assembly GCA_030765085.1. Lineage (NCBI taxonomy): Eukaryota > Viridiplantae > Streptophyta > Magnoliopsida > Asparagales > Amaryllidaceae > Allium > Allium cepa. The sequence continues at coordinate 151,397,218 of CM060932.1, read as the reverse complement.
TGATTGGCATTGATATTATTGTCAATATTCATGGTTTTGGTGAATAAAAATAAAGAGTATGACATTCCTTTTGATCTTTGAGAAGATTCTTGTGATATTGATTAATCCTTAGTTGATTTTCAATTGCATACTTATCACAGTATGGCTTTATGGTTATCATATGTTTTTGTCATATCTCTTATTCTATATCATTTCATCTGATATTTATAGCTAGACTGTTCCGTTTATTATTTTCTTATTAAATAATACTCGGGTCAGACCGAGATGTTGCAGGTGCTTCTGCTTGACTTCACATCTGAGATTATCACCCTGACTTTTGGCTAACTACTTAGATTAGTAGTTTTCGTTGTATACATTTGAGATATAGACTCATTGATGTATCCATATTCTTTTGTCTAGCACTTGTAGCTATTCTTTTGTGATATTGTGGATCTTATTTGACCACTACTCTGATGTACACTTTCATGTGTTATATTCATATCTTTTTCCGCCTTTGTGATATGAATATCTGTGACTGATTTGTGTTAGGTTTATTTCTATGTTTATTTCCAAAGATATTATAGCCACTGTGTAGTAGCTTTGAGTTTGTATCGGTATGTCGGATTTCCTCCTGAAACCAAATGCATGTTGTACTATCTGACATATCGATGCTCGCACAAAGCAATTACACGGATGGTCGCTCCTTAACAGCCTTATTCTCCGTGCTAGTTGACGGCATTACACTGTAGTGTACTTGGCTAGCGTGGGTATAGAGATCGGGCGTCACACATACGATCACATGAAACTCCAAATGCTACGAAAATTGAAATCCGATAATAATACACTATTACAGATCCTATGGAACTAGTTTCGTCGAAATTCGAGACTATGCCTCGGAAACCTATTTTAAATATCGATTTAAACGATATATTTTTAAAACTGAACAAAACACTTTTAAACTCAAATTTAAAACTTCTATTATCATCAGTATTATCAATATAACTATTATAAGCCCTTAAAATATTTTTAACAAGCTTGAAACTCCAGATTCCCTATTTTACCCAATTTCCAATTATTAAATTAAATATTTAAATTATCCAATAACCTGTGATATTTGAAATTCAAGTTAGAATTTAACTTTTAAATATTTAAAATTAATTAAATATTCCAATTTAAAATATCCAAAAATTCTGGGTTGTCACAGTTTGGTCATGTGGTTCATTCGGTTGATTTTCAAGATTGAAAACGTTATGATCCAAAGTCAACTTTCTAAAAGAATTTTTCATCGAACCGTTTCGACAATTTATTAGAGCATTCGAAATAGCCAAGAAAGGCTGGCCTAAATTTATGGAATTTGGCTTATTGGATTATTCACTGGTTGAATGTTCAAAATGATGAAATCAACTGGGAATATAAATTCACCGATTTTGATAAATACGTCCTCGATTTCTCCCACGGGTTCCTTTATTGAACGATCGAAAAATTGAAGAACTACTTTTGTCTGTTTTAATTCACCCAAACCAAGTTGTTGGTAAATGGATGAAGGAATCAAATTAACACTTGCACCTAAATCTTGTAAGCACTTGTTAATCATTTTTTCTACTATCATGCATGAGATCATTGGACATCCAGTATCTTTGTATTTCACAGGAATCGATAGGGACAAGATTTCGCTAAGTCTGGAAGCTAAGAAAACTTTCTTGGGTACACGAGTGTTTTTTTAGTACACAAATCCTTGAAAAACTAGCGTAATTTGGGACTTGTTGGACGATATCAAGAAGCGGAATGTTTACTTTAACTTGTTTAAAAATTTCCAACATCTTTCCATTTGGTCAGAGTGTTTTTTGGGTCAAAGATGATGTGGAAATGGAACATGATACTCGGTAGGTGGATCTACTTGAATAGAAGAAGAATTTGGATTGGAGTTTTATTCGATGTTTGGCTAAATGTTTTGTTCAGATTTGCTTATTTTTGAAGTGTCAAGAGCAATTTGTGGTAAATCATTTGGATTAACAACTTGATTATCGATTTGTTTGCCAGAACGTAAAGTCGTGGCAGGATTCATTTGGTTTACGTTGTTATCCTAAACAACATGGGTTTGATTCAAATTCATGTTTTGATTTCTAGAATTCGAAACCGGCTGACTTGGGAATGTGCCTCGTTCACGTTCACTTACGAACATGGCTAATTGATGCATTTGCATTTCAAGTTTAGCAATTGAGTGACCCATATTCTGCATGTACGAGATTAACAAATTTTGCAAATTACTATTTGATTGGAGGCTTTGAGTGGTTGCCTTAGTCAAAGTATCAAGATTTTTTCTAAGTGAACTCAATAATTTATCATCTTGGGGAGCGAAATATTTTTGCGCTTGATTTTGAGACAGACCCATAAAATTTTGTTGAAAATGATTGGGCTGAAAGGGATGATTCTAATCATTATTTGGAAATGCTTGAAAAATGGGACAAACCAAATTCATTTTGGAATTATTTAGGTTCCATGCAAATTTTGGATGATTTCTCCAACTAGAATTGTATGTTGGGGAAAATGGCTCATTCTTAACTTTACTGAGACCATTGAGTTGTTCTATTGAATGAGGGCAATGATCGGCTATGTTATTCGGATCCTTGCATTTGTGAAACATTGGTTGGGAAGATTATATAATTTGGTTGGATGAGAAAATGTTGTCAAATTTATTGATTATTACATTGATTTTAGCTTCCAAAGCATCCTATAGAGTGTGCACTCGATCGTGAATAAATGCATTTTTTGTTAGAACGTTCCCTTTGGGATGATTTTTTGGCTAGGTTTTCAAGAAATTGCAAAGCATCATCATGATGTTGGGGAGAGAAAATTGCCTTGGCACATCGATTCAAGCATGGTTCATGAGTTATTTTCAAGTCCATCGTATAAGATCTAGCAAAGGGTCCTTTTTCAAAATTATAGTGTGGACATTTTATCTAAAGTTCTTTAAATCTTTTAAAATATTTTACAAAAGGTTCACCCCTGAATTAGTGAAAATTGATGATTTCGTTTAGGATTTTAATTGTTTTTCAAAGGAGTAGAGCTTTTTCAAGAAGACTTTAACGAATTCTACCCAAGTTTTAATCGAGTTTAATGGTAAGCTGTACAACCATTTTTCAGCATAATCTGTAAGAGAAAATGCAATTAACCGAAGTTTGATTTCCTTATCACAAAGTTATCGGAGTTTAATGGTTGCACAAACTTGTTTGAATTTTGCTAAGAAAATGTATAGGTCATCGTGTTTAAAATTGTCGAATTTCGAAAGCACGACAATATGGTTGGAATGAATTTTGACATGGTTTCTTGTTGGGGCAGATAATGTGATACAAAAAGGGATAGAAACTCGACTAGGAAAGATTCTATCAAGTAGACTTCGAGGGGCATTCTTTTCGCCGTTGATGGAGTATCGTATGTCCGAGTTAAACGATTTAGTGTTGTGTCACGAGTCCAAGTACTCATGCAGAAGAAAAAGTCAAAGAGAGAAAGAAGTAATAATCGAGTTTAAGAGAAAGAAGCAAGGCTTGGAAAATGAAGTGAAATTTTGTTGTTTTTTATAAAGGAATTTATTTTTCAAACGGGAGGTTTGTTTTTTTTTTTTTTTTGGGATTTTAGTTTTTCAATTTTTTTTATTTTATATGTTTTTGCTTCATTTTTTGTTTTTATTTTTTTAAAAGATTATATTTTTTATTTTTGTTTTTCTAAAAAAGTAACTTAAGTCAAAATGTTTGTTTTTTATTTTTGATTTTATTTAAAAAGGTTTATTTTCTTTTTTTAAAGGAAAAGATTTAAAAAGATTTTTTTGGATAAAAAAACTAAGTTAAGTAAAATGTAAAAAAAAAAAAAATTAGTTTTGGATTTTTTTGTTTTTTCTAAATATGCATGAACTAATGCAACTAAATAAATGCAAAGACTTAATTACAAATTTTTTATACTTAGTAGCTCTTAATCCCAAATTGTATAATCATACTTTGTAGTCCAACAAAATAGTTCTTAGCTAGGTAACTAACATGAGTTACTGGTGCACCACGAATTACTGTAGCAATGCAGCCGATGGTTTAAGTACCTTCAAAGAAACAATCGCTATAATATTTGTGAACCACGGTAATATTTATATTTGATTATTGCTCTGTCATAGTTTAGAAATCAAGAAAATAAATTATTCAAAGAAGACAACTTGTCAAGACATAATTAAGCCCTATGTGAGCTCATGACTCCCTGAAGTCCGATGTTTAACCGTTATTATTAGTCAATTACTACAATGAAATGCAATTTGTAAGCCAAGGAAGGGGTGATAAAATCCCCCACCTTACGTGGATTTGGGTGTTGCCCTTAGAAAAGAAAATAAGATGATATGAATGCAAAACAGAAATTAAACATGTATTACAAATGCAACTATGAATGAAATTTGATTTTGTTTTTGTTTTTGATTTTTTTTCTTAAAATGCAAGCAAAAACAATGCAAAGTAAATAAAAACAAGAGATTAAAGCATGATAGTAGAACGTGCAGAATTATTAGCAGTTTATTTAAAAGCGGCAATTTTTTTTAACAAACAGTTTATTTTGACAAGCAAAGCGAAGCAGTTTATCACATCAGCTTTTTTTATTTCTAACAACCTGAAAATTATATATATCTAAGGATTTAATCCAAAATTATCACCTTTTTTATATATATTAAAAAAAATTATAAAACGAAATCCAAAACAAAATTGAAAACACAAAAAGGAAAATTGTAAACAAAGAAAGTTTCTCTCTTTTTTTTAGTTGAACATTCAGTCAAACAAGAAGCCCACAGCCCATATAAAAAAAAATTCGTTAAAAGAAAAACAAATCTACTTCTCTTCAAAAAATGGAACGAGAGAAAAGAAAGTTTGCCTCTTTCTAAAAGAAACCAAATCCAATTCATGGAAAGAAAGAAAAAAATATGAAATCACGAAATCAAAATCATGAACGAAAAGAAGATATTTGGCTTCGGTTCGAGGTGGTGATGTAGCTGTTTGATTTTGGCAGTGGACGTTGCAAGCGATGAGGCAGTGATGGTGATTGAGATCAATGGAGGCGTTTTAAGGAGAAGTTGTGAAGGTGTTTGGCAATTGAATAGAGAAGTGGCTATTGGAGGCTGGTTCGGTTTTTAATTCTAGTTTCGTGGATTTGATTTGGCTTTGGTGGTGAGGTAGGGAAGTTAAAGTGTGCAGTTTTGTTTGAGCGTTGATTGCAATTATTGGTGTTGAAGGACAACAGTTGATTTACAGGGGTGATGAAGTTGCTGTCAGGTTGCAATATGGATATGGGTTTGTTGACAAGAGAAGTGATGAAGAAAGGCAGAGGATATTTGATGTAGGAGATAGTGTGGTAGCACTTTTGTGGATGATGGTTGGTGCTCTGGTATATAGGGTACTGATGGTCGATGTGTTTCAGCAAGTTGTAGTGTTTCAGGTAGAAGTGATTGTTTACTGGTAGAAGAGGCAGCAGAGGGAGATGGCAGCAGCAGTGGATGGACATGAGTGTGCAGGCTGATGGTGGAGGTTGAGTTGTATGGGAAGTAGTAGTGTGTGTTGATTGGCAGTGAGATGTATGTTTGTATGGAAGTTTGGAGAGGAAGGCGCTGATGACGAAAGTAGCAGTTTCATATGGTTAAAGGAACTGTTGTATATGGGGGTGATGAAGTTGTATATGGGGCTGTGGTGGCAGTGGTTATGGAATGTATAGGATGAAGTGTAGTGAAGGGTGTAGATGCGGTTGTTTTAGATTGAGGTGGAAGCGTGGTAGTGTTGCAGTTGTATGTAGTATGTTGAGTGGCTGTGGCAGTTTAGTGATGAAGTAATGTAGGTAGGAGGCATTGTAGGATAAGGTATGATGGTTGTTGTGTGGGTTTAAGTTGAACAGAAATGATGGTTGATGTAGCAGTGTGTGGTTTGCTGCTGGTTAAAGGAGGGGTAGAAGTGTGATATTGTCACAGTGAAGCGGTAGTTGTGGAATGATGTTTGCAGTGTTGTTATGTGGCACGTATGCAGCAGTTTTATAATGGTAGAGGAGGTAGTAGTGGGCAGATGGTTGTATGTTAGTAGATGGCAGTGTAGATTATTGGGTGAATGGAGGAGTTCAGTTGATGTGCAAGTTATGTATGTATGCAGCAGTTTTTATGCAGTGGTAGTTGAAGATAGTAAGGTAGATGGTAGTTGAATAGCAATGTTATGTGCATAGTGGAAGTGGAGGCATGGTGGGTCGGGTCAGAGGATAAATTGTGTGGAGGAGAGGGTGTTGACAGTGATTGACAGTGCTGCAGTTGGGTTGTTTGATGTTATGTTAACAGTGGATGTTATGTGGAGTGTATGAAGTATATGGCCGAGGAAGTTTTGATGGTTATGTTTGAAGTGGGAAGAGGGTATGTGCATAGAAATAGAAACAGGCGGCTTTGAGTGGTTGTAAGCTGATGATGCAGCAGTTTGTGGTCTCAGGGAGGAGGAAGTATGAAATGCATAGTTTCAGCAAGGTGGGAGAAGTAGCTACTGTGGTATTTGATGTTATGAAGTATGATGTGTCACTGGTAGGCAGAGGATTGTTTGTCGGGCAGAAGACAGTTTATGTGATGAAGTATGATGTGCATTGTATGATGTGGATGTTCGTTGGCTAGAGGAAGTTGTGTGGTGAAGCCGTTGTAATGGTTATGCACATGCATAGAGGTACAAGGCAGTGAAGTGTGGTACGCAGAAGGTAGTGACAGTGTAAGTTGGTTTGAGGAGGATATACGGGAATGTGATGCAGTTACTCGGGAATGTGATGCAGTTACTGTTGGAATTCCTATAGAACAAAATGAATGAAAAATACATTAAGTCCTACATCGCTTAATATACTAAGAAAGCCAAGTATATTAATAGCTTTTTCAAGTGGAGGTTGGGGGCACGTGGATTCCAAATGTATGCTTCGTTGTGAAAAAGGAGATCATGCATCTCCACCACGCGCGCCGCCGCCGTCCGAACGACCGAACCGGTACGGTTCTGACCATTCTTTTTGCTAGGGAATTGTTTAACGTTTTTGGGCTTCGGCTGAAACTGGGCTGGGCCTGGAATTTGAAGAGAAGCGGACGGGTGAAGACGGACGCGACTGTTCATAAAGCGGACTGAAGGGGAGTGACCCGTTAGAGGCGAACAGAAGCGGGTGCGACCCGTTAAAGGCGAAAAGAAGCGGCCCGACTGAAGAGACGCGGCCGAACATAAGCAGACACACGAACAATAGCGATTAAAGGAAACGGGCGCGACCGTTTGGACAAACGGGTGCAGACGCGACCGTTCGAACGGATACGAACAAACTATAAATAAGGAGGAAAACTGATCACTTTCCTCACTGAATTTTCTTATCTCTTCTCTTCTAATAACTGCTGTTCTTATAATCAAAATCACAGAGTGATATACTCATTACAATTTCGAGCAGAATTCGTCTGTTGTATCTTGGGAGAATTTTGAAATAAAATTCATAAGGAAATCGTTACGACGAGCCTCAGACATAATCCGGTTAGAATTCTAGACTATTTGTATATTTATATACATTATTCTATATTATATTCTTTATTTTGGTTATACTATTTGTTCAAAATAGTATAACGCTGTTGTTGTAACTTATTTACAACATTCATACTGTTATAATAATTTGTACAGAATTCCAGTGTAGCGGAAATCTGAGTTATAAACTTGTTCGACGAGTTTATAATTGATTATTCTGTGTTTTGGTACACTAGCCAACTAACATCTTAAGAATTTTACTGTTTTCTTACTAAAACAGAGATGACAATAGTAGAATTTTCAAACACTACTACTCACAACAGACCTGAACCATTCAAGGGAGATGGTGATGATTTCTTGACATGGCAGAATCAGATGTTGTTTTATCTCACCACACTCGGTCTGCAAAAATTCCTCGACGAGGAGGAACCGATTTCTGCACTAGGCAAGGAAGCAGAGGTGAATACGTGGAAGCATTCCGATTTTTTATGCAGAAACTATATTTTGAATTGTCTCGACAAGGTGCTATACAAAGTATATCAGCCTTTAAAGACATCAAAAGAACTCTGGAATGCACTTACCACAAAGTATAAGACGCAGAATATCAGTCTTAAGAAATTTATTGTAGACAAATTCATGGACTACAAGATGGTTGACTCCAAACCGGTGACTGCTCAACTGCATGAACTGCAAATCATCATTCATGAACTCGAAGCGGAAGGTCATAAGGTTGGAGAATCGTTTTTGGTTGAAGCCATCACGGGAAGACTGCCGTCGTCATGGAGAGATTACCGCAATTATCTAAAGCATAAAAAGAAGGAAATCTCTTTACAGGATCTCATAGTCCGATTGAAAATTGAGGCAGATAACCGTGGAATAACAAAACAAAGCGATGAGGCATTTGTGGCTGAAGGGTCAAAGACCAAAAACAAAAAGAGGAATTTCCAAAACAAAATGAAAGCTCCTGAAAACAAATCCAAAGACAACAGACAAACCAAGAAGTTTAATGGTGAATGTTGGGTTTGTGGCAAAATGGGACACGCCGCTAGAGATTGCAGACACAAGAAGGAACGCAACTCAGAGGCGAATATAGTTGACAACATGAAAATGGACGAGTCCGATTTCTCAGCATGATGGCCTATTTAAGGCAAATGTAGCCGTTGTTGGCAATAAAACTATGTATTCTGATTATGCTGTTAATAAAATTGAAGTTTCTTATGTGCTTGAACACGATATTTTACTATGGCATGATAGATTAGGATACATAAATTTGCCAAAATTGAAGAATACAAAACTGAGGTAGAAAATCAGTTAAATAGAAAGATCAAGATACTAAGATCTGATCGAGGTGGAGAATATGAATCACCATTGGAACATTTCTGTGCCGAAAATGGTATAATTCATCAAACAACAGCTCCATATTCACCACAACAAAATGGTGTAGCCGAGAGGAGGAACATAACGTTAAAAGACATGATTACTGCCATGCTTTTAACTTCTTGTCTACCGACGAACTTGTAGGGGGAAGCCCTAAATATGTCTAATCATATATTAAATAAGGTTCCTCACAATAAAACAGGAACAATTCCATATGAGATATGAAAAAGAGACGAACCAAGCTTCAAATACCTCAAAGTGTGGAGGTGCTTGGCAAAAGTTCCAATTCCGCCTCCCAAGAGAGTCAAACTTGGACCAAAAACAGTAGATTGTTATTATCTTGAGCCAGCCCAAAATAGTAGTGCCTACAGATTTTTGGTATTCAAGTCAGATATAACTGATATTCATGTAAATACAATCATGGAATCAAGAGATGCCTCATTCTTTGAAGATGTGTTTCCGCACAAAAGGAATGAAGGAAATAATGTCTCAAAAAGGACAAGGGAAGAATCAAACGATTCGCATGAAGATGAAACTCATCATGAAATTGAGGATGCTGAACCAAGAAGAAGCGTAAGGGCTAAAACTTCCAAAACATTTGGTTCAGACTTTTTAACATATGTATTAGAGCACGAACCTCAAACGTACAAGGAAGCAATGTCATCTTCTGAATCCTCATGTTGGAAAGAAGCAATCCAAAGTGAGATTGATTCAACTCTAAGTAATAAAACTTGAGAAATTGTTGATATTCCACCAGGAATAAAACCAATTGGCTGCAAATGGATTTTCAAAAAGAAAATGAAAGCAGACGGCTCTATCGACAAGTATAAAGCCAGATTAGTAGCCAAAGGATATCGTCAAAAAGAAGGAGTAGACTTTTTTGATACATATTCGCCGGTAACACGAATAACCTCTATAAGAATGCTAATAGCAATTGCATCCATCTATAATCTAGAGATTCATCAGATGGATGTAAAAACAACATTCTTAAATGGAAATCTCGATGAGGAGATTTACATGGAGCAACCTGAGGGATTTATTTCCAAAGGAAATGAAAACAAAGTCTATAGATTAGTCAAATCATTATACGGACTAAAACAAGCTCCAAAGAAATGGCACGCAAAATTTGATAGTGTCATGATGAGAAATGGTATTCGTATAAATGAATGTGGCAAATGTGTCTATTATAAACAAATTGGACAATCATATGTAATGATCTGTCTATATGTGGACGATATGCTAATACTCGATCCAAATACTCAGGTAACTGAGACCATAAAGAAAATGTTGATCAACAATTTCGACATGAAAGACTTGGGTGTTGCAGATGTTATTTTGGGAATAAAAATAATAAGAACACCTAATGGAATTGAGTTATCTCAATCACATTATGTAGAAAAAGTGATTGAAAGATTTCAAAATTTTGGAATTAAAGGAGTAGATACACCTTTTAATCCATCAGAAGTATTGCATAAAAACACTAATGAGAGTGTAATGCAACTGGAATATTCTCGTGTAATAGGATGCCTCATGTATCTCATGAATTGCACAAGACCAGATATAGCTTATGCAGTAAGTCGATTGAGCATGTATACGAGCAATCCAGGGAAGGAACACTGGAAAGCACTAATGAGAGTGCTTGGATATTTAAAAAATACCACGACCTATTCCTTACATTATGGAAAATATCATGCCGTCTTAGAAGGATATAGTGATGCAAACTGGATTGCAGATTCAGAGGAATCAAAATCAACGAATGGTTATGTCTTTACCCTAACAGGGGCAGCAGTGTCATGGAAATCTACTAAACAAACATGCATAGCTCGATCCACTATGGAATCAGAGTTCATTGCATTAGATAAAGCAGACGAAGAAGCATAATGGCTTCGTCACTTTTTAGAAGATATTTCATTCTGGTCTAAACATGTACCGGCCATATGCATACACTGCGATAACCAAGCAGCGCTAAGCAGAGCGCAAAACTTTGTGTATAATGGAAAGTCACGACACATTCATCGACGCCATAACACAGTTAGGCAGTTACTCTCAAATGGAACCATTTCCATAGATTATGTGGAAACAAATGATAACCTAGCGGATCCATTTACTAAAGGTTTATCAAGAGAGAAAATTGACCGCGCATCGAGGGGAATGGGCTTAAAAGCCTAAACCACCAAGAGTTATCTCATACGGAAACCTATCCTAGCGACTGGAGATCCCACGGACTAGGATCACTAGGCAAATCAGTTCTGAGTAACTCAAGACGTAATGCATTTGCATGGACATAGTCCAACTTCATTCTTATGGTGCACAATATAAATGCATGCCTACAGAAGTATTTAAAGGTTAAAACTATGTTTTTTAATGATGACCATATCTTGAAAATAACAAGTGGGGTATATGTAGGATACCCTTAATGGTTGCGATCACCTATGTTAGTGTGAGCTGGGTCGACTCTATGAGAATATTAAAAGGCTTTTATTCTCTAAAAACACTCGTAGAACCAAAAATTGTTCGGGACCAAAATGAACACAACCAAGAGATTGGATGAGAAGAGAATCAATGCTTCGTAAAGCTTATTGTCTGAATATACAATAAAGGCCGACGGTTCAAGATGAAATAATTCACCGATTAGCCAAGTAGATCCGATAAGTTTTAACTAGGAAAAGTTCAAAGTGAAATATCTACTTATCCACGATAAAGCATTATTCTATATGCACTCTGTGATATTTCGCTTTGTGTGGGGGATATGTATATTATCATTCATGTGGGGGATTGTTGGAATTCCTATAGAACAGAATGAATGAAAAATACATAAAGTCCCACATCGCTTAATATACTAAGAAAGCAAAGTATATTAATAGCTTTCTCAAGTGGAGATTGGGGGCCTGGGGTCCCAAATGTATGCTTCGTTGTGAGGAGGGAGATCATGCATCTCCACCACACGCGCGCGCGCCGCCGCCGTCTGTTCGACCGACCGACCGAACCTGGCCGGGCTCGGGTACGGGTCTAAAATGACCATTCTTTTTGCTAGGCCATTATTTAACGGTTTTGGGCTTCGGCTGAAACTGGGCTGGGCCTGAAATTTGAAGAGAAGCGGGCGGGTGAAGACAGACGCGACTGTTCATAAAGCGGACTGAAGAGGCGCGACCCGTTAGATGCGAACAGAAGCGGGTGCGACCCGTTAGAGGCGAAAAAAAGTGGGTGTGACCTGTTAGAAGCGAACAGGTGTGACCCGTTAGAAGCGAACAGTTGCGGCCCGACTGAAGAGACGCGGACGAACATAAGCAGACACACGAACAATAGCGATTAAAGGAAACGGGCGCGACCGTTTGGACAAACGGGTGCAAACGCGACCGTTCGAAGGGATACGAACAAACTATAAATAAGGAGGAAAACTGATCACTTTCCTCACTGAATTTCTTATCTCTTCTCTTCTAATAATTGTTGTTCTTATAATCAAAATCACAGAGTGATATACTCATTACAATTTCGAGCAGAATTCGTCTGTTGTATCTTGAGAGAATTTTGAAATAAAATTCTTAAGGAAATCGTTACGACGAGCCTCAGACATAATCCGGTTAGAATTCTAGACTATTTGTGTATTTATATACATTTTTCTATATTTTATTCTTTATTCTGGTTATACTATTTGTTCAAAATAGTATAACGCTGTTGTTGTAACTTATTTACAACATTCATACTGTTATAATAATTTATACAGAATTCCAGTGTAGTGGAAATCTGAGTTATAAACTTGTGCGACGAGTTTATAATTGATTATTCTCTGTTTTGGTACACTAGCCAACTAACAGTTACTAGGGGATGTTGTTGCAGAGTTTGTATGCATGGGAGGATGTGCATAGAAGATTAGAAGTGCACAGAAAATCCATAGCGACTGTTGTATGTGGAGCAGAATGCTGCAGCGGTGATGTAACGATTCAGAATTTCAGTCGTTCGATATTCAGATATTTAATTGATTTTAAATATTCACAAGTTGATTTAATAAGTTGAATAACCTATATTTCAAATATAGTAATTTAATTGGACAATTAAATTTTTGATTTAATATTTGAAATTGCTGAAATAATTGGAATTTGATTTTAGTGTGAATGAAAATGATTTATAATATTGAATTAAATTCTATTTGAATTAGAATGAGGTTAGTAAACTTTTAAAATTGAATTAAAAGTTAATTTGTTAAAATTAAATATTTTAATATTTAATTAACATGTAAAATAGTCATTTTTCGTACAATCTTGGATTTCGATGAAACCAACTTCATTGGATCCGTAATGCTATATTATTGTAAGATTTCAAATTTCGTGTCAATTGGATTTACGGTTTGTCCATGGCAAGCTGAAACGCGTAGAAATTTGTTTAAGCGAATTTTAAATTTAAATGGTCAATTCGAAAATATCTTCCGAATACAATCGAATTGGCTCTCGTTATATATTCCATTGTGTTCATAATAGGGGTAAAACATTATAAACGCTACGCGGCATGCTTCGTTTGGAGTTCAGAAAATTTCGGATGAATAGTGTTGCGAAATTTTCTATAAAAGGCCAATATTTTTTCTTATTTTCACTAAACCTTAATTCGTCTAGGGCAAGACGTCATTTATCGTTCAAATGCCGAAAATGCTTCAATCTTTTCTTCTCCATTATCTCCCAATCCATCAACTTTATGCAAAAACTTTCAACTAACAAATTGTCAAGTTCATCGTGATCTTCAAATCTAACGGCTATGATCGAAAATCTCGTAGAGAATCAACGACAATTCATGTTTGAACATTCGACGTTCGAGCGTGATTGAGATCATAGGGAGGTCGAGTGCCACGTTGTTCATGATGCTGGTGGAGCACGCTTTGATGTTTCGTCTGGTGGTCCTTGATGGACGTATATGCTAGCGAGGAGGTTGCGATAATCGATGGGAAACAGCGGCTCCATGGGTTCATCGTGCACGTTTTTCACCTGGAGGAAGAAGAAGACAATGGGCCAGATTTGATGAAGCAAAATCATGCGGCTCTGATTTAAAGTGGGTTTAAAAATAAAAAATAAACCTTGTAAATTATTATATTTAAATTCGTATAAACTTTAAAAATGCATAACTTCTTCGTACGAGGTCCGTTTTTGACGAAACAAGTTGCATTGGGTCCGTATTTACGAACACTATATTTTATAGCTGGTTTGGAGTTGATTGCATCTAGTGAAAATTTTGGGTAAAATTAAATGCCTGTTAATTTTATTCGAAATAAAACACTGCAACTGCTATTGGAACCAATGTGAGTACAACTAACTCTTTCTGACTCATTCATATTTTTATATAAGCAAGAATAAATTTATTCTGTGTTGATTGATGATTGTTTGGATGATATATATTGATTTCTATTTGGATATATTCCAGCCTATTGGAGCAGATGAGACCCTATATGTTCCCGTGTATGAGCAGATGACCTTTTGTACGCGCGTCTGCCTCGAAGCGGACATTGTACAAATATTCTAATATGCATATTTGTTGCAGGTGACAGGTTGGAGGGATCTAACTGGATTCCTCACCAGTATTGGTTTATTTACAGATATTGATATATATGTGCTGTTATCATATGATATATGATGTTTTGGATGTCAGGATTGATGTGATTGATGTATTTAGTGCTGTTGCAGCATTGGGCCTATTTTTGGAATTTTAAAAATGTTAAAGTGATGATTTCCAAATTTAAAAGGATTTTCAATTGATTTTGAAAATAGATGTTTTATTGAATTTTAAATTGTCAAGGAATTGATTTATTTTAAATAAATAAATGTTATAATATTTATGTTATAAAAATTATGATATTTGGAAAATATAATCTGAATATGATTTTTGAAATATGAAGTTGATTAACTTGTAAATGTGTTAAATTGAGATTTTTGAATTATTATAAACGGTTTACATATAAGATTTATAAAATCGATATTTTTATAAATTAAAAATGATGGAATAATAAAGGAAGTTTATAAGTGTTAAAATGAAATTATAATTGAATCTTATAAGTAAATAAGATTTATAGATTTATAATTGATGTACTTATAAAAGAATGAATTTGGAGACAAAGAGATTTATAAGTAATTAACTTATAAATTGGATTTTGGCATGCAAATGAGATATAAATAGAATTGGTTAATAAAAGGATTTTATAAGTGGAAGTTTTTATTAAAATATAAATAGAATTTACAAACATTGTTTTATAAATCCGAAATCAATTGAATTGGATAAGTTGAATATAGAAGTTTATTAAAGGAGATATGTCCATGATTTTGGACAGTGGATAATCCTTTAATGAATATATAGAAGCAATGAATTTGGTAAATGAATTATATCCACGATTTTGAACAGTGGATAATCCTTTAATGAATATATAGAAGCAATGAATTTGGTAAATGAATTATATCCACGATTTTGGACAGTGGATTATCTTTAATAAATGTGTAGAAGTGATGAATGTGGTAAATGAAGTATATTCACGATTTTGGACAGTGAATAATCTTTTGAAATAAATAAATGCTTTGGAAAGTGATATTTTAAATGGAGTAAAATGGTTTGAAGATGTTTTAGTGTGTGTTAAGTATCGAAACCATAGATTTCAATATTCATTGTTGAAATAGACGTTTTCGAGAAGTAGGAAATGATAGATTATAACACTGTTGTTATAGTAAATGATTTTCGAAAGGAGATATTTTGCATAGTATATGAGGTTTATATATCTATATAATTTTTGAATCCCTATACTAGTGATTTTGGGTTGTCGTAACAATGTTTACGCAACATTCGTTTTAACCCAAATAAATGTGTTTAAAGAGAATGTTTTCCTGAAAGAATGAAATATATACTTAATCCCGATTTGAGTATATGTAATATTTTCTAAGTGTTTAAAATAAAGAGAATTGTGAATTACTTATTACTAATAAGTATAAGGAAATGTTTACCAATATTGAAATGGTTTTAAGATTATATCTTTTTAAAGATAATTTGAAATGAATATTTAGCAAGTGATTTAATTAATAAAAGATTAATTAAAATGGCCCAGTGATTGCTTATGGTGCTAAATATTTGTTCGTTTGCTTTGATAGTTAAATAACTGACTATCAAATTTGGTCATTTTATTTCCTCGACTTGATGTGGGAACTGTTTAGTCATACACTTAGTACGTAGCCTTCTGTGTAGGCTTGAATATCGTTTGTGTTGAGGATGCTGATTCGTGTAGTTCGAAGTATTTCTCCAATCTATCGAGCTTCCTTATTGGTCGAAGGATAAAAAGTTAAAAGTTGAAGACGTGATAAGTCTCTGAGACTTAGTTTCTGTGTGAAGTTGAGAAACGCTTTTGCGTAGTTGGTGCAAAGAGATCGGGATCAGATTTATTTGAAAACCACTTCAGACCAACATATATGCATTTGATTGTGCAGCTTATCGATGATATTGATATTTAGGATTTCCATAGTAGGGGACTGCTTGTAGATCGTTTGGGGTTAAGATCCTAATATACATATAGTAGTAGTGGTCTCTTCATTATCAAATATCCAATGCAAGGGCTATTCGTTACTAATCATAGGGATTTCCCGACATGATGTGGTAGGAAAGTACCTTCGGTTTGTCTTGTTCCTGGACAACTTGTATGGATATTTGTCTGACATTGCATTTCTAAAGATTACGTACATTGGTTTTTACAAACGTACATCTGTGGTGACGGAGAAGGCAACTTCTCTTAGCTTATGTAATGACCTACTATTTTGGACCATTCAAATCGACAATAAACCGACACCTGTCTGACTTGGATAATTCAAAATTGTAGATTGTAATATAATTTGGAGCAAATAAAACCAATCACAGAATTATAGACACAGATAAACTAGAATAACTCGCAGCAGAAATAAAAATAACCATAGTGGTTCATGAAGCTACTACAACACAGTCTCTGGCCAAGTACAAAATCCAGAGTCTGAAAAGTAAATACAATAGAAATCTCAATACATAAATGTCCACTAGTACATAAGCTGAATAGGAATACTGAAAAGAAATATACAACAACTAGATAAATAGTCTCCAGCAAATCGTTGCTCCATAAGGTGAAATCCAAAGCTGATACTCAAACTGACCGAGCGTAAAGCAAAACATAAAACATTCTACTCAGGATATAGATACTTATACAATGTAAACCAACTCAAGTGAACTGTAATAAAATGCACAAGTAACTTAAAGGATGCTTGGGACCGCCTATCATCTAAGGATCCGTTAAACTATTTACTATGTAGTAATACACGCTATTATAATAATGTCTAAAGGAAAGTATAATATATTTAAAAATAGCATTAAGGAGTTACCCAATATCCCACTTAACACATTTTATAGTACCAGTAGTCTATACAATACCGTAGTCCCTCCTGATCGGGAAGCCACCAGAGGATACTCGATAGGTACGGCACAAAAACAAAATCGTACAAGGCACGCTAGGGTAGGTGACACGGCACAACTAGGCAATGCCAGGGTAGATATACCAATTGCACTTCCGAACCGGTGGTAATGCGTAGCAGCTACTACCGTCCACCTCGAACCACACTCCTAAAATCAAAGGTGCGCACCAATCAATCACAAAGTAATAGAATGGCATACGAAGAAGTGTATCCGATAAGAGGAGCGACCTCATTAGCCCGTCAGTTGCTCCTGTTTTAGCCACCTTATGCCAACTCACGGGAGTCGGGTCCACGTACATACCTCAAAGAACGTTGCCACCATCCTACTTCATTCTGGAATCTCCACCACGGACATGGTTGTTAAAGTGGTTTTCGGAGTTGGCAGAGAGTATGACAACTTTCGATTCCGGTCTCTTTAACAACCAAGCGTTATTATTACCCATGGTTATAAATTTCAAAATAGTTTATATTTCAAACCAAAACATATTCATTTAAACCATTTAAATTCAATGTCAATATCTTTCAAAAATATTCAATTCCAAAGTTGTAGAATTTCTAAGTTTATTCATTCAATTATAACAATTTCAAAAACATTGAATTTTAGCATTCATAGCACTTGGAAAATGTGATAACACATACAGTATCAGTTGGAAAATGTTATCTTTTCAGACACAGCAGCACTTAGAAAACGTTACTGTAGATATAATGGTATTTCAGAAAACAATACACTTTCAGAAATAGCAGCACTTAGAAAACATTACAGTCGGTATAGTAGTATTTCAGTAAAAAGTGCATTTTCAAAAATGGTAGCACTTAGAAAATGTTACAATAGATATAGTAGTATTTCAAAAAATAGTGTATTTCTAGAAATGGTAGCACTTAGAAAATACTACTTTAAAGCCATAGCATTTTAGAAATGCTGCCAATACATCACCATTTTTAACTTATAAAACATATCTTACGTTCTAGAAATATTTATTTGGATATCATTAACTTATGATTAAATAAAATAAAATATTATAAATAAAATTTCCAAATTAAGCTATAATTCATTTATTAAGTTGGAATTACATTAATTTACATAACTTTTATCTTAACAAAATAACTTAATACATCATTAAAATACCCATTTCACAAATAAATATTATTATTACTAAGCCTAAAATTTCCATTTGAAAACAAAATTTTCAATTATCAAGTTAAGTCATATTTTAAATTACATTTTATCATTTACTTACTTATACACTTTTAACTTATAGAAAATCACTATAACATTTACTTAAATCATTTAAATCCAAATTTAAGTTAAAATTTCGTAATTTAAATTTCAAAAATACTTAAAAAATTTCGGAAAATATTTAAAATAACTACGGGTCTATATAAAATTTTCTAACCTAGGTCAAGTGATACGGATATGTATCATTTCAATCCGTAATTTAAAACAAAAATCCGGGTTCTATCATTTCAAGCCCGCAATCCCAAGTCAAAATAAAATAAAAATCGCTTGAGCCTATCATGTCAGCTCATAACGATTTTTCCTTGTTCTAATGTCCGTTCGGGTATGTATCATTTCAACCCATAGTGATTCTATACTAACATGGAACTTGCGGTGCGAGAGCATAAAATAAATAAACAGTATAATATGGCAAATCATATCAGGTGATGTAACAAATATATATCAGGTTATAACATCATGAAATATCATATCACAGGCATATATAAATTATTATCATATCGTCACTATAATTCACATGTCATCGTTTAACAATTATATAAGTATGAATGTCGAGAGTGATAAACTCACCTTCTAAAGCTGGAGATAATAATTCTAGACACACGAACAAACTTCAAAAGGCACGACGAAGCACGAATCAGATTCGAGTGGATGGAGAGCCAAGATTCAAATCTTATAACCAAATAAATATGAACATCCATAAATATAAAATTTAACAGCATAAGTATGAATCAAAACATTGTACAAATATGAATCAAAGTGAAGCAAATATGGGCTTAACCTCTTCAAGTAGGCTCGGCCCCTTTCCAAAGAGGCTTGACCATCACCAAAACAAGCTCGGTCATGATTGTTTTGAGGCATCTAGGCTCGGCTATAGTTAGGTAGAAGCATGGCTAGGCTATGGAAGGTGAAGAGATGGCAAGTTAAACTCATGGAAGGCAAAAAGCTAGGCAAATGAAAGGTCAAGTGCACACATAGACTCGGCCCTATGTCTAAAGTGCTCGGTCATGGCTAGTCTTGGGTCAAGTGGCCATAAGGCATGGCTTGGGGTGGTGTAGATCATGGCAAGCAAAGGCATGGTGGAGGAATAAAGGGTGGCTGAGGCTAGAAGGAAGGGGATGATGGCATGGTGGTCTTGGCTAGGGTTTGCAAGGAAAATAGGTGATGGGTTTGGATCTATTGGTCACGGCTAGGCATAGGGGAGGTGATGAGGTGGTGCTGGCCGATCATGGTGGCTGTGGTGGAGGAGATGTGGTCGGCTAGAGTATTTGGCCGAGCTTGCTTGAGGCAAATAAAAAGAAAAAAAGAAAATGTAAAAGAGGAAGCCATGAAAAGAAAACTTACTTTTATATTTTTGTTTCAGGAACGCAAATGAAAATGAGATGAAATGAGAAACTTTTGTATGTGAATTGAGAAGTAAAATGAATGGCTAGGGGTGTAAATGCACGGCTAGGATAATGAAGAGGCTAGAAAAGGAAAAGTCATAAATTAAAGAAAAAGAAACCAAAGTCTCCTGAATTTCCTAAGCCCAAAATCAAATGGAAGAAAATAGAAAGTAGGGAATGTAAAATAAAATAAAAATAGAAAATAGGAATGAAATAGAAAACATAAAATAGAAAATAGAAATACAAAATAACAAATAAAATAATGAAAATAATCGCATGTAAAACGCTAAAATTTATTAGTTTAAAACGTATTAAACAGAATTTGATGAAATGAAAAGCAGAACCAATATCAGAATCAAGTACAGTTTCAAAGAAAAAGATTAGAATTTAAAATTTTCAATTGAAAGTCAAAGTTTGACCACAATTGACCAAAATATAAATTTTTCAAAAAATATTTATTTTATTGTATTTGAAAAATAAATTATAAACAAAATCCAAAATTACGTTTGAAAAATACCAAAATTTCAAATTTAAATGATTTAAAATCAAAATCTTCAATTAAATTGAATTAAAATATTTAAAAAATTATGGGTTGTTACACTCTCCCCCACTCAAAACTTTTCGTCTTCGAAAAGGAACAAGACACGGATACAAGGAAGATGAGAAAGAAAAGGATGTAGTACCTGGAATAAACAATTCTGGATTCGAAGCACGCATGCTCTCCTCCGTCTCCTAGGTACAATCCCGATCATCCGTACTCCACTGCACTTTGACTAGGTTGATAGATTTCCTTCTCACCTGTTTCGTGCCTCTTTCGATAATACGAAGTGGCTTCCTCTCGACAGTCAGATTAGGCTCAATATCCAAACTCTCGAGAGCAGAAGGCTGGATAATCAAAGATGAATTCTGCAGATATCGACGAAGATGCGAAACATGGAATACATTAAGCACTCCAGAAAACTTCTCAAGCAAATCAAGATGATAAGCTAAAGAATCAATCCTTTCCAAGACACGACAAGGACTAACAAACCCAAGAGCAAGCTTCCCTCATCCTCCTCTCTATCCCAAATTTATTATTAAATTGATTCCATTAATTATATTCACTCTTCTCACAACTACTCAAGTTTATTTATAAATTCCTTTAACATCATTTTAATTAAATATTATTCAATTACATGCCTAACTTCTGAATAGTTTAGGTAAGTTATGTTGGAATGCAATTTGATTATGAATAAAATTTTCCAAATCAATTATTTATCAAAAATTTAAATTATTTATCCAAAATTTCCCAATTCATTTGTTTCAAGTTCAATCATTTATCCAAAATTCTTTCATTTTATAATTGAAATCATCCTGAATCATAAATTTAAGATTTAAATCTCTAGTTTATCTCAAAAAATTAAGAGATAACTATATATACTACATATCAGATCAAATTAAATACTAAAATAATATACTTATATATATATATATATATATTTAATCAAGCTATACTTAAGAAATTTAAATCAAATTTTCATTCTCTTTATATATTTATTAAATCAAACAAATTCAAATCAAACAAAAGTATAGCAAAGCTACAAATTGGTCTCTCCTCTTTGAACCTCGAAAATGAATGTCGATGATGCGGCTGCCATCACCGAAATTATTTTCCAACGACATGAGACAAGATCATAGATTTAAACATTTTATAATTTATATTCAAACATACCTTTAAATAATATACATTTTAAAATATTAAAACCAAAGTTTGAAATCATTGGAATTTAATTCTCAAATCCATAATTTAAATTTATTTAAATTCCAAATCAATTTATAAACTATGCTTTATAATTTTTTTATTTTTTTATATCTTATGTCAATAGTCATTGGTTTTCAAAACAAAAAATGAAATCAAATAATATCATTTCAATAACCATTTCAATTTATATTGATTTCAAATACAGCTTTGAACCTTAAATAAACCATTTAAATTTCCACATATTTCAAATCTTTTAAATATTCGTAATTTCAAAACTAAACTTTTTGATAATTCCATATATATATATCACATTCAATTTACTATTATTTTGTTTTAAAATATTTACTTGAAAAATCCAATATCATTTAAATAAAACTTTTAAACTTCAAGTAACTGAATATTCCTTCAATTTATTTAAACTTGATATATTCATTTAAACACCTTAAACCAAATCAAGTTATAGAGATCATATCCTTTAAAATTTCAAATTTAATAAATTTCAAACCAAACATATTCACATCCTATTAAAATAAATTTTCAACAGATAATAGAAATCTATAAAAGTATTATATATAAATCATATAAAGTTTTCTCATTTACCAAGTTTGAAAAAAAATTGTGCCAGTTTATTCCGTTAAAATGTTTTGGAAATCCAATCGATATCGCTGATCAGATGAATCGATCGAAATCCCAAATCAACATCACAACCCAAACAACACAACATATAAAACATCAATGTTAATACAAATACACTTCCTCACTTGATGATTTCAGAGTGGATTTCAAAATAAGAATAGAAATTCAAATTTGGGAGGTTCTAATCAAAATAATTCAAAGATAAAGTGAGATAGATAAAAGATTCAGATAAGGTTAAAATAAAAGATTGAAAATATACCTGATAACTGTTGTTATAGGTGAATTCAACAAGATGGAGATGATATTCCTAAGATCCTCTATAATCAAGAACACAAGCACGAAGAAGATCCTTGAGAATCTGATTCACTCTTTTCGTTTGACCATCGGTCTGCGGATGGTAAGTAGTGCTCAGACCTAGATGAGTACCCAAAATTTTCGAAAAGCTTTCCAAAACTGGCTGGTAAAGATGGAATCTCTATGAGGACGAACAATCTCCCTCATATAGATCTCCGCCAAACAAGAAGCAGAACGGGTAGACTTGACCGGAATGAAATGAGCTGACTTGGTCAATCTATCCATAAAGAGAGAAGGGAAGAAAGACTTACATTGATCGCAATGATTTCCACTGGATTAACAGAAAGTCCATTACCAAAAACAATATGCCCGAGTAATCAGACTTCATCCTTCAAGAAACGGCATGTCGAGAATTTAGCTTTCCACTTATGACTCCTAAGAGTTCCCAGAACAATGCTAAAATCAACAAAGAAAGTAGGAGCGTTAGTTAGACCAAAAGTCATAACTAACCATTCATAGAAACCATACTCGATATAGAAAGTAGTCTTGGGAATACTTTCCTCCACAACTCTGAGCTGGTGAAAATCTATGGCAAGATCAAGCTGAGAGAAAACAGTAGCTCCATGGAGATAATCAAATGTATCATTGATGCGAGACATAGGATATTTGTTCCTCATAGTGAGCTTGTTCAGCTCCCTATAATCAACACCCATCCTAAAAAAAATAGTTCGGGTTTTACAAGAGATAATGGCTTCATGCCTCTTTAGCCAATCACCTCCAAGCAATAGATCAAAAGCAGCGCCACCCGAACATAGAAATCATCACTGAAACGGTGATCAAAATAGAGGAATTTCACTTATTCACAAATCCTACTAAGGTTCACGGGAGCCCCTATAGGATATGAAACACACAAAGGTACGGAAGAAAACCCGAGAGAAATAAGTTACTCGAGCTTATCACATAGATCCACAGGAATACAGCTATGGAAAGCTCCAGTGTCAAATAAAACACGATAGGGAATGAGACAAAGAAAAGGTTCCCTGAAGAGTACCTTGGGTAAGACTAGAAGTAGGAGCAAGGGTAACAGCAAAATATCAGATGTCTCACCCTTCGGTTGAGTAGGATAATGGTAATTAGGAACAGAAGACAAGATTCGACCAGAATGAAAATCCAAATCAAGAAATTTAATTAACAAGGTGGATAAGGAAAAAAAGGAAGAAGTGAAGAAAAATTTGATTTCCAAACAAGAAGATTTTTTATATCAAAATAATCTTCGAAAATCCTTTGAAAATCATTTGAAAACCATTTTATACTTTAAAATACGTTCTCTCACAACGAAATGATTCTAAGTTTGTTTTCACTCATTCTAAGTTATTTCTACCCTATCTCTAACGAGTTTTTGCTCCACAAGCTAAGGTTTGCCTAAAACCCAAGCTCTGATACCAAATGTAAGGACCCACTATTTTGAACCATTCAAATCGACAATAAACTCACACTTATCTGACTTGAATAATTCAAAATAGTAGATTGTAATATAATTTGGAGCAAATAAAATCAATCACAAAATCACAAACACAGATAAATCAGAATAATTCGCAGCGGAAATAAAAATAACCATAGTGGTTCATGAAGCTACTCCAACACAGTCTCAAGCCAAGTACAAAATCCAGAGTCTAAAAAGTAAATACAATAGAAATCCCAATACATAAATTTCCACAAGTACGTAAGCTGAATAGGAATACTGAAAAGAAATAGACAACAACTAGATAGATAGTCTCCAGCAAATCCTAGCTCTAAAAGGTGAAATCCAAAGCTGATACTCATGCTGACCCGAGCATAAAGCAAAACAAAAAATACTCGAGTCAGGACATACATACTTATACATAGTACCCCAACTCAAGTGAACTGTAATAAAATGCACAAGTAACTTAAAGGATGCTTGAGACCGCCCATCCTCTAAGGATCCGTTAAACTATTTACTATGTAGTAATATACGCTACTATAATAATGTCTAAAGTAAAGTATAAAATATTTAAAAATAGTGTTAAGGAGTTACCCAATATCCCCCTTAACACATTTTATAGTACCAGTAGTCTATACAGTACCGTAGTCTCTCCTGATCGGGAAGCCACCAGAGGATACTCCATAGGTACGACACAAAACCAAAATCGTACAAGGCACGCTAGGGTAGGTGACACGACACAACTAAGAAATGCCATGGTAGATATACCAATTGCACTTCCGGACCAATGGTAACGCATAGCAGCTACTACCGCCCGCCTCGAACCACACTACCGAAATCTAAGGTGCGCTCCAATCAATCACAAAGTAATAGAATGGCATACGAAGAAGTGTGTTCGATAAGAGGAGCGACTTCATTAGCCCGTCTATTGCTCCTGTTTTAGCCACCTTATGCCAACTCACGGGAGTTGGGTCCACGTACATACCTCAAAGAACGTCATCACCATCCTACTTCATTCTGGAATCTCCACTGCGTACAGGTTGTTAAAGTAGTTTTCGGAGTTGGCAGAGAGTATGACAACTTCCGATCCCGGTCTCTTTAACAACCAAACGTTATTATTACCCGTGGTTATAAATTTCAAAATAGTTTATATTTCAAACCAAAATATATTCATTTAAACCATTTAAATTCAATGTCAATATCTTTCAAAAATATTTAATTCCAAAGTTGTAGCATCTCTAAGTTTATTCATTCAATTATGACAATTTCAAAAACATTGAATTTTAGCATTTGTACTTGTAAAATGTGATAGTACATATAGTATCAGTTGGAAAATATTGTCTTTTAAGAAACGCTACACTTAGAAAACGTTACTGTAGATATAATGGTATTTCAGAAAACAGTACAATTTCAAAAACAACAACACTTAGAAAACATTACAGTAGGTATAGTAGTATTTCAGCAAAACAATGCATTTTCAGAAACGATAGCACTTAGAAAATGCTATAGTAGATATAGTAATATTCCAGAAAAATAGTGTATTTCCAAAAATGGTAGCACGTAGAAAGTGCTACCTTAAAACCATAGCATTTTGGAAATGCTGCCAATACAAGTCTAAGTTTTATTATAACATTTCAGAAACACTATAATTTCAGTTTTCACCATTTTTAACTTATAAAACATATCTTACGTTCCAGAAATATTTATTTGGATATCATTTAACTTATGATTAAATAAAGTAAAATTTTATAAATAAAATATCCAAATTAAGCTATAATTCATTTACTAAGTCGAAAGTACATTAATTTACTTAACTTTTATCTTAACAAAATAACTTAATACTTTATTAAAATACCCATTTCACAAATAAATATTCTTATTACTAAGTTAAGCCTAAAATTTCCATTTGAAAACAAAATTTTCAATTATCGAGTAAAGTCATATTTTAAATTACATTTTGTCATTTATTTACTTGTGCACTTTTAACTTATAGAAAATCACTATAACATTTACTTAATAATTTAAATCCCAATTTAAGTTAAAATTTCATAATTTAAATTTTTAAAATACTTAATAAATTTCAGAAAATATTTAAAAATAACCACAGGTCTGTATAAAATTTTCTAACCTAGGTCAAGTGATACAGATATGTATCATTTCAATCCGTAATTTAAAACAAAAATCCAGGTTTTATCATTTCAAACCCGCAATCCCAAGTCAAAATAAAATAAAATAAAAATTGCTTGAGCATATCATTTTAGCTCATAATGATTTCTCCTTATTCTAATGTCCGTTTGGGTATATATCATTTCAATCCATAATGATTCTATACCAATAGGGAACTTGCAGTGTGAGAGCAAAACATAAATAAATAGTATAATATGGCATATCATATCAGGTGATGTAACAAACATATATCAAGTTATAACATCATGAAATATCATATCACAGGCATGTATAAATTACTATCATATCATCACTACAATACACATGTCATCGTTTCACAATTATATAAGTACGAATGTCGAGAGTGATAAACTCACCTTCTAAATCTGGAGATAATAATTCAAGACACACGAACAAACTTCGAAAGGCACGATGAAGCACGAATTAGATTTGAGTGGATGGAGAGCCAAGATTCAAATCTTGTAACCAAATAAATATGAACATCCATGAATATAAAACTTAAAAGCATAAGTATGAATCAAAACACTATACAAATATGAATCAAAGTGAAGCAAATATGGGCTTAACCTCTTCAAGTAGGCTCGACCCTTTTCCAAATAGGCTTGAGCATCACCAAAACAACCTCGACCATGATTGGTTTGAGGCATCTAGGCTTGGCTATGGTCAGGTAGAAGCAAGGCTAGGCTATGGAAGGTGAAGAGATGGCAAGTTAATCTCATGGAAGGCAAAAGGCTAGGCAAATGAAAGGTCAAGTGCACACATAGGCTCGGCCCTATGTCTAAAGTGCTCGGAGGCTTGGGTCAAGTGGTCATAAGGCACGGCGTGGGGTGGTGTAGACCATGGCAAGGCAAGGCATGGTGGAGGAATAAAGAGTGGCCAAGGCTAGAAGGAAGGGAATGACGGTATAGTGGTCTCGGCTAGGGTTTGCAAGGCAAATATGTGATGGGTTTGGATCTATTTGTCACGGCTAGGCATAAGGGAGGTGATGAGGTGGTGTTGGACGATCATGGTGGCGGTGGTGGAGGAGATGTGGTCGGCTAGAGCATGTGGCCGAGCTTGCTTGAGCCAAAAAAAAGAAAAAAAGAAAATGTAAAAGAAGAAGCCATGAAAAGAAAACTTACTGTAATATTTTTGTTTCAGGAACGCAAATGAAAATGAAATGGAATGAGAAACTTTTGTACGTGAATTTAGAAGTAAAACGAACGGCTAGGGGTGTAAATGCACGGCTAGGAAAACGAAGAGGCTAGGAAAATGAAGCGGCTAGAAAAGGAAAAGTTATAAATTAAAGAAAAAGAAACCAAAGTCTCTTGAACTTCCTAAGCCCAAAATCAAATAAAAGAAAATAGAATGTAGGGAATGGAAAATAAAATGAAATTAGAAAATAGGAATGAAATAGAAAACATAAAATAGAAAATAGAAATAAAAAATAACAAATAAAATACTGAAATTAATCGCGTGTAAAAGGTTGAAATTTATCAGTTTTAAAATCTATAAAACAGAATTTGACGAAACAAAAACCAGAATCAATATCATAATCAAATATAGTTTCAAAGAAAAAGATTAGAATTTAAAAGTTTAAATTAAAAATTTCAACTGAAAATCAAAGTTTGACCACAGTTGACCAAAATATAAAATTTTCAGAAAATATTTATTTTATTGTATTTGGAAAATAAATTATAAACAAAATCCAAAATTACATTGGAAAAATTCCAAAATTTCAAATTTAAATGATTTAAAATCAAAGTCTTCAATTTAATTGAATTAAAATATTTATAAAATTATGGGTTGTTACAGCTTAACATCCTCCTTGAGACGTATGAGCTTAAGGGTTGTATTATTGTGGAAAGCAATTAGTAGTCAGCGGAAATGGTCGTGTTGCATTCAAAGTGATGTGATATGTGGAAGATAATCGTTGCCTCAGGCCTCATTAACCGAAAATGACCAAAACAGGGTTAGATGCGGCAAGGCTAAGTGGGTCGCTCCAAAGTAGGGTATGATCATCCTCTTCTAGATATATCTTTACACGCTCTGGCGTCGTGTATCTGATTGTTGTGGTTTGTATGCTAGAGGGCCCTCGATAAAGGTCGGTAATGACCGGAGGATGACATATTCGGTACGATTTACTTATAGAAGTGGGTCGGTCTTGTGTTAGTAGATGGCAAATTTTCTATGCCTCGGGACGTCCATTTGAGGTGTACTCATCGGAAGGTCCCCTTCACCTAGTCATTTGTATGGAAATCCAAACTCCACTACGTACCTGCCATTTTATTTGTAGAGCCTAGTATGCTGGAATTTAATAATGGTAACAATTTTGGCTATTTTGATTATTATTTGTATACTAGACACTAGTATAATATAAAAGGATTTGATATGAAATTTTTTAGTTATCGTAAGGTAAAAACATGTCCGTATTTATGTGTGGGCGTGTCTTACGGGATACTTTTTTTTGATAAAGAAAAAGTTTGGTAATTTAATAAATTCAGTTGAGTGTGTTTCTTATGCTGGTTTACCAGACTGATCTGGGTGTTCTTCCCTTTCAATGCGCGGGTCAGACCAAGTATATTTACAGGTTCAGATTTAGTGCTCTTGGAGCTTCAATAGGAGAGCTAAAGATCTTCATTTTCGTATACACATATCTGTTTTGATTGTCCGCTAATTAGTTGTTTATATAATCAACAATTGTGAGGACAGGTTATTATAACTGTCCAGGATGATAACTAATGGTTGATGGTTGAACTCTAATTGATGTATGTATATATACAGTTTCTGTTTTGTAAAGATCAATGATATGATATTATATGTTTTCCGCTGTGATGTGAGATTCTGTATTGTTTCTGTTTTGTTCTATCTTCTCCCTTTCTTCTCTTCTCTTCTTCCCTCTTCTTTTCTTTCTTATGACTTTCCATCAGTCTATGCTCGTTGGGTCCGACATGTGTGGTTTATTGTCGATTCAAGGGGTACAGATATGCAGGTTGTCATAAGTGAAGTGGTTGTGGCAGTTGATAGAGGTTAGGGGTGGTGAAGGTTGTTGCAAGGTAGAACAGTGGCAGTGATATAGTGTTTGTTGTGGAGGCAGAACTACAATTGTGGTGGAATAGAATAGTGTGGCTTGTTGTGGAGCAGAAGTGCTTTGCTGATCAGAATTGTGGAACGGAAGGGTTGTGGAACAGAATTTTGGTTTGTTGTGGAGCAAAGATGGTTAAGTGCTTTGATGATCAGAATCGAAGTGTTTGGTGGTAGTTGGTGGTGATGTAGTGGCAGTGATGCAGTGGCAGTGATGGCAGCAATAGTTTGTTATAGGATGTTATGAAGTGTAATTGGCATAAAAATGTAATTGGCAGTGAAGCTTTGAAAATGAACAAAGAAAAGAACAGTGAAAATGTAAAACTAAGTTCAATATAGAAAATGAGATTGTAAATTGTTATGTAAATGAAATAAAACACTTTTGTGTTGTTTTGAAATGAAAATGTATATATATTTTTTCATGAAATGAAATGCAAATAGAAAAAAAAACAAGCACACAAATAAAATGTAAGCACAAATAACACAACAAACAAACAACACAAAACATTTCTTTTTTAAATGCAATTCAACACACAAAATTAACACACAATAAAATAAAATAAAAATAATTCGAAGAGTAAAACTATAATCAAATTTCAAATCCCAGGAAATGGCGGCAAAAACTTGTTGATAATGGAAAAATGTCTATCGGTTAAAAAATCACCGTTAAAAATATAATCGTTAAAATAACTTCAAGCGTACGACATACAATTGTAGTACATATGTGAGTACGGGTTGATCTGTAGGGAAATGAATTAAATTTTAATTTATTCTCAATCAAATTAACCCAAAGAGTTTGAAATTGTTTTAACTAAAAATAAATGCAAAAAATAACTACAAATAAAAGTGATTAAAAATATGAGGGTAAGAGACAATTTAGAGGTAAATCCACTCTCATACTCTCATATAAAACCAACACTAAATCAATCTACGATCTCTTATTTTAATCTAAGTAGAATTAGTGATATATTTATCATAAGTATGTTCTATTTTTATCACTAATTAACACAATTTAAACCATCAAACTATAATACAACAACTAAAACTACTTATTAAATGTCATTAAAATGAATATGAAACCAAAAAAAAAATCTATTTTAAGCATGATCTATCTTTTAATTTTGATTAGTAACATAGATCATCAAATTCTGATTCTGTTTTAATTCCATGATAAAAATCACTTAGTTAGATGTTCATGTAAATTATGTTTATATTTGAGTAAGAATAGCCTATTTGTGATAAATAACATAGGCTATTAATTCACTAATAAACTTACATCAACATCTAATTATCCATGAAGCATAAAAAACGATCATAAATTAGAAAATGTGTTGAATCTACAGGATTTAAGAGAGCTTCGGTGTCGCAAAATTGAAGGGGTTTAGCTTCTCATTTTTGTTATCATTTCAACACATGTAGATTGCGACATTGAACAAAAAAGGAAACTGTAAGCTAATTAAAATAAAAAGAAATAACTACTTGCATAAAAATAAAACTAAAGTAAGTACATAAATAGAAATCTAATCTACTAACATAAAAGGAAAGAGATCGTGTAAATAAAAATGAGTATAAAATAAAATAAAAGCATAAAAAAATCAAAGAAGAAGAAGAGGCTTAGGAAGCCATTTTATTCTTCATTAATTTTATGGCTACAACTTGCATAATATAATAAGATTATAAAACTTCATTACATGAACATAAGAGGGTTACTTATACATGATTAAAACCCTAATCCATTTTTTGGAAACTCTCTAAAGTGCCCTTGAGGTAGTGTGGCCTCCAACTTATCATTAGCATGAAATTAATCCTCCGTTATATGTGCATGTACCTTTAATCCACACTAACATGTGCGTTAGTTCATAATTATGGTTCATGAGTTAGTGGGTAGGTGGGATCCTCCATTATTGTATGGATTCTTTTATTTCTTCATTTCTTTGGCTTTCAACTCTTGTATATGCATATTTCAATAAAGCCACTTCCAAGTTGAATCCAAATTCTTACAAACAATTTAAAATGTGCAAGTAATTTTTTCAAATTAATACACACACAAAAATTACCATTTGGCCCCCATGTAAATGTATGAATGATGTCTTGAAAGTATTTTTGAAATTTGGTTTTAAAAATATAAACACCCAATTGTGACATTTATTTTACTAAATGAGATTAAGTGTGTGAGTAAAAATATACATTTTTCCGTGCACATCAATTAGTTATGAGTTAAAACATTTAATTAAGCACTTATGTTAAATATTAATAAATAATTGATGAACGAATGCCATAGCCTATTTAATAATTTAAAATAATAATTTACTAAATATTTATATTTATTCATTAATATAATATTATTAAACAATTGCTTTAATTATTAGATACCTTAAATTATATATATTAATTTATTTTCTATGTGTAAATTAAGAGTATAAAGTAGGTGTTATATTTATACGAATTTCTTTTATTTATATAATATATATATATTATTAATTATTTATTTTCATTAGTTTTCTTCTGGTTTGGCCAACCGGTGCCTCGGCCGGTTGGCGGTCGACTGATTGATCATCTCTACCACACCATTGTAGCTTGCAATATCATGGATGATCGATTTTAGATTGTCTGCTCCTCTTTCTTGTCATTTATTGCATGCGATTCTTTGCACATATCATTATACTCGACATAAATCAAACCAAACATCCATATGAGATTCAAACATAGGTTCTTGTGTAAGGTTTACTCACTCGTACATTGTTTTGCCTCTTCTTTCTCTGTTCGCCACACTCCAGCACTTCGATGCGACCGCAAATCTCAAATTCCTTCTTATAAGTGCACATGAGTGTCATGATGCATATGCCCAAATTTGGTAATTTTGTTGTTTATAACAAATTTATATGATTTGGTTTATAACTTAGAAGATGGAGAAATTGATGAAAATACTCTAGAAAGAAGAAATTGGAAGCTGCCATGTGTTTAACCGTGTATACGAACTGATTTTTATAAACTGAAAAAAATGTCGGAATTAGAAAACCCTAGATTGTGGACTTGGGCTATGAATTGTTGGGCTTTGTTCATTTTCTATTTCATTTTCCTCTCATTTTTATTTCTTTTCTGTTTAATTTAATTTATTAAATAAATTCAAAACTTATTTTTAATACATCTAACATCATTTGCCATTAAGATTAAATTTTGCAAAATTTTTCTTTCAATTTCTAATATATTTAAAAATCGTTTAAAAATCGAAAATATAAATTTTAATTCAAAATATTTAAATTCATCATTTCATAATAATTTATAATTCCTAAAATATTCAATTCTAATATAATTTATTCCATGATATGTTAAATTTCATTATTCCTAAAATCATTTAATTTCAACTCTAATTACTTTTGTTATAAAATTTCCAATATTCAAATTATTCATTTTCAGTTCCAAAAATTAATGTTAATTAATTTTAATTAATTAAATCTCTATTATTAACATTTATTAATTATTACTTAAAACCGAGTAAATACACATTTGTATTGTGCTAAAGCTTTCTGTACCTATCTCTGGCCATGGAACCTGCAACAAGAAGAAATATGGTCTAAGAATTAGAATTTTGGAATATAAACAAATGCAGGGATGTGTTTTCATGATCTTAGTGAGGTGCATAGTGCAGATGGCTGTCTAAGTGCTCAACTAACCATGTAGACATCGAATTAAAGTTGTTGTGTCGCCATCTTCATCCAAGATTCCACCAGGCAAGAAGCTGAAATTTGGAGAACCCTTGATGAGGGGATTGTCGATATAGATGTCAAAATCACTTAAGTCAATGAAGACATCTCCAAAGGAATGATTGGGGAGAGTTTCATTGCTTGAAGGTAATTTACTCATCTCTGCAGGGGATTCGATGATGACGTGCTTAGGATGGGGTAAAGCGGGAAGTTTAGGGCCTATAGGAGACGTCTAACCAAATGAATCGTCTTCTCCCAAACCGACAGTATATTCACTGTCACTGTCATTAAAGCTTTCTTCTTTCTCTTCACCTTCCTCTTCAACATCTTCCTTCCCTTCTCTCCTCCTCACACTTTCGCTCTCCTCCATGATTGGTGGCATTCTAGCTCCTTCATCCCCTTCTCTCGTAGCACCACTTGCCATAATTTCTTCTATTTCCCTTTCAATGGGATGTTCGGCATGCACCACGCACAATGGGCCTTTGGTTTTTTCTTAAAGATTATTGCCAGAGCTAAGAGTTGGGATATAAGATTAGGTAGGCACCCAAGAGCTGCTAAGCGGAGATGATAGAGGAACAACAAATTGGTTAAGAAATAGAAGACTACACCATCGGAGGTTCTCATTTGTTAGGAGGTATGTGGTGTGTGATGCTGAAAGCGGATTTCCTTTAGAGTTGTTAGAGTCCCAGCATGCTTGTCATGAACATCTCAAGTTGGAAGATAAGTTAGTTCTTTGAAGTACTCATTCTTAAAGTAAAATTATTTCCTGTGGAGCTTCTCAATGACCTTGCACTTGCACTAGTCCTCTATAATCATGAATAAGGGTAAATCATGCCTTTATTTGTTGGTTGAAAGATAAGTTTGTTCTTTTAAGTTCGAAGGCCATTGAAACTGATTCACGAAGAGCACGAATATGAAGCCAGGGAGAGCATACCCATTTGGGTGAACTTGGGAGAGAGCTAGCCCAAGAACTTGAAGAATCGTGCATAGAAATGGATATAATGGCAGGATAGAACTGCCTAGGCACATATACTAGTTGCATTCCATATACCCCAATGGAGGATTGTGTGCTCGTTAACCTTGAGTAGGAAGCAACATATTATCTTCAGCGATCTCATGTTGTCTACATATGTTATGGAGCATGTTGGTAGTTAGAATAGTTGGCACTTGTTTGGGTGGATCATGTAGAACTTAGACTAATATATTCATTATTAGAGCGTGTAGTTCTTGGATTGGAACAACCATTCTCTGACCCTCTATGGTGGTCGGCTGCCTAGAGACAGAAGGTGTAGAAGTAGAAGTTTGCGTCGTAGTAAACCTGGCTTCACAAGGTGTAGATGTCCCGACGTCAGTTCAAAAGCGTGGCGATTGATGAGCCATTCCGAGTAGGAAAACTTATTGTTCCACATGGTTAGGTGCGTTTTATTTTAAATAATGAACCCATCTGATCGGTGCTCAGAATCTAACAGGTGTCAACATATGCCGACCAATTAGATTCGAAAAGTTGAATGAGATATGTGAAACTATTATTGCATATAGTGTGAGTCCCATGTCTCAGACATGACAAACGAACCAGTCCGTGTAGACAACTTGCTCATGTTAGAAAAATGAGCATGCTGCATAACGAAACAATGCATCATACCCTTCCTATTATTGTCAAATAATCGATAATGGTATCATTATCCGAAGTGAACAAAAAGTTCTCCTTTACAAAAATGCTAGAAGTGTAGGGATCGAAAATGAAATGCAACAGAATTGTTTGGTGCAACCATTCTTCGAAAAAGAATCGTCCTACTGAAATGGAAACGACGATGAAAGATCAATCAGTTGTTGGCAGGAGCAAACCAAAGAATATTGGAAATGCAAGAATTCGGGTTGAGTCCGATAACAAGTCCGGTGAAACAAGGGTTTATCCCTACTAGTTACTGAAATTTGGATAAACAACCCTCACCAATGGTAGCCTAATCACCAACCATGGCTAGCTATGATCCATTACGACACCGCCAAGGCAACATCACCGACAAACAACCTACCTTGATTCGATTAAGTCTGAAAATGAAAAAAGTGGCCAAGGTTGAGACCTTTTTGAAAATGGAAGTAGTCGGCTGAAACAAACGACAATGATATCTTAAATGGCACTGACGTTGGGAAGGCCGGCGGCGACTTCTGGTGATTGGCGGCTTGAGCGTGGAAAGTTGAAATATGAAGTATCTCGGTAGGGAAATGGCGGGTAACAAAAACGGTGAAGTGAAAAATGGAGAAAATTTTCTAAGTCCCAAGTACTCATAGTACTCGGGGTCAAGTGGAAGGACTTGTAACCGAGTGGTACTACTTGATACCGAGTGGTATTTTCGAGCTAAAAATCAAGGAAATAGCAAAAAGGAGGGAGATGCAAGCACGAGTAAGGTGTGGAATAATCTCCATTGCATGGATCTTATACTTAGCATGGAAAATGGAGTTTCTGCCTTATAAACTAGTTAAAAGATTATCTACAGAATGAAGGAAACACTTAGAAGCAATTCATAAATAACTAACCGGAACCAAGAGATGGTAAACAATACTCGTCTTATTCCAGAGCATGCTTTGTTATCAAGGAAAGTATATCTATAGGGAAAGTGTTAAATGGATTTTCTCTAGAACAAGTACATCAAGATGAAGACAAAAGGATTCACGAACTTTGAAATATGCTTAGAAGGGCAATATGATCATACTCAACTTCCAAAGCCAAAGGATTAAAGTGGACCACTCGGGCATGAGCCCAACCACTCGGTACTAGATGCTTTTTGATGCATTATGGATTCTTAAAACCACTTTTACATGAAGTGATGGATTAAGTGTTCTCCATGGAGTATTCTTTTTGAAGAATAGACGAAAAACTCTAAGGATTGTCTCGAAGAAAGAAAAGAAAGCGGAGATGGACACACAGTATGAACCTCTTAGGAACAACTCAATTGTAAAGGAAAAGTGCTTAGAACATAAAGATTGAAGATAGAAGATTGAATAGAAGGAGTTAGGGAGCTTCTCCCCCAAGAAGAATAGTCAGTACCAAGTGCAATCACTCGGTACCGAGTGGTTTTTATTACTAAACGGCCGCCACTTTCATCTCTTGAATGCTCATATGTTGAAAACAATTAATGACGAAAATAAGGGAAGAAAATATACTAAATATAAAGCTCCACTGATTGACACCCAGATTAGGACCAGTCGACCGCAAGTAGTCAACCGCCCCTAAATATAGCGATCGATAATAAACAGTTAAGGTTTTGAGCGTCTAGCGGCCCAGATTTAAACATATATTTTTGTAAGTAATAGAGGAAATTAGATGGAATTCAAGGTTTAACTAAATACTCTTTAGAAATCGATTGATGGTCAGTATTAACCTGAACCCAAGTAAATACAACACTAACCCAAAACCTAATTCACAAAAATTAGAACCGAATGTCCAGACTCTGTTAAATTCAAATCTCCTCCTCAACTCATAAAATTCTTCAAAAAAAAATCAAAGTAGAAAAGTTGAAAAAGTCTAATTAAGCGGAGAATGGACGAACATGGGAGACTTCCACATGTGATTCGAAGGAAAGAGCTTGGATTTGAGGGGAATGCAATCCTTGTTAATTAGGAAATTTATATACAATTAATTTTAGTGTACCATATTTGATTTATATTATTAAATATTGCGAATCCTGTTAGTTTAGATCTAAAATTTAACAATTAATAAAAATAAACGTTAATCTAAAAATCAAGAAATGGATAAATCTATAAGTAGCCCTTTTGTTAAATTAATAAAAATTAATTTCCAAACTAGGACAAACTTATTTACTGCAAATATGAGATTGAATAGGAAGTGCTGATAATTAGAAAGCATATATGCGTAGATTTGGATGATTATAACTAGTGTTACAGTTGATAATCTTGGATTCAAGTTTACTGTAATAGATTTGGAACTGACACTAATTAAAAATAGAAATTAATTAAAATTGCTAATTAAAAACCGTAAAACAACGATGACTAGTCGACCACACTTACAGGAGTGGTCGACTGCAAGTGCTCGGCCTATTGAAGTTTTAAGAGCACAGATTGAACCTTGGCCTAAGGCCCAGGTTATAAATAAAATACTTAGTAGTGTGTATATGTTTGTGTCCGTGGATGTTAGTAGAAGTGGGGAAGCTAGTTCCCTATATTGATGATGCTAGGATGTTGTAGGACTAGGTAATGGCTATTTATCCAGTAGGGATCGGTATTCGATTGGAGGCAATTGGATCGCAAACTACATTCACAGGATGTTCTACAGTGGATGCATAACACTGACGATGATGCTTGATGGAGTGTGTAGCCTGGCACTAATGGGAATTCCTTGTTATTCATGGTGATGCAACTAAATGTTGTGTTGTTAATGGGTCCCAATACGATGAAATAGGAGACAATAGGTTAACATTGAGGTGAACATGGATGCAGATTATGAGACATCTTGGTGAGTCGACATTGCGGGCTCCTCCTTAATGCATAACTAGTATATTCGTACTCATAGTTGTGGGGAACATAGTCTCATGGTTGAGATTGTAGGTAACCGTTATGTAGAATAATTTTCAGTAACTATTAGTCGATCATTAGTTGTTTTGATGTTCTATTAGTTGTTTGACCTTAAGTATAAGCCTATATAAATTGTAGTGTAGGTGTATATTGAGCTAAACCCCATTAAGCATATGAAATAAGTAATTCACGGACAGTCGTAAGACATTCTAAGTCACATAGAGTATTAGTAAAGTCAATTGTATGTGATCATATATTAATAATGTACTCATTCACCGGAATTTTATTCGACCCACCCCTTTTCTTTCTTTTTTGCCGCCGTAAGAGGACAAAGTAGCGGTTGATAGGCCCGAGATATGTATGTGGAGAGAAAAGTAGCATTGGAGCTGCTACATATTTTCCATTTCTCTATACGTATTTACTTACTGTGTTTAGTACTTAGTATTTATCTATATAGTGTATTTCCAAGTACTTTAGATTTGACAGCGTATTATTTTTTAAGACTGTGTTTAGAGATATTTTCTGAGATGGTTATTTTTTGTATTTATATTTTGCAGCCTTCCTCTGTGAAATCCGAAAGTGTATAATGTCTTAGATCATATCTGTTTATTCTTAGTCTTTGTAATTTTTGAAAACCCAATAGCACATACATCTTTGCACCGACTCGTGTCCAAAAGTCAACCTAGGGCCTCCATTTTGGGCCATTCAAATCGATAATAAAACCACATAAGTCAGACTTGAATAATTCAAAACGATAGATTGTTAATAAATTTGGGGAAAATTAAATCAATCATAGAATCACAGACACAAAATATCAGAATAACTCGCAGCGGAATAAAATAAACATAGGAGTTCATGAAGCTCCTAAATACAAAGTCTCAAAACTAATACATAATACCAAGTCTGAAAATAAATACACTTGGAAAGTTAGATACATAAGTTCAGTATTACAAAAGAAAAAGCTTAGTGGAAATAATTGGAATAAAATATCAAGTAGGCTGTTAAATCTCTGGCGGATCTCTAGATCCAAAAGAGGATGAAATCAAAACTATGAAATTCAGGCTGACCCGAGCGTAAAGCAAAACACAAAACACTCGAGTCAGGACATACATACTTATAAAATGTAAATAAACTCAAGTGAACTGTTAAAGACATGCATCAATAACTTAAAGGATGCTTGGGATCGTCCATCCTTTAAGGATCCGTTAAATTATCTACTATGTGATAGCATGCGCTATTATAATAATGTCTAAAGTAAAGTATACTATTTAAAAATAGCAATAAGGATTTACATTTTCCACCTTAACATATTTTTATTATGTGAATAGTCTATACAGTACCGTAATTCCCCATAAACGGGAGCTGCCAGAGGATACCCCATAGGTACGACATAAAAAAAACTCATAGAAGGTAGGCTAGGGTAGGTGACATGGCACAACTAGGTAATGCCAGGGTAGACATACCAATTATGCATCTGGACTGTGGGTAATGCATAGCTGTAACTACTGCCCAACTCGATCCACACTATCGAATCAAAGGTGCATACCAAATCAATCACAAAGTAATAGAATGACTAACAATGAAATGTGTTCGATCGGAGGTGGTACCTCACTTGGCCCGAGAATCGCTCCTGTTTTAGCCACCTTATGCCAACTCACGGGAGTCGAGTCCACGTATATATACCTTCATGATCGTCGCCACCATCCTACTTTATTTTGGGATCTCCACCGCATACACAGTTGTCAAAGTGGTTTTCGGTATCGACAGAGTGTATGCCCATATTCGATCCTAGTCTCTTTAACAACCAATCGTTATTATAACCCGTGGTTATATAAATTTCAAATGATTTATATTTCGAATCCAACATATTCCTTTCAAAGCCTTATAAATTTCATATCAATATTCTTTAAAATTATATTTATTTTTCCAATGTCGTAGCACTTTCAAATTCATTTAATTATAACCCCTTGAAACATAAAAGTTTAGAGATCATAACACTTTAAAATGCAACCTTTAACCATAACATATAACCCTTTAGTAAATTGTAGCATTCTGAAAATGTCACTTTTAAGAAAACGTAGTAGAACAGAAGTGCTACTGTAAGGATTTGCAACAGTGCAGAACTGTTACGGTAGGAATTCGCAATAGTGCAGAAGTGCTACTGTAAGAATTCGCAGCAGTGTAGAACTATTACTGTAAGAATCTGTAGCAGTGCAGAATTATTGCATTAAGGAAATCATAGCAGTGCAGAAGTGTTACAGTAGGAAATCGCAGCAGTTTTAAATTGTTACCATAAGAAATCGCAACAATTTTGAATTGTTACTGTAATACTTCCTACTACCATAGTTTATGCAATCAAATTGTGTGTGTGTATATATATATATATTTACAGTTTTATCATAGTCGTTCTATCATTCCTATTATATTACTCAAATTTTAGCTAATTGTACATTGACTTACCCTTTATTTTCTCTTCAGTAAGTATCATTTATCATTTTTATTAACCAAATTATACCATTTACATTAGTTAAAACTTACATGTCAAATGTACGTTTTTAACTTACATTTTTTTTTCACAAAGTCGTTTATCATTTTAATCACTATTACGTGAATAAATCTTACAATTTATAGGTTAGAATAAAATACCATTATTAAGTCAAATCGGAATATTAAATTTCAATTAACCTTCATAGTGTAAATTATATTCCAAAATCTACATTCTCAACTCTTTATTTCTTATAAAAATCTTAACCCATATAAACAAATTTACAGAAATGATTACATTAAATTTTAGTTGAGATTCATATATAAAATCCAAATACTTAATAATTTTTAGAAAAATCATTTTAAACCAACCACGTAGTCTGTATATCTCTACCCTTGGGTCAAGTAAATACAAACATACGTCATTTCAGTCCATCATTTATTAACTTTTTGGGTTTTATATCATTTCAAACCTGCAATCCCAAGTCAAATAAAATTGCTCAAGCCTATCATTTCAGCCCATAACAATTTTCCTTAATCTAAAGATCGTTTGGGTATGTATGATTTCGATCCATAGTGAAGAAACTTGCAGAGTGAGAATGTTAAATGACATAACATATTTAACATATCATGGCATATGATCATAACAGGTATAATATGATATGAAATAACAAAATAAAATCATATATATGATCATAACAGGTATAATATGATATGAAATAACAAAATAAAATCATATGAAATAACATACGATAAACATATGAAGTAACATGATATAAACATTTGAATTTCAAACTTGCATATACATATCCATTCAATTCATTTGTCATTAATTCACCAAAATATAAGTATGTTCTCAAGTGTGATTACTCACATTTCATTAGTTAGAAAACTAATTCAAAGCGCAACACAATGACGACAAATTATAGACAAACTTGGGTGAAAGGAGAATCCAAATCCGATGCTTTGAAAAAATAAAATAAATTCCATACGTAAACAAATAATTCACATAAAAAAATAAAAATAGAAAATTATATATTTGCAAAATACATAAGAGGGCTTGTTTAAGTGTTGCATAGGCTTAATCTAGAGGTGATTTGGGTTCGACCATAGGGT
Organism: Allium cepa; assembly: GCA_030765085.1. Classification (NCBI taxonomy): domain Eukaryota; kingdom Viridiplantae; phylum Streptophyta; class Magnoliopsida; order Asparagales; family Amaryllidaceae; genus Allium; species Allium cepa. The sequence continues at coordinate 151,356,056 of CM060932.1, read as the reverse complement.
TAGGGTTCGGGTTTGGGTTCGGCCATAGAGTTTTGGACAAGGTTAGGCTGGGGTTTTGGTTTAGGTGGGTCCGGCCTTAGGCTAGGGTTAGGGTTTGGGTGACAAGACTCAGCCTAGGTTGTGTGGGTTCAGTTAGGCTAAGGTTAGGTGGTGTTGGAGATGGTCACGGCCAAGGCAAAGCAGGGTCGAAAGGGTTTAAGGAAGTTCAGCTATGGGGTTTGTGCTGGGAAGAGAAGGTGGAAGCCGAATTTTTGTGAAGAGGAGAGGGGAAAAAGGAAGGAGGAGAAGTGAGTTTTGGTTGGAGTTTGGTGATGGGAAGGTAATGGAATAGGTGTGGCCGAAATTTCAAGGGAAGGAGGAGGAAAATTTTAGAGGAAATGAGGAAGAAGGTCTAGGGTTTTGAGGAGGAAGATGAAGAAGAAGAAGAAGACTTACATTTTTCCGTGGACGCACAAATGAAGGATGAGGAGGCTAACTAAAACCCTAGGATATTATATTGGATCATCAACAGTGGGCTTCTCATCTACTAAAGGAGTTCCTAGCCATTAGTACAAGACTAAAATTCAAATGTAATTAATATAAAAGTTAAGGGAAAATAATAGCGTGTAATATGCCAAAAGTTGCAAAATTTTAGAAGTATAAATCAAAATTTATAAAAATGAATAACTAAGAAAATGTTAGAATTAAATTCATCTTCATAAAACAAAGTAAAGGTTAAAAATTCAAAATTTAAAATATTCACAGAAAGTCAAACTTTGACCAAAGTGGATCAAAATTTAAAATTTAAGAAAAGTCTTTATTTTATTTAAATTTGGAAGAACATTTCACATTAACTCAAAATTATACATTAGATTCCAAATTTATCAATTTTAAAATAATTATTTTCAAAATTTCAATTGAATTTACATTTAAAATATGTTCAAAATTAGCGGGTTGTTACACTCTCCCCCACTCAAAACTTTTCATCCTCGAAAAGGAATAAGACATAGAAAACAAAGAAGAATAAGGTAGAATAATGAATAGTACCTGGAACAAATAATTCCGGATTCGAAGCACGAATGCTCTCTTCTATTTCCCAAGTACAATCTTGATCATAAGTGCTTCATTGCACTTTGACTAGGTTGACAGATTTTCTTCGAAGCTGCTTCATACCTCTATCGATAATACGAAGTGGCTTCCTCTCGACAGTAAGATTTGGCTCAACATCCAAACTCTTAGAAGTAGAAGGCTGGACAATCAAATATGGATCATGAAGATACTAACAAAGATGCGAAATATGGAACACATTATGTGCTCCAGAAAGTTTTTTGGGTAAATCCAAACGATAAGCTAAGGAACCAATTCTCCCTATGATGTGAAAAGAACCAATAAATCTGGGAGTGAGCTTCCCTCTCTGACCAAACCAAATCACATTCCTTAATGGAGAGACCTTAAGGAAAAACGTGATCACCAACATAAGACTCCAAACTACTCCTATGCCTATCAGCATACTTCTTCTGTCTATCCTGAGCAATCTTCATCTTTCTAATCTCCTCAACCTTCTCAGATGCTTCTAGAATCATATCCGGACCAAGAAACAAACGATTATCGGATTCAATCCAACAAGATGGATATTTGTAAGGGCGTCCATAAAGAGCAACAAATGGAGCTATTTGATAATAGCTTAAATTCAAAAATGGAATGAGATAGATAAATGTTTAAGACAATCTTAAACAGATATTTGAGATTGTACCTGATAACTATTGTTATAGGTGAATTCAACAAGATGGAGATGATCTTCCCAAGATCCTCCATAATCAAGGACACAGGCACGAAGAAGATCTTCCATAATCTGATTTACTCTTTCTGTTTGACTGTCGGTCTGCAGATGGTAAGCCATGCTCAGATTCAGGTGAGTACCTAAAGATTCCTGAAAAGCTTTCCAAAACTGACTGGTAAAGATGGGGTCTCTATCACAAATAATACTAACCGGAACACCATGAAGACGAACAATTTCGCTCATATAAATCTCAGCTAAACTTGAAGCAGAACGATTAGATCTAACCGGAATGAAATGAGCTGATTTGGTCAATCTATCCATAATAACCCAAATACTCTCATTACCTCTCCTAGTCCTCGGTAATCCATCAACAAAGTCCATGGAAACTTGTTCCCATTTCCAATTGGAAATCTCAAGCGGTTGCAATAATCCAACAGCCTTCTAATGATCAGCCTTAATCTGCTGACAAGTCGCACATCTACTAACAAAAAGGGAGATATCATGCTTCATACCACTCCACCAATATAGTTCTTTATATCATGGTACATCTTCGTCACAGCTGGATGAATAGAAAGTCTGGACCGATGATTTTCTCGAAGTAACTCTTGCCTCAATCCATCGACATTCAGGATGCAAATCCGATTATTGATCCTCAAAGTCCCTCTATCATCGATCTGAGCTCCACTTCCATCTTGGCTACTACCACCAACTATATTGCGAACATTATCTTAATAAGTCTAAGCATCCTATCCTTATCTTGCTTAGCAATAATACAATCCATCAGAGGAGAAGAACCAACCAGCTGACATAACATCGCCTTCTTCCTACTTAAAACATCGGCTACAACATTAGCTTTCCCTAGGGTATAATTGATTTCGAGGTCATAAGAAGCTAGAAAATCAAGCCACCTAACTTGCCTCAGATTCAAGTCCTTTTGGGTGAAAATATATTTCAAAGACTTATGATCCGTAAAGAGCTCAAACTTAGTTCCCAAAAGATGATGTCTCCAAAGCTTCAAAGCAAAAACAACGGCAAGTAATTCCAAATCATGACCTGCATAATTGGCTTCAAGAGTCTTCCGCTAACGACTGGCATAAGTGATAACCTTCCTATCCTGCATCAAAACGGCTCCCAAACCTTCATGACTGGCATCACTATATACCGTTAATCCCTTATTTCCATTTGGAACGGTAAGAACTGGTGCGGAAGTAAGCTTGCGCTTTAACTCATTGAATGTAGCTTCACACTTATCATTCCATCTAAACTTAGCATTCTTACGACTTAAAGCGGTGAGAGGTGCAGCAATCCGAGCAAAATTCTCAATAAGTCTCCGATAATAACCAACAAGGCCCAGAAAACTACGGATATCAGATGGAGTCCTAGGAGTTTCCTAATTCTGAAATAGAATAGGGAGAATAAGACCGAGAAAGAGATAGAATAATTAATGTACAATGGACAGAAGAAAGATAGACTTACATTGGTCGCAGCGTTCTTAACTGGTTCAACAGAAACTCCATTACCAGAAACAATATGTCTAAGAAATCAGACTTCATCTTTCCAGAAATGGCATTTCGAGAATTTGGCTGTCAACTGATGACTCTTAAGGGTCTTCAGAACAGAATTCAAATGGATTTCATGTTCCTCCTTAGACTTAGAGAAAACAAGAATATCATCGATGAATACTAAAACAAACTTATTAAGAAGAACGTCAAGGAAAACCCAGTTTATAAGGTCGATAAAGAAAGCTGAGGCATAAATCAAACCAAAAGGCATAACTAACCATTCAAAGAAACCATCCTCAGAACGAAAAGCAGTTTTGGGAATACTTTCCTTAGCAATGCTGAGCTAGTGAAAACTGGTGGCAAGATCAAGCTGAGAGAATACAGTTGCTCCATAAAGCTAATCGAACATATCATTAATGCGAGGCATTGGATATCTGCTTTTCATAGTGAGATTGTTCAACTCTTTATAATCAAGACACATCCTCAAGGAATCATTAAATTTAGTGACAAAAACCACTGCTGCTCCCCATTCGGAATGACTGGGTCTGATCAAACCTTTAGAGAAAAAGTCTTCGATTTGTTTCCTCAACTCAACCTTCTCACGGGGTGCCATTCTTCTAGAAGAAAGAACTACAGGTCAAGCTCCAGGAATGAGATCAATACAGAATTCAATTTCCTACTTAGAAGGTAAAGAAGTGACTTCACCAAACACATCGGAATGGAGTTTGACCATAAGAGTAGAATCAAGATCAATAGGGGAAGAATCAAGAGAACAGATAAAACTTTCTGGATACTCCTAAGGCATATGACATTGAATCACCAAAGGGTTTTCAAAATTATCGACAAGAGAAACAGTATGGGATTTACAAGAAACAAAAGCTTCATGATCTTCGGCCAGTCTCCTCCAAGCAATAGATCAAAAGCATCGAAACCAAGAACGTAGAAATCACCACTAAAGCGATGATCAAAATAGAGGAGTTTCACTTAGTTACAAACCCTACTAAGGTTCACGGGACCACTAATAGGATTAGTAACACATAAAGGTACAGTTGCATACTCAGGTGAAAGGATATGCTCAAACTTATCACAAAGATCCATAGAAATGAAACTATGCGAAGCTCCAGTGTCAAATAAAACACGAACAGGAAGATCAAACAAGGTAAAGGTGCTTTGAAGAGTGCTTGGGTATCACTAGGAGCAGGTGGAGTAGATGAAGTAACTACGAAGACACCAAATGGCTTGCTCTTTTGCTGAGTAGGACAATCTTGCTTGAAGTGGCCGAGTTGCCAGCAAATATGGCAAAGATCACGCCTAGTCATCTGAGCTGAAGGAATAGCAGCACCGGCTAAAGTAGGACAACTATTCGCATAGTGCCCCTTCTGGTCACACCTGAAACAAGTGATGGAAGAAAGATCAATAGGCTTCTTCCGGGAGGAAGAAGGTCCTAAACCTAGATTCTTAAGCCAATTCTACTTCTGACGTTGGAAATTAGACTTTTTCTTCTTAGAGTTGCTAGAAGACGGCCGAGATGAAGGTGCACGAGCAAAAGATGGTTCCTTAGAAATGGGGTTCTCATATCTAATGGACATATCCATCAATCCAATAAAAGGATTGTGCACATGAGAAATCAGACGATCATAAAACTCTGGGCGAGCTCCAGCTATAAACTTCTTATTCTTCTTAAGAGGGGTATCAATCAAACTAGGGCCAAACTTGGAAAGTACTTCAAACTTCCTCTCATACTCAGCAAATGACATATCCCCTTGCTTAAGATCCATAAACTCCCTATATAGCTGGGACTTCCTAGCCTCTAGCATCCACGTCGTCATAAAAGTCTCCCTAAACAAGATATCCAAAACTTAAGAAAGATTCCAAAGGGATAACCTAAACCAAATTCAAGGTCTAAATCAAGACAATACCTAAACTGATCCAAGAAATATCTTCCTCAATAATGTTGGCTATAACAGACTCCCACCAATCATATGCTGCCTCCTTCAACTGCCATGCTGCTAACTGGCACTTCTGAGCGTCGGTGATCTCCAAACCAGCGAAAATCCTTTCCAAGCCTCTCAGCCACTGCTGAGCCTCAATGATGGTCTCTGATCTCGAAAACTTAGTACCACTTAGCTGATTGAACTCCTTACATAGGGTGGTAAACCTAGTAGGTGCAATTGGTGCTGGAACTGGGGCAGCACCACGACCCTGACCTATGGCATTCCAACGATTCATCCTGGAAATTCAAGAATGAATTTTTAGGTTAGAGGTAAAGGAAAATATAGAAGAAAAGACCCAACTAGACTGGAAATCCTAATCAAAGAATTCTATAAAACAAGGTGGATTCGAAAGGAAGGAAATTCTAAGAAAAGGAATTTTAAAACAAGAAATTTTTTATATCTAATATAATCCTTTAAAAATCATTTTATACTTGAAAATACGTTCTCTCGCAAAGAATGATCCTATGATTGATTTCACTTCTTCTAGGGTATTTCTATCAACCTTAGGCTAAGGTTTGCCTAAAACCAAAGTTTTGATACCAACTGTAACATCCGCCATTTTGGACCATTCAAGTCGACAATAAAACCACACATGTCATACTTGAATAGTTCAAAAAAGCATGTTGTTAATAAAATGCGGGGCAAATAAAATCAATCATAGAATCACAGACATAGAATATCAAAATAACTCACAGTGGAATAAAATAAACATAGGAGTTCATGAAGCTCCAAGATACAAAGTCTTAAAACTAATACATAATGCCAAGTTAAAAATAAATACACTTGGAAAGGTAGATACATAAGTTCTCTACTAAAAAAGCAAATGCTGAGTGGGAATAACTGGAATAAAATATCAAGTAGACTGCTAAGTCTCTAGTGGATCTCTAGCTCCAAAAGAAGATGAAACCAAAGCTGTGAAACTCAGGCTGACTCGAGCGTAAAGAAAAACACAAAACACTCGATTCAGGACATACGTACTTATAAAATGCAAATCAACTCAAGTAAACTGTTAAAGACATGCATTAGTAACTTAAAGGATGCTTGGGATCGCCCATCCTTTAAGGATCCGTTAAACTATCTACTATGTAGTAGTATACGCTATTATAATAATATCTAAAGTAAAGTATACTATTTAAAAATAGCATTAAGGCTTTACATTTTCCACCTTAAAACATTTTTATTATGTCAATAGTCTATACAGTACTGTAACTCCCTGTAACTGGAGCCGCCAGAGGATACCCCATAGGTACGACATAAAACAAACTCATAGAAGGCACGCTAGGGTAGGTGACACGACACAACTAGGTAATGCCAGGGTAGACATACCAATTACACATATGGACTGTGGGTAATGCATAGCTGTAACTACTGCCCAACTCGATCCACACTATCGAATCAAAGGTGCACACCAAATCAATCACAAAGTAATAGAATGGCTAACGATGAAGTGTGTTCGATCGGAGGTGGTACCTCACTTGGCCCGAGAATCGCTTTTGTTTTAGCCACCTTATGCCAACTCATGGGAGTCGAGTCCACGTATATATACCTTCACGATCGTCGCCACCATCCTACTTCATTCTGGGATCTCCACCACGTACACAATTGTCAAAGTGGTTTTCGGTGCCGACAAAGAGTATACCCATATCTGATCCCGGTCTCTTTAATAACCAATCATTATTATAACTCATGGTTACATTAATTTCAAATGGTTTATATTTCAAATCCAACGTATTCCTTTCAAAACCATATAAATTCCATATCATTATTCTTTTAAAATAATATTCATTTTTCCAAAGTCATAATACTTCCAAATTCATAATACTTCCAAATTCATTTAATTATAAACCCTTGAAATATAAAAGTTTAGAGGTCATAACACTTTAAAATGTAACCATAACATATAACCCTTTAGAAAATTGTAGCATTCTGAAATTGTCACTTTTAAGAAAATGCAGCAGAACAGAAGTGCTACTGTAAGGATTCACAGCATTGCAGAACTGTTATGATAGGAATTCACAATAGTGCAGTAGTTCTACTATAAGAATTCGCAGAAGTGCATAACTGTTACTGTAAGAATCCGCAGTAGTGTAGAATTATTACGGTAAGGAAATTGACATAGTTTTGAATCGTTACTGTAATACTTCCTATTACCATAGTTTATGCAATCAAATAGTGTATATATATTTTTAGTCTTATCATAGTCGTTCTATCATTCCTATTATATTACTCAAATTTTAGCTAATTGTACATTAACTTACCATTTATTTTCTCTTCATTAAGTATCATTTATCATTTTTATTAACCAAATTATACCATTTACATTAGTTAAAACTTACATGTCAAATATACGTTTTTAACTTACTTTTTTTTCACAAAACCATTTATCATTTTAATCACTATTACGTGAGTAAAACTTACAATTCATAGGTTAGAATAAAATACCCTTATTAAGTCAAATCAGATTATTAAATTTCAGTTAACCTTCATACTGTAAATTATATTCCAAAATTTACATTTTCAACTCTTTGTTCCTTATAAAAATCTTAACCCACATATACAAATTTACAGAGATCATTACATTAAATTTTAGTTGAGATTTATATATATAATCCAAAATACTTAATAATTTTTAGAAAAAACATTATAAATCAACCACGGAGTCTGTATAAAATTCTCTACCGTAGGGTCAAGTAAATACGGACATATATCATTTCAGTCAACCATTTATTAACTTTTTGGGTTTTATATCATTTCAAACCCGCAATCACAAGTCAAATAAAATTACTCAGGCCTATCATTTCAGCCCATAACAATTTTCCTTAATCTAAAGATCATTTGTGTATGTATCATTTCGATCCATAGTGAAGGAACTTGTAGGGTGAGAATATTAAATGATATAACAATATTCAACATATCATGGCATATGATCATAAAAGGTGTAATATGATATGAAATAACAAAATAAAATCATATGAAATAACATAAGATAAACATATGAAGTAACATGATATAAACATAGATTTAATTTCAAACTTGCATATACATATCCATTCAATTCATTTGTCATCAATTCACCAAAATATAAATACATTCTCAATAGTGATTACTCACCTTTCTTAGGTTAGAAAATTGATTCAAAGCGCAACACAACGACGATAAATTACAGACAAGCTTGAGTGAGAGGAGAATCCAAATCTGCCGCTTTGAAAAAATAAAATAAATTCCATACGTAAACAAATAATTCACATAAAAAAATAAAAATAAAAAATTATATATTTGCAAAATACATAAGAAGGCTTGGCTAAGGATTACAGAGGCTTGGTCTATAGGTGGTTTGGATTCGGCCATAGGGTTATGGTTTGGATTTAGGTTCGGCCATAGAGTTTTGGATTAGGTTAGGCTAGGTTTTTGGTTTAGGCGGGTTCAGCCTTAGGCTAGGGTTTGGGTTTGGGTGGCAAGGCTCGGCCTAGGGTGTGTGGGTTTGGCTAGGCTAGGGCTTGGTGGTGGTGGAGCTGGTCATGGCCAAGCCAAAGCAAGGGGAAAGGGTTTGAGGAAGTTCATCTATAGGGTTTGTAATGGGAAGACAAGGTGGAGGCCAAAATTTTGTTAAGAGAAGAAGGGAAAAAGAAAGGAGGAGAAGTGGGTTTTTTTGGAGTTTGGTGATGGGAAGGTGATGGAATAGGTGTGGTCGAAATTTCAAGGGAAGGAGGAGGAAAATTTTAGAGGAGAAGAGGAAGAAGGTCTAGGGTTTTGAGGAGGAAGACGAAAAAGAAGAAGACTTACATTTTTCTATGGAGGCACAAATGAAGGATGAGGAGGCTAATGAAAACCCTAGGATATTATATAGGCTCATCAACAGGTGGCTTCTAAACTACTAAAATAGTTCCTATCCCATTAGTACAAACCCAAAATCCAAATGTAATTATCATAAAAGTTAAGGGAAAATAACAACGTGTAATACGCCAAAAGTTGCAAAATTAGAGAAGTAGAAATCAAAATTTAACTAAACGAAAATTTGAGAAAATGTTAGAATTAAATTCATCTTCATAAAAAAAAGTAAAAGTTAAAAATTTAAATTTTAAAATTTTCACAGAAAGTCAAACTTTGACAAAAGTTGATCAAAATTTGAAATTTAAGAAAAGTCTTTATTTTATTTAAATTTGGAAGAACATTTCACATCGACTCAAAATTATATATTAAATTCCCAAATCTATCAATTTTCAAATAATTATTTTCAAAATTTCAAATGAATTTCCATTTAAAATATGTTCAAAACTAGCGAGTTGTTACAGATTTGGATCAGTGTGTCTGGAGGCGTGGGTTCTCATACTTAGTATGAGAGCTAGTTTATAAATTCCTTAGGAACTAGGTACGTATTGAGAGAACGTACTTGAAAAGTTTTCAAATTTTTTTCCTAAAATTACTTTCAAAATAGTTTTCTAAAAGATTATATATATAGAATAATATATATAATGTATTTTAAAAAGTTTTCCAATGTTTTTACTTAGTATAACACGGAAATAAGCTTTCCCTTATTCCTTCTAATATTATCTATGGAAAAGTGGTTAATTAAATTCCTAAAAACACAAATAGAAGGGATGAGCAATCCTGCTAGTTGCGGCTCATGTAATGTAGTTGAGATTCCATGTGCGAATGTCTCGATTTGGTTCCGCTGGTATTCGCAAGTAAGAAGATAAGCTGAGCTTAACTCTAATGGGGGACCCACAGAGCATGCACCAGATGTAGTTCCCGGTCGACCACCCGCCGCTAATTTTTTTGAGCTATGTAAGGACTTTGCTAGTCTAGGAGGAAAGCTATATATGGGGGCCAAGTTAATTGTAGATTGAAGGACATGTATTTGAAGTTGTAGGAGGATTTTTGCATTGATGGATCTTGCAGATGAAGTAAAGAGACTGCTTGCTACTTGGCATTTACAGGGAGAGGTCCTGAATTGATGGAATGTAGTGGTGGCGGAGCCTGATGTGGGAGAGATCATTTGAGAGGAGTTTAGGTGACGTTTTAAGATGAAATTTCTTTCCAATGTAGAGAAGGTAGTACAGTTGGAAAGTTCATACACTCGCGGCAGGTAGAGATGTTAGTAAAGGAGTATGTGAATTAGTTGAAGGAGTTGGCTAGGTTTGGGATGGAAACAATAAATATCTCTTACAAGAAAGCTTTTAAGTTTGCTAAAGGGCTAAATCTACTCTTGAAGATTTGGCTCTTAGATATATTCTCATGTATGCGACTTATGAGGGTTTGGTGGAATCGGCCTTGTTGAATACCGTCTCCAAGGAGGAAGTGAACGAAGAACTAAGAAAGTTTAGAGGGAAGGTGCCATAGAAGAATCAGTGCAAGGGCAGAGGAGGACCCAAGAAGAAGATCAAGAAGCGGGATATGCAGCGTAGGAGATGTGATCGGATAGGGCACTTTGCTAAGGAGTGCAAGATGGACATCTTGAAGATCAAGTGTTACAATAGTAATCAATTGAGGCACATGTGGAAGGAGTGCCCAGAACCACAGAAGACCCCCACTTAGGGGGTAGTAGATTATGCATAGGACGCCATTCCTAGCTCGAGCATGCCTCAAGTAGTGGAGAAAGCAAAGAAGGTTGTGATTGAAGGTGTGTTAGCTCTATCTAGTTTATCCATTCGTACATTATTTGACACTAGGATATCACATTCCATTATTTCCAATAGACTTGTAGATTAGTTACACTTAGACAATAATATAGTTACAGACCCTGTAGTTGTATCAAACCCTATTATAGATTGGTTTATTTGTTTATGATATGTAAGGGTTTGAAATTGTTTTTTCGGGGTCAAGTTCAATTGTGATGCTTTTATCTTAGGATTTTCTGGGTTTTGTTTTATTTTGAGCATGGATTGGATGATGATGTACGGGGTGATCCTAAATTGTGATAGGAATGTTTTTAGGTTGGGTACTTATAGTGGGTGCAGTCTTGAGGATTATTGCTATCCTCTGGGCTCGGTTATATTGAGTTACCTATATTCATTAGACCTATCGCATGATGAGTTAGGTTCAATGACTTCAGTTAGAGCCTATTCATGTCTTTTATGAAGTTACCATTCTTCCACCCCAAAGATGGATCGAGTTTCGAATTTATCTAGAGAAGCATGCTAGACTTGTTGCCTTAACTTTGAGGCATATGGATCCTAAGAAGAGACACAAGTTGAACAAGTAGGCATGTGAGCTATTGGAGAAGGGCTTCATTAGGACGATCATTTCACAGTGGGGAGCACGAGTTGTCTTTACCACTAAGGCAGATGGTTCCCTAAGGCTTTATATCGATTATAAGGAGTCGAATAAGATGAAAAATAAGAATCATTATCCATTATTGCACATAGATGATCTCTTTTACCAGTTGATTGGTGCGAAGGTGTTCTCTTAGCTTGAATTGGCTATTGGATTTCATCAGTTGCGTGTAGCTAAGGATGGTATCTAGTAGATTGCTTTTTATACACTCAACGGACTTTATGAGTACTTAGTCATGCCTTTTGGACTGCCCAATGCACCTGCCTTCTTGGTTGATTTTATGAGCAAAATTTATAGAGGGTTGCTTAATAGGGTCGTGGGAGTATTTATGGATGGCATTTTAGTCTATTCAAGGAGCAAGGAGGTGACAGGTTGCATTTAGAGGAATGCTCAATACAATACATGAGCATAAGTTGAAGGCGAAGTTTTCTTTTGTGTCAATTTTATTGTGTGTAGGTACACTTTTTGGGACACGATGCCTCGAAGCATAAGTTGAAGAGAAGTTTTCTTATGTATGATGTGGCGCGAGTAGGTACACTTTTTAAGACATGTCATCTCAGAGCTTAGGCTGACGGTTGATCCTAGTAAAGTTGCTGTAGTACAGGATTGGCATGTGCTTAAGAATGCCATAGAGGTGAGGAGGTTCCTTGGTCTAGTGGGCTACTACAGGATGCTCATTAAGAATTTCGCTAAAATCTTTGCCCCTTTAACCTTCCTTACGGAGAAGAATTTGGTTTTCTGGTGGAACGAAAATGCGAGCAAGATTTTATTAAGCCGAAGGAGGCATTGACTAGTTCATCGTTCTAGTACTACTTGATGGTGCTAAGGTAATAACAGTAGATACCGACACTTGTGGTATGTGGTTGGGTACAGTGTTGATGAAGGAAGGGATAGTGGTGAGCTATGCTAGTCGGCAATTGAAAGTCCATGAGAGAAACTACTCTATCCATTATCTTGAATTGGCGGTCATTGTCTTTTAGGATAGCGGTTTGAGCTGTGTACATACCATAAGTCTCTAAAGTATTTGTTCTCCCAAAAGGATTTGAACTTAAGGCATCCGAGGTAGATGGAGTTCCTGGCATCGTATGACTTCGATATCTCCTATGTCAAAGTAAGCGTAATGCGGTAGCCGACGCCTTAAGTAGGAAGCATGCGTTGTTGAGTCCTATGTTCTTGGAGTGGAAGCATTTGGAGTTTATTTCTGCATTTGACCATCATCAGATATTCCACCGAGATTGTTAGCAGCTTTGGATATGCATCCTACGCTTATGGACCGCATAGGGTCAAGTCCAATGTAAGACAAGGAGCTATGGACATTTTTCGAAAGGATCGGTAGAGGAAAATAGTTAAGTCATTTGAGGCGTTATGCAGTTGACTCAAAGGAGTGATAACAATGAGAGGGTAGATTGTGTGTTCCTCTCATTATAAATTTGGTTGACATGATACTAGCCGAGTCTCATTGTTCTAGCATGACCATTCATCTCGAGGGAGAAAAATTACCATGATATAAAAAGAGTCTTTTATTAGCCTGGTATGAAGAAGCCTGTGGCATAGCATGTGGCCTAATGTATGATTTCTAAGGAGTAAAGGCAAGGTAGAAGAAGCTAGGAGGATTATTGCAGTCGTTAGATATTCCTCAGTGGAAGTGGGAGTGTATTTCTAGGGATTTCATTAATGGACTACCTATGACTAGGAAGGGAATGAGAGTATTTGTGTTATAATCAATCAACTGACCAAATGCGCTCATTTCATTCCAGTTAGGAGTACGAGGATTGCAGCGTTTTATGGCAACACTTCACATAAGGGAAATAGGTTAGATTACATTGAGTTCATTCTAGCATAATGAGCGATCGAGATCCACTTTTTACCAGCATTTTTTAGAGGAATCTTCTAGAGGCATTAGGCTGAAGTTGGGTTTGAGTATTGTTTATCTCCCATAGATGGTCGAACAGACGAAGAGGTTGAATCGGGTGTTGGAGACTTATTTCGAATGTGTCTTAGATTTCAAAGGCTTTTGGGAAGATCACTTGTGGCAAGTGGTGTTTATATATAATAATAGTTATCAGGCAAGTATTGGGATGACACCATTCGAGGCATTGTATAGAAGGCCTTGTAGGCCATCGTCTTATTAATGAGAAACTACAGATAGAAATATTCTTAGACCAAATATGGTGAGGGAGACATCAGATAAGGTAGGCTAGATCCGTACGAGGATGAAGACTGTTTAAGATAGATGGAAGTCTTACACTGATAGGAGACATCTAGAGTTGGAGTTCGCAATGGGCGATGTGGATTTTGTGAATGTCTCACCATTTAGGCTTGTTGTGAGATTTGGTAGTTCGGAGAAGTTATCTTTGAGGTTTGTAGGGCTTTTTTCGATCACTGATAGAGTAGTGAAGTTAGCTTATAGAGTGAAGCTTCCTAATAAGCTAGTATAAGTACACAATGTTTTTCATATGTTACACTTATAAAATTTCCCATATTATACGGCTGTTGTTGTTTAGCCTTTTCAGCTAGAGGAGGTTGAGGTAGAGTGAGAGTCATTTGTTCGTCGTGCACCTACCTGTATTCTTGAGCATGGTACAAAGCGACTCTGTAATAAAGTCATCAAGCTTGTTAAGGTCCAGTGGGAAGATATTATAGTGGAGAGTACATGGGAGTCTAAGGAGAGGATCCGAGCTATCATCTAGAATTCATTTCTAGTACGTTTCCATTTCAGTTAAATAAGTATAAATTACTTATATGCTTAGATTCTAGCATAGTGTACCCAAAGTAGGTAGAGATCATTAGATACAAGGATTGGTCGCGAATATGTTATTAGGACATGTTTTGGATGATGGATGCTAATGTATGTGTTATTTAAATTTGTCTTTGATACGAGGAAAATATATTTTTGAGTTAGCATGCATGCACACCATCACTTGTTCTATTTTATTGAGTTATACGCATATGGTTGTGCATACATGTAGAATTGCATTATATTTACATAGGATGTTGCATACATTTTAGATTCATGGCATGAGCACGTGTATTGCATTAAAGGAGGTTGAGCTAAGTCAGGAGACTGCCTAATCTTTGCATTAGTATATGTTCATATGCATTCCACATTTGCAGGTACATATTGCATTAGAAAATTTGAATTAAGGACAATGATTGTTATTGGTTGATGAATGATTAGATGGTTATAGTTATTACTTTCTGCATGTATGAATTATATTTTCATCCTTGGAGATTCAGGAGACGAAACCATTTTAAGGGGGAGAATGTAACACCCATAAAATTTAAGCAAAAAATTAAATAAAAGAACTAAAATTAAATAAAACAAGGGAAAAAATAGAATTTTTCCAAATGTAGGAATCTAACTACGAAACTTACACCGTTGCATTCCTAGCGATTTTCTTAACAATTCACATAAATAATAAACTAGAGCTAGTATAAAGAAGTTATAAACTTTTAAATTTTGCAGTCAGAAATAATTAATTAAGAAAATAATAAAAGAAAATATACTAAGTATAGAGCTCCACTGGTCAACACCTATACTAAGAGCGGTCGACATTAAATCGATATAGTTTTAAGCAGCCAACAACCTAGATTTAATAATATATTTTTCTTAGTAGCGAAGGAATTAGGTAGCTTTCTGGATTTAACTAAATAATCCCTATGAGTCGATCAAAAATCGGTATTAGCTTGAACCCTTATAAATACAACACTAATCCAAACCCTAATTTATAAAAGTTGAATTGAACGTGCAGACTTTGTCAAATTCATATCTCCTCCTTAACTCACAAAATTCTTCAAAATAAATTAAAAGTCAAAGCAGAAAAGTTGAAGAAGGCTAAATCAATCAGAGAACGGACAAACGAGGATATTTCTATGCATAATTCTAAGGGAAGAGCTTGGATTAAAGGTGAGTGGGTTCATTGTTAATTAGGTGATTTATATACATTTAATTTTATTATACCTTATTCGATTTAGAACGTTCAAAATTGAAATTGGGAATCTTATTTTTTTGGATATGAAATTAAACAATAAATACAAATTGATGTTAATCTGTAAATCGAGAAATGGATAAATCTATATATAACCCTTTTGTTAAATCAATAAGAATTGATTGCTAAACCTGGTTAAACCTATTTACTACAATTATGAGATTGGATAGGATGCGCTGACAATTAGAAAGCATATATGCATAAGTTTGGATAATTATAACAAGGGTTACTATATGGTAATCTATTATTCAAGTTTATTTTGATGGATTTGGAAAGGAAAACAATTAATAGAAACTAACTAAAATGGTACCAAAAACCCTAAAGCAATTACGATCATCGGCTATACTTATTAGAGCTATCAACAGTTAACTGTCGTTTGCTTCAAAAGTTGGCGGTCGCCGGTTAGCATTTTAAAAAATAGATTGAACCTCGGCTCAATGCCCATGTTATGAATAAAATAATTAGTAGTTTATATTATATATGTATATGTGTGTGTGTGTGTGTGTGTGGTTGTTAGTAGAAATAGGGAGGCTAGTTTCCTATGTTGATGACGCTAGGATGTTGCAGGACTGGCTAATGGCTATTTATCCAGCATGGGTCGATATTCAACTGGAGGCAAGTCGATCGCCAATTACACCCATAAGAGACTCTGTGCTGGATGCGAAACCTTCACAATGATGCCTGACGGTGTGTGCAGCCTGGCACTAATTAAAATTCTTAGGTATTCATGGTGATGTGACGAGATGCTATGTTGTTAATGGGTCCCAACGTAGTGCAATAAGAGATGTTAGGTTACCATTGAGAGGTGGAGATGGATGTCGATGATGAGCATCCCGACAGTCAGTGTTACAAGCTCCCCCTCGATGCATAACTAGGATACATGTAGTTATAGTCCTTGGAGGCATAATCCCATGGTGTATATGATACAGGTAGTCCTAGTGTGGGAAACATAGTCTCATGGTTAAGAATTATAGGTAGCCCTTATGTAGAAATAGGTTTAGTAACTATTAGTTGATCATTAATTTTCTTGAGGTTCGATTAGTTGTTCAACCTTAAGTATAAGTCTACACAAGTTGCACTGCATGTCTATACTGAGCTATACCCCCTTAAGTACATGATACAAGTAATTCATAGACACTCGTGGGACATTCTAGGTCACAAAGAGTATTAATAAAGTCAATTGCATGTGATCGCGATATATTAATAGTGTGCTCATTTACTATACTTTTGTCTGACCCATCCCTTTCCTTTCTTTTTCCCTACCAAAGAAGGATAGGACAGCATGTGACAGGTTTAAGATATGTACATGGAGGATGAGATTAGCATTGGAGCTGCTATATATTTTCTATTTCTCTCCATGTAATTACTCATCATATTTAGTACTTAGTATTTATCGGACTACGTATCATATTTTTGCGTACTCTGGATTTGACTATGTACTTTTTTTCTGAGGCCATGTTTTGAGATACTATTCTAAATGATTATTTTCTTTATTTATATTTTGCTGCCTTCCATTATGATATCTAAAAGTGTAGACTGCCTTTTATCATTTCTGTTATTCTTAGTCTCTATAGTCTTTAAAATCTTGATAGCTCGCACTTCTTGACATCGATATAAAGTCGGCCTAGGCTTTGGATCGGTGTGTCAGGAGGTGCAGGTTGTCACTATTTTATTCGCTTTTAGGTACTATTGAAACTTTTATTCAACATACTCAAATATTCGATCAAATTGAACTATTTTATTTCTTTTACATATCTTGTTTTCTACTTCTATTTTATATTCTATGAACTTATTATAAATACCAAACTTGTGTACCCAATACACATCTTTATATCTTAGATGATTCATTGATGATTTGTAATAAAGTAAGTGGATCGGCTTTTGGTATATAAGACTCCATATTATATACATCTAAATGTATCAATCAGATGAATTCGTTAACTCTTTTGTTCCCCGCATTGAATGGGTGCTTTTCCCTTAGGTATTTGATATATAATTCACGAATAACATACGATTCATAATCATATGATTAAAGTATCATTTCTTAAAATATGCAGCTTCATCTATAATCCAAAAATTTATTGCTAAATTTTTTAGATGCTTTTATACTTTTTATAGTTAACACATCACTATTTGAAAACAAATACCATCATCGAAATGCAAAAACACATATTTATTTTATAATGAATATTCATGATATTCATATTAAAACAAAACAACTTTATACTTGGTCAATATCGAAAATAGTTATTATTTCATTAATAATATTTGGCATACATGAAAATAATCTTTTAAAGCTTGATGTGTCTGCATATAGGTTATATTTTATGCTTTAGCTATTTCCGCTATTACAATAACAACATTTGGAATATAAAGCTCCATTCAACCACTTATTATATGCCATTTATTTCTTATATTGTTACTAATTTACACTTGAGAGTTTTAGATCAAACATCTCAAAACGATAAAAATAAATTTTATAGAAAATAATTTTCTGTAAGAAAAATACATTTGGAATAGAAATCATATTTCTTATTCCGATATTAAACATCTATATATTATAAATGTAACATCCCTCCTTTTCGCACGATTTAAACAGACACACATGCCAATTCAAACCATACGGAAGGGCGGATTGTTATGGGATAAATAAGGAAAACAGAGAAGAAAGAAAACTAAACAGAATCTCACAGCGGAAGGATAAAATATAAAAATCAAAATATACAGTTCATGAAGCTGTTTTACAAAACCTTTGATTTTTATCTATACATTACATATCAGAGTACACATACCATATAACAATGCAGCGGAACAATATGAGTGGTAGTGGAACCATATAATCTATAGTAATAATAATAAAATCTTCGTCTTCTTCCTCCAGAAATAAAATCTTCAAATCCTGAAACGCTTGGACTGACCCGAGCGAACTGAAAAGACAAAACACTCGAGTCAGAACTAAAGGATCTTATGTAAGTTAAATCAACAGAAATAAATATGAGTGCAGTAACTCAAAAGATGCTCGGGATTTACATCTCTTAAGGATCCGTTAAACTATTTACTATGTAGTATATTTCACTATATACAGTAGTGTCTAATCAGTAAAGTATAATCATATAGAAAATAGCGTTAAGGGGATGGTGAACCTTAACGCGGTCGGATCTTTAAACCAAAATCGTAGTGGGCTCGATATAAGGAGATGACACGGCACGCGAGGCAATGCCAGGGTGGATACACCTTTGCACTCCCGGACCGGTGGTGACGGCAAGCCAGCAGCTTCCGCCCACCTCGAACAATACCCCGAATCAAAGTGGCGCCACATATCGAATCACAAAAGTAATAGAATGGTTTTCGAAGGAGCATGCTCGATGAAAGGGTGCGACCCTTTGTGTAGCCCGGTATAGCTCCTGTTTTAGTCATTTATGCCAACTCACGGGAGTTGGGTCCACGTAATATACCTCGGGAATGTCGCCACCATCCTACTTCATTCTGAAATCTCCACCGCGTACACAGTTGTTAAAGTGGTTTCGGTATTGGCCGGCTACAAGACAATATCCGATCCCGGTCTCTTTAACAACCAATCGTTATATTTTTCACACCGGATGGTTCTTCTATATTTCAAAAGTTGATTTACAATTGATATTAAAATATCATATTCGATTTCAAAACATATCACTTTCAAATCATGGTCATTTTCAAATCATATTCGCTTTCAAACCCTATTCACTTTGAAATCATTCCCAATTTCCAAAACCATAATTTCTTCCCAATTTCATATTTCCAAACAGGTTACATTCTTACTTCAAATCATCAATTCAATTTATTCTCTTTTAAAACCAAGTATTTTATTAACATTTCCACTTTACTTAGACTGGAAATTTAGAAATAGTTTAAATAAGTATAGTAGTTATAAATAGTTAAATTACTCTAGAATAGTTTAACTATAGATTAAAATATTGTTTAATTGATCTAAGACGGTTAAGTAAATTTATAGTGGATTAAACATAATTAAAATAGATTTATTAGCTTTAAAATAGATTTTTTTTTTAAAATAACTTAAAAGGGTCAACTAGTTTAATATAAATTAAATGGTTTTAAAATATAGGTTAAAATGATTTGATATATCGTTGAGATAGGTAAAATAGTTTAATTGTTTAAAAATCTTAATAATTACAGTCTTTATGGTAATATATTTAAAATAGTTTATATTAAAATATGAATTTTAAAATACTATCAATTTACTATTCATTTCATTTCCACACAAAAACCATTTCAATTTTTTTTTTATCAACAAAATCCACTTTCAAAACTCCATTCACCTTCTATAAATAAAACATTGCGCTTACATCGATTTCAATTCATGTTTGAAATATTAAATTACATTATTTCCATTCTTAATACACTTCAAAGTTATATTTCAACAACTCAAATTTCTCAGTTTTGACAAATTTCACTTTTATTCAAAAATTCAACTTTTTTTTGGAAAGCAAAGAGCTATAAGCTCATTTTATTGACTTAAACTAAATTACAACTCACACTTACAAGACCCAAGGTACAAATAACACCAATACAACACAACCTGTAGCCACCTCAAACAAAACAAGAAAAAACACACACATTACAACACTCACTATGCCAAAACTCACTTTACAACTGACTACCAATATCACAATCACACATACTCAATCAACATGAAACTTAAAGTGTACAGGAAAAACTATCTGAACCAACAAACAGTTACAACCTCAAACTGAAGACAAACTTCAATGTAATCTCATGCTAGGAAAAGAGCAATCCATCAAACTTCAACATCAAACTGAGTACTTGAATTTGGCATCCAGGGAGGAGACATAGAGATAAACATCAAATACAACCTGATTTCATTTCAGAAAGAATACTGCCATGTATCATGTTATAGAGTTGAGAAGTATTTTTAACATCAATGCCAAAAACTCTATTGTTTCTCTCAGTCCAAACTGCATAAATCAACTTCTTGAGCAACTTTAGGAGCACAAAAGTCCTTCTAGTTTTCCATCTAGTAGCTTTAAACACATTAAACCACTCAATAGCACTGACAGTTGATGGTTTGTAGTATCCACCATTAGACAAAAGCTTATACCATATTTGATATACAAAGGTACATTCAAAAAACAGATGAGTATTTGTTTCCTGGTCAGCTCTGCATAATACACATGCATCCTCTGATATTAAACCCAATCTACATAGCTTATCTTTAGTATTCAATGCATTTGCCATCACCTTCCATAAAAGTAAATTTTCTTTTGCACTTCCACCAAATTTCCAAATTCTTGAATACCAAGGAAAATAAGAACCAACTCCACAGAGAGATTTATATACGAGTTTAATAGTATGAGGCTTTCCTTTATCAGACCAAATAAGAAAATTATCATTATTGGTAATTTGATTGTTAGTAATAACATTCCAGAGCTTCCTGAGCAGACAAGAACTAGAGTATGGTAAAACAATATTATCATCATGGATAAACTCATCAACTATAGCTGAATCAGAGATGCCAGAGTTTCTTCTGATATTATAATCCACAACATTACTTAAAATTAAACCTTTCCTAGCCCAAGGAGAATGCCAGAATGATAGGCCTTTAATCTGAGTATAGTTACATTGTAAAAATGGGATAAATGTTTGCCTAAGCTTAAGAATACTTCTCCAACTCCAGCTGCAGTTCTGTGGAATTTCCATAGTCCAAAAATTCTTATGACCAATCAAGTAATGATTAACCCATTGAGACCATAAGCTTCTATCAGATTCAAAATTTTTATTGAAGTATACTGATATTGCAGCCTTATTCCAAAGAAAAATGTTAGTTATGCCAAGACCACCATTCTTCTTAGTTTCAAACAGTTTATAAAATGAAATTGGGATTAATTTTCTGGAAAAAGGATCTCCATGCCATAGAAATTTATTAAGAGCACTAGATATCATTTCAATCAGTTTTACAGGGAGAATGTAATGCCTTGTCCAATAGTTGGTCATAGCAACAGCAATGGATTGAATAATTGTTAATCTACCAGCTTGAGAAAGCTTATCAATGGGCCAAACAGTAAGTCTTTCAATGATCTTCTCAAAAAGAGGTAAGCAATTATGCATTGTTATTCTTGAACTCAAGATAGGTAATCCCAAACAAAAGGAATTCTTTGGTAATTCAAGCAAGCCTGAAAATTCTATGATATCTTTCTTCTGAGTTGAATTTAAACCAGCAATGTAGATATTTGATTTCTGAAGATTTATTTGCAAACCAGTGATAGAATGGAAAAGATCCAGAGATGAAGTAATAGATTGAATATTGTAGAAAGTGGGTTTTGTGAAGATAATAAGGTCATCAGCAAAGAGCAAATGAGTGATTAATGGATTATTACATTTGGGATGAAGTTGTAACTTGTTTTTAACTACCAGATCTTTCAATATAGAATTTAAAAGCTCCATGACTAATATGAACAAGTAAGCTGAAATTGGATCACCTTGTCTTACACCTTGTTTGCCTTTGAAATAACCATACAAACCACCCTCTCTATTAATAGAATACCTAGGTGATGAAATACATGTGTAGATCCATGCTAAAAAAGGTTTGGGAAAATTCATTCTAGACATAATAGCTAAAATAGAAGGCCAAGCAATGGAATCAAATGCTTTTTTAATATCAAGTTTAAGCATGCATCTTGGAGAAATATTTGCTCTTTCATAACCATACAACAATTCTTGAGTCAAAAGAATATTATCACTTATTGATCTACCAGAAAAATAAGCAGCTTGATTGTTTGAGATGATAGAAGGTAAAACAGTTTGCAATCTATTTGACAAAATTTTTGAAATTATTTTGTAGATAATGTTGCAACAAGATATAGGCCTGAAATCTGAAACAGAAGATGGATTATTGATTTTGGGAATCAAGGTAATTGCTGTTGCAGCAAGACAATCAGGGAGTTTATTATGGAGGAAAAAATGTTGAATGGCTTTAATAATATCAGATCCTATAACATTCCAACTCTTTTGAACAAAATGAGCATTAAATCCATCTGGTCCTCCACATCTATTAGCATCCAGGCTAAAAACAGCAGATTCAATTTCATTTCCAGATATGGCAATAATCAAATCATTTGATTGAGAGGTAGTAATTGTAGGGAGATTAATATGAAATAGAGGATTTATATCAGGAGTGAATAAATTTGACGGAGCTAGAATAGATTTGAAGTACTGAACAAAAGCCTCATTAATTCCATCAAAAGTATTAACCATGTCACCAAACATATTCTTGATCTGAAGAATACATTCATGATTCCTTTTTACTTTAAGAAAATTATGATAGTACCTAGTATTCCTATCAGCCTCCTTTACCATTCTCAAGTGAACCTTTTGCCTAAGTGAAGAGACTTCCTTTTGAATAGTATTGTCCAGAGAATGTTTTAATTGTGATTCTAAATGAATTAAGGAAATGTCAAATGGTCTCTCAGTCAGCATAGTCTGAATTCTATGGAGCTCATATCTAATTTGAGTGGAAAGATTAGAATCCTTACTAAAAATGGTTGCAGACCACTTCCTAAGATGAAATTTAAGAGCCTTCATTTTGAAAGTAGTATTTGACAAAGGATCCCTTCCATATTGTAAGTTCCACACCTGCTTTAAAATAACAAAAAATTCATCTTGCTTAGTCCAGAAATTAAAAAATTTAAAAGAGTGTTTTCTACCATGTATATCATCCATTCCACAATGAAATAATAATGGGCAGTGATCTGACAAAGAAGGATTTAAGATATTATAAAAGGATTTTGGCCAGAGTTGAAGAAAAGAGATGTTTAAGAAAATATGATCAAGCTTACATAAAGTAGGATAACCACTCCTATTATTATTAGACCAAGTGAAGTCAGGACCAAAGCAATTAGCAGAGAAAAGATTAGATTGAATAAGGGCACTGTTTAATGGAGAAATGTCTTTAAGAGATAAAGGGCAGCTACCAAATTTTTGATTACTAGCATACATGGAATTGAAATCACCACCAATTAGCCATGGAGTAGAATCTGATTTTAAAGAAGGAAGGAAATTAAGAAAGTCTTGCCTTAAAGATAATGAATTATGAGCATATACAGAGGTAAGATGAAAAGAAACATTCGAAGGCAAGTGCAGACAAAGGTAGTGAATAAATTGATCAGAAGCATTTAATCTGGAAAGTTTGAAAAAAATTGGATTCCATAAAGTAAGCAGTCTACCATGATTGGCTTCAAGAAAATTATCATCATATAACCAGGATGGAGCAATCAAGTTCCTAGCCTTCAAAGAGGCTTGTGTATCAAGCTTTGTTTCAGATATACACATTATTTGAATATTATTTCCAAAAATAAGATTTTTAATGTCAACTTGCTTTGAAGATAAATTAGCTCCTCTTATATTCCAAAAAGCAATATTATTCATTTAGTAGGAAGAGGAGGAAAAATGGTGGTAGGATTTTTCCTAGTATGTCTATGATGAGAATTAATTTTGGAAGATGATAAAGGTAAGACTTCATGTGGCTTAAAGTTTTTGCCTTTATTGAGATCATCAGAATTAACAACATTGTTTTTACCAGACTGTGAATCAGAAGGCTCAATAGAAACAGAGGGTGGAGGTAACACAAAATTATTTGGAGGGGACAGATGAAGATAAGGTGAATCAAGATTAAGGATGGGAGATTTAGTGCTAAACTGAGAGGAACAAGAAGTTGAAGTAGATGTAGATGAAATTGGAAGTGCAGAAGAAGCTAATAAACTAGCAGATGGGGAGGATTTTCCATCTGCCAATACAGAAATAGATGGTTCAGAGACAAAAGACACATCATTAATAGCTGATAGACTATTATGAAGAGAAGCAGATGAGCTAATGGATTGAAAAAGAGTAGATTTAGAAGAGAGTACTTCACTGACACTATTATTATTAGTAACAAGTGAAGTATCATTTATAACTGCAAAGGAATTAACATTTTCAGAAGGACATGAACAATTATTATGAAGTACTACAGTTTCAACTGCTTTGCCTACTTCCAACTGATTGACAGAAGTAACATTAGGAATATTATTTTTATCTATTGATACCACTTTCTTCTGTTTCCAAGCTCCTTTATTCTTTTTATTAACAACTCTCCAATTAAGATCAACTGCACTACCATCCTTATTACCATCTTGATTATTATCTACCTTCACACCCACCACATGATTATTATTTCCAACAGATACACCATCAACACCCCCAACATACTTCTTGTTCACAAATTCACAGGATAAAGTGTTGTGCCCAAAGACTTTACAATGAGAACAGATACTAGGTTTCCAGTCATAAGAAAGTTGTACATCAGGGCAATTACTTCCTAATTGCGGAATATGAATAGAACTTGGTAAATCACAGTCAGGAGAAATCTCCACAAGTGCCTTAGCATACTTAAATCTTTGTAATTTTTCTGTGGTACTATCAAAACAGATCAATCTACCAACGTGACATGCAAGCCAATTAATACCAACTAAAGTCCAAAGAATGATGGGTATCTTATGAAAATGAATCCAAATAGGAACCTTCTTAATCTGAGCTTGCGTTAAACCTATGGATGGATCCCATTTTGTAATGATGAACATTCTACCCCTAATGAAAATTGGATCCGACTCAAGAACAAGATTCTTATCTTCTTGATTAGAAAACTTGAAGTAAAAATTATAACCATCTGATTTAAAATCAACATCACCTTTGAGTTTCCAGAATCTCTTCAAGAAATTGACAACAGATAAAAAAGAGAGAGTACCATCCAGAAAGAATCCCACCAGGTGATCATTCCAATACTTAATACCTTCTTCCTTAACTACATCTGGCAAATCAGTGGTAGGCTTGTCACGAGAGATATCAAAATGAATTGGTTTATAAGATCCAGCATTTCTAGGTAAAGATTTGAAGAGCGAAGACCAATTCGATTTTAAAGAAGGAGAAGCAACAGGATCAGTTGAATTCAAAGCAACAGGCAAATTGAGAGCAGAAGAAGAAGAAGGAACAGAAGAAGAGGAAGTTGAAGCGGAGGAGTGTAAAGAGACAAGAGGTGGAAACGAGGCGGAATCAAGAGAGAAAGAGGAGGAAGAAGGATCGGGCGCCATTAAAATTTCAAAAAGGAAGCAGATAACCTACATTCTTCCAAAAAATTCCCCTTTTACAATACCTTAAAACCCAATACAAATTTTATCATAAACTCAAATTTCGATAATAATTCAATCCGTAGAAATCATATATTTCTCAAATTATCATTTAAATCCAGATTCAAAATTTAAGCTTAAAAAAAATCATTTAATTTAACCAATCCGGTGTCCGTATATAATTTTCTACCCTAGGGTCAAGTGGTACGGATATTTATCATTTCAATCCACAATTTAAAAATAAAATGCGGTTGTATATCATTTCAAACCGCAATCCCAAATTAATAAAAATAATACATAACGAACTTGCAGTTTATATTTATATATAAAATATACATTCATTCATCAAATTCACCAATTGAGCATTCATCACAAACATCATCCAATTTAAAAAATCATCGATATTGAGCATATAAATTATACAGGTAATAAATAACATGTATTAACTAACAGTTTATATTCAATAATAAATCTAATAACTGTTAGCTAGCAGTTTATATGCAAAATAAATGTAAATTAAACTGGCAGTTAATATGATATAAAAATAAACATAACTATGACAGGCAGTTAATATGCAAATAAATAAATTTTAACTGCCAAATTATATGCAATAGATAAAATTAGGTAACAATTAAATTAAATAAATACGATTTAACTGAGATAACGAATAAAACATGCCAAACAGTCATAAACAAATTTCTACTCATATTTAAATTCAATTTAACAACATAGGAAATTGTAGAAGTTGTGAGTGGGTTAAAACACTCACCTTTTGAATTTAAATCGAATTTAAATTCGATTTAAACCCAAAAATTCGACGGTCTCCAAATCTGTCCAACCAGCGTCATCAGATCTGGAATTTAATTACGATCCTAACAAAAGAAAATTCGCATGAATCGGAGTTCGTATGCGAAAGTTGTAGCAAAATTTGTGATTGAATTTTAAATTTAATATAACAAAAGAAAGAACATATTTACAACTGCCACTTCATACCTTCCCACGTCAGCACGACTCTTCCCATCCTCACGAAACCCGCTCCAGAACCCTACCTTGCGCAACAACGCACCGAGCCGCCACACTCCAGCAAAACGCACGCCGCCACATTCCCTTCCACCTCGATCCGATACCTCCATAGCGACCCCCAACCCAGGCCGACCCAATCTGGGCTCGCGCGCACATCTCGAAGGCCGGAAACGCCTCCGCCGCCATTGTCATTTTTGGCAAATTTTGGCAAATTTCGATGCCTATAGCACGAACGAACATCACTGCAGTGGCCTGCCCGACTCTAGCTTCCCAACGGCACCTTCCGATCGTTGATTGGGCAAAGATCCACCGTTGGATCGGCCAAAATTCAATACGAACGGCCGAGAATGATTTGCAATTTCTGGGTAAATGGTGAATCGATTCGAAAAACGAACGGCACCAGAAGATTGCGCTCACCGAGAGCATTAACATATATTTTTTTGAGAATTTTCGGAGGTGTTTGAAATTTTAGCTTCGATTTTAAAATGAAAACAGATCTAGGTTTTATGCAACCATTGAGGAAGAGAAAGAGGTAAAGAAATGAATGTACAGCAAAAAGAATAGAATGGATGCTAGGGTTTATCACAGCATATTTATAGACAAATAGAAGAAGGCTAGGGGCACGAATTACGAACGTGCTAAACGGTAGTTGGCCCAAAAAGCCCGTTCTGACCCCGGGACAAAATTTATTAAACCCATATATCCAAATAGGTATTTTAAAATATTCTGAACGTGATGGAAAAAGTTTCACGTCCAAATTCGATCGTATGCAGAAGTTATGCTGAAAACAATATTTCCAAATTGATTTCAAATTGATTTTAATTAAATCGATTTCAAGGCGTTTCGCATCCGTACGATCAAACGACAGGTCCGATCGATACGAAACTTAAAACCCTACAAAAATTCACCGATACAGATCCGATGAAACTGGTTTCGTCGAAATCCGAGTCCGTGGCCAAAATGGCTATTTTTATATTGATTAAATAAATTAAAATAAATTACAAAAATCCAATTTTATAATAAAATTCTAAAATTGACCAAATTTTATCGCTTATATATTTCATAATCAATTTAAATAATTTAACAAGTTTAGATGTGAATCAAAAGTTGATAAGTCTATCAATTCAGTGTTAATTTCTCCACTTCCTTATATTTAGAAATTATAAATTAAATTCTCCAAAAACACATTTATTTGATTTCAACATTTATGTTCTCACCCTTTTATCCACACATTCCATTTTAATTTCAATAACGTAATATTTAAACGTTTAATTCCACTCTATTTGCAATAAATACCATTGTTGAATTTTGATACTTTAATTAAATTTATAAATCTTGCTTTCTAAAGTCTATATCAACAAATGGTCCAATTATAAATAGAATTATCATTAACTTCATCTTATAGAATTAACTACTCTAATTACAAACAAATCTACGCTAACTGCACGATTTAAGTTAATTAATTGAAATTAAGTCTATATTAAATGTTATAAATTATAAATTGGAACCTCAATAAATTCGTTTATTGATTTAAAAATCTTTCTATTAAGTAAATAGACATTTTTATAGGTATAATTGAAAGTTACTTCTTCCTAAATTAAATTATCTAATCTTATTAAAATGACAAATTTAATTGACGCAAATTGACGGGTCGTTACACTCTCCCCCCCTCAAAACTTTTCGTCCCCGAAAAGGAAAAGAAAAGAGAAGGAAGAATTTAATAAACAGTACATCTTATTTCAAATATTAACTTATAAACAATAATTTACTAAATTTATTACCTTATATAAATATACCCGTTTTATAATCATTTATCCTTTTATATTTAAATAATTAAAGTTTGGAAAACATTTTCAACATAATCTTAAGTCCAAAATTTACGGAAGATTTTGGCAGAGTCTCCTTTGTACGGAGAGGTTTGGGAGAAAAATATAATATCAAAATATAACAAATATATTACATATATTATCCAAAATAAAATATCCCACCATGGGAAAATTATATAAAATAGCGCTATAAAACGTAATCTGAAAACGTACCTATTTGTCATGCAATATACGCTTATTATTATGGAACCAAAAGCAGTAGCAATTGCTTCCATACATGCACTTTACTTATATCATCCAAAAAGGTTAACTATTTATATTAAAGTAACATATTTAAGTGGTTTCAATCATTAACAACACATCAATACAATAACCATCAATTTGAACAAACAGCACACACAACAAAACAAACAATCCTTCAATAAAACAAACAAATAGTTATTCTGGTTCAAAATTTGAAATGGTACGGAATGAACAATAACTATCCAGTGCATCCTTTACTCAACAGTCTTAGATGGCTAAAATAGATTATTTATTCACCCAACAACTTCAAATTTCCTTACCCAACCAACCCTAAATCAAACAATAACAATTCAACCAACTAATCAATTAACTCATTATAAATTTTTATTTCATACACTAGCTGTTTGATCTTTTCATTCATACAACAGTTTATCTTTTATTTTCATTTATCTACTTTAAATTTTATTTAGAATAACTTCAACCCTTTTCTTAAGTTTACAATTTTTTCTTTTTATTCATACCACATAAATTGTCCTTTTATAATTTACATTTATTTCTAACAACCTTTACTTTTTATTTCTCATTAAATGTTTGTTTCATTTATTTTCACTTATTACCTCCAATTATCCATTTCCATTAATTTAGGTCATGTAAGTTTCTTTTATTGTATTACATTTATTACACTTCTCAAATTCATTCATTTATTAAATGCTTACATTCTATTATATTTAATTACAGTAACCCTTTTAGTTACACCTAAATTATTAACCTTGTAACCTTCATTCTTATAAATAAAGGATTTTATTAACTCTTTAACTATGGTTTACAGCAAATTATTTTTATTACCTACTTCCTATTATATTAAACTAGTAGCATTTATATCATACCTAAGTTTATAACCCTACACATCAATCTTTATTTATTAAAGAATTTCATTTTATTTACTTAAGTTTAAAATCACCTATTAATAATACTTACCTTTTATTTCACTAAAATAATTTAAACCATTAATTAATGGAAATTTAAGAATTAAATACCGGGTCAAATTTCAAATTATTTTAAAATAATAGATAAATAATTTCTTACAACTTATATATCTCTAATTATATTTAAAACAATTAAAATTTTACATAATTTCAAAATAAATCTGCAGTAGATTGTACCACAGTGGCCTTTCCCCTTCGAAACTCGAAAATGAAAGTCGATGATGTGGCCGCCATCACCGAAATTATTTTCCAGCGACAGAGAGGAAAGTACAAAATTTATTTTCTCCAAAATCTTCTTTAAAACAATTCTTCCAAATTTTACTAAATATTTATATCGGAAAATATTTATAACAATATTATTATACTTCAAAATCCTTTGAAAGCAAATTTTCAAAATCCCGGACTTAAGTCCTAAAATTTCCAAATTTCATTGATTTTAATTTTTTTTAATCTTATTTTACCTATTATTTAAAATTTTATTCCTAACAACCAATCTAATGCAACCAAAATATATATATATATATATATAATATCATTTTAAAAAAAATTACTTTATATATAGAAAATATAATAGGCAAAATTATTTCATTCACCTATATTAAAAACAAATATTATGTCGGTCTGTCCTGTTAAGTGTTTAGAAATCCCTATTGATGACATAGCGTCCCATGCATCAACCAGAATTTATAAATACAAAACGGGACAGATTAACACAATATTAAAACCTTTTTATAACACTAACAAATACGCTCTCTCATATATATACACTCAGCGACTCCCATAGGGTATTACTACCCTATTAAATAAGAGTCAAACCCCACAAAGCTAAGGTTTATCGCTAAACCAAAGCTCTGATACCAGCTGTAACATCCCTCCTTTTCGCACGATTTAAACAGACACACATGCCAATTCAAACCATACGGAAGGGCGGATTGTTATGGGATAAATAAGAAAAACAGAGAAGAAAGAAAACTAAACAGAATCTCACAGCGGAAGGATAAAATATAAAAATCAAAATATACAGTTCATGAAGCTGTTTTACAAAACCTTTTATTTTTATCTATACAATACATATCAGAGTACACATACCATATAACAATGCAGCGGAACAATATGAGTGGTAGTGGAACCATATAATCTATAGTAATAATAATAAAATCTTCGTCTTCTTCCTCCAGAAATAAAATCTTCAAATCCTGAAACGCTCGGACTGACCCGAGCGAATTGAAAAGACAAAACACTCGAGTCAGAACTAAAGGATCTTATGTAAGTTAAATCAACAGAAATAAATATGAGTGCAGTAACTCAAAAGATGCTCGGGATTTACATCTCTTAAGGATCCGTTAAACTATTTACTATGTAGTATATTTCACTATATACAGTAGTGTCTAATCAGTAAAGTATAATCATATAGAAAATAGCGTTAAGGGGATGGTGAACCTTAACGCGGTCGGATCTTTAAACCAAAATCGTAGTGGGCTCGATATAAGGAGATGACACGGCACGCGAGGCAATGCCAGGGTGGATACACCGTTTGCACTCCCGGACCGGTGGTGACGGCAAGCCAGCAGCTTCCGCCCACCTCGAACAATACCCCGAATCAAAGTGGCGCCACATATCGAATCACAAAAGTAATAGAATGGTTTTCGAAGGAGCATGCTCGATGAAAGGGTGCGACCCTTTGTGTAGCCCGGTATAGCTCCTGTTTTAGTCATTTATGCCAACTCACGGGAGTTGGGTCCACGTAATATACCTCGAGAACGTCGCCACCATCCTACTTCATTCTGAAATCTCCACCGCGTACACAGTTGTTAAAGTGGTTTCGGTATTGGCCGGCTATAAGACAATATCCGATCCCGGTCTCTTTAACAACCAATCGTTATATTTTTCACACCGGATGGTTCTTTTATATTTCAAAAGTCGATTTACAATTGATATTAAAATATCATATTTGATTTCAAAACATATCACTTTCAAATCATGGTCACTTTCAAATCATATTCGCTTTCAAACCCTATTCACTTTGAAATCATTCCCAATTTCCAAAACCATAATTTCTTCCCAATTTCATATTTCCAAACAGGTTACATTCTTACTTCAAATCATCAATTCAATTTATTCTCTTTTAAAACCAAGTATTTTATTAACATTTCCTCTTTACTTAGACTGGAAATTTAGAAATAGTTTAAATAAGTATAGTAGTTATAAATAGTTAAATTACTCTAAAATAGTTTAACTATAGATTAAAATATTGTTTAATTGATCTAAGACGGTTAAGTAAATTTATCGTGGATTAAACATAATTAAAATAGATTTATTAGCTTTAAAATAGATTTTTTTTTTAAAATAACTTAAAAGGGTCAACTAGTTTAATATAAATTAAATGGTTTTAAAATATAGGTTAAAATGATTTGATATATCGTTGAGATAGGTAAAATAGTTTAATTGTTCAAAAATCTTAATAATTACAGTCTTTATGGTAATATATTTAAAATAGTTTATATTAAAATATGAATTTTAAAATACTATCAATTTACTATTCATTTCATTTCCACACAAAAACCATTTCAAATTTTTTTTTTTATCAACAAAATCCACTTTCAAAACTCCATTCACCTTCTATAAATAAAACATTGCGCTTACATCGATTTCAATTCATGTTTGAAATATTAAATTACATTATTTCCATTCTTAATACACTTCAAAGTTATATTTCAACAACTCAAATTTCTCAATTTTGACAAATTTCACTTTTATTCAAAAATTCAACTTTGAAATTACATATAAATTCCCTTTTTACAATACCTTAAAACCCAATACAAATTTTATCATAAACTCAAATTCCGATAATAATTCAATCCGTAGAAATCATATATTTCTCAAATTATCATTTAAATCCAGATTCAAAATTTAAGCTTAAAAAAATCATTTAATTTAACCAATCCGGTGTCCGTATATAATTTTCTACCCTAGGGTCAAGTGGTACAGATATTTATCATTTCAATCCACAATTTAAAAATAAAATGCGGTTGTATATCATTTCAAACCGCAATCCCAAATTAATAAAAATAATACATAACGAACTTGCAGTTTATATTTATATATAAAATATACATTCATTCATCAAATTCACCAATTGAGCATTCATCACAAACATCATCCAATTTAAACAATCATCGATATTGAGCATATAAATTATACAGGTAATAAATAACATGTATTAACTAACAGTTTATATTCAATAATAAATCTAATAACTGTTAGCTAGCAGTTTATATGCAAAATAAATGTAAATTAAACTGGCAGTTAATATGATATAAAAATAAACATAACTATGACAGGCAGTTAATATGCAAATAAATAAATTTTAACTGCCAAATTATATGCAATAGATAAAATTAGGTAACAATTAAATTAAATAAATACGACTTAACTGAGATAACGAATAAAACACGCCAAACAGTCATAAACAAATTTCTACTCATATTTAAATTCAATTTAACAACATAGGAAATTTTAGAAGTTGTGAGTGGGTTAAAACACTCACCTTTTGAATTTAAATCGAATTTAAATTCGATTTAAACCCAAAAATTCGACGGTCTCCAAATCTGTCCAAACCAGCGTCATCAGATCTGGAATTTAATTACGATCCTAACAAAAGAAAATTCGCATGAAGCGGAGTTCGTATGCGAAAGTTGTAGCAAAATTTGTGATTGAATTTTAAATTTAATATAACAAAAGAAAGAACATATTTACAACTGCCACTTCATACCTTCCCACGTCAGCACGACTCTTCCCATCCTCACGAAACCCGCTCCAGAACCCTACCTTGCGCAACAACGCACCGAGCCGCCACACTCCAGCAAAACGCACGCCGCCACACTACCTTCCACCTCGATCCGATACCTCCATAGCGACCCCCAACCCAGGCCGACCCAATCTGGGCTCGCGCGCGCCTCTCGAAGGCCAGTAACGCCTCCGCCGCCGTTGTCATTTTTGGCAAATTTCGGCAAATTTCGACGCCTATAGCACGAACGAACATCACTGCAGTGGCCTGCCCGACTCTAGCTTCCCAACGGCACCTTCCGATCGTTGATTGGGCAAAGATCCACCGTTGGATCGGCCAAAATTCAATACGAACGGCCGAGAATGATTTGCAATTTCTGGGTAAATGGTGAATCGATTCGAAAAACGAACGGCACCAGAAGATTGCGCTCACCGAGAGCATTAACATATATTTTTTTGAGAATTTTCTGAGGTGTTTGAAATTTTAGCTTCGATTTTAAAATGAAAACAGATCTAGGTTTTCTGCAACCATTGAGGAAGAGAAAGAGGTAAAGAAATGAACGTACAGCAAAAAGAATAGAATGGATGCTAGGGTTTATCATAGCATATTTATAGACAAATAGAAGAAGGCTAGGGGCACGAATTACGAACGTGCTAAACGGTAGTTGGCCCAAAAAGCCCGTTCTGACCCCGGGACAAAATTTATTAAACCCATATATCCAAATAGGTATTTTAAAATATTCTGAACGTGATGGAAAAAGTTTCACGTCCAAATTCGATCGTATGCAGAAGTTATGCTGAAAACAATATTTCCAAATTGATTTCAAATTGATTTTAATTAAATCGATTTCAAGGCGTTTCGCATCCGTACGATCAAACGACAGGTCCGATCGATACGAAACTTAAAACCCAACAAAAATTCACCGATACAGATCCGATGAAACTGGTTTCGTCGAAATCCGAGTCCGTGGCCAAAATGGCTATTTTTATATTGATTAAATAAATTAAAATAAATTATAAAAATCCAATTTTATAATAAAATTCTAAAATTGACCAAATTTTATCGCTTATATATTTCATAATCAATTTAAATAATTTAACAAGTTTAGATGTGAATCAAAAGTTGATAAGTCTATCAATTCAGTGTTAATTTCTCCACTTCCTTATATTTAGAAATTATAAATTAAATTCTCCAAAAACACATTTATTTGATTTCAACATTTATATTCTCACCCTTTTATCCACACATTCCATTTTAATTTCAATAACGTAATATTTAAACGTTTAATTCCACTCTATTTGCAATAAATACTATTGTTGAATTTTGATACTTTAATTAAATTTATAAATCTTGCTTTCTAAAGTCTATATCAACAAATGGTCCAGTTATAAATAGAATTATCATTAACTTCATCTTGTAGAATTAACTACTGTAATTACAAACAAATCTACGCTAACTGCAAGATTTAAGTTAATTAATTGAAATTAAGTCTACATTAAATGTTATAAATTATAAATTGGAACCTCAATAAATTCGTTTATTGATTTAAAAATCTTTCTATTAAGTAAATAGACATTTTTATAGGTATAATTGAAAGTTACTTCTTCCTAAATTAAATTATCTAATCTTATTAAAATGACAAATTTAACTGACGCAAATTGACGGGTCGTTACAATAAATGACTGCATTTCTATATCTTTTCACTAATATTATTATTATTTGTGAACTTCCACTTTCTCTTTTGAAAGGACGAATCATTCAAAAGAGAACTCTGTTACTATAAGATTACATTGAATTCTTTAAAGAAATGCATTCAGTCATCGTTGATATTTAAGGAATCTAATAAGTTGTACTTAAGTAAACTAATCAAACTGACATTTCAATGATCTAATTCCTACATTTGTCTATGGTTCTTGGTCTAATGTTGTTTCTAACATAACAAGATCCTTATTGTATTCAATTTATTTTGAACTCACACATTGTCTCACATTATGGTTTATTTTCTCATTTCAAATAAAATATTTTCATCGAGATTTGTGTTATACGAACAAGACCGTTGACCGTAAAATTTTTGTGCTTGATCGAATATATATCAAATACTATACATTTGTATATCTTTAAAGTTAAAAACTCATAGAAGAAAATACACAATCTCAAGCAAATTAACACTTAAAAGGCCAATGAATGAATATTTTTAACGATTATATAATTTTGACTCCTGCTTTGGGACTTGAAGCGACAACATGCCAAAAGGTTTATTGGTACATATATTTTACATTTCTTTGTCAATCATTAATTCGTTTCATTTAGTATATTTTAATTAATAAACAACTTTTTCACTTTTGGTGATTTATTATAGTGTCACATATGTTCTTCTACTTATTAAATTGGTTAATTGTATTTATTTAATAAAGCTCTCACTGAATTTTTCATCTCAAAAAAACCTAAAAGATATACAAGAATTTCAAAAATTTCTTCAGTGTTTTTAGGAACTGTTAATCATGTTATCACAACCTTGAGTTTGCCCAATAAATTATAGACTCCATAAATGGTAGGTAACACTTTACAAGTTGTATCTCATATATAATTCCTAATGCACTTTTAACTATGTTTCTAATCATCTTCATGCCCTTAAGTTTCCTCAACAAATCATGATGTACATTAGATGCCCTAAACCCAACATTTTGCCATATCGCAAACGAAGTTATGTAATACTTGTGTTTACTCAACAATGTTACATAAACATTGATATTTATTTATAGATAACATAACTATCGTCGTACATATTCTATGGCTTAAGATTGCCCAACAACAATAAAAATGTATGGTACTCTATTTATATTATAAATGATGGTAAGCATTATTGATTTTATTCTAGTTTAAAATCAATTTTGCAAAGTTTATTGATATTTAAGGAAGATGAATATAATAATTTTGAATGATGATATAATATATCTTTGACAAACATTCGGTGTATACTCCCTTAATTCTCATGGGTTTGTTTATTTGACCTTTCATTTCATTTATACATACAATATACATATATATTTAATTATATTTATTTAGTTCTATATTTATGTATTTATATATATATCCTTTCATTATTTAAACAATTTAATTAATTTATAAATATGACATTTATATTTATTTTTTTAACTGAAAGAAATTTTAAATTTATACATTATGACCCTTTAGAAAGTTATGTATTAATTAACCCAAAACACTTTTGAGTCTTCTATAAGGGCAAGATATCGAAAGATTGTCCACTCAAGAGTCATCCTTATTTAGAGTACCATTCTTTTTAGTTTAAGCTCATTTTCCTTAGACACCCATCTACTTTGACCGTTTTAAAAGTAGTGTTATACGCATTGGATAGTTATTCACCAAATTAAAATGCATACTCTAATATAATTGTTGGATTAGTGCTTTCACAACAGGGTTAAAAGGCTGAATTTCAAAAAAAATTACCTTTTATTAAATCGCATGAGATTTTCATTTTTTGTTTAGGTAAATCATATTTTATTTATATAAAATCAAGTTTAGTTGAGATATTTAAGTTTATTTAATTTGATTAAATTATTTATCTAATGTCAATTTTTAAAATAAAGTTATTAATAATTTAATTTAAAATATTTAATTTATTTATTTTACTTTATATTTTAGTATGTTATGATAACTAAATCCACTATATGAACAACACAACAGTATATACATATAACCCATTATTGGGGTCCATTGGCAAAATTGGCCAGTTCGTCCTATGGTGAATAATGTTAAAGTGCGATATACATACATACATACATATATATATATATATATATATATATATATATATATGTACATAATATTTAATAACATAAATCATACAAAATTAAGATTATAATGGTACAAAAATTAAATCATTTTTCTTAATATTTTATGAATTGTATTTCATAAAATATAAATTACATTCATATTATATGTTAGTGTAAATGTAACATGAAATATATATAATTATATTTTTTAAATAAAATAGTAAAAAAATTACATACAAATATATATAAGCATTTTATTTTTGAATATAAACATAATTAATTTTAAAATTAAAAATTGAATGTATTGATTTATTCAAAATTGTAGCCGCCAACACATATGTGTTTATGTATATTTAAACAATTTTGATCGAAATAATTTTTGTTAAATAATTCAAATTTAATTTTAAAACTTCTAACTTAGTAAACAAGTAAAAAAAGTTTTTTATACACAGTAACTGTAACGACCCATAAATTTTAACAAATAAATGGGTTAATTTAATTGGATCTTTGTAGTTAAATTTAGAAAGAAGTATTTTTTTTATATAATTTATAATGAAATGAATGCTTAAAAGAAGTGTAGCAATGGTAATTTAAAAGTTGTTATTGAAATTGGAGTGAAATTCCAATAGCGTAGCAGTATAAATTATTGCACTTGGTCAAAATGGAAAATAAGTAAATAAAAGTAAGTATTGAATTTATTAAATGAGATAATACATTGTTAACAGCAATTGAATGTAAATTAAGGAAACATATTAATGCAAGTTAATAATTTATGAACTTAAATGCACATTCCAATTAAATAAAATTATTTAAAGGTTATGACTTAGTTATAAATGGGATATAATAAAAACAAATGTAATTATTGTATTAATGTGTGAAATAATAGAATAGAGAGTAATTGTTGTAGTGAATAATCATACAAGTATTATAAAGAATATATTGGCGATAAATGGTTATTATTAATTAAGGTAATTAAATATTACTTTAATGAAAATAAATGTAGTGACGGAAGTGTGAACGTAAATTTAATAGAAACATAAATTATTTTAAGGTAGTAATTGGTGAAATGGGGAAAATAGTTCAAGGTATGTTGATTGATGAATAAATACGTAATGTATGTAAAGTAATAAACTGGTATAAGAATGGAATTAAGGAAAATTCATTAATTAGTTTTAAAAACCTTAATTAATGTGTTAAATTGATAGAAGTACACATTTAGAAATATAGTAGTTATTCAAACTAAGATGTAAATAGGCGTATATTAATGAAATGAAATAAAATTAGCTTTATATATGGAATTATAATCTGGATTGATAAGTAACGAACTTATAAATGCAATTAATATAGCTTGCTTGTTTATTTAATGGGTTAAATAAACTTTGGTAATCAGTTGTAATAAATCTAAATTTAGCGTTTTGTTACTGTAAATTAAAGTAATAATCAGAAATAATGTTAATTTTATTTATAAAATGATAGTTGGTTGAATAAAAGGAATGCAAAATAAAGTTTTATCAATATATTGGAATTTAATGTATGATAATAGGATGAGAACAGTGTATATAATCAATTTCAACACATGTCTGTTAGTGATAACGTATAAGCGTGATTTAATATTAATGGTAACAATTATTATAAGTTAACCATTTATTTAGTCTAATAAATTAAAGCAGGTAATCAATTGCAATTAATCTAATTAAATGTATGTTAGTATAAATTAAGAGAATTTTGGAAATAAGTGTTAATTCTGTCCTATTATGACAATTTGTTGGATTAAAAGAATGGTTAACAAGACTTATCAATTTACTGAATTTAATTTATAATAATTGGATTTTTTTGCAGATAATTGAAATTTAATATCTAAATATTACGTTATTTGAAATTAAGATGGAATGTGGGAATATATAATGTAATAGATTTTGAATACAATATTAATTTCATCTGTTGACAATAATGAATTAAATAATAGAATGGGAAGTAGATCAAATAGAATTTTTGGAAACTAAATTTAGAATTTGTGAATATAATGAAACGGAAAATTTACGCAGGAATTGATAAATGTATCAACTCTAAATTGACATATAAATTTGTTTATATTAGTGTAAATGATTAAGAAAGTTAAATTTGATGAAATTTGTTAATTATAGAGTTGAATTTGAAAAGTGTTTTGATTTAATTTAATGTTAATTTATTTAATTAATGTAAAAATAGCCATTTTGGTCACCGACTCGGATTTCGATGAAACCAGTTTCATCGGATCCATAACGGTGAATTGTTTTAGGATTTCAAGTGTCGTAGTGATCGGACTTGTCATTTGATCGCACATACTCGAAACGCTTTGAAATAAATGAAATTGAAATCAATTTGAAAGAAATTGATTTTATCATAACTTCTTCATACGATGGAATTTGGACTTGAAGCCTTTTCCATTGCGTCTAAAATATTTTCAAACATCTATTTTGATATATGGGTTGACCCAATTTCGTTCCGGGTCAGAACGGGCTTTTCGGGCCATATATCGTCCAACGCGTACATCCAATCGATCT
This sequence comes from Allium cepa, assembly GCA_030765085.1. Classification (NCBI taxonomy): domain Eukaryota; kingdom Viridiplantae; phylum Streptophyta; class Magnoliopsida; order Asparagales; family Amaryllidaceae; genus Allium; species Allium cepa. The sequence goes on along the minus strand of CM060932.1, from coordinate 151,316,165 downwards.
GATCCATTCTGTTCCAACCTTGTCTATAAATACCCTATTATAAACCCTAGCCTACCCTATTTCTCATTTGTCTACATGTAAAATTTCTTTCAACTCCTCATTTCAATGGCAGACAAATACCTAATATCAATTGCAATTCAAAAATCAGTGAAATTTCAAACTCTTCAAAAAAATTCAGAAAAATTATATATCGAAGCTCTCGATGTACGCAACTCAGATCTGCAACTTGTTTTTCGATTCGATGCATTGTTTTTCCAGAAATCGAAGAACAATTTTCAGCCGTTCATTGCGCGTCGATAAACATCGACGGATCGACGAACCATTTCTGGGTTTTGAAGAGGGGACGGAGGGGAGTTCATTGGCGTTGTTCATTCGTCGAGTTAATGGTCGGATGGGGCTGCAAAATTCATTAGGGTTTGGAGATTTAGTGGTGGCGGCTGCATCCAGGGGCGAGGTGGTCACGCGCGTATGTCCAGGGTGGTCGGCCTGGCATGATGGAGGCGGCGCACGTTGAACGTGGTCGAGGTGGCGTCGGTGTCGTGCGTGTAGGGTTTGGTTGAGCGTGTTTGGGCTGAAGCTTTTCGTGCGTGCGTTCCTGTTGTTGTTCAAAGAAGGTGATGACGTGGCAGTAAAGGTGAGTGAATTTGTTCTTTTTTTTTAAAATTGAAATTCAAACACAATTATCGCTTTATCTTTCACATACGAACACCAATTCATGCGCAGTTTTTTTTGTTAGGATCGTATTGAAATTCCGAACATTATGGCGCTGGTTTGGACGAATTCTGAGAATGTCAAATTTTTGAGTTTAAATTGAATTTAAATTCAAAAGGTGAGTGTTTTATCCCACTCACAACTTCTAAAATTTCTTGTGTTTGTTAAATTTATTTATGATGTGATTTGAAATTTATTTATAGCTGTTTGGCATATATTTAATCATCATCTCAGTTAAATTGCATTTATTTTAATTAATTTTGGTATTAAATTTATTTATTGCATATAAACTGCCAGTTAAATTTTCTTTTAATTTATTTTTGAATATAAACTGCTAGTTGATACCTGTTGTTTATTATCCGTTATATATTGATGCTATTGATTGAATTGGATGATGATTGTGATTAATGGTTGATGATTGTTATTGGATGAATGGATGTTGCATTTTATATCGTTTTAAACTGCAAATTATTATGTACTTTATTTCATTCAGGATTGCGGTTTGAAATGATATATAACTGTATTTTTATTTTAAAATACGGATTGAAATGATAAATATCAATATCACTTGACCATAGGGTAGAAAATTATATACAGACACCGTGGTCTATATATAAAAAATATTTTGAAATAATTTTCTTTGGTTTTGTAAAGAAATATATATGGTTTTATGAGATATTGATTCGGATATTTGATAAAGGTTATTTTATATATAATTAAATTCTTGGTTTTAAGCTATGTATAAAATTGTTTAAAGTATGAAATAAGTTTAATAATAAGGTTGATTTTATCAAAATAAAATATGGATAAGTATTTACTAAAATTATATTTTATTATAGAGTTTATATTGATTTTTTTATAAATCAAGGTTGGGAAGGTAGTTTGAAATTGATTTGAAATTTGTTTAATTAAGAATTATATTTAATAAGAATCCATTTGGAACTTATAGGAATTGAGATTTTAAAAGAATATGGTTTATAACTTAAATTCGGGTTTAAGGTGATTTAAGGGAATAAATTGAGGAATATTAAATTTGTTGAAATTTGAAGTTTATTTAAAGGATACTGGATTTATTAAATTCAATATTTCAAAACTAAACAATAGTAAAGTAAATTTGGTATATATATGAATTATAAAATTTAGTTTTGAAACATTGAATATTAAAGCTTTGAAATATATAAAATTTGAAATGGTTTATTTGAGGATTTAAATCTGTATTGGAATTGATAGCGAAATTAAAGAAGCTAATTTATTATATAAAGTAATTTAATATTCAACCATTTAAGTGGTGTAGTTATATTTCAAAATTATGAAATTCAAAGTTTTATATTTTGGACGGCTATATTTCAAGCGTTTGGTTTCGAAATATTATAACTTTGAAAATGTTATGATTTTAGAAAAGGATATATTTGAAAGTGATATCATATTGATTTGGATTTAAAAATGGAAATGATATCGTATTTATATGGTTTTGTAATGGATATTATATTCTGGTTTTAAGGTATAAATTACTTTGAAATAACTACGGTGTTATAATAACGTTTGGTTGTTGAAGAGATCAGGATCGGAAGTTGTCATACTCTCTGCCAACTCTGAAAACCACTTTAACAACCGTATATGCGGTGGAGATTGCAGAATGAAGTAGGATGGTGGTGACGTTTCCTTTGAGGTAAATACGTGGACCCGACTCCAATGAGTTGGCATAAGGTGGCTAAAATAGGAGCGATCGACGGGTTAAGAAGGTAGCCCCTTTTATCGGACACATCCCTTCGATATTCTACTCTGACTTTGGATTTATTCGATGGCCACTTTTGATTTCTTTGATTTAGGAGTGTGGCTCGATATGGGCGGTAGATGCGACTATGATTTACCATCGACCTGAAAGCGTAATTGGTATATCTACCGTGGCATTGCCTAGTTGTGTCGTGTCACCTATCCTAGCGTGCCTTATATGATTTTGTTTTTTACCATACCTATGGAGTGCCCTCTGACGACGCCCAATATAGAGGAGATTATGGTACTGTATAGACTATGGGAATATAAAAATGTGTTAAGGTGGAAAATGTAAAGCCTTAACGCTATTTTCAGTATATTATACTTTACTATAGACATTATTATAATAGCGTATATTACTACATAGTAAATAGTTTAACGGATCCTTAGGAGATGTGAATCCCAAGCATCTCTTAAGTTACTGCTCTCATATTTATTTCTGTTGATTTAACTCACATAAGATATTTTAGTTATGACTCGAGTGTTTTGTTTTTCAATTCGCTCGGGTCAGTCCGAGCATTACAAGATTTGAAGACTTATTTTGGAGGACGAAGACGAAGATATTAGTACTATTATCTATTATATTATTCTACTACACCATTTTATTCCACTGCATTATTAATATTTTCTAGTAAGTGTAACTCTGATATGTATTGTATAAGTATAATCGAATATTTTGTAAACAGCTTCATGAACTGTATATTTGATTATTATATTTTATCGTCCCGCTGCAAGATTCTATTTTGTTTTTTTCTTTCTCTGCTTTTTCTTATTTACCCCATAACAATCCGCCCATCTGTATGATTTAAGTCTGACATGTGTGGTTTATCGTCGATTCAAAGAGTATAAAAAGGCGGGGCGTTACAGTAACAAAAAAAGAAAATATTTTTTATATAATATATCTATATGGATATATGCGTATATATATATATATATATATATTTGTGTGTGTACTAAAATAATATATAGGTATATATTCTTTGATAATGGTAAGAGTAAAATAAAATACATCTTTTTGTAAAACAAAAATAAAATTTTATAAAATTAGATTTTGTTTAATATTATATAAATAAATAAGAAAACTAAAAATATTACTTTTTTATTTTTCTTTGAAGTTAATATTTTTTTATATATATTTAAATTTATTACATATGCATGTGTGTTTGTGTATTTGCCTTTAAAAGATTTAGAAAAACGACTATATATATGTATGTGTGTGTATATGCAAGTTAAAATATTTTTTCTATTTTAAAGTAAGGTTGAATATGTATTCAATATAGCATGAAGATACATGAACAACAACATATCGATCAATATATAAGTATATAAGAAGATACAAGAAATTACCCTTTTCCAATGAAGTTTTGCCAACCGTCTGACACGTCGTTTGTACATGATTTCCTCTTGGAGTTAAACTGGTTCATCCTTCTCTTCAAGTTGCAAATTTAAAGAACGTACTTCACTGATATATGGTACTAGTGGTTGGCTGGGGTAAAAAGCATTAAAACTTCTCAAATCATGGTGGAGGCTACATATGGAGGCTAATGTATTATAGTAGAGAGTCTGCACTATTTTCTCCACCACATCCTCATGGCCCAAAAGAATCATCAAAGACTTATCAGATTTCACCTTATGGTAGACCCTAGGAGTTGATCGTGCAAGGTCAAACGCACTTTTGACTCCTCTTGAATCATTGTTTAGTTGATTAATTTCTAGCTCCTGAATCGTCGAACCATCGAATAACTTTTTTTACATTGTTATGCCTGATTGTCAACTTGAAATAAATAACTAAAATTATCCATAAATACCAATACAACATTTATATTGATTTATTACTAATCTATAACATTTACAAATTAAATTTACTATTAATTGAACTCGGAAATAACTAACAACACGGTTGTGTTGACTCTTTGGTGCAAACTCGATCCACGATCATTTTTAAACAATTTAAATACAAATGCTTATATGGACTTTGCTGAAGCATAATATATGTTCAAGATTAACGCTGAAAGATCTTTTTGGAAAAATTGTATTTTTTGTATAAGATAAGCTCACATAAGGAAGACAGTTTGTACATGTATTCTTTTCATCGTCGCTATATTTCTTAGATATCTAGAAGTTGGTTTAAGGTCAAAAATTCTACTGATATTTTCATTAATTGCATAGGTCACTTTAGAGTCCCTGGTTCAATCCAATAACATTTATCGATTAACATGCTTACTCTAAATTATTTTTCCTTTAAACCGACTTACCATTTATAGTGTGCTGATCTTCTATAATGAAGGAGACAAATTCTTTCCTAAATAGTGTTTCACATCAACTATTTGAACATATACCCAACTATGTCGTAACACAATCGCCATGCCATGTGGTTGACCATAACCAAAGTGCAGCATACATATTTAAGTTTGATATTACACTCAAGTTAGAAGACTAATTTATGTCATTACCTGAGATCTTCTATTTTGATTTAGTTATATTAACCTATAAAAGAATTTTGTCGACTCGTTCTATGATTATCTCAAACAAGCACAAGTATATTACTCCTTTCCCTAATGGACATGTGTAAATAACTATCCATTGTATGGAGAGTGTTACACACATTTGTCACCATGGATGTATCGATGTCCTTTTCTCGATACAGCATGACAAGGAACATCTAAGGAGTAAGTACATACACACACAAAGATATATAATATATATATATATATATATATGTTCAATACTCATAGGTATGCTAAGATTCATAAATGCATTTGATAAAATACTTCGCTTAAGGATTTTCTACATATATATGTTTAATGTATTTAATTCATATTTATATCCACATATAACAAATATGTAAAAGAAAAGTAAATCGAATGCATAGATCATTTCGAACCAGATTCTTTTCTAAGAGTTAAGTTGCACAATAAATTACATAATTGCCTCTAGGGCACTTGACTTTATGTAATGATCCACTTTTCTGCACAGTTTAAGTAGATAATTACACATAACCCACTCAAATTGAACAGAAAGGCAGAAGTTAGGGGAACAAAAGAAGGAAGAAGAAGAGGAAAAGAAAACCAACGACGCAAAGTCTCATGATGAAATGAATAATATATAATATACAACAAATCTTTACAAAAAAACAATTGTAAAACACACACACACACATCAATTAGAGTGCATTAACCTATTTCATCCTAAACAGTTGTAACAGCCTACCCTTACAATTGCTGATAAATACAACCAACAGACAACACATCAGAATGCAAAGAAATACGTAGATACGTCTTGGACCTCCAACTCGTCTCCTGAGCTCTAATGCATCCAAAGCAGTTGGTAAATATGCTTGGTTTAATCCAAGCATTGAAAGAGAAGAACGCCCAGATCAGTCTGATAAACCAACATGAGAAAAACACACGTAATTGGATTTTTTTTGTTTTTCTCTCAAAACCTTTTAAATAATGGTATCTCATAAAACCACACTGCATACATACATATATGGGTTTTTATCTTATGATAAACAAAACATTTTCTACAGAAAATCCAGTGACATTATAATAATGTCTAGGATTTCGAAGTAAATAATCAAAATTGTTGAAATTGTTACATTTAATTAAAGTCCAACATAATAGGTATACAGATAAGACCGATGACACTTATTGGGAAATGGATTCCATACAATGATTGGGCTACTTGAGTAACGCCATTCACGGTGCATCTCTAGATAAAATAACACCAAGGTCGAACTTATCAACCCCTGCTAACATAGAACCAACCTACCCCTTACTGGATAGTATCGAATATGGTCACCCCTTGGTTAACGGGCTCAAAATCATATAAATGAGAGATAATATCGACTCTAGATAGGGATGATCATACCCTAATGGGAGCAACCCACCTAGCCCTGCTGCATCTCCCTTATTTTAATCATTCTCGGTTGATGAGGCTTGAGGCTATATTTTACCTTTTATATAGAACTTCTCACTTGGAATGCTAACACTACCCTCAGGTAACAATGCAATGCCAACATTCATCCATACAAGTTGTTCACGATGTGAACAAACCAAAGGCAAGTCCTTGGTTACCATTATTACATCCATTTTGGAATCACCCTTAGGATTAGTAGCAAGTAAACCTTGCACTTTAAAGAGCTACGTCTTCAATTCCATCATCTTTAAGATGTCTTCACTTAGAAACGCTTATGTTGGATCAAAGTTTGGATAAAATATATGATCCCTGTCTCTTCGAAACAACATTCGATAGTTTTCGATAAACTCAACCATAGTTCTTTAGGGAATAAACAGCCGAAGATAAGAGCGGAGATCACCTCATAACCATTAGTGGAAAGATTTCCTTATTATTTGTCCTGAAGAACGAAACTAGATTTATACATATAGTACATTATCGTTGAGGGTGAATATGCCATATAACTCACGTGTTTCTAATAGATATTTTCAAAGTTACGTTTTTGGTTCATACGTGATAGTGGGTTATTTAACTATGCACAAACAAATCTAAATCATGGATTTATTTCTACAGGAAAAATCAACGTTGGTTAAGCACATAAATGACCACTAGCCTTCTTAATTAATCTTTTCATTAATAAAAATCACTTTGTAATATTTGTATCAAAATACTTTTACAAAGATTCATTCACAAACCCTTATAATTTCAATACTTGGAAATGTCTATATACTTATCTTAACGGTGTAGGTATATTCACAAGCTAAGAAAGATTTTCCCTTTTTATACAATTCTAAAATCATTTATAAACTCCTTTATAAATCTCTAAAATCGTTTATAAACTATTTATAAATTATTTTTCAATTCATATAAACCCTTATAAATTCATCCAACTATTTGTAAAACTCTTTTCATAAATCTATAAACCCATTTATAAAATTTCTTTATCCAAAACCGTTTACAAAACACTTTTTATACATTGTAAACAATTTTTCTTTAAGTCTCCCGAACATTTTATAAAACTTCTGTTAGAAGACCCGAATCCATTTATAAAAATCTATCTATGGTCTCGAAAACATTTATAAATAAATAAAACCATTTACTTCAAACACTATCACATAATAATAATTTTTTACAATAAACATATAAATAAATAATAATTATTAACTTCAAAACACCTTAAAAATAATAATTAATAATTTCAAAATATTATTTAATAAACAATAATATTTAATCTTTACCATTATTATAAATAGTAGTAATTAATTTCTAAAACATTAATAACAAACCATTATTATTAATTTCAAGCCATATAAATTATTTAAATGACTAACTTTTCAAAATATTGATAAATAATTTTAAAACAACATTAAATATAAATAAATGATCTTTAGAACAATATCAAATATAAATAAATAATCTTAAAAAATATTAAATATGAATAATTAACTTAGAAAATACAGATAAAAAGGTTGGAGTAAAATAGAAGTTACACCCTTTAAAAAATATATTTCTGAAACCTAGTTTTAGATTTAAAATCATTTCTTGTCTCAAAAACCAACTATAACTCACATAGTGATTTATAGTATTTTTAAAATACAAATTTGGGGCCAATAGCTAACCAACATTTACCCAATATCGACATTGATTTTCTATCACTATAGGGTTTAAGTTTTGAACATATAATAATGTCATAACCAATAGTGTCAAATAATCAGGTTTGATGTCCAATGATTCATATAAAAGGAATATTATTGAATATAATTCAACAATGGTGAGGAATCCCGTTAGATCCCTCCAACCTATCCCCCTGCATCCCAACTCATATATTTGTGTGTGTGTGTGTGGACACATATATATAAATAAAATTCAAAAATGGCAAGGAATTCTATTGGATCCCTCCAACTTATTTCTTTACATTACAAATAGTATATAATTATATAATATGGGTCATTTGCAACTAGGTGGCTATATATAAAGGTTATCTATTCTAGGGTGGGAATAAATCCAAACCAACAGATAAAAATAATAAATCATCCAAACATCCAATCAATAATTTTTGTCAGCTATATAACATTACTAGTTAACCAAAAAGGTGGGTTTAACTCACCATTATTCCAGTTATCGTTGGTGCATTCTTGTTCTATACGAATTCAAACGATGTTTGAATTCAACTAGCTCCAAATGACACTAATCCAATTCTATAATGTAGTGCACGTCAATATGAACCTCACATGACTAACCCTGTTCGATTTGGTCCTAAAACGAGTAAGTTATCACTAAGATTACCAAATAAAATAATATAATATTTTTCTTAGTTGCAAACTTTATATAACTAATTGCCCTTGGTCCTTCCGCCCCATCGCTATCCTTCTTCCTTCAACATGCCTTATGCACCATGGCTATGCATATCCAAATTATTTTTAAACGAAAGGCTATTTCACACGTTAATTAAAACAAATTACTATAAAACCAAATAAATCACTTTTATATCTAAAGTAAAAGTTTAGTATTATCATTCATTTTCTAAATAAATTTAAATAAGATCTCCAAATCAATTGTACTAAGATTAAATCTCAGATTCAATTTTCTAAATCTGCTATTTAGTATCTTTAATCCATCGCCAATCATATGTTCAAAGAAACCTCTTTTATTCGAAATTTGAGTTATTTTACTTACAAACTAACATTTCAATATTTAAAATAAATTAAATATTCCAAATTTAAATGTCTAAAATTTTGGGCCGTTGCATTCCCCCTTAAAAGAATCAAGTCCCTGAAATTACCAAGGTAAGAAAAATGCGCAATCCTATTTACTTTTCAAAATCATTTAGTTAAAATGATATCAAATTTGCTAACTTTTAAAGTTTTGGTAATTTGGTAGCGTCTCCTTTGCGCAGCTATATTGTAATAAGTGCAAATCGCCTCTACAGGCCCAAACCAATAAAAGAAAACCAAAGCCAAGTGGCTCAATCATAAAATTATCAAATCCAAATAACTGTATAAACATGTACCTATTTGTTGGGCAATCAAACTCTATTCGACAATTTAAAGGCATTTAACTAGCATTTTCTTTTATATACCTGCATCTTATTTACAATAATATCCAACTATAAAATTAATAACCAATTTATTTTGCATTTTCTCTATGTCCAACATTTAATTATGATAAAGCCTACAAGATATACATATTCCATCCGTACGCAATATCAAATCTGATCACTCGCTCGATCAAACAATTTCACTTCCGAACTAGTATCGTCCAATCGACTTCCCTAGTGCGAACTCTGATCTTGCTCCTCCTTAGAAATTGCCATTCTCCTTAAATAGCCATGTACTACGACAGAAAACTTCAAAATCATTCAAAATTTGTATCAAATGTTCGCAACCAAGAATTGAGTGGAAAATCCTTGTTCGGACCGATGTAAACCAACTCGAAATCATGTACCCAAACCTTGATCAAACTATGCAAATAAAACAATCTATGCACAACCTACGTTTTTTAATTGGTTTTCTTAACTATAACCAATTTTTTATTCACATTCATTTTGTACTTAGTATATTTCCTAAAAAACTAATATCGCCTATGAATCATTTTATAAATCCTTACTTAAATTCGTATACATCCTATAATTACAACTTAATTCGTATAACACTCTTCCATATCCTTAGACTGGTATGTACTAGCCAAATTTGCTTCACTATATGTCTAACAAATTTAAATTTTGCCTTTTACTCTCTATTTTTCCAAAATTTATAAGTTAGCAAAACTTATTTTCTTATGTTTTCTCAAACACTTATTTTTATATTAAATTTAGAAGTCCGACTATCCAAAATCGTGGGAAATTTCATTTTATTCCAAGAAATTAAAAGTAACAGACATGCCAAAATGAGAAGCAAAACTACACAACCCTTATGCATTGTCTACATGCATCCATATAATATTTAATTGAAAATTTTAGAACTAAACAACGTTTTTATTTCAACACTATTTGAACTGATATGTAGTATATTTTGTATAACAAATCATATTTGAGATTTAAATCAAAACTTGTTTTACCAAAACAAAACTTTTGTGGCAGCAATTTCTCACTTAGAAACTCAAAAATGAATGCCAATGATGCTACAGTCATTACCGAAATTATTTTCCAATGATCGAAGAGAGTTCAGTGCTTTTTATCCTCTTCTAAAGATATTTCTGTACAACAATATTTCAAAATAATACTATTATTATTTTTCCCAAAACCATTGAAAACCCATTTTCAAAATCATTGGGGTTCTAAAATTTCAAATTCTCATCTTAAATCGTTTTAATTTATAAACCCCATATGTAAATCATCTTCATAAAATTCACTTTTCTTTTATACCCCTTTTTACAAATGTTTATCGCAGTTTAGATTTTAAATTAACAACTTATATTAAAATCAAATTCTAACCCAACATTATCTTCGAATGTCTTATAGTCAAATTGTGAAACTAAATTCACAAGGTGCTCATTTTTAATGTTTTCGACAATCACTAGTCTACCCAACCCATGTAGTGAAAAGGATAAATGCTCCTAACCTAGCACAACAGTCCATGCCCATAAAAACGTTAGGCATGACTACCCGATCATCAAATAATAATCAATGACCAATCAAATAATGAATGATAATAACCGAATATGTTCATTTTCCTAACAAGGAAGCATAAAATATATAAATATGATAATTTCTAAAAAATTATTCTTTCTTATATAAATATAATCTAAGGAAAATGATTTCATTTACCCAATTTCAAAACAATATTGTGTCTAGTTACCATGTTAACGTTAGCTACTCTATTGACTATAATCCATAAGCCACTTAACTGACCAATCAACACAATATAAAATATTTTTATATCACTAACAAATATGCACTCATACACACACACTCAAACTCATTCTAGGGTGCTGCTAACCCTATCTCTAATGAGTAATCCCTACCAAAGCTAAGGTTCTCGCTTAAACTTACGCTTTGATATCAAAATTGTAATGACCCATTTTCTTATTCAATTTAAGCGAAAAATCAACCACACATGACCCACTCAAATTGAATCTAAAGGCGGAAACTTAGGGGAAAGAAATAAGGGAGAAGAAGAGAGAAAGAAGAGGAAAAGAAAACAAATAACATAGATCTCACAGCGGAACGAATAATCTATAATATAGAACAAACATTTACAAAAGGAAAACAATTGTAATATATACACACATCAATTAGGGTACACTAACAAATTTCAGCCTGGATAGTTATAACAGCCTACCCTTACAATTGTTGATAAACACAACCAATAGACAACACAGTGGAACATAAAGAAATATGTAGATACATCTTGGACCTCAAGTTTGTCTCCTGAGCTCCAATACATCTAAAGCAATCTGTAAATATGCTCGGCCTGACTTAAGCAATGAAAAGAAAGAATGCCCAAATCAGTCTGGTAAACTAGCTTGAGAAAAACATATGCGGTTGGGTTTTTTTGTTTTTTTATCAAAACCTTTCAAATAAAGGTATCTTGTACGACCACACCGCATATAAACACGGATTGGTTTTTACCTTACGATAACTAAAATATTTTCTATAGAAAATCCAATGGTACTATAATAATGTCTAGGGTTTTCAAGAAAATAATCAACATAGCCGAAATTGTTACATTAGTTAAATTCCAACATAATATGTATAAAACTAAGAACGACGATAATTATTTGGAAATGGATTCCATACAATGATTGGGCTACCAAGGTACCGCCCGTGACGGTACATCTTTAGATAAAATAACATCGAGGTCGAACCTATCGACCTTTGCCAACATAGAACTGGCCTATGCCTTACTGGATAATACCGAATGTGATCATCCCTTAGTTAATGGGCCCCGAAGCATACAAATGGCAGATAATATCGACTATAGATAGGGATGATCATACCATAATGAGAGAGATCCACCTAGCCCTACCGCATCTCCCTTATTTTAGTCATTCCCGGTTGATGAGGCTTGAGGCTAAGTTTTGCCTTTCATATAGCACTTTCCATTTGGAATGTTAACACTGCCCAAGCTTCACCCCCTCTTCTCTTCATTCCTTCATAATTTCCTAATACATTCAAGCTTCATCGGAGGAAGAGAGTGGAAACTAAAATCCTAAGCCCTAGGTTCTTTGCAAAACTCGAGCTCTAGCTTCAAATTTAAGAAGAAGCTTTGGTAAGCCTTCTCTTCTTCTTCTCCAACTCATTCTCCTTTCAATTTCAGAAATTTCCTAAACCTAATTTAGAAAATGTTCTTCTTTTGAGCTTAGATACATGGTCCTTGGGTTGTGTTGAAGAGTGGTTGACCTTCCTTTGGTTTCCAAGCTTCCTCTTAGTTGTTTTTGTGTAAAAAAAGGTGAGATTTTTATCTCACATCTTTGTCTATATTTATCTTTGTTGTTATGTATGAATTCCTAACATCTATTCATGATCATTTGCTTTTGATTTGAATTAGTATGGTTGAATTACCAAATTTTGGTTTTTGAAGTCCAAATTTTGTGAAAATCCTTTAGTGGATGTTTGGATATGTTGTTTGGGGTGTATCAAAATGGCTGGGTTGTCGTTTGACATAAATCCTTAGTCATCGTTACTCGCTCGATCGCTCCCTAATTGATTTGGCCATTATGGCCTAGGCAAACTGTTGCCTTTACCAAGGTTCAGACGTTTGGAGACCAATGCCAGACGTCTGGTTTTGCCCCCTGGAGAAAAATTACACATGGCAGAATGATAAACGAGGAAGTGACTAATTTCAGACATCTGAACTAACGTTCCAGACGTCTGAAAAGATTGTCCGACGTCTGATTTGTGTCTTCACTTTAGTTTCCTTTGATTATTTCTATTTTCGGAATTTTTGGGAATATCCATTTCAATGGATTTGGTATCGATTTCTTTGGATTTAACTCACATTTTCGTATGTGAATTTTTAGTGATTGATTGTTTTTACGATCGCTTTTATGGTTTGTCACTTTAAAACATGAAGGTTTCAATACTAGTAGTAAATATCAAAACTCTTTCATCAAAACGATTTCAACACTATTTTATTACAAAGCCCGTTTCTTAAAACCGATTTCCAATCTATTAGTATATACAAACCTTTACCTCACTCATATGAGAAATCTAATTAAACGACTCAGTAAAACAAGTGGTATGAAATGCTTGCGTTTACTTCGTAGGTTAATTCTTGGACTTTTTCGATTGATTCTCTTGTGACAAATTTTCTAGTGGAGATCTACAATTTGTTCGTAAATATTTAAGTTAATCTAGTGGTTATGAGACAGGAAGCTAAGCTCATATATTTACTAGCTTGTTGTAATTGACACTTCTTGATGATCGATGATGATCATTTTTTTGATTTAGACTAGCAATGTGCGATGTCTCTTTGTCTGCGAGGGAGACTAAACCCCGTTTGTGGGGTTTCGACTAAAAATTGGTGGGGTAGCGACCCATGGTCTTCGGGCCGTTTTGTGGAGCTCCGGCTCAAAACTAATGGTTAGCAACCATGGAATAGCGTTTCATTTTGTGATACACGTGTTGGTGAGTTTTCATACTCCCATTTTGTGATAGGCCTCCCCCCTTTTTGTGATTTCTGGATTTCCATTGATGATTTCTAGAATTTGTGTTTTCACCATTTTTTGTGATTTACATTGATAAGTTTTATCAATATTTGTGCATTGGTGAATTTGTGTGTCATTAACTTTTGTGATTGGCATTGATATTATTGTCAATACTTATGGTTTGGTGAATAAAAATAAAGAGTATGGCATTCCTTTTGATCTTTAAGAAGATTCTTGTGGTATTGATTAATCCCTAGTTTATTTTCAATTGCATACTTACCACGGTATGGCTTTATGGTTATCATACGTTTTTGTCATATCTATTATTCTATATCATTTTATTTGATATTTATAGTTAGACTGATCCGTTTATTATTTTCTTATTGAATAATACTCGGGTCAGACCGAGATGTTACAGGTGCTTCTGCTTGACTCCTCATCTAGGATTATTATCCTGACTTTTGGCTAACTACTTAGTTTAGTAGTTTTTGGTTGTATACATCTGAGATATAGACTCATTGATGTATACTTATTCTTTTGTAGCACTTGTAATTATACACTTTCATGTGTAATATTCATATTTGTTTCCGCCTTTGAGATATGAACTCTGTGACTGATTTATGTTATGCTTAATTCTATATTTGTTTCCGAAGATATTATAGCCACTGTGTAGTGGCTTTGAGTTTGCATCGGTATGTCGGATTTCCTCTTCAAATACAAGTTATATTTTTATCTGGCATATCGGTACTCACACAAAGAAATTACACGGATGGTCGCTCCTCAACAACCTTATTCTCCGTGCTAGATGACGGCATTACCCCATAGTGTCCTTAGCTAGCGTGGGTATAGAGGTGGGGTGTCACAGCTTGGTATCAGAGCCAAACTTCGAAACAACGAGAATAATTTAACAAGGATCATCGTCCTAAGTCCATCTTAGGAGTCGTGCCTTAGGATTTTATTCGGGTCTTCGAACCGTCCTATCCTATTTTCTTTTGTGATTCCTTGTTTTATCAATCATTATTGTTTGATATTCAATTTGTGAATAACCTTTTTCTTCTTCTTTCTTTCTTAATGAAGAGAAATGGTTAGATCTGGCCGTCCTAGCGCCGGTCAGTCTAGTGCTACCCCCCAGGATGGAGTATTTATGTCTGCCCTGCAGCTTCTTGATCTAGTAAAGAATGCTCAAGCAGCCGATTCTAATCCGGAGTCTACTCACTCTAAGTCTAGATTTACACGCTTGTGCAACGATTATACCAATTTGGGTGGGAAGCCATTCAAAGGTTCTGAAACCATTATTGAAGTCCATACTTGGCTAAGAACATGCGCTCGAATCTTTTCTCACATGAATCTTATTGATCTTCACCGAGTTCAGGTGGCCTCTAGTATGCTCCAAGAAAGAGCATTAGACTGGTACGAGCTTCTGATTTCTGAAATAAATGAAGCGGATCTTACTTGGGAGAAATTCCGGGAACGATTCGAATTAAAGTTTGTACCAGAAGCTGAGAAGGTGACATTGGCTCATCGTTTCATTGACCTTGTCCAAGGTGAATCCTCTGTGGCAGACTATGTCGCATCCTTCGAGTCACTTTCTAAATACGGGGTCGAATACATAAACACCCCATTGAAGAAGAACCAAATATTTGTTTATGGCTTGAACAAAAATCTCAAGAAGCCATTAATTCTAAAGTTAGAAGTTTCTTTTGATCAACTCATTAATATCGCTCTTCGACTTGAAGAGGCTGATAGAGTAAGTGATGTTGAGGTTGGGAGTGCTAAACCGAACTTTACCAACAAGAAAAGGCCTAATAAGTTCAAAGGTCCTTATCCCAACAATAAGAAAGGGAAGCAAGCCTCTCCGTAAAGTAAGACTTCTACCTCTAGTGGTGGGCAATGCTACAACTGTGGTTTTAAGGACCATTATGCGAATAAGTATTCAAAGCCCCGTGCTTGTCGCTATTGCAAAAGCCCGGACCATTATATTTCTTCTTGTCCTAAACTTTAAGGCAGGAAAGAGGGAAAGCTTAATGTGGTGCAAACTCCTAGTAACACTTCCCGTGGTCAAGGTATTTCTCATCCTATCATTGATGGCATTATTTTATTTTGTGATCAACCTATTCGAGTTCTTTTTGATACGGGTGCGTCCCATTCTTTTATATCAAAAGAACTTGTTGATACTTTTTCTTTAAGTGTTGTTGCTTTAATGACTTCTTTGAGAATTGCGAATCCGGTTGGTGGATCCGCAACAATTAGTTTGCTTTGTAAAGTTGTCGAGATTATTTTGTGTGATTTTTATTTCCCAGCCGATTTTCATGTTATGCGCTACTTAGGCTTTGAATGATTTTGGGAATGGGTTGGCTTAACCGCTATGAAGCTCAAATCCTATGTCCTAAGCGGACTATTCATCTTCGACATTCTCAATCTGTTTAGCAAATTTCTATTGACCTTAAAGATTTGGATTCCAGCTTGGCAGCATCTTTATATTCTTTAAATCCTCATGATGATGATAATGATGATGAGGAAGATGTCATTTCTCTTATTCACGTTGTTCGTGAATTTTCTGACATATTTGAGCCCGTTTTAGGATTGCCACCTAAGCGAGCAATTGAGTTCAGAATTAATCTCATTCCTGGAGCTCAACCTATCACTCTTCCTCCTTATCGCATGTCCAATAAGGAAAATGAGGAGATGCGCAAACAATTATCTGAATTGGAGACGAAGCAATATATTCGCTCTAGTTCCTCTCCTTGGAGAGCTTCGGCTATTTTTGTGAAGAAATCCTATGGTACACTTAGGCTTTGCGTTGACTACCGCTAGCTTAACGATCTCATCATCAAGAATAAATATCTGTTACCTCGGATTGATGATTTATTTGATCAGCTTAGTGGTGCTAGAGTCTTTTCACAATTAGACTTGGCTACCTGTTTTCATCAGCTTCGTATTGCAGAGGATATCATTCCTTTGACATCGTTCCGTACTCGTTATGGATCTTATGAATGGCTTGTTATGCTATTTGGTTTAACGAATGCTCCGGCTTATTTCGTTGACCTTATGAATCGAGTTTTCAAAGATTTCCTCCATCGATTTGTTCTCATCTTTATTGATGATATTCTTGTGTATTCTAAAACCGAGGAGGAGCATGAAAAGCATCTTCAGATTGTGTTGGAAACTCTTAGGACAAATCAATTGAAAGAAAAAATTTCTAAATGCCATTTTTGGCAATATCGGGTGAAGTTTCTCGGTCATATCATTTCCGAATCTGGAATTTCCGTAGATCCTTCAAAGATTGAAGCGATTCAAAATTGGAAGAGACCGGAGAGTGTGATGGAGATCCGTAGTTTTCTTGTATTGGCAGGTTATTACCGCCGTTTCATAAAAGACTTTTCCAAAATTTTCGTGCCTCTTACTAGTTTGACAAAGGAGGGAGTTAAATACATTTGGTCGGACAAATGTGAAGCTTCTTTTTAGAAATTAAAAGAACTCCTTTCCGATGCTCCTATTCTTGTGATTCCCGAGGGAAACCAAGATTTTATTGTTTATACCGATGCTAGTCGCGTTGGTTTGGGTGTCGTTCTTATGCAAAGGGAACGTGTATTGCTTATGCTTCTAGGCAATTGAAGCCTGCCGAGTCTAGATATGTCACTCATGATTTAGAGCTCGCGGCTATTGTTTTTGCTCTTAAAATTTGGCGTCATTATCTTCTGGGAGAGAAATTCGTTCTCTATACTGATCATAAATCTTTGAAGTATTTATTTTCTCAAAAGGAACTTAATTTTCATCAACAACGTTGGGTCGAGTTCCTTGCATCTTATGATCTTGATATTCCTTACACTCTCGGAAGGGGAAATCGCGTTGCCGATGCACTTAGTCGCAAGCAACAAGCGGTTGTTTCTATGATGATATCCGAATGGAATGATCTCGGGGTTTTATCCACTTGTGAGATTCGAGATCGTGTTTCCGATTTATGTTCATCTCTTGTTTTATGTAGCCTTGAGGCTTATCCTTCTCTTTTAGACCGCACTCTTGAAGCTCAAAAGCTATATCCCGAATTGACTCATCTTAGCCAAAATTGTAGGGATAAAATTGATATTGAAGGTTTGAAAGACTTTGATATTGATTCTCGTGGCGGCATTCGAAAATTTGATAGACTTATCATGCCAAATATTAGTGATCTTCGTAAAGACATTTTAGAAGATTCTCATCGTTTTAAATTTACCATTCATCCCGGTAGTAGTAAAATGTACGCGGATATGAAGCGACTTTATTATTGGGAGGGAATAAAATCCGATGTTGCTGACTTTGTTGAGTGTTGCATGACTTGCCAACTCATTAATGTCGAGCATCAAAGGCCCGTGGGTTATTGCAACCTTTAGAAATTCCAATTTGGAAGTGGGATCAAATTTCCATGGATTTTATTGACGGCCTTCCCCGTTCTCATTCGGGTCATGATAGCTTATGGGTATAGTTAGTAGACTTACTAAATCCGCCTATTTTATTCCCGTTCGGTCCAATCGAACCGTTCCTCTCTTGGCCAAACTCTTTATTAAAGAAATTGTAAAATTTCATGGAGTTCCTTCCTCTATTGTTAGTGATCGTGATCCATTGTTTACTAGTCGATTTTGGAAGAGTCTTCAAAAAGCTTTGGGAACGATGCTTAATTTTAGCATCTCTTATCATCCTCAGTTCGATGGACAAACCAAGCGTGTGAATCAAACTCTTGAAGATCTTCTTCGTTCATGTGTTCTTGATTTTGGTGGAAGTTGGGAAGATCATATTTCTCTTGTTGAGTTTTCCTATAATAATAGCTTCCAATCTAGTATTGGTATGGCACCTTTTGAGGCTCTCTATGGAAGGCCATGCCGATCACTTTCTTGTTGGCTTGAGGCCGGTGAGAAGCTGTTTTTAGGTCCAGATTTTATTCGTAATTCCACGGAAAAGATTGACCTTATTCGTCATAGGATGAAAGAAGCCCAAAGTAGACAAAAATCCTATGCCGATAACCGAAGAAGGAAATTAGAATTTTCTGTGGGAGATTTTGTGTTTATTCATGTTTCACATATGAAGGGTGTTGTGCATTTCAGTCGATCAGGAAAGCTAGCACCACGATATATTGGTCCATTTCCTTTCACTGAACGTATTGGTTTCGTAGCTTATCGCCTTTTATTACCGGCTCAATTTTCTGTTATTCATGACGTGTTTCACGTTTCTCAATTATGAAAATGCCTTCGTGATTCCGATTCTATTCTTGAGCCCGGTGTTGTGGAAGAAATTGAAGTTTCGCCGAATTTGACTTATGAGCAACATCCTATTCCTATTACTGCTTCGGAGGTCAAATGCCTTCGAAATAAGGATGCCCCTCTTGTGAAAGTTCAATGGTCCTCAAATCCTAAGGATTATTCTTGGGAATCCAGAGAATTCATTGAGCGAACACATCCGGACTTACTTTCTCGTGCCCTTTGAGGTGAACTTCTTATTCCAAATTTCTTCTTTTGTGTTGATATGCTTTTATGGTTGTTACTTTTTGATCCATTTATTTCTTAAGATTGCGAGGACGCAATTTCTTTAAGGAGGGGAGTCTGTAACAACCCGCATATTATACGGTTGAATATTTAAATATTTTATTTTAAATATTTCATCATTAGTCGGATTATAGTCTGAAAAGCTACTTTTGCAAACAGTCGAATTAGGACCCGAGACCACCCTAATTGAGTTCAAAATGACGTTTGAGATCTTTTTGAGTATAAACATTGATATGTTTGGAGTTAGTGGAAATTTGCTAACATTGGTTTAGTTTTAGCCTATTAGACCCAAGCTTCACCCCCTCTTCTCTTCATTCCTTCATAATTTCCTAATACATTCAAGCTTCATCAAAAATGGAGGAAGAGAGTGGAAACTAAAATCCTAAGCCCTAGGTTCTTTGCAAAACTCGAGCTCTAGCTTCAAATTTAAGAAGAAGCTTTGGTAAGCCTTCTCTTCTTCTTCTCCAACTCATTCTCCTTTCAATTTCATAAATTTCCTAAACCTAATATAGGAAATGTTCTTCTTTTGAGCTTAGATACAAGCTCCTTGGGTTGTGTTGAAGAGTGGTTGACCTTCCTTTGGTTTCGAAGCTTCCTCTTAGTTGTTTTTGTGTAAAAAAGGTGAGATTTTTATCTCACATCTTTGTCTATATTTATCTTTGTTGTTATGTATGAATTCCTAACATCTATTCATGATCATTTGCTTTTGATTTGAATTGGTATGGTTGAATTACCAAATTTTGGTTTTTGAAGTCCAAATTTTGTGAAAATCCTTTAGTGGATGTTTGGATATGTTGTTTGGGGTGTATCGAAGAGCTTATATGGCCGGGTTGTCGTTTGACATAAATCCTTAGTCGTCGTTGCTCGCTTGAACGCTCCCTAATTGATTTGGCCATTATGGCCTAGGCAAACTGTTGCCTTTACCAGGGTTCAGACGTCTGGAGACCAATGCCAGACGTCTGGTTTTGCCGCCTGGAGAAAAATTACACGTGGCAGAATGATAAACGAGGCAGTGACTAATTTCAAACATCTGAACTAACGTTCCAGACGTCTAAAAAGATTGTCAGACGTCTGATTTGTGTCTTCAGGTGCCTGGTTGGTTTTCTGGAGAATTTCCAAAGATCAAAACCAGACGTCTGGACTATCCCACAGACGTCTGATTCGATTTCAGACGTCTGGTGTAGTGCTTCAGATGTCTGGTTGGGTTTTCTGGAGTATTTCCAGAAGCCAATTCCAGACGTCTGGAACAAACCTTAGACGTCTGGAAATGCCCAGTTTTGCCTAAATTGACTATTGTGTTGGAATATCCAATTTTTAATCGATTATTTTTCTCCAATTAGTTGTTATCACTTTAGTTGCCTTTGATAACTTCTATTTTCGGAATTTTTGGGAATATCCATTTCAATGGATTTGGTATCGATTTCTTTGGATTTAATTCATGTGTTCGTTTGTGAATTTTTAGTGATTGATTGTTTTTACTATCGTTTTTATGGTTTGTCACTTTAAAACATGAAGGTTTCAATACTAGTAGTAAATATCAAAACTCTTTCATCAAAACGATTTCAACACTATTTTATTACAAAGCTCGTTTCTTAAAACCGATTTCCAATCTATTAGTATATACAAACCTTTATCTCACTCGTATGAGAAATCTAATTAAACGACTTAGTAAAACAAGTGGTATGAAACGCTTGCGTTTACTTCGTAGGTTAATTCTTGGACTTTTTCGATTGAATCTCTTGTGACAAATTTTCTAGTGGAGATCTACAATTTGATCGTAAATATTTAAGTTAAGCTAGTGGTTATGGAACATGAAGCTAAGCTCATATATTTACTAGCTTGTTGTAATTGACACTTCTTGATGATCGATGATGATCATTTTTTCGATTTAGACTAGAAATGTGCGATGTCTCTTTGTCTGCGAGGGAGACTAAACCCCGTTTCGGTGGAGTTTTGACTCAAAATTGATAGGTAGCGATCCATGGTCTTCGGGTCGTTTTGTGGAGCTCCGGCTCAAAACTAATGGTTAGCAACCCTGGAATAGCGTTCCATTTTGTGATACACGTGTTGGTGAGTTTTCATACTCCCGTTTTGTGATAGGCCTCCCCCCTTTTTGTGATTTCTGGAATTCCATTGATAATTTCTAGAATTTGTGTTTTCACCAATTTTTGTGATTTACGTTGATAAGTTTTATCAATATTTGTACATTGGTGAATTTGTGTGTCATTAACTTTTGTGATTGGCATTGATATTATTGTCAATACTTATGGTTTGGTGAATAAAAATAAAGAGTATGACATTCCTTTTGATCTTTAAGAAGATTCTTGTGATATTGATTAATCCCTAGTTGATTTTCAATTGCATACTTACCACAGTATAGCTTTATGGTTATCATATGTTTTTGTCATATCTCTTATTCTATATCATTTTATTTGATATTTATAGTTAGACTGATCCGTTTATTATTTTCTTATTGAATAATACTCGGGTCAGACCGAGATGTTACAGGTGCTTCTGCTTGACTCCTCATCTGGGATTATTATCCTGACTTTTGGCTAACTACTTAGATTAGTAGTTTTTGGTTGTATACATTTGAGATATAGACTCGTTGATGTATACTTATTCTTTTGTAGCACTTGTAATTATTCTTTTGTGATATTGTGGGTCTTGTTTGACCACTACTCTGATATACACTTTCATGTGTAGTATTCATATCTGTTTCCGCCTTCGAGATATGAACTTCTGTGACTGATTTATGTTATGCTTAATTCTATATTTGTTTCCGAAGATATTATAGCCACTGTGAAGTAGCTTTGAGTTTGCATTGGTATGTTGGATTTCCTCTTCAAATACAAGTTATATTTTTATTTGGCATATCGGTACTCGCACAAAGCAATTACACGGATGGTCGCTCCTCAACAGCCTTATTCTCCACGCTAGATGACGGCATTACCCCGTAGTGTCCTTGGCTAGCGTGGGTATAGAGGTGGGGCGTCACATTCTCTCATGAACCCCAATAGAAATTTGCTTTTTCTCATACTCAACTCCTCTTACCTTCCATCCCTTCCATAAATTCGCTTTGCCCTCCCTTCGACTTCACGTTTATCCAAACACTCGTAGAATCTTTCATTCAAACGTTCTTATTGGTAAAAAATTTGAAATTCATCTTTTTATTATGTAATTAGATCCTAAGTCTCTAAGTAGTGGGTGAATACAAAGGTGTTCAAGCTCGTGATTGCGAGTGATTTTGGAGGGATTAATGATTACTAGGTAAACGGTTCAGTAGATCGAGTTAGGAGATGAGAGAGGAGAAGAATAGGAAAGGTGAAGGTTCAACGAGGGCTCTGGATGGAAGGAAGATTTTGGGTAGGAGAAGGAAGTGGTCGGTATACAAGGAAGTTGTAGAGGAAGGGATCGATCATGTAGGGTTCGGTGGTCTTGGGTTAGAAAGGAAGAGCTTGGTTTTAAGGAAAAGAGTGAGGGATCGGTATATCATGTCTTGTTTGGAAGGATCGGTTGTTTGGCCCTGGAAATGGTAGGCTTATGCACATGGATCGGTTTGATCTAGTAGAAGTGAGGGATCAATAATAGTTTTTGAGGAGTGAAGGCTCTGCGGTGATGCCATAGGAGATGGGTCGGCTTATCCATAGCGGTCAGTTGGTCTTAGTTGAGGAGAGGGATTGGTTGAGAACGTTTAGTTGAATCAGTATTCCCTGGTCGAAACAAGGGATCGGTATAAGGTCTTTGGGATAGGGATCGGCATACCCGTTGGGATCGGCATAGAGTCAAGAAATGGCATCCTGAACTTATAAACTAATCCGACTTGATTTTTTTGAACAATCACCATGAATTTGCCTAATGACCTTGGACATATGATGATGATGAATAATATAACATGCATATCCACTATTGAACTTGAGATTGTGTTGTAACGCCCCACCCCAAGACCAACCCTAGTAAAGAGAATTAACAAGTAATTTCGTCTACTAAAGCGGATAATAGAGCTGGTTAAGGGCGACCATCTATAATTTTGTCTTAAACATCTATTGAATACGTCGATAAATGCAATATAACTTTTTTTCAACTCAAGTGGATCGACATACCCAGTAAATGCTTAATCCAAAACTATAGGTGGTTAACGGATCTATCAGAACAAAATACAATAACTGAATGTAAATCAAATCACAGAACAGTAACCAACATCATATATATACATATACACTGATACATGTTTAGTACAATACAATATGAATACAATAAAGGTGGTACTCGACCACACCATAAATATCGAATCAAATATAACTACATCAGAGTATGCGAAAGAACAAAAACTACTCAAGAGAAAGAAGAGCTGATATCCAACATCAACTTCAAGCTAAGTCCAATAGATGATACCTGAAACAACTCGGTCTGACCCGAGTGAAAACACACCGGTCAGGCTAGATAAAATTATCAGTTAAACAGAATAATCAATAAGGATAATTAGGTGAAAGCTATGGTATCCTTTTTGATAAAGGATGCCATGCCCTAAACAGGGCTTCAACATCATATGAAAGGACAACATCTCTTCTTGGCAAGTATGAGAGACAATGATGATAAAGTCATACTTAAGTGGCGTAACAGACACTTAAGCAAATGGATTATCGGCGAACAAAATTTTAAAGATAAGATTCAATAAACATCGCTTTCGCCTTGTATCAATAGCGGTATAAAAGAATATGGATAATGACTTCAAATGAATCAACTATCTTCTTAGAAGTGGTTGTCAAAATAACAATACATCAAAGGTACATATCCTTCATACATAGAATAAAACGCATATGGATGTACCTCATCTCATTAGCACATTCCAAGGATCATTCATGGAAATATAAAACCCAATTATAAAAGAAGCATCATACTTATTCATACCTAATCTCATCGGTATGAATATAGATACGTCTCAAATCCATCACTAAAACTTATTATCAAAAAAAAATCTCATAATCATTTACCCCTCATCTCATCGGTATAAATATAAATACATCTCAAATCCACTATTAAAACTCCTTATAAAAGAATTTCCATAATTTATACCTCATCTCATCTCATTGATATAAATATAGAATGCCTTAAATCCATCTTAATAGAATCGAGAAAGAGTTCAAAACATCATATTCTAAATCACCACAAAACCATGTATATAAATAAGCCCTTTTCTTACATAAGCCTATAATAAAGCATCATCATCAAAACAGTGAAAACGAAACACCTAAACTTCATGGAAAACAGCACGTGCTTTACATCTTGACTAGTACTAGTAATTTGGTACCATACATCATGATGACTTGGGGTCACATAACATCATAACATCGTGATTGACTAGTCGGAACATCTTGACGACACCCAGTCACAAATCCGAGTAAAAACATCGTGGTGATTGGAGTTGGGTAATAACATTGTGAACATCGTGGTGACTCCAATCGTACTCGGTCTAGTACTAGTAACATCTTGAATGTGTCTCAACTATTCGAATAGGAACCCAAAAGGTGAGAACGTATATCCCATACTATACGTTCTCCCCAAATGTTTTACTAATCGTTAGTTGGTTCCACATTAGAAAACATCATAAAACATCAAAACCATCATAAAAGTCGCTCTGCCTCATCTCATCGGCGAGTTAATATAATACCATACTCATCTCTTCTCATCAACGAGTAATGGTTCCATCGTGACTTGTCTCATTTCATCGACAAGTAAAAATCATCATAACTATATTAACTTCATAAATCATCATAAACGTTTTAACTTCATGAATACTTCATAAATAGACTTATCTCGTCTCATCGGTAAGTAAAACAACAACATGACGGTTATTTCTAATCATAATTCTCCAAAAGGAAAATTTTCGTCTTTGTCGCCTCATCTCATCAGCTATTGTAAAAACATCAAGATTGGTTCGTCATCGAACGTACTCAAAAAGAGTAATTCTCCAACCAATAACGTTCGTTAAAATTTGGCAATTTTAAATCATCTCAAAATAATAATTCAAATTAGTTTCGGTCGTAGAAGTCCGATATTAAGCGATAAAGCAAGAACACATGTCTCATACCATATATCCTTACTAAATCGTTTAATTCTCATTCTTATACGTTCGAAAGGAAAAAAAATAGTTTATGATCTTTACGCAATAATTTACTAAGGAAACCGTGTTTTTTTCTTTTTTTTTTAAATAAATTTTTAGAAACCCAAAGAAATCCTTTTATTAAAATTCTACTTTATATATAAAATAAATATAGTATATATACTTTTATTATATAGAAATACTCTTAAAAATATTTAAAATAAAATATTTGACACCATAATTACCAAGCTAGATCATGCATGTACGTGTTCATGGATGCAAAACAAATTTCAAGTGGTTTGAAAACAATAAGTGCGCTAACAACATGGAACAAAACACAGGACAGTGGATAAAATCCGCTATTTTGAACTAGCAAACATTAAAAAAATTTAATACACTCTGAATGAAAGTTGTTTCATATAATTCATGCTTTCTAGAATGACTAAGATCATTGAATTTGGATCAACGGTTCAAAAGTTATGACCATTTTACTAAAAACATCAAGCTTAGCCTGAACTTATGCATTTACAAGATAGTGATAAACAATTGCAAAAATAGCAAAGATAACTTCAAAATCAGGCAAAATGAATAAAACAAAAGTCGTACCTTAGTTTCTAAGCTTTTCAGATTGACCAAGATCATCGAATTTGGATCAACGTTTCAAAAGTTATGACCATTTTACCAAAAATATCAAACTTAGCATGAACTTATGCATTTACAAGACAGTGATAAACAATTGCAAAAATAGCATAGATGACTTCAAAATCAGGTAAGGTGAATAAAAAAATTTCGTCGCTTAGTTTCTAAGCTTTCCAGATTTACCAAGAACATCGAATTCCGATACAGGGTTCAAAAGTTATGATCATTTTACTAAAAACATCAAACTTAGCCTGAACTTATGCATTTGCAGGACAGCGACCAACAATTGCAATTTTTGCATAGAAAATATCGAAATCAGGCAAAATGAATAAAGCTAAAGTTGTATCATAGTTTCTAAGCTTTCCGGAACATTAAAAATTACTGAATTCTGATAAGAATTGTAAAAGTTATGGATAAAACAATTCTGAGATTTGAATTTCACAACTTCTGTCATTTTGTCTCGGGACAGCGATAAACAATCACAATTTTGGCCACAATAACATCGAAAATTTGGAAAAATCAAAACACAAGAGTTTTAGAACAAAGTCTAAGCTTTCTGGAACATCTAAATTTATCGAAATCGGTTGAGGAACGAAGAAGTTATGACCAATTTAGTTTCAGCCTTAAGCACAGAGCTAATATTGGTTTTGCTCTCGGGATTGCAGTAGAAAAATTCAATTTTGACATTGCTAACATCCAAATTACATAAAACACAAAACATCAAAGTTGTAGCACAAGAAATAAGATTTCCGAAACATCCAAAATATTCAAAATTGGATCAAAAACGAGAAAGTTATGGCTAATTTACTTTCAGCTTCAGTAATTCACTGATTATGACATATTGATCATATAAAAAGCTAGGGTTTGTGAGTTTTACACTCACCTTTCCTTCATGAAGATTAAACTACGATTTAGATGCAAAAAATTGAAGATTTGAAGGAGAATTGACCATTAAAACCTGTAAAATCTCAAAAAGCAGACATGCAAACAAAGATAGAAAAGGAATTAATTGATTTACATTTCAAACTTGATTTTTGATGGAGAAAAAGGTTTTAGAATATAGATTACTTGAGCTTAGAACTTAGGTTTGCATTTTTAATCATCAATTTCCCAATTTATTTGAATTATTAGGGCATGGAATAAGAAAGGAAGAAGGCTGCCATTTTCTTACTTCTGCAATTTTACATAGAGGAATGGAAATAAACGTACACGAGCTTCTCTTTCTTTCTCATTCTTAGATGAATAGGCTAAGTGATAGGATTAGTTAATGGACTTAAGCCCAACAAAAGAAAATAGCTTTTAGTTAATAATTTAATCACTCAACATATTAACAATATATGTTAACAAATGTACTCAACATTACTTCAAGTTTCTCTCTTCTAAAAAAAATATATGAAACATTATACTCATGATAATTAATATGTTTTGCACTTAATTAAAATATTATTTATATTATTAAAACATTTTTTTATCATATTTCTCTATTTCAAAGTAAATGGCAATTTACATTTTTTATTACAAAACCCATTATAATTAACATTAAAAATTACACAAAAATCACATTCTTGTGTAATTAAATTCTACCAATGATTTCAAACTTAATTTTATACTCAAATTATACTTTTAAACTCAAATTCCATCATTATATTCAATATATCTCATTTTAAAATTAATTATTTCTTTTAAAGATCATTAAAAGAAGTAAGTAGCAATAATTAACACAAAAATTGCATTATCTCTAAATTAAACTCATTTCCTCAATCTTTTAGCAAACCGTCGAATTTTCCAAGTAACTCGAAAGAATTTCAAAGATATCCCGTCTTTGAATCAAAACTCAATGAGATGCTCAACAATTAATCAATCGAAAATGATTGATTTCACAAAACTCTACGAGTAGAATCGGGATCAAACTCACTTAAATCCGAACTCTAAGCAATAAAAATGATCATCAACACAATTTTCCGCATAATAATACGGAAAGAGCATCCTTACAGCAAGGATAGACTTAATAGACAAGATAGATAAATCACACAAAATGGCTTGTCACGAGGCCACCAAACTCGAATGACCGCGAAAATGCACGTCGTCATCAATAGCACAAGAATATAGTGAACTCAAGAACAAGAATATAAGCTCAAATTACTTTTCAACCCAAGGTATTTAGATTTTTTTCCTCAAAATCTTTGAAATTTAAAATCCAAATTTTCAACATTTGAAAATTTTCAAACTCTTTACTATATTACTTAGTAAATAATTTAAAACTCAAATTAAAAGTCCAAAATTTCTTCTCTTACTTAAAAATTAATTTCCAAAGAATTTGTAAATCCATAATAATATTCTTCAAAATAAATTAAGGGTTTAAATTCTCTTTACTCTTTTTATTAAACCACTTAAGAAGCTTAAAACAATCTTCAAATCCTCTTATAACTCTTCTCTTAAAACATCCAATGTATATAATATAAATTCTAAAATCTCAAAATGTACTTTCAATAAAGTATAGCTAAATAATTTTCTCACATATTCTCATCTTTATAATTTCAAATAAATATATAAATAAATGTCATTGCCTCGCCATTGAATCTCTAATAAATTGATATGTCTGTTGGCTTAAGAGTCGATCAAACGATCAAAACTGCCTCGCCACTCTGATACTCATCTCTAAAATCAATGGCTGCAATTACCATTCAAAAATAAATTTAATATTTAATCTCAAATATTATTTTCAAAATCTCAATTTTTAAAACACAGACCATTGTGTTTGATTGCCTTATCATAGCATTTAGGAGATTCCTATCGATAACGTTGATCAGGCGTATCGACTAGAACTCTTAACTACTCGATGGACAACCCAACACTCTCAAATTATTTCCATAAAAGAAATACTACTCATGTAAATATATTCTCAAAATATTCTTTGATTTTTTTAAGACAAAACTCCAATTTTTCTTTTTAAAACTCATATATATAGCTTCAAAAACTCAAACCAAAGAACATTGAGAGAATGCATCGAGATATTCCTAGAATACGCGATTCACAAAATCAACATAAGGAGATGGAGTGTTCGTCAACTCCTCCAAGATGACGAGCCACTCTCGAAAATAATCAAGACAAAAGATAGGCAAGATATTCTTCTCGAAGGAGAAGAAGCACACGAACCACAAGTCGTTACTTCAAACAAAGTAATGCTGCGAAGGATAACACTGATTGAGTATCCGAAAAGGATAACTCAAAGAAACTGAATGATAAACTCAATCAAACTTGAACAATCTAGAAACTCACCTCATTCTTTAGTGGATGTCCTCGTGGAAGGATAACCTAAGAGCTAAGAGCCAGGAATAAGATTACCTCAACACTCGATTGCCCGGTTGGATGTCAAATCCAAACGGACTCACAAAACTCAACAAAGTCACCTTGACTGGAATTCGATATATATCATCAACATCTCGATACTAAAGAGTGAATACAAAAACTTCGGAATCATCATTAACATTCCAAAGTGATAGAAATAATAACCCAATCAAATTAGGATGCCTAAATAAATATAGGATCCTATAACACAAAGGATTGGACTTAGCCTCATATAAGCCAATCCAACTCAAATCAAATACATCTCAAGATAGCAAGTAATAAACAGTTACTCATAAAAGCAACATCAAATAGAAATCTTAGAATGCTCACAACAAGCCAATCGTTGTGGATCCCTTCAATAGGATTCACAAACTCTCAAAGGAATGCAACGAGAATACTCAAAGAAATCAATCAGCTCCATCGATATGAACTCACTCGTATCAACAAAAATAAGAATAGAATAATTCCAAATAAGATTTTATATAAGATAAGATGACATCAAACTCTATTATGGAATACTACGGAATACAATATATCTATATTCCTAGACATATTCCATCTCAACAATCCCAAAACTCAAAAAAGAATCAAGGCTCGATTTGAAAGCAAGCTCGAATAAAGAACAATGATTCACTCGTATTGTACTTCGATGTATCATGATAAACGTACTGTTATGTGTTTATTCTAATTTGTTCTGACCACAACTCTGATACCAAGCTGTAACACCCCACCCCGACACCCACCTTAGTAAAGAGAATTAACAAGTAATTCCGTCTACTAAAGCGGAGAATAGAGCTGGTTAAGGGCGACTATCTATAATTTTGTCTTAAACATCTATTGAATACGTCGATAAATGCAATATAACTTTTTTTTCAACTCAAGTGGATCGACATACCCAGTAAATGCTTAATCCAAAACTATAGGTGGTTAACGGATCTATCAGAACAAAATACAATAACTGAATGTAAATCACATCACAGAACAGTAACCAACATCATATATATACATATACACTGATACATGTTTAGTACAATACAATATGAATACAATAAAGGTGGTACTCGCCCACACCATAAATATCGAACCAAATATAACTACATCAGAGTATGCGAAAGAACAAAAACTACTCAAGAGAAAGAAGAGCTGATATCCAACATCAACTTCAAGCTAAGTCCAATAGATGATACCTGAAACAACTCGGTCTGACCCGAGTGAAAACACACGGGTCGGGCTAGCTAAAATTATCAGTTAAACAGAATAATCAATAAGGATAATTAGGTGAAAGCTATGGTATCCCTTTTCATAAAGGATGCCATGCCCTAAATAGGGTTTCAACATCATATGAAAGGACAACATCTCTTCTTGGCAAGTATGAGAGATAATGATGATAAAGTCATACTTAAGTGGCGTAACAGACACTTAAGCAAATGGATCATCGGCGAACAAAATTTTAACGATAAGATTCAATAAACATCGCTTTCTCCTCGTATCAACCGCGGTATAAATGAATATGGATAATGACTTCAAATGAATCAACTATCTTCTTAGAAGTGGTTGTCAAAATAACAATACATCAAAGGTACATATCCTTCATACATAGAATAAAACGCATATGGATGTACCTCATCTCATTGGCACATCCCAAGGATCATTCATGGAAATATAAAACCCAATTATAAAAGAAGCATCATACTTATTCTACCTAATCTCATCGGTATGAATATAGATACGTCTCAAATCCATCACTAAAACTTATTATCAAAAAAAAATCTCATAATCATTTACACCTCATCTCATCGGTATAAATATAAATACATCTCAAATCCACTATTAAAACTCCTTATAAAAGAATTTCCATAATTTATACCTCATCTCATTGATATAAATATAGAATGCCTTAAATCCATCTTAATAGAACCCGGAAAGAGTTCAAAACATCATATTCGAAATCACCGTAAAACCATGTATATAAATAAGCCCTTTTCTTACATAAGGCTATAATAAAGCATCATCATCAAAACAGTGAAAACGAAACATCTAAACTTCATGGAAAACAGCACGTGCTTTACATCTTGACTAGTACTAGTAATTTGGTACCATACATCGTGATGACTTGGGGTCACATAACATCATAACATCGTGATTGACTAGTCGGAACATCTTGACGACACCTAGTCGCAAATCCGAGTAAAAACATCGTGGTGATTGGAGTTGGGTAATAACATTGTGAACATCGTGGTGACTCCAATCGTACTCGGTCTAGTACTAGTAACATCTTGAATGTGTCTCAACTATTCGAATAGGAATCCAAAAGGTGAGAACGTATATCCCATACTATACGTTCTCCCCAAATGTTTTACCAATCGTTAGTTGGTTCCACATTAGTAAACATCATAAAACATCAGAACCATCATAAAAGTCACTCTGCCTCATCACATCGGCGAGTTAATATAATACCATACTCATATCTTCTCATCAACGAGTAATGGTTCCATCGTGACTTGTCTCATTTCATCGACAAGTAAAAATCATCATAACTATCTTAACTTCATAGATCATCATAAACGTCTTAACTTCATGAATACTTCATAAATAGACTTACCTTGTCTCATCGGTAAGTAAAACAACATCATGACGGTTATTTCTAATCATAATTCTCCAAAAGGAAAATTTTCGTCTTTGTCGCCTCATCTCATCAGCGATTGTAAAAACATCAAGATTGGTTCGTCATCGAACATACTCAAAAAGAGTAATTCTCCAACCAATAATGTTCGTTAAAATTTGGCAATTTCTAAATCATCTCAAAATAATAATTCAAATTAGTTTCGGTCGTAGAAGTCCGATATTAAGCGATAAAGCAAGAACACATGTCTCATACCATATATCCTTACTAAATCGTTTTATTCTCATTCTTATACGTCCGAAAGGAAAAAAAATAGTTTATGATCTTTGCGCAATAATTTACTAAGGAAACCGTGTTTTCTTCTTCTTCTTTTTAAATAAATTTTTAGAAACCCAAAGAAATCCTTTTATTAAAATTCTACTTTATATATAAAATAAATATAGTATATATACTTTTATTATATAGAAATACTCTTAAAAATATTTAAAATAAAATATTTAACACCATGATTACCAAGCCAGATCATGCATATACGTGTTCATGGATGAAAAATAATTTTCAAGTGGTTTGAAAACAATAAGTGCGCTAACAACATGGAACAAAGCATAGGGCAGCGGATAAACTCCGCTATTTTGAACTAGAAAACATTAAAAAAATTAATACACTCTGAATGAAAGTTGTTGCATATAATTATTGCTTTCTAGAATGACCAAGATCATCGAATTTGGATCAACGGTTCAAAAGTTATGACCATTTTACTAAAAACATCAAACTTAGCCTGAACTTATGCATTTACAAGACAGTGATAAACAATTGTAAAAAAAGCATAGATAACTTCAAAATCAGGCAAAATGAATAAAACAAAAGTCGTACTTAGTTTCTAAGCTTTTGAGATTGACCAAGATAATCGAATTTGGGTCAACGGTTCGAGAGTTATGACCATTTTACTAAAAACATCAAACTTAGCCTGAACTTATGCATTTACAAGACAGTGATAAACAATTGCAAAATTATCATAGATAACTATAAAATCAGGCAAAATGAATAAAACGAACTTCGTAGCTTAGTTTCTAAGATTTTTAGATTGACCAAGATCATCGAATTCAGATCATTGGTTCAAAAATTATGATCATTTTACTAAAAACATCAAACTTAGCCTGTACTTATGCATTTGCAGGACAGCGACCAACAATTGCAATTTTAGCATAGAAAAAGTCAAAATCAGGCAAAATGAATAAATCCAAAGTTGTAGCTTAGTCTCAAATCTTTCGGGAACATTAAAAATTACCGAATTCCGATAAGAATTGTAAAAGTTATGGATAAAACAATTCTGAGATTCGAATTTCACAACTTCTGTCATTTTGTCTCGGGACAGTGATAAACAATCACAATTTTGGCCAAGATAACATCGAAATTTTGAAAAACTCAAAACATAAAAGTTTTAGAACAAAGTCTAGGCTTTCTGGAACATCTATATTAATTGAAATCGGTTGAGGAACGAAGAAGTTATGGCCAATTTAGTTTCAGCCTTAAGCACAGAGCTAATATTAGTTTTGCTCTCGGGATTACTGTAGAAAAATTCAATTTTGACATAGCTAACATCCAAATTACATAAAACACAAAACATCACAATTGTAGCACATGATATAAGCTTTTCGAAAGATCTAAAATATTGAAAATTGGATCAAAAACGAGAAAGTTATGGCTAATTTACTTTCAGCTTCAGTAA
Source organism: Allium cepa (assembly GCA_030765085.1). NCBI lineage: Eukaryota > Viridiplantae > Streptophyta > Magnoliopsida > Asparagales > Amaryllidaceae > Allium > Allium cepa. Next base: position 151,282,179 of record CM060932.1, on the reverse strand, counting down.
TTCACTGATTATGACATATTGATCATATAAAAAGCTAGGGTTTGTGAGTTTTACACTCACCTTGCCTTCATGAAGATTAAACTACGATTTAGATGTAAAAGATTGAAGCTTTGAAGGAAAATTGACCATTAAAACCTGTAAAATCTCAAAAAGCAGACATGCAAACAAAGATAGAGAATGAATTAATTGATTTACATTTCAAACTTGATTTTTGATGGAGAAAAAAGTTTTAGAATATAGATTACCTGAGTTTAGAACTTAGATTTGCATTTTTAATCATCAATTCCCTAATTTATTCAAATTATTAGGGCATGGAATAAGATAGGAAGAAGGCTGCCATTTTCTTACTTCTGGAATTTTACAGAGAGGAATGGAAATAAACGTACATGAGCTTCTCTTTCTTTCTTATTCTTAGATGAATAGGCTAAGTGATAGGATTAGTTAATGGACTTAAGCCCAAAAAAAGAAAATAGGTTTTAGTTAATAATTTAATCACTCAACATATTAACAATATATGTTAACAAATGTACTCAACATTACTTCAAGTTTATCTCTTTTAAAAAAAATTATGAAACATTATACTCATGATAATTAAGATGTGTTGCACTTAATTAAAATATTATTTATATTATTAAAACATTTTGTTATCATATTTCTCTATTTCAAAGTAAATGGCAATTTACATTTTTAATTACAAAACCCATTATAGTTAACATTAAAAATTACACAAATATCACATTCTTGTGTAATTAAATTCTACCAATCATTTCAAACTTAATTTTATACTCAAATTATACTTTTAAACTCAATTCCATCATTATATCAATATATCTCATTTTAAAATTAATTGTTTCTTTTAAAGATCATTAAAAGAAGTAAGTAGCAATAATTAACATAAAAATTGCATTATCTCTAAATTAAACTCATTTCCTCAATCTTTTAACTCAAATCATCTTAATAAAGTTTTCAAAATTCTATTTTCTCATTTTATCCTCAAATATATTGTTTATTCCCAATAAATAATTTAAATTCCTCTTTAATTATTAATTTACACTATGAAATTATAACTGTCGTTATAATTTAATATTTTCAGGTAATCGCTAAAACCAGGGTTGTTACATGTGCAATCGAATACTTGGAACTTCCAATACAGACTAAAAATTTGCAAATGAACATAAATGACAAAATTCACACTTCGATACACCTATATTCAATCCCAAAGTTTTCATGACCGATCAATCATCTTTCTAGCTAAGACGGTCAACGATGACGGTCTCTTTAGTTGAACTCCCAAGTCTCGTCGTTTTATTTCTTTTTTCTGATTTTAAACTGTTTATATTATCTATATCCTTCATAACACAACACTAGCTCATGTTTAGCACACATGAACATGTTATCTTTCCTAACCTCGATTATCTACTGAGTATAACTGATATCGATTCCAGATACTCAAAGCGTTCAGCTGATATGTCTTCTGATTCGGCAATGCAAAACATCGATTTAAAAGAAAAATCATGTTCTGAAACTATGTTGGGTAGACTTTCTCTCAGCCATCAAGTGGGGAGAACAAAAATTTCTAGCTCATGGGTCGACCTTTTCTTAGATATTCCAGTTCTCTTGGTGGAGAATATAAGCCCTGCTCCAGATGTTGTAGAGAATGCCATTCTTCTAGATAACCCAATAGACTCACTCGCCTCCTGAATTGGCGAGGTTGCTCTCCACCGGCTATGTACTATTCATTGAATTCCATTTGTGGACGTCTTGGTTCCTTCAAGAAATTATAGGCATCACTTTCCCTCAGTAGGGTACACAGCATGGAATAAATTTATGTGTTGGGTCGGATGCATACCTCCGTTTAACTCGTTTATCCAAGAGACGTTGAGATTCATTAGGATATCCCCCAATCAACTCCATCCAAATAGTTACACTTTTATACATGGAACCTTCTTGCTATTTATGATTGTTTTATTTCGTCCATTGACTCCCGAAGGCATAATGTTCATTTACAACTTCAAACGATAGTCAGGAAGTCTCTCTTATGTTTTTCTTGAACCTTTACCGAATTGTCGAGTTCTGACAAACGTTTGGAACAAACTTTCTTTGTTTAAGTATGAATGATTCTATGTACGATGTCCTCCTGACTTTGCAAGGCGATTGATAGAAGGACGTAAGTAATACCTTAATGTCTTTCTCAAGTTTACCAATCCAATTCATAACTTTTCCTTTGAATCTAATAACATCTAAAGTTCTTTCAGTGTTCGCCCACTCCCTGAAGGCTTTGATTTTACAAGAGTTATTGCCGCTATTCGTGCTACCCCTATCGAAGATAGGGACATTAAGCTTCTCATAACCGACAAGCTATTATCTTTAGTCGGGTTGTTGGAGGAAGGCCTCAGTATCGGGCTCCTCGGAAGTGCAATGTTGCCAAGGAATGTTGCAGAATAAAGAAGGAATACCATCAACCTTGTTGTGCCTCCGGCCGAGGGGACTCAGGACGACACTGAAGAGGGTAAGATTAGGAATTCTTAGGCCGATAAGCTGGGCGACATTGATGCAGGCCCAGGGAAGGCGTCTATGATCGAACCATCGTAAGGTACCCAATCCCGAACACCTACTAAAAGAAAGAAGAGGCCAGCGTACAAGCTTCATAGATGAAAAACCGCCATTGATCTAGAGTTCGTTATTACTTCTGTTGAAGAGGAATTGTCTTCTCAACACTTGGAAAGTTCGTTGAAGGGATTTTCAAATCATCAATTCCTACATGAAATCATGACCTACAACTTTACGAATATCAACATTAAAGTACTCAACTCTCCCACTATGTGTGGTGAAGGCATTCGTCCTTCTGATAAAAGAGAGAAAATGCCGACGAGCAAGGCTAAAGCCACTGGTCTGTTGGGGGGAACACTAGGAAGCTGACAACCACGTGCACTTGACGACACACTTTTTGTTAATCTTACGTTCAACAATTACTTATACGCTCTTATTTTGTCTTTTTAGGTGCTATGTCTCAGTCCAAAGCTTTTGATCACCTAAGAAGTTCTTCATCATATTATCGATCTAGTTGGGATTCAAAGTCTAGCCTGTGCCATAAGAGAGACGAGGGATGGGATAAATGCTATCACTTAAGGTAATATTCTTCTTCTAAATGGAAATCCCATTCCCAAACATCACGTTAAGGAGAACAGTCTAGCTTTCCTGCTCAAAGTGGAGACCAGCTTTCTTACCACAACCATCATATCATCACATCTCATGAGCATCATTCCTTCTCCTTGAGCTATAAACATTCCCATGAATGTCGATCAAGCAAACATCCAATTACTACTTCTGATTGGACTTTATCTTCTATTTCTCCCTACGTTTCCACATAGGAGAAGTTGGCCGAGCTTAAGGATACTTTTCAAAAAATTTGCTTTGATGGCCTCAAATTCCTTCCTTCCATTCATATAATTCTAGGGCATGCAAAGGAGAGTTCTCTTGCTTGGTCATTAATGTGTTCGTGCAACATGAATCATTCCTACACTTAGCAGAAAAAGTGTAACATCCCTTATATGGAGGCCCGAAGCTAAGCACTATAGATGCTGCAGTCATCCATAATATTAACTTCTAGTGACCAAATACGGTAATGTTAATGGTATGCATAATATCAAAAGCACATGAATATGAAACATAATCACAAAATTCAAAAAAAATACTTTTCCGATTACAATTCATAAAACATATTTCATATCCAGATTATATAATCCCAATCGTTTCCCAAGTTCAGATAAAATATATTTATTACATATATACACCAGGAGCAACATATGAAGATGCCCCCTTGGTTGACCAAGGTACTATATAGTCATATTTGAGTTAATGCAACACAGCGGAATCAAATAAAATAAAACAGCAACTCCTAAAGAGCTATATGTCGGCCACCCGCTTGTTTTCGGAAGTTTTATTCGCCAACCTACTAAAAACTTGTAAACCTTAACCTTCAGTCTACTCAAATTAATTTTGAGCACCTAAGAGTTTTAGGGGGAAAGCATAAACTTCAAGTCAAACATAAAGCTTGGTGTGAATAATATTACACATCCCGATTATTTAATATTACGTGAGACCACACCGCTTAGCGGAACGGGTTTTCCCCTCACTAATATCCTTTTAAAATATATCTTTTACGAATCATGATCCTACAACCAAAACTGGTTAAAATTGTAAAGCTTTATCATATAAACATTTATATCAGGTAACAAATGGACTATCTGTCTGAGCACTATAGTTTTGTTTGTCTAATTACTAATCTTTGGCTGACTCAGGACTACCAGACAATATAAACAAATATCTAATACCTATTTGACACTCCTCTTTTGGATGATCTATCCCTAACTTATCTGTTATATACTCCTCTTCTGGATGGTCTAACCCTAACTTATACTCTCCCATAATCACCTGATCCTAGTGGTTTTTCGAGCTCACCAATAACCTGCCTGTATATAAATATATGTTCCCTTTTTTGTGTAATCATCATTTTAGTCTTACCTATGACAAAACCCTACACATTGGAATTTTGGACTAAATTAGCTGGGGCTAATAGCTAATGTATAGGGTGCGACCCTATACCAGTCACATCCGGTATTCTAATATCTGAGTCATTTTACTTAGGATAATCTTCCCAAAATTTTCCTTGAAAACCATTTCATCTCAAATTGATTAAAAACCTTTTAACCAAACTTAGACATGGAAAATACATATACTCTCAATATCACATTGCCATGTTATTTATATATACTTTACACAAATCTTTGTTGATGAAAACATTTAAATCTTTGAAAGTACCCCTTTTGGAATCCATTGAAAGTACCCATTTCGAAACCAAGTAAAGCCCTTCTTCAAAACCTAGGCCGAAAGGCCGAAATATTCATTTTGAAATCATTCAATCTTCCTTTCGAAAACATTTAAAAAAACCTTCCCTTCGAAAGCTATAAAACCTTGGACATCCTATCTTTAAAACACTTAAACATTGCCTTTTGAAACCGTTGAAAACCTTTCCTTTTAGACCTTTCGAAAACATTGGGGAACCATCGCTTCGAAACCTCGGTTTAAAACCTTTCGAAAGCATAAACACCTTTATAAACTTCAAACCTTTCGGAAGCATTTGGATTCAATTTAAAACATATGGAAACAAATTTTAAAACCATTAAAACCATCTCCTTCAAAATCATTTAGATTCTACCTTCAACAGAGCAAAGTGTCATAAAACATTTAAGTTGAAAGCACTCTTTCGAAAGCATTTCCTAAGCAAAGAAATGATGGTGTCGAAACCAAACTTCCGATAGCATTGGAGAAGTGGCTTGGTTTTTAAAACAAAGTATACCTTCCGAAAACATTCGTTTCGAAAGGTAGAAAAGCGGCAACTAGAGGTTTCGACCCCATACGAAAGCATTTACTTAAAACAAAAGGCACAACCCATTCGAAACCATACCTTTAAAACATTTGACTCAGCCAAAAGCCAACTAAGTCGAAAATACTTTCTTCGAAAGCAAAGCAGGCGCATTTTCAATTTAAAACAAAGTCATGTTTCGACCCAATTGGAATCTATGGTCTCGACCCAATACCTTTCACCTTACTCCAATTCACTTTGTACCAAGTTTCGATGGCAATGGAGGTGGCAGTACTTGGTCGGAACCCATGTGCCAAAAGTGGTGAAACATGCTAAAAGCATGTAAAAAACTGATTTATACTTTAAAAAGAATTTATTTTCAACTAACCTACTTTGTTTGTCAAAAATATTATTGGTTGCTTATTTTCTTTTCTAAAAGTGCTACTAGTATTTCAGAAATAAACAATTTAATTTACATATAAAATAATTTTGCTTTTTTTTATAAATAAATTAAACATTTAAGTCCCATACCTTAAATAATTTTATGTCTATCAATACACTTGGGAAAATTCTATAAGAATTCCAAAAAATCATTTTTAATATGTTTTCCAACTTATATTAATCAGGCCCAAAACATATATTATTTAACCGTAAATAGATTTTAAACCAGTTTAATCATTTTCCTTACAAGAAAATTAATACAAAATCCACACTAATTCAGAAAATTATGAGAATTAAAACCCATCTCTAAAATAACATTTTGATCCAAATACAAATTCGCAAGGCATTTAGATGTCATTAAATAGGGTTTTTTTCATTAAAGAATATCATAAAATCTATATAAACAAGCATAAATCATCAACAAGCATACATCAACATTTAATCATTCAAAAATATGGCATAACACTACAAAAAACTTCGGATTCATCTTAAAACCGAAAAATATTAGAAAAATGAGATGTAGTCATTATTCACCTTAGCTTTGAGATTATGGAGTTTTAGATTCGAATGGATTAAGTTGATTAATCTTGTGACAATCCGAGCCAGTGGCGACCGATAGGCTTTTCAACCATCCCACACCCACCGTGGCATACATTGGTACCTCGAATTTGCTTTTACGACCATCCTCTCGACTCGCAACCAACCCTCTTAGGGACATGTAGGGTAAAAGTCCATGCATGCCACCAAACACGAAGCGAGAACCTTTATCGTGCTGTAATGAAGCAAACCCGATCCCCCTCACTTCAGTCAAGTCTGATGCTTCGTCGTTGACGAACTGGCCTCGCAAACCCAATTGACCCAAACAGCTCCTAAAACCCTAGAAACTATTATAACATAACTGGATTTCCTATCAAATGTTTTGGTTATCATAAGGGAAAAACTTGTCCGTGTTTATTTGCGGAGAGTCTTACGAGATATCCTTTTATTTCAAAAAAAAATTCAAGTAAAATAACTTAACCGTTTTCTCACACAAAACCCATGTCCGACCCGGAGTTTATTTCTGTTTTTCTTAAACTCTTGGGTACTCAAATTTTTATGAGTAGCCAAGTGATCAGGTTAGCTTGACGAGTTTTGGAAAAGGACTTGGAGCAAGAGACTTGGCGTGTGTATGTGTGTGTGTGTGTGTGTGTGTCTATATATATTCCGCTGTGATAGTATCATCTGTTTTGCATTTTGAGATGTAATGAATAGATAGGTCTTCATGACTGTCTAATGTGATGTTGTAACTGTGTGACTCTGGTCTACGACGAATACTATGCAATTTCTATGTGATATAATATATTTTTCATTTTCCGCCGTGAGATTCTGATGTTGTTCTTTCTTTCTTTTTATTTTCTTTTCTACCTATTTCTTTCTAATCTACGATACATCTTTTTATGGAATGAAAGGCGAGTCGTCATAGTTGGTATCAAAGCGCTAGGTTGAGATAATACCTAGGCTTTTGGAGTAATACCTATCTTGAGGGAGCGTACTTGTAATTTTTATATATCTATATACCTATCTAAATTGTTGGGTTACCTTTCAAGGTTGCCAACATGAGTTCTAAAGGTAGAAGAGGCATAGGTGTGAGCAGCACGACAACCACGGATGGAAGAGGTTCGAATGCTAAAGGAGGAAGGGTAACTGGCGATGCTGTAAACCCATTACCACCTTGAGTAAGCTTTGCTACATTGTGCAAGGACTTTACCAATCTCGGAGGAAAGCCTTTTCAAGGAACAGAGTCCATCATTGAAGTTCAAGCTTGGTTGCGCTCGTGTGAGCGGATTTTTAAGAGTTTGGATTTGTCAGATGAGAAAAAGCGAGTGATGGCATCATGGCAACTTAAAGAGCGTACAACTTCATGGTAGGATGCAGTTACCATAAATATTTCCAAGGATGATATCTCTTGGAGCAAGTTTAAAGAAGTGTTTGAGGAACAGTTTATGCCTACAACTGGGAAGACTCGTCTGTATAGAAATTTTCTAGATCTTAAGCAAGGAAGTATGTCTATATCTGAGTATGAAACCAATTTTAATGAATTATCCCACTACAAACCTGGTCTTATTGATACACCCCTCAAGGAGAATGAGATGTTTGTGCTTGGAATGAGGCTGGAGTTTCACGAGAAGATGACAGCACATCTCAAGGGATCATTCGTGGAATTGATAGATATGGCATTGAGGTATGCAGAGCTTATGGAAAAGAAACCCTTGGCAACTGTGGCAGCACTGAGTGGAAATTCTTCCAATCCGAATAAAAGAAAATTCAACCAAAACTGGAAGAAGCAAGATAAAAGGAAACCAAGAGGCAACAATGGAGCTCGAATGTGTTATGTGTGCCAACAGGAAGGTCATTTGGCTAAGCAGTGTCCTAGAGGTGGAGCGCAGCAGCAACAGCGTCAGAGTAGACCCATTTCTATAATGGTTCAGAAGTCTTTGTGTTTCAACTGTCAACAGCCAGGTCATATGGGGAAAGCTTGCCCATTTCTTCTTAGAGCTCAACCGACTAAAGTAATTGCTATTCAAGGTGGACTGTCAACTTCTACGGATGGGAAAGGAAAAGGCGTTCTTGAAGATGCTTTGCTTTTAGATGTCTTTTATGTTAGAGTATTGTTTGATTCTGGTGCTTCCCTTAGTTTTATTTCTTTGGAATCGGTAGAGAAGTTTCATCTTACCCTTAGTGTTGTGGACAACCCGATTTTTGTATCTAATCCTATAGAGGGAGTGACCAAGTTAGATATGATTTGTGAAGGTATAAGAATTTCTTGTCCCATAGTTTCTCGTGCGACCCATATGTATTGGATTTTAAAGGATTTGACCTTATTTTGGGAATGGTGGTTGGACAGGCATAAGCTGTTCTGATTTGTGAAGAGAGAATTGTGTCATTGGAAACCGACCTGACAAGGATTGCAAAAGTGACTTGCGATAGTTTGAGAGTTCACCTGAGTAGCCTTTTGCATGGAATCGAGGCATCTCAAGAAGACGCAAGATCCATCGAAGTTGTCAGAGACTTTCTAGACGTCTTGAAGAAGTCAAAGGTTTGCCCCCGCATCTAGAGATATAGTTCCATATTGACTTGATTCCAGGAGCGATACCAGTGGTTCAACACAGTAGAAGGATGGCGCCGAGAGATAGAGAAGAGTTAGTGAAGAAGACTCAGGATTTCTTCGAGAGAGGTTTGATCCATCCTAGTTGTTCTAGCTAGGGTTCTGCTATAGTTTTTATGACAAAGTCAGACGAATCTTTAAGATTCTATGTAGATTATTGGGAGCTGAATAAGGTAACTAATAGGAATAAGCATTCCTTGCCTCGTATAGACGATCTTTTTGATCAACTTCATTGAGCTTCTATTTTCTCCCAATTGGATCTAGCTTCGGGTTTTCACCAGCTAAGAGTAGCTGAAGACAGTTCCCTTGACTGTGTTCAGAGGACCCAATTATTTTTATAAGTGGCTGGTTATGCCTTTTGGGCTAACCAACGCTCCAGCATATTTTGTGGATCTGATGTATTTTTTTTGCGGGATGTGCTGAACTAGTTTGTGCTCGTGTTCATCGACGACATTCTCATCTACTTCAAATCTTGGGAGGAGCATAAGTGTTATTTGGAGATAGTATTGGAGACGTCGAGGAGGCATGTCTCGAAGGCTAAGTTTCGAAGTGCTATTTCTAGAAGTCGAAAGTAAGATTTTTGGGGTACATTGTATATGGAGAGGGTATTTCTTTGGATCCGGCTAAGATAGCAGCTATTCAAGAGTGGAAGCAACCGCAGACTCCTACGGAAGTTCACAGTTTTCTTGGTTTAGCGGGCGACTACAGGAAATTTATCTGGGACTATTGTAAGATTTCTTCCCACTTAACGAAATTGAATAGGAAGGGAGAGAAATTTAAATGGACTCCTAAGTGCGAAGAGGCATTCTTGGATTTGAAGGCAAGGTTGACCCGTGCACCCGTTCTAGCTATTCCTGATGGAAGGAGTAAGTTCGAAGTTTACACCGATGCTTGTGGAGTAGGGCTTGGTGTTGTGCTGATGTAGAATGGAAGAGTGATTGCGCACGCGAGTAGGCAGTTGAAGCCGCATGAAAAGAACTACGCTATGCATGATCTGGATTTGCTGGCTACCGTCTTTTCTCTGAAGATATGGAGACATTATCTGCTGGGTGAAAAGTTTGAGCTTTTCACTGATCATAAACCCTTGAAGTATATTTTCTCCTAGAAGGATCTGAATTTGAGGCAGCAAAGATTGGTGGAATTTTTGGCATCATATGATCTAGACATTCTCTATACTCTAGGGAAAGTGAATGTAGTGGCGGATGCTTTGAGTAGAAATGTAGTTTTGGCTATTTTGGAAGCTATTCCGTCTCTTCTTGAAAGGATTGCAAGTAAGAAAGGATCAGATAGAAGTTTGAGAGCAATCTTTAGGAAAGTCATGAATGGGCAGTGCACCAGTTTTAAGATCGATGACCAGGGAACTTTGTGGATCAACGGGAGAATTTGTGCTTCGAATATCAAGGATCTGAGGCAAGAAGTTTTGTCAGAGAGTTATCGCTCTTGGCTGAGTATCCATCTAGGGATCTCAAAGATGTATAAAGTTATGAAGAGAGTTTTCTGGTGGAAAGGAATGAAGAAGGATATTGCTACCTTCATCAATGGATGTGCCATCTGTCAACAAGTGAAGGGTGATCAGCAGAAGACCGCGGGATTGTTGCAGCCTCTGTGAGTCCCAAAGTGGAAATGGGAAATGATACCAATGGATTTCGTCGAAGGGTTGCCAAGGACTTGAAAAGGAAATGAGGGAGTGTGGGTAGTCGTAGACCGGCTGACCAAGAGAGCCCACGTTATCATAGTTAAGGCAACCAGAACTGCAGCGTCCTTAGCAGAGATTTTCTTGAAAGAGATCGTTAGGTTGCACGGAGTTCCTGTCAGCATAGTAAGTGATCGTGACCCAATCTTTACCAATAAATTTTGGGAAGTTTTGTAGACATCTCTAGGAACAAGGTTGAGTTTAAGTACAACTTATCATCCACAGACCGACGGACAAATGGAAAGGCTGAATCACATTCTTGAGGATATGTTAGGAGCGCTTGTTTTGGATATTGATGGATCTTGGGAGGACAATCTGCACTTGGTGGAATTCTCGTACAACAATACTTATCAGGCAAGTTATCAGGCAAGTATCAAGATGGCACCCTACAAAGCTTTGTATGGAAGACCTTTTAGATCATCGTGCTGTTGGGTAGAATCGAAAGATTGTCTTGTTCTTGGTCCAGATTTGATTCGAGAGGCATCTGATAAGGTGGAACTAATCAAGAAGAGAATGAAGGCAGCCCAGGATCATCAAAAGAGTTATGCAGACAAGAGACGAAGACAATTGGAATTCTAAGTCGGAGATTTAGTTTTTGTCAAGGTTTCCCTGGTAAAAGGAACGATGAGATTTGGCAAGACGAGAAAGCTTGCCCCGAGATATATTGGACCTTTCCGTGTGCTCGAGAAAATTGATGCTTTGGCCTACAGGATTGAATTACTAGACCGGATGACTGGAATTCACAATGTTTTTCACGTATCTCATCCGAGAAAGTACGTGTATGACCCATCGCTAGTTGTAGAACCGACAGTGCAGGAAGATTAAGAGGTTGAACCGGACTTAACTATGGTCAAGCATCTAGTCCATATGGTAGATCAAGATGAGAGGCAGCTCAAGAACAAAATGGTGAAGCTGGTCAAGATTCAGTGGAGCGAGAATCTGAGAGATTGTACCTGGGAAGCTCTAGATAGTATTAGGAAAACCGATTCAGATTTGTGTCAGGATATTTAGGATTGTTTGTTTCAATGAATTGTTTGCTTTGGTTGTTAGTATATGGTTGATATGTATGTTTGATTGTTTGAATATAAAGTTTTGGATATTATCTTTTGCTCTTAAATTTCGGGGTCGAAATTCTTTTAAAGGGGGAGGAATGTGATAACCCGAAATTTTTGGGCAATAATAATATGATAATCTTCTTTTATAAATTATATGCAAAATTATTATTTTCAAACAAATAAAATATGTGTTTGTTTATGCGTATATATATATATATATATATATAAGTAGATTGCAAATAGAATTTTGATTTGAAATTCAAAGGTAAATATCTTAAAAATAAATTGGATTTAAAAACTCTATATTTTAAAACTAGTATATATATGATTATTTATTAATGTATAATTTAATTTTAAATCATTTTCTTTAAAGTTATATAAATATAAATAAGAGGAAAAGTTTAAATATAAAAACATAAAACATCTATAAATATAAAACCAAATAGAAAATATAAAATAAAATTATATAAAAACATTAATGCATGCAGACTAACAAGTGTAAACATTACAACATGCAATTTAACAAGTGTCATATTTTTAATTTTCTTTTCATTTTAAAAAATAATAAATAAAGGGAAAACAAGACAATATATACCTCTCTACCCCTTCTCTTCTCATTTTTCTTTCATATATTCAAAATCAAACCTGAGAAAAACCAAAACCAGGTAATAAGACTAAAGCAAACAATCTTTTACAAATCTCAGATCTGAAGCAAACAAGAAAATCAATTAAAAACAAGCAGATCAAGTTCAAAACAATTTCCAATTTTCAAAGTTTTCAAAATCAAAGCATTTCCAGGATTCTCTGTACAAAAATCAGTGAGTAAACTAACCTTTAAAAAAAATCTTAAATCTGTTTATATCTTGATTTCATGTGATATATACTTGAAGTATGTTGTGAAAAATGTTTATATGGATGTAAAATATGCCTGTATGCCTATATATATGTAGATGACTGTGTGCATGTTTGTGTACCAGTATGCATGCCTCTGTTCTAGATTACAGGGTTTGAAACAAGTTCAAATTTAAATTTCTCTTCTCTTAATTCTTTTTAGGCTTTGATGTTCAATCAAAATGTGTTTAAATTAACAAGATCTTTATTCTAAAAATATTTTTAAGTATAATTAGTGTGATATTTTCTAGAAAATCAGGAAATACAGTTAAACCCAAAACATATCAAAATTTCGACCAGCAAGATTTCATGTTTCACTTACATCACCTAAATCGTTTTCGAAAATCATGAATTTTAAAAGTAAAATCAAGATTTTTAGGTTTGTTTTGGGGTAGGAATCTCGGGTTGAATGGGAAAGGAGATTTTGGCATTTTCTGGTGATCGGAGCAAGGTGGGTGGTCGTGATCGCTGTTGGAGGTAGTTCGGAGGTCAGGGGTTCTAGCAAAAATAGTTGGTGAATTTTCTAATCACTATTGAGGTCGGGCGACATCATCGTAGGGTTTAGACCTAGGTTTTGGTCGATGTCAAATTTTAGGCTGCTGCGTCGTCGTCAAAGCACCAGAATCGATCGAAGGTGGGGGAATCGAACCATGGGATTGTGGTGGAGGTTCGGTGTGATGGTGAGGTTCTTGGAGGTCGTAGGCGGCGGGCCGAGGAGGTTCTTGGATGATCTGTTCGTTCTAATGGAGTTCAATTGCTCGAATTCGATTTTCGAGTCCGATTCGAAGTTATAGTGGTCGGAATCGAAGGGGGACGCCGTGGTCGACTTGCCGGCGATGGCATCGATGTTCGGAGCTGCTGCGTTCGCTTGTGCACATGAACATATTAGTGCTTAGGTTTGTGCTGTAGGATTAGAGAAGAAGGAATGGTCTCGGGTGGGAACTCGGGGAAATGAAGAGATGGCTCGAATGTGCTTTCGGGTTATTCGCGTGGGTTTTAACATGTTACAACAGTTTTAAAAATTTAAAACAAAACAAAGTTTTAAAAAAAGAAAAGAAAAGAAGATGAAGAATGTGGCTCGGGTTTGAGTGCGGGTAAGCACAAGGTTTGGCTCGGGTCAGAGCTATAGGGTATTAACAAGTTTTTAAAAGTTAAATTAAATCAAGTTTAAACAATTTCTTAATTAATTCTTTTAAATAATAATTGTTTTATTTAAGTTTGGGATTAGTTAAGGTTATAAAATAAATTATTTTAAATTTAATTAAGTTTGAAGTATTTATTTATGTGTCCATTATGTATAATTAATTCTTAAGATTATTTAATAAATTTAAATAGTGTAATTAAGTAGTTAACTAAAGAAGATATGTTTTTAATTTTTAATTAACTTATGGGTGTTAAGTTAATTCATATGTTAATGATAAATTATTTCCAAGGTTTATTAAATAAAATTTGAATGATAATTAAGTAATTAATAAAGATAAATGGTTTATCTTTAATTAATTAGGGTACGTCTCAAGTAATTAAAGGATAATTAATTAATAATTAAAGGATAATTAATAAATAATTGAAGGATAATTAATTAATAATTAAAGGATAATTAATTAATGTAAATAATTAAAGGATGATTAATTAATTTCATTAATTAATTAAAATAATAATAAATGAGTAGTAATTAATTGGTGTTAATTAAGCAGGATTAAAAGTAATTAATTCATAAATAATTAATTTATTTTGTGTTAATTAAATTAATTATAAATTATGTAATTAATTGATTTTGTTTATGGATGATTAATTATTTGGATTGATTAATACCTCTAGTATGTTAATCTAAATATTCTAGGATATGAATTGCTTTGGACTGAGCTGTGATAAATGTAAGTTATTTATCTATGATAAAGTTGCTGTGTGAATACAATGTTCTGAATTGGATTAAATTATTTTACTTAAACAACTTGGCCTCGAAAGAAACATTTGAATTTCGATGAAACCGGGATCAGATATCGAATTTGTTATTCGAAAACCACAACGATCCAAATTTAACGATAGGTCATAAGTTCTCAAGTGAAGATCGAGATGAAAATTTAGAGTGCAAGGGCGATTTGTCATTAACTCTGAGGGTGATTCCAAAATGAGTGTAATGGAGATAGAGCCTTCGATTTCGTTCGAACCCGAAATGGACTTGTATGGATGAATGTTATCAGACCATCGTCAATGGAGGACGATGAGCATTCCAAGATATATGTTCTAAAAAGGTAATCATAGTCTTAAGCCTCATCAACCGGGAATGGTTAAAACAAGGGAGGAGCAGCAAGGCTAAGTGGGTAGCATCCAAGTAGGATAAGATTTTCCCCTGTCCAGAGGTCCCTTTTTCGGCTGTGTGGGCGGTTGTTGGCCACAACCACGGAGTTGTTTTATTAGGACTATCCAGTAAGGGTAGCTCCGGTCTTGTGTTATAGAGGATCATGATGGATCCTCGGTACAATGATTTAGAACACACTATGATGGGCGGTACCCCAATAGCACTGCCATTGTATGGAATGCAATCTCCAATAAGTGATCTCAGACTTGATTGTATAACTATTTTTGCTGGAATTTAATGAATGTAACAATTTCGGCTATGTGAATAATTTATTTGAAAACCCTAGACACTATTATAATATATAACTGGATTTCCTATCAAATATTTTGGTTATCATAAGGGAAAAACTTGTCCGTGTTTATTTGCGGAGAGTCCTACGCGATATCCTTTTATTTCAAATGTTTTTCAAGTTAAACAACTTAATCGTTTACTCACACCAGACCCATGTCTGACCCGGAGTTTAATTCTGCTTTTCTTATACTCTTGGATACTCAAATTTTTATGAGTAGTCAAGTGATCAGGTTAGCTTGACGAGTTTTGGAAAAGGACTTGGAGCAGGAGACTTGGTGTGTGTGTATTCTGCTGTGATAGTATCATCTTTTTTGCATTTTGAGATGTAATGGATAGAAAGGTCTTCATGACTGTCTAATATTATGTTGTAACTATGTGACTCTGATGTATGATGAATGCTATGTAATATCTATGTGATATAATATATTTTTCCGTTTCCACTGTGAGATTCTGATGTTGTTCTTTCTTTCTTTCTACTTTCTTTTCTACCTATTTCTTTATAATCTACGATACGTCTTTCTATGGAATGAAAGGTGGGTCGTCACAAATCTTCTTCCATTAGCTCTTTCTTCTTCTTGTTCTTGCTAATGGTGGTCGCCCTCTATTTGTTTTCAATTTTGCAAATGAATGTGTATGTGAGCACGACTAAGGATTTAGGGTACTAGAATTCTCTTTTTCCTATTTTACCTCCGCCTATTTCCCTTATCTATTTTAATTCATGTTAGCTCATTTTTGTTTATTCATTAACATGGCACGACTACCGCTATTAATTACAAATCCCAATTCCCTAATCATATTTCATTATTTCATTTAATTTACTTAATTAAATGTTCCTAATAATGTTACTAAAAATATAGGGTGTTACAATCTTTCCTCCTTAAAGAATTTTGTCCTCGAACTTACGATAAGATACACAGAAAATCAAACATAAAGGTAAAACATATAACCAAACAAATCAGCATAAGCGTCTCTAATCTGCTTTCAGTCACCCAAGTACAACCTCTCTCATCGTCGCTCGGTTGGACATTCACTAATATGACTGTCTTGATTCTAAGGCTCTTCTCATCTCTCGCAATTATCCGAACTGGCTTTCTAACTATAGCTAAGACTGGTTCTACTGCTAAATCATCTAACATAGTCGACGCTATAGTAGACTCTAGATCTCTAACACACTTCCTTAGATGAGAAACATGAAAAACATCGTGACTCCTGCTAATATTCTCGATAACTCTACCCGATATGTGAGTTTCTCGATTCTTTCTATAATAGGAAATGGTCGTGTGAATCTCGGTGCCAACTTCTCTGATTTTCAGAATCTGACCACACCCTTTATCGGTGATACCTTAACAAACACATGATCTCCAGCTGAGCACTCTAAGTCTTTCCATCTTTTGTCTGCATAACTCTTCTTTCTAGACTGACCTTCCTTTATCCTAGCCCGAATCAACTCAATCTTTTCTGCAGCTTCTCTAACTTAATCTGGATTAAGAATAAATCTATCCCTAATCTCTAACCAACAAACTGGTGATCTGCATGGCCTTCCATACAAAGCTTCAAATGGTGCCATCCCTATACTAGTATGATAATCGTTGTTATATGAAAACTCGACTAAATGTAGATGGTCCTCCCATGATCCTCCAAAATCTAAAACACAAGCTCGTAACAAATCCTCCAAGACTTTGTTAACTCTTTTTGTTTTCCCATCTGTCTATGGATGGTAAGCTGTACTCATCTTGAGCTTGGTTCCTAAAATCTCCTGTAGACTCTTTTAGAACTTACTAGTGAATAAGGAATATCTATCAGTTACTATACTACTAAGAATTCCGTGAAGTCTAACTACATTCTTCACAAATAACTTAGCCAACACAGATGTCGTCCTAGTTGACTTAACTGGAATGAAATAGGCACTCTTAGTTAATCTATCCATTATAACCCATATACTTACATTTCCTCTATTAGATCTTGGCAACCCATCTATAAAATCCATCGAAATAGTATCCCACTTCCGTACTGGAGTATCCAATGGATGAAGCAATCAACTTAGCTTTTGATGTTCAGCTTTTACCTGTTGATGTTCAAACACTGCTTCACCCATAAGCCTATATCGCTCTTCATACCTTCCCAGAAGAAACTCCGCTTCATGTTCTGATACATCTTAGTCCCTCCAGGATGAACTGTGAACTTAGAAAGATGATATTCCTCCAAAATTTCCTTCCTTATGTCTCCCACATTAGGTACACATTACCTTCCTTTCTTTCTCAACCATCCATTCTGGTCAAGACCCAAAAATTTCGAGCCATCCCTCTCCGTTCCATCTTTTAACTGCTTAATCTGTTCAACTAATACTAGATCCTCTAACTATTTAGAAGCAATCTTTTCAATCATAACTAGTCGAACTTCTAAACAAGACAAAACAACAGATCCTTCACTAGACCAAACTTCAGATCTCCACTGCACTCTGCAAGTCGACAACTCTTCCAAATCTTTCCACTTGCTATCATTGCCAACACTGCATTCTGATGTCTTCTGCTAAACGCATCTGCAACCTTATTACCTTTCCCTGGTGTGTACTCAATCCAAAAATCATAAGCAACAATAAACTCTAACCATCTCTGCTGTCTCATGTTCAACTCCTTCTGAGAGAACAAATACTTCGACGACTTATGATCCGCATAAAGCTCAATCCTCTCTCCCAAAAGGCAATGTATCCACACTTTGAATGCAAATATTACCGCAGCCAATTCCAAATCATGCATTAGATATCTAACCTCATGTGTTCTAAGCTGTCAAGAAGCATAGGCAATCACTTTACCTCTCTGCATTAACACAGCTCCTAATCCAGTTCCACATGCACTTGTATATACTACCAAATCTTGATTCACTTCTGGAACAACTAACACAAGTGCGTGGGTCAATAAGTGTTTCTAGCTCTGGAATGCTTCCTTACACTTATCGGTCCAAACAAACTTCACACCCTTCCACGTTGTCTTGGTTATCAGGGCTGCTAACAGTGAAAAATCTTTTATGGACCTCTGATAATATCTAGCTAATCCAAGTAAACTCTTTACTTCAGTCACCGTCTCAGTTGTTTTCCAATTATTCACCGCTTCAGTCTTATTCGGATATATCTTATAACCCCTTTTCTAAGAATACATGACCAAGAAACTTTACTTCCTTCTTCCAGAAATGACACTTTGAAAATTTCGCCTTCAGGTGATGCTGCCTCAGCATCTCAAGCCCAACTCTAAGGTTACCTTCATGCTCCTTTTCATCTCTAGAGTATGTCAAGATATCATTTATGAACACCAATACGAACCGATCCAAGTGCTCCTGGAAAATTCGGTTTATCAAATCCACAAAAAATTTCGGTGCATTAGTTAGTCCAAATGACATAACTAACCATCTGTATGATCCATATGTGGTTCTAAACGCCATCAAAGGTATACTATCTTCCGCTACTCTAAGCCGGTGGAAACCTATTTCTGAATCCAACTGAGAAAATATCTTGACTCCACTCAAATGGTCGAACAAATCGTCAATTCTAGGCAACGGATATCGATTCTTTACCATCATCTTATTCAACTTATGATAGTCGATACATAACCTCAACGATCCATCTGCCTTCTTAGAAAACACTACTATACTTCCCAAAGTGAACTACTTGGCCTGATAAAATTCTTGCTTTGTAATTCTACACTGCTCCTTCAACACCCTCATCTCGGTAGGTGTCATCCTACTTGGCAGCCTACTCAGTAGTTCTGCTCCAGGTGCCAAATCTATCTGAAACTCAATGGCTCATTTCGATCTTAGTCCTACTATAGGCTCAAAAACATCTACGAATTCTCTAACTATGAAAATGCAATTCAACTCATCTTCCAACTATACTACCTCCAATAAAGCATTCACCTCACAGCTAGGGCTTTCTATGGTATATACAATCTGATCAATATAGTCTGGGTGCCTATATTTTCCTATCATGGCAAAATATTCTAGCATCATACTTACTTAACCAATCCATCCCAAAATAATTCTGAATCCGATAAAGTCAAATACATGCAAATTGCAAACAAAAGTATGACCTAACAAATCAAACTCTTGGTGGTCACATTTTATCCCAAGTGTCACATATCCTCCTATCGGATTTGCAATCCTTAAGGAAGTAACTAAATATGAGGGTTATAGGTTAAGCTTATTTACTAAACATTGAGATATAAAAGAATGCGATACACCAGTATCCAAAAAACATTAACAGACATACCATGAATCTAAAGTGTACATCCTGACGCTACCATCCATTTCTCCTGCACTATTGGTCCTAAGGTAGCAGGTACCATTGCAAATACTTTTCCAATTCCGTCCTTAGTAGGCTCTTTGCATTGATTCGTATAATGACCAATCTGATCGTAGTTGAAGCATCTGATATTCTTCTTCCCAATCACTTCCTTCGCCTTTCCAGTATGACATTCCTTAGCAAAATTCCCCTTCTTATCACACTCAAAGCAAATAACCTCAGACTTTGCCTTCTTTGCTGCTCCACCTTTCTGAGCATCCTTCTTATGAAAGAACTTTCTTTTTTGACACTGCCCTACCTAGGCCTCCTTCGTCTTACTCTTCTCCAGAGAAGCAAGTATCTCCTCATGCCTCAATGCCATCTCTACTACAACATCATAAGGATCCCAAATATGAGGTAATGTAGTCTTTGCAAACACAGGCTTCAACCCCCTTATGAATCCCCATTCCTCTTCATCGCAGCTCCATATTGGCATGTCCATATCTTAACAACTCCTTGGACCTTTTTGAATAGTCCAATGTAGATATCTCCCCTTGCTCCAACTCAGCTAACTTTCTGAGCAAGGCAGACTATGCTATCACAAACATGATCCTCTCCTGTAACCTCCTCCTAAACTCAGCCCATGTCATCTCCTCTTCATTCACTCCAACCGTCACACTATTTCACCAAAATAAAGTTGCTCCCTAAAGCTATCCCAAAGCAACCCTACTCTTCTGCTCATCATTGAGCCCCAAGTCAGCAAAAATTCTCTCACAATGCACCAACCAGTTCTCCACCTAATTAGCATTTTCAATTCCGATAAATAGCTTCCTTCCAAGCCGAATATAATCTCTTCTTAGGATAGCATAATTATTAACCACCGAAGCTTCCTGAACTCCTACTCCAGCATTTCCTACAGCCACTCCAGTAGCAATTCCTGCTTGCATCATATTCACGAAAAACTGATACATAGCTCCCATATCCACTTGTGAGACTCCAGCACCGACATTCCCAGCTTAGGCCTGGCCTTGGTTCCTTCTCGTATTCGGTTTGGCATTCCCATTTGTGGTGATGCTCCCTCCAAGATTCACTCTTCCACATTTAGCATTCATATTTGTATTCAAGCCTCGTGAGATACAGAAGAATAGCCTAAGAGAGACAGGAGAGTACATATATAGTGTACACCTTCATATATAGCAAATACAAGTATGTTACTATAGCATTATCCCATACCCCAATCTTATCTCCAATTCCTTAGGATTATGTTTTCAAAAATCATTTTTAGTTAAAATTTTACATAAACCTATGCTCTAATACCAAGTTGTAACATCCTCTATTTGGAGGCCCGAAGCTAAGCGCTACAGATGTTATAGTCATCCATAGTATTAACTTTTGGTGACTAAATATGGTAATGTTAATAGTATTCATAATATCAAAAGCACATGAATATGAAACAAAATCACAGATTTCACAAAAACAACTTTTTTGATTATATTTCATAAAATATGTTTCATATCCAGATTATATAATCCCAATCATTTCTTGGGTTTAGATAAAATACAATTATTACATAAATACGCCAAGAGCGACATATGAAGATGCTCCCTTGGTTGAATAGAGTACTATATAGTCATATCTGACTTAATATAACATAACAAAATCAAACAAAATAAAATAGCAACTCTTAAATAGCTATCTGTCGACCACCTATTTGTCTCTGAAAGCTTTATTCGCCAGCCTACTAAAAACCTATAAACCTTAAACCTCCATCTACTCAAATCAATTTTAAGCACCCGAGAGTTTAGCGGAAAAACATAAACTTTGAGTCAGACATAAAGCCTGGTGTGAATAATAGTATACATCTCGGTTATTTGATATTAAGTGAGACCATGCCGCTTAGCGGAACATGTTTTCCCCTCACCGATATCCTTTTAAAACATATCTTTTGCGAATTAAAATCCTGCAACCAAAGCCAGTTAAACCTGTAAAGCATTATCATATAAACATACATATCAGGTAACAAATGAACTATATGTCCGAGCACTATAGTTTTGTATGGCTAACTACTAATCTTTGGCCAACTCGGGCATACTATACAATATAAAAAAATAATGTAACATTTGTTAGACATTCCACTTCTGGACGGTCGATCCCTAACTTATCTGTTAGATACTCCTCTTATGAACGGTCTGTCCCTAACTTATCTTCTTCCAGTGAACTTCCTTCTACCTCTACATGCTCTCCTATTAAAGGCTGTAAGGGATCCAAAGAAGAAGCACTAGTGGCACTACTCCCTAAAAATCCAAGAAAGGGAGAAAGTCAAAGAAATAGTCGTCACTTCGGATTAAATACGTACATAGTTTGCAAAGTCATTTCCTTCATTTGCTGTCGTTGTATGGGCAAGAGTACCAATTTTAGGAATAACTTATACTGCAGCCTCAAAACCTGCTATGTGAATAAAAATTATTGTTTTCTTTTGAGCATTCATGTGAATTGTTATTTAAGTAGTTGAACTATTACTTTCCATTCAATGTACATGTAATTCATTATTTGTAAATTCTGGTAACAATCAACTAACTCTATCCCAAGGCCCCAAATGGTCGTGGCCTTAAGTTGTATCAAACACCAGGCTTGGGCCGTAGTGTTATGCTATCGGATTCAGTGTTTTTCAAGTAACTATACTCAAGCCTCCGGTTTTGATTTGGCAGGGTCAGGCATTAGACGATCGAATTCCATCGTTAGAGAGTTTATACTCTTCACGTCGGTTTTGGGCCAAAAATTGTGGAACAGATAATGGTCGAACTCCACTCATCTATTCATTCATATTCTTATCCACACTTTAGGTAGAAGATTTAGTTGATGGGTGATCGGATCACACCCAATTTATTTTTATACTATAGTACACACTTTGGGGTTTCAGAGTCATTTCGCGGGTAGACAATTCACATCTGATTTACGTTTATACTCTAATACACATTCTAGGGACTTAGATTTATTTCACAAGTCGTCAGTTCACACCCGGTTCATGTTTATACTCCAGTCCGCACTTTGGGAACTTAGAGCTAAGAGTAACCAGATCATACTCTTTTTGATTGATTGATTTTCCCCATAAGATTAGGGGCTTGATTTAGTGAGTGACCGGTCGTATCTCAGTCGCTTTGGTTTTGTCATAGTTCCACGGTTTGGGTTGGAGTTATTCGATCATCCAATTGTCGGCCATATTCATTCCTTATTATGTATCATATCCTTTAGATTGTGAATAAAAGCTGTTAAACGATCAAGTTGATTGAGCTCATCTTGTTTGATCCCATTGGGAGTTAGCATGACTAATTGACTTCAAACTCTGGGAGCCTATTCACACATATTAACATCAATCAGTCCACTATGTAATTAGCATACAATGCAATAGCAAACATAAATACAGAGAAAGCTTGAAACTCTATTCACTAAATGGAAAGGAATAACATAAACTATCTTATTACATATTCGAAAAATCAAATGCTAAAGCAGTGTCTAAAATTAAATACAACTAAAATGTAAAGGACATAAACTAAATGAAATAGCATCGTATATGTATGCTATTCCACGCCCTTGGAAGTGTAATGCAATTAATAGTCGCTAGCTTGAAAGTTCCTTCTCTAAGCCTCTGTTCAATGACATATGGTCCTTCCTAGATTGGATTCACATGTGATGGGGTATGAAGAACCTGTTTCAGGATGAGATCGCCAATGTTGAAGGTTCTCCGTCGAATTTTAGTGTTGTAATACCGAGCGACTTGATGTCGATGTGCAGTCGCCCTCAGGTCAGCTTCTTCGCACTTCTCATCTATAAGGTCAAGAGATTCCAAGAGGAGATCTTTATTCATTTTAGGAGCGTAATAAGTCACTCGCTGTGTAGGGACTTCGAGTTTAACAGGAATAATGGCTTTGGAAGTGTAGGCAAGGACGAATGGAGTATAGCCAGTCACAGACTTATGGGTAGGCCTGTCAATGGTACGGATTTCGACCCGAGCCCGGCCCGAACCCGCCCTATTTATGCGGGTATGGGTTTTGCCTTTTACTACCCAAGCCTACCTCAGGCACAATCCGGGTATAGATTTATCAAAATCTGACCCGGTTAGGGCCCGACCCAACTATTAGTTTTTTGTCGTATCAAAATAAGAGTGCATATGTTATTTATTTACCATTTTGTTTGTTTACATGTAGATGTTATTGCATACTTTTGTTATGAGCTTGAATACATCACTGTCCAATTTATATATCCAATTTATATGTTAACATTGTTTGTATACAAATTTGACCAAAGTTGCAGTTTTAAAATATGGTTTTAGCATAAATATTCTAAGTTAGGTATATAGTCATTACCCAATCGGCTTAAAAAGCCCGAAGGGCCGTACTCGGATATTGGGTTGAAATACTCCACGTGTTCGGGTCGGGCTCGAGTTTTAATTATTGTAATTGGACTTGCGTCCGGGCTCTATAATACCCAGACCAAACCCTGTACATTGACAGGCCTACTTGTAGGTGATCCTATAAGCCTAAAGTGCTATTCGGATTTCATCTACCCACTTGCCTCTAGCCTTCTCCAAACGCTTCTTCAGAATAGACTTTATGATTTTATTTACAGCTTCAACCTATCCATTTAACAATGGGTAAGCAACTGTTGCAAATCTCTTTTCAATACGATTTCTTCGACAAAAGTCTTTAAATTTTGCACTGTTTAATTGAGTCCCATTGTCAGTTACAACAGTTTGTGTAAGACCGAAGTGGAATATGATGTTTCGAACAAGAAAGTTGATTACTTTTTTGGTTGTGACCGTGGCTAAAGGTTCTACTTTGGCCCATTTGGTGAAGTAATTAATCGTAACGATAGTGTACTTTGTGCCACCTTTAAAGATCGACAATTAGCTGATATTGTCTGTACCACATGGCGAACGACCATGGACTGACCATCTCCATGATTTCTATTGGTGGAGCTGTAACACCATAGATTTTTG
This sequence comes from Allium cepa, assembly GCA_030765085.1. Taxonomy (NCBI): domain Eukaryota; kingdom Viridiplantae; phylum Streptophyta; class Magnoliopsida; order Asparagales; family Amaryllidaceae; genus Allium; species Allium cepa. The sequence continues at coordinate 151,257,673 of CM060932.1, read as the reverse complement.
GTAATATTATTTAGAATATTTAATCAGTTAAATCAAATAAAATAACGCGTTGTTTAGAGGATTGAGATTTTATTTTTATTAAGGTGTAGCCGTGCCATTTAACAATGAATTAAAATAAGAGTTAAATTGTAGTAGAAGAGGGGGAAAATAGGAAAGAGGTCATTCCTATATCCTCCAAACCATAGCCGTGTAAAATTTTACACGTTCATTTCATCACTAAATTTTGAAAGCTCAAGGCCAGCCACCATTAACAAGGAAAAAGTGAAAATGAAAGAAGATAAGCTAGGAAACAGCTTAGCAAAGCAGATCTATTCATATCTCAATCTCTTTAATTACAAAGGCTAAGGTGAATAATGTTTACATCTCATTTTTTATTATTTTTTCGGTTTTAAGATGAATTAAAAATATTTTGCAATGATTTGCCAGGTTTTTGAATGATGAAGTGAATATATATACTTGTCGATGAATTATGGGTTTCCACAATGAATTTATGCTATGTTTTAATATGAAAACGCTATTAAATTACATCCAAATGCCTGTGAATTTTTATGAAGATCATAAATAATATTTTGGAGATGGGTTTCAATTTTTAGATTTTTTTGAATTTTTGTGGAATTAATATGAATTTTCTAGTAAAGAAAATGGTATTTTGTGTTATAAATTATTAACAGGTAAATAATTATTTTGTTTGAGTCTGAAATTTTTATACTTTAGAAAACATATATAAAGTTATTTTCTGGGATTTTTCAAGATTTTTCCAAAGAGTTTTGATAGGTATATAAAATTTACGTGGGACTTAAATGTTTTATATATTTTAAAATGGAGAGGGGGCTTTTTGCAAAATGTTTGAATTTGTTAACTCTGGAAAATGGCAGCACTTTTGAAAAAGTCTTAGGACAACCAATCAGATTTAGATAAATAAAGCAGGTTGGGTACAAAATAAATAGTTTAAAAGTACTAATAAATAGGTTTTTCACTATTTCATCTCTTTCATCACCATGTTCGACCTCCATACTTTCACCTCCGACACAATCGAAACCAATGCATATGATATCATGAAATTGGTACGTATTAAATTGGACGTAGGCGAAAGGTATAGAGTCGAAACTATAGGGTTCCGAAGGGTTTGAAGCTTTGCTTTGGTTTTAAAGAAAAATGTGTATGCTTGCTTTCGACTAAGATGCTTTCGACTAAGTCAAATGGTTTAAAAGAATGCCTTAGATTGGGTTGTATCTTTTTTTCAAATAAATGCTTTTGAATAAGTCGAATCACCTAGCTGTAGCCTTTTTACCTTTGGATCTGGTTGGTTTCGACGGGCTTGATTTTATTTAGAAAATCTGCCAACCTCTCCAATGCATTAGAAGGGATGGTTTCGACAGCATCACTTTATTACTTAGGAAATGGTTTCGAAATAGAAGCTTCCGACTAAAATGTTTTTAAGACCTTTTTCTATCTTTGAAGTAAAACCCAAAATGGTTTTGAACAAGACATTTTAAAAGGTTTCGGAGGAGATAATTTGAATGGTTTCGAATGGTTTCCACATGTTTTAAATTAAATCCAAAGTGCTTTCAAAGGTGTTAAGTTTCAAAGCTTTCGAATGGTTTTAATGAACGGTTTCAAAAAGGGTGGTTCCCCTAGGTTTTGACAAAGTGGAAAAAGAAGGTTTTTCCTATGTTTTCAAAAGTCAAGGTTTTGAAGGTTTTAAAGGAGGATGTCTAATGTTTTAAAGCTTTCAATAGAAAGACTCTTCTTGGTTTCAAAAGAGTTACTTTCAATGGTTCGAAGGGGTTACCTTCAAGGGTTTCGAAAGGGTTGTCTAAAGGTTTTAAACAAAGATTTCGAATGTATGGAATAGGATATGTAGCCTAAGTACTTCAAGTTAAAAATAGCTTTAACTTATTTTGGAAGGATATTTAATCCTCATTTAAAATTCTTTAACATTATTTTGAATAAATTATATATATCATGACAAAATAGCTTAGAGTAAAGCTAAAGGTATATTTTTCTTGTATATATATGATTTGAAGGACTGAATCATTTTGAAAAGATTTTTAAGGAAAATTTAAAGGGTAGTTAACTCTGAGGGAAAATTCGGATAGTACTCCATTTTGATTCGGACAGTGAGTCCAGTTTGTGGACAGTCAGACCAGCTTTATGAACAGTTGTTCATTTGTAGCATAACGGACCTTGCTATTTTTTTTGGACAGTTAGTTCTTTTTTAGCATAACGGACCTTGTTATCTTGTTGTGGGCAGATAGCTCACATAATTACTCATTTTACGGACTGATAGTCCATTTATCAGCATAAAGGATATTGCTATTTTGTTGTGGGCGGTTAGTTCGTATATAACTTGTTTTACGGACATATAGTCCATTTATGAGTATAAAGGATATTGTTATTTTGTTGTGGGCAGTTAGTTCACATATTACATGTATTACAAATAGATAGTCTATTTAATAGCATAAAGGATATTGATATTTTGATCTAATCAGTTTGATTAACCAGCTTGGTTAAAGGAAAGGAATTGCAATATACATATGTTTTGAAAAGGATATCGTGAGGGGAAACCCGTTCCGCTAAGCGACGTAGTCTCACTTAATATCAGTAAATTGAGATGTAACAGAATTATTCACACCAGGCTTTATGTTTGACTCATAGTTTTTGTTTCCCCTTAAACTCTCAGGTGCACAAAATTGATCTGAGTATGTTGAGGGTTAAGGTATTCATCTTTTATTCTTTTGGTGAATAAAGCTTCCGAAGTCGAGTAGGCGACTGACGGATAGCTAATTAGGAATACAAATTATTCTGTTCATTTTTCCGTTGTGTGTATTAAGTCAAATATGACTATATTTCTCTTATCAACCAAGGAGGCATCGTCATATGTCGCTCTTGGCATACTATTGTAATGATTATAATTGATCTTTTCTTGGGAAACGAACATGGGATTATGTAATTTGAATATAAATTTGTTCAAAATGTAATCAGTAATATGTTAGTTTTTGAAATCAATGATTTTGTTCATATTCAAGTGCTTCTGATATTATGAACACCATTAGCATTGCCATATTTTGTCATTAGAAGTTAATACAATAGATGATAGCAGCATCTGTAGCGTCTTGCTTTTGGCCTCCAGATACGGGATTTTACAACTTGGTATCAAAGCATAGGTTTATGGAAAAATTTAACTAAAAATGCTTTTTAAAACATAATCCTAAAGAAGTATAGTAAGGTTGGGGTATGGGACAATGCTGTTGCAACATACTTGCATTTGATATATATAAGTATATGTTTTATCTCTTGTCTCCTATCTTTGTTAGGTTATTTTCTGTATCTCACGAGGTTTGAATACAGATGTGGAAGAAAGAAGAGGAAGAGTTAACCTAGGAAGGGAAGGCACCAATAGGAATGTCAGGCCTAATGTGAGAAGAGGTCAAGGTTAGGCACAAGAAAAGTTGTGGGTGCAGAAGTCCCGCAAGTTGAAATGGAAGCTATGTATCAGTTCTTCGTGAATAGGGTGTAGGCAAACATTACTGCTGGAGTAGGGGGAGGAGGATTTCCGAGAGCTCCAGTTGTCAATGACTATGCTAAGTTGAGTGGCAATTACATTAATCTTGGAGGGAAGCCTTTTGTTGGAACGAAGGATGCCATTGAGGCAGAGAATAGGTTGTTTCTCTTCGAAAGAATTTTTGCAGATTTGAGGCTCAATGATGAGTAGAAGAGGAGGTTGGCATCTAGTTAGCTTCAGGGAGCTACTATGTTTTAGTGGAATAGTGGACTGTGGTTGTGGATGAGGAGGCTATGACTTGGGAAGATTTCAACGGAAGGTTCCAGGAGAGGTTCATATTTGATATGGCACAGTTAGCTATGATCAGTAAGTTTACTGAATTAGAGCAGGGAGAGATGTATGTTCTGGAGTATGCTAGGAGGTTCGAGGAATTGGCCGTATATGGGTATGCTTCTTTAGATATAGTCATGAAAAGGAACAAAAAGTTTATCATGGAGGTTGAAGCCTGAGTTAGCTAGGGCTACATTACCTCATATTAAAGATCCTTTTGATTTTGTAGTGGAGATGGCCTTAAGACATGAGGAGTTACTTGATTCTCTAGGGAAGAGTAAGGCTAAAGGTGTCCAGGTTGGGCAAGGTCAGAAGAGGAAGTTCTTTCCTAAGAAAGGTGCTTAGAAGGGTATAGCAGCTAAGAAAGAGAAGTCTGAGATTGTCTATTTCAAGTTCGACAAGAAGGGCCACTTTGCAAATGAGTGTCGTGTTGAGAAGGCAAAGGAAGTCATTGGGAGGAAGAATGTCAGGTGTGACAACTACGAACAGATTGTCCATTATGAGAGCAAGTGCAAGGAACCCGCAAAGTATGGAAAGGGCAAGATGTATGCAATAGAGCCTGCTACTTCTAAGCCTACAGCTCAGGAGACGGGAAAGGCAATTTTGGGAGGTATGCTTAAAATTCGTGGTATATCTATTAGCATTCTATTTGATACCGGTGCATTGCATTCTTTTATATCTAGATGTTTTATGGATAAGCTTAACCTAGAACCCACATATTTAGTTACTTCCTTACAAGCTGTGAATCCAATAGGAGGGTATGCAACTCTAGGGTTGAGATGTGACCAGTTAGAGTTTGACCTATTAGGTCATGCTTTTGTTTGCAGTTTGCATGTTTATGATTTTGTGGGGTTCGAGGTCATTCTTGGGATGGATTGGTTAAGTGAGTATGATGCTAGAATATTTTTCTAAGATAGGAAAATATCACTTTGACACCTAGATTGTAGCAATAGGATTATTTATACCATAGAAGGTTCTTGCGGCGAGATGTATGCCTTATTGGGTGCTATGAAATCGGATGATGAGTTGAGTTGAGTTTTCATGGTTACAGATTTCGTGGATGTGTTTGAGCATGTAGTTGGTTACCACCAAAACAAGCCAATGAGTTTTGGATAGATTTGGTTTCAAAAGCAGAACTAATGAGTAGATAGCCAAGCAGGATGACCCCATCGGAGATGAGGGAAAGGTGCAGTTGGTGGATTTAGAAGGCAAGAATCTTATCAAACCGAGTAGTTTGCCTTGGAAAGCAGTTGCAGTGTTTGCTAATAAGTAGGATGGATCGTTGAGGCTTTGTATCGATTATCGCAAGTTGAATGAGAGGACGATAAAGAATCGATATCCATTGCCCAGGATTGATGATTTGTTTGACCAGTTGAGTGGAGCCAAGGTATTTTTTGCACTTGGATTTAGCAACAGGTTTCCATCAACTCAGAGTAGCAGAGGATAATATACCTTTGATGGCGTCCAAGACAAGATAGGACTTACGAATGCGCCAGCTTTCGTTGTGGATTTATGAATACGGATTTTTGAGAGCGCTTGGATAGGTTCGTATTGGTCTTCATAGATGATATCTTAGGATGAAAGAGAGCAAAAAATTCGCCTTAGGGTGGTGCTTGAGACGATAAAGGAGCATCAGCTTAAAGCGAAGTTTTCAAAGTATCACTTCTTGACACATGCGCCTGTGTTGGTCGTTCTAGAAGGGAATCAAGATTAGGTGGTTTATGCCGATGTGTGTGGAACAAGACTATGAGCTGTGCTAATGCAGAAAGGTAAAGTGATTGCCTATGTTTCAAGACAGCTTAGACCGCATAAGTTCAGATATCCGGCATTTGATTTTTTCTCTCATAAGGAGTTGAGACAACAGAGGTGGTTAGAGTTTATCACTGGTTACGATTTTGGAATTAAGTATACACCGGGGAAAGGCAACAAGGTTGTAGATTCTCTTAGCAGGAAACATCAGAATGCTATTTTGGCGATGATTGTTGAGTGGAAGGATTTAGAAGCTTTAGCAGATTCAGAGTGCAGTGGAGATCTGAGACTGGGTCCAGTGGAGATACAGTTGTATTATCTTGTTTGGAAGTTCAACCAGTGTTGATCGAAAAGATTGCTTCTAAACAGATGGAGGTTCCTGTTTTAACCGAATCAATCAGGAAGCTTAGAGAAGGAACTGAGTGCGAGGACTTGAAAATTTTCGGTCTTGACCAGAATGAGTGGTTGAGAAAGAGAGGAAGATCATATGTTTCGATTGTAGGAAACATAAGGAGAGAAGTCTTAGGGGAATGTCATCGTTCGATGTTCACCATTCATCCAGGAGATACTAAGATGTATCAGTATATGAAGAGGAGTTTCTCCTGGGAAGGTATGAAGTAGGATATTGGTTTGTGTGTAAAGCAATGCTTGAATTGCCAGCAAGGAAAGGTCGAACACTAGAAACCAAGTTGTTTTCTTTATCCGTCAGATATTCCAATATGGAAGTGGGATTTTATATCCATGGACTTTATTGATGGGTTGCGAAGGTCGAACAGAGGAAATGATAGTATATGGGTCATGGTGGATAATTGGGTTCACCGTCTTCTTAGTGTGCATCTTGGACATTTATCTCATCCTCATTCCGGAGGGGTACCTGGTCATCATTCAATCGAACTCCACCATCCAAGCCTTCGGGAATAATTCCAGCATGATTCCTTTAGTGTAAGGGGGGAATCCCTCCTCTGAAGAGACACCGATCCCTAGGGAGGGATTGACGACGATCGTTCGTGGTAAACCATGATGGTTTGCTAGGCGATGCTCTGAAGTTTCTACGCATTCTCCTTTAATCCAACAACGCCTATGCCAGTGATATTCATCTGATGATCTTGAACTTTCAGATGCTGAGTAAGAAGTGGGATCCGTCCTGGCCTTCCCACACTGATGTTGAGTAATATGGTTCATCGGATTAGTATTAGTTTGAATTTGCTGATTTAGTTGTCGACGGTTTTTCATCAACTCCCTTAATAGATTATGAAATGCAGCTCTAGTTCTAGACTCGGTAGGATCCTGAACTTCAACTAGATTAACACTCAAATTTCAAGTTTGATTGCTTGGGCCTCCTTGTCGATTGATAACTGTCTCATTTCCATCCACATTATGAGAAGTAGATCTAGCATGTCTCACTATTATCAATCTTCTTACTTAGATTTCAGCAAATCTGAGTAGTATAAGCAACTTTATGAAGATAACTATGGATCTCCTTTTGGGGGTTTACCCACTCCAATATCTACAAAAGCGATCCTAGCAGGTTGAGATTCAGGCTCTCGGTCAAAACACCAAAACGTTTGCAACCAAATTGATCACAGACACTTATGTAGGGAAGTAAGTAAAGAAGGTAAAATTAAAATTGAGGAACAAAATAAACTAGCAGCCAAATAAAAGCAATAATCGGAAACATAAAGATTTATAGTGGTTCGGTGTTGTATGCCTATGTCCACTTTAAAGATTCTCTTTATTGATGAACTAATAATTTTATTATAGTAGCAAAGAATTAGATAAACTTGATTACAATAAGGAGTAAGCTAACCAGTAGCATAAAGATCCTCAGAATGACCCCTTAGGCCTGTATTTATAGGTGAAGATGACCACCAATTTCTCTGAAACATTAGCTACAGGACCTTGTAACCTATATGGGCCCACCAGAAGGGTTTCTAGGCCCAAATCCCCATGAAGAGGGATCATTATTGATTCCTTTATTATTTGATTTTTGGGTAGCGATCCCTATGATGGCTTCTGCATGGGTTAATATGCTAGACCTTCAAATCTTATGCCATTTGGACCAAAGGAGCTCAAGTTATTGCATGACATTTGATTCATGATTGTTTATGTATTATTTCCTACCAATCCCTCTCATAGGCATTATGTTGATCCCTCCATCCTTGTCCATGTGATGTGCGATCCCTAGGGTATGTTCCCTAAGGCCTATGTGCCTTGCTATCCAAATTCCATATGCTTTGAACTCATGGATCTCAAGATAAAGATTGTTGTATACTAAAACGTACTTGGACTTTGATGAATGTTGATCCCTATCCAACAGAGTACACCGACCCGTCTTCTTCTTCTGAATATGCCAATCCATGCCATTCAACTATGATGAGCCCTTCTTTGTGAATTGATCTATGAAAATCCAAGTCAATAAACCACGTCGATCCACACTAGCCAACAATGCCAATCCCTAGCTTACTCAACCATGCTGATCCTTAGCAAGTTGCCAAACCAAACTGATCCCTTTGATTGACTAAGCTATTTTCCATATTTCAAGAATCTTGCATTATTTATCTACTTACTCTATTCAATTATGGTTTCATATATCCATCTGTACTTGACTTTCGGGTCCCAAAATCATCATTTTGGAATCATTGGCATTAATGGAAATTAGGTCTGACTCGTGTAGCCAGTTCAATATAGCCAGGTTAAAATGCCGAATAACACTATTTTAATTCCTGAAATTAATTTTTACGCATTTCGAATTCACACAATCGTACGATACATCAAATTGTAATGAAATTCGATGGCATACAATTCATTATTACGGTTTCAATGGCACTAGTTTCATTAATACCCGAGACAGTGTCCCGGAAGGCTATTTTCACACGTTAATTAAAACGAATTATTATAAAACCAAATAAATCGCTTTTATATCTAAATTAAAAGTTTAGTATTATCATTCTTATTCAAATAAATTTAAACAAGATTTCCAATTCTGTTTTACTAACATTAAATTTCAAATTCAATTATATCTACCGTTTACTATCTTTAATCAATCGCCATTCATTTTTTCAAGTAAACCCCTTTTATTTTAAATTTAAGCTATTTTACTTAAAATTAACATTTTAATATTTAAAATGAATTAAATATTTCAAAATCAAATGTCTACAATTCTGGGCCCTTACACTCTATCATCCTAAACCACCAGCGTAGTATCTGTATCTCTTAGCACCAACCACATGCTTTACTAGACTAAGCATGCCATTCCTAAAACCATACTATTTCTCCTTCATGACTTTGGACCTTTCGAGCATCTTTAGGTTTCACTAACCAAAACCGAACTTCCAAGATCTCAATATCTCAACCGTCAGGCTAGTTGTTAATTATACAAGTAACTAGATGTCTAAATTAGGAAGATAGACATCTAGTTTTGATTTCAAATGTATGGAAAAATCATCTAGACATTGACTGAGCACTATTTATCACTATAAACTTGCAAGAAATTTAAACTCAATAATCTAAATGTCTGAATGGAATTTCAAACATTTGGACGCCTATTGTGAGCTAAACCTAAATAATTTCCCTTGGTGGAAATTCATTCAACCATTCTCCTTCTCTCATTCATCATCTGTCTTTTCTATACTCGAAGAACGATTTTGGATGACTATTGCTCTCTTCACGGATTCAAGCCCTTTTTGTAAGTTCATCATCATTTGGATGAATATTATTTCCTTCTACACTTGAAGAACAATTTTCAGACGTTACACCCTATTTAACCAACATATAAGTATAATAATTCATCTTTCATTTCAAGCTCCTACATACATCAACCCAAATCATTTCTCAATGATTTAACTTATTCTCTACTAATATAATCTATTCCTAAACTAAGTAATAATTAATATAATCCAAAATTAATAATCAAGATATTAAATGCAATATTAAGAGTTTTTGATGAATTCAATTTATTCATAAACATTCTTTTAACATGATTCTCATCCCTAAATCCTAATGTGAATTCATTCATTAAGCCCCAACCCAACCATTAGCATTTAACAAGGAATGTAGCATATTTAGTGAAAATATAACATATAGAGTAAATTCCACTCACTAATTAAAATGAAATCACAAGACTAAGTTTCTAAACAACTCTTGAAGCTTTGAACTTAAAAATCCAGACTCAATCCTAACTATGTTGCCAGAGTAGGCGGGTTTGTAAGCAGTCTACTAACTTGAATTTAGAGTATATATTTGATTTTATTTACAAAATCTAACTTTTCTCTATTGAGAAATAGAAGAGGAATAAAGTGTAATCCGAAGTGGGCTTAATTTTAGAACTATAAAGATCTAACTTTTATTTATTTACTATTTTGCACCTAGCACCTATTTTTATTTCTTTTAATTCTATTTTCTAATTTTGAAAAACTTTGTTTTTTATACGTAAGTGATGTTACAAACATAATGGAATTGGTCATGAGTCTTAATTCATTAATCATTAAAAATTCACCTCTTAAGCCATTCAGCAGATTAAGTTGTTTAGTTCAATTAAACCAATTTTCATCTTAATTACGAAGTTCAGAAAATGCAGGTCAAAAGTGGTTATGGTACAATATTAACGTATACCAAAGAGTGTGACCGAGGTTACAACCATTCTTGGTTTGGCCAACTATTATCACTAGGACTTCGCCTAAGTAGTTTCGCATTTGATTCGACATACCAAGAAAAACATGGTTTTCTCTTGAACGTCGAGTTTAGGCATGCGTTTTTTAGACTAAAGGAGTTGCTTCCTATATAACTAGGATTGACGATTCCAAATGGTATAAAGCCTTTTACAATTTATATCGATATTTGCAGAATCTATCTCAAACTATATCCGTGCAATAGGTTAGAGTCGTTGTATATGAAAGTAGGCAGCCCCATAAGAGGAACTGCCAGTCGTTTGATCTTGAGTTAGTTATCGTAATATTTGGCTCAACTTTTGGAGGCATATTCAATGAATGAGAGATTTGAGTTATAAACTGATCACAAATCTCTCAAGTATTCATTTTCTTAAAAGGACTTGAATCAGAGATAATAGAGGCGAATGAAGTTCCTAGCTTCATATGATATTCTTACTACATATAGACTAGGCAAAGGGAATGTGGTGGCTGATGCTTTGATTAGAAAACATGTGACACTTGGTTCTATGTAAGCGAAAGGGAGACAATTGGAGTTTATTGTTGGTTTTGATTTTTGACCATCATTGAAGTTAGTACTAGGTTTTTTGACATCCTTAGAGATTAGGCCTACACTTTTGGGCTGTATTATTTAATTCGAAGAAGTGATATGACATCAATAGGTATCTGAAGTAATTGGATAAGGGTGAGCAATCTTCTCAAATTGACTGATATTCTATTAATTTTAGAGGATTTTTATGACATGTTAGAAGGTTACGTGTACCTAAAGTCAAGGATTTGACAGACCAAGTTATAGCTGAGTCTCATCATTCTAGGATGACTATTCATCTTAATGGTGACAAAATGTATATAGACATGAAGCATTTTTTCTATTGATTAGGGTTAAAGGGATAGGTTGGTGAGTATGTTGTCAGATGCTTGACTTTTCATCAAGTTAAGGCAAATCCAAATAAGCTTAGCAGACAGTTATTTCCACTAGATGTTCCATAGTGGAAATGATAGCACATATCGATGGATTTTGTGGAATGATTACCGAGGAGATAAAAAGGGAATAAGTGCATATACATATATCTCATTAGAAATTTACTAAGGACAATGATTGCATGTGGATGATGGATGAGTAGATGGTTGTAGCTATTGATTGTTGCACTACGGTTAAAAAATTTCCGTCGTTTGAGATTTCGGGAATGAAATCGTTTTAAGGAGGGAGAATGTAACAGCCAAAAGATTTAAGCAAAAAATTTAATAAAAGTATTAAATTAAATAAAGCAAGGGAAAAAATTTCTCAAACTTTCAAATTTGGCTATAAAACTTACACTATTATATTCAAAGGGATTTTCTGGATAATTTTCATATATAAACTTTGTAATCACGGTTAGTATAGAGAAATTATTAGCGCCTTAAAATTTCGAAACAAAATAAATTAAACTATAATACTTCCCTAAATAAACAACCAACGCTATCAACACTAATTGACCGACGGTAATTGGCTGATCCCTATAAGCGGTCAATCGGTTAATGTTGAAAGTCGTAAATCTGAGCGATAAATGGACGATGTAATTAAACAAAAGATTTTACTTGCATATGTAGTCAATGATGAGCGTTTGAGATGAAAGCAACTATTCTACTAAGGAAAATCAATGCTCTGTATTAACCTAAAACTCCTACAAATACAGAGCTAACCTAATTCCTAATTCTTTAGAAATTCACCGACATACTGAAACTCTATCAAATTATTTCCTCTCTACTTATAAATTCTCCAATAATAAAATAAAATAAATAGAGAATTCAAAAACGTCGGATCTAGGAAGGGGCAAGAAAATAAGGGTAGATTGTGCGCAATTAGGAGCAAGCTTTAATCTGAAATGAGTGGGAACAGTTCAATAAGTTGATTAGTTGTAGTTAACTTTAATTTAACTATTTGTTCTAGGATGTTAACACTAAACCTAAGAATTTTATTATTTAAATCTAAGTTGAATTCACAAATTATATCGGTGCAAACTAGTTAAGGGACATATGTTATTCTAAGTTAAACGCGTTCTAGTTAGATAGAAATTTCCCTAACCTTTTATTATATAGCTTGATTATGTCGATGATAACCTAGATTAAACTAATTTTTGAAAAGAGACAAATATCACTTTAGCTCCATGAGAACTGTAAAACCATAAAAACTATAAGTATAGGATTTGTTGTTGAAATTATAGAACATACAAAATTAAAAAAAATCAAAAATCAGATAAACTATAAGTGAAAACCCTAATTTTACACTACGACTGATCGATCGCTCAGGTCGACCGTTCAACCTAAGTAGTCAATAGCAAGTAATTGACTAGTTAAGTATAGTGGTAGACCGGTAAGCGACTTAAATGCATAATCTAAACCTCGGCCTAATGCCTAAGTTGAAAATAAAAATATTAATAGTGTATATAGTTATATTATATACATATATGGATCTAAGAGATAGTAGGGAAGCTAATTCCCTATAAAACAAAGCCAGGACATTGCTGGAGTGGGTAAATTCTCTTTACCCAATTGGGATCGATTATTCGACAGGGCCGATTCTACTGCAAATGGCACTCATAAGAGTTTCTACGATGGATGCACAACACTAACTGATGCCTAATGAATTGTATACTCCCAGCACAATGGAATTCCTTGGTATGCATAGAAGTGATGTGATACTATATTGTTGATGGATTCCGACACATGCAATAATCAGCGTAAACTACCATTGAGAGGTGGACATGGATGTCGATAATGAGACACACTAGTGAGTTGGCAATGTGGGTTCCCCCTTAAGGCATAGTTGGGATATGTGTAGTCATAGTATGGGAAATTTATTCCCATGTGGAAATATTAGGGAAACCTATAAGAGATAGTTATAGATAATTGTAATATAAGATGTAGACCCATCTGGGAAGTAGTACGATGACCCTATGTTGAGTAGCTCTAGTAATAGTTGTCGGTCGTTAGTTATTAAGCTTCAATTTGTGTAGGAGCCTGCACAAGATGTTAGTGTATGTTTGTAATAACTAAAAATCTTCAGATAAAAGACCCAAGGAACACACAGACACTTGTTGATCACCCTAGATCAAATGAAGTAGAATTAAAGTCAACTGCCCATGATCATTATATACTAAACATGTACTCATACACCAAATTTTGTCTTACCTACCCTTTTTCCTTTTCCCCACCGTAGCAGGATAGGGCAGTAGGTGATTGGCATAAATTTAGTACATACAGAGGCGAACTCATTATAGGAGTTGTTTGTCCTTTTATTTACTCTCCATATAACTGTCTATCTTATTAGTACTTAGTGTTTTATTAGACTATGTGTTGTATTTTTGTGTACTCTGTATTTGACTATGTAATGTTTTTAGAGACTGTGTTTTGAGATACTTTCAAAGATGGCTATTTTCTATATTTATTTTTGTTCCTTTCATTGTGAGTTCTGAAAGTATAGTATATCTGGGGGAGTTTTGAAGACATTTTGAGGAAATGTTTCTATCTAGAGCTGGAGAGGAAGTGTAGTTGCAGAAGTTTATTCATATGAACCAAGGAGACATGTCAATAAAAGAGTATATCAATCAATTTAATGAGTTGGCTAGGTTCGGGATGGAGTTGAGCGACACCCCATATAAAAAGGCTCTGAAGTTTTTTAAAGGCTTAAACCATCCCCTTCAAGGTTTAGCTCTAAGTCACATTCCCATGGGTGCTACATATGAGGATTTAGTGGAGATAGCCTTGCTAAATACCATCTCCAAGGAGGAAACAAATGAAGAATCCAAAACGACTAGAGGAAAAGCGCCGTTGAAGAATCAGCACAAGGGAGGATTTGGACCTATGATTATGACCAAGAATAGGATATGTTATGCAGGAAGTGTGGCAAATAAGGGATATTTCGTGGAGGAAAGACAGATTGTTCGAAGATCAAGTGTTAAAAATGCAATCAGTTTAGGCACATGAAGTGGGAGTGTTTAGCAACTCAAAAGACCTCTACTTAGGTAGTCCCAGCTTATGCATTGGATGCAGTACCTAGCTCGAGTACGCTGCCAGTTGTAGATTAGGGAAAGAAGGTCATGATTAAAGGCATGTTGACTTTATCTTGTTTATCCATTTGTACTTTATCTAACACGAGAACATCACACTCTTTCATTTCAAGTAGACTTGCAGATGACTTACACTTAAACACTAGCATAACGACTGTCCCTGTAGTTGTGTCGAATCCTGTAGGAGGAATTACCTATTTGTATATAACATGGAGAGTTTTGAAATTATTCATTTTAGGGGTTGAGTTCGATTGTAATGCTTTTGTCTTAGGAGGGCATGGATTGGATGATAATATATGGGGCTATCCTAGATTGTGACAAGAAGGTTGTTAGGATGAGTACGTGTAATGGACGTAGCTTAGAGGTTTATTGCGATCAAAGATGATCGATTATGTTGAGTTATTTATATTCATTAGACCTATCACATTACAATCTAGATTCAGTGCCTGTAGTTAGAGATTACCCAAATATTTTTTCTGAGGTTACCAGTCTCCCACCACACTAAGAGATCAAGTTCTGAATTTACCATGTAGAGAATGTTAAGCCTGTCGCCTTACCCATAAGGCATATGGCTCCAAAGGAGAGACATGAGTTGATCAAACAAGTAAACGAGCTATTAGAGAAGGGCTTCATTAGGAGGAGCATTTCGAAGTTGGGAGCACTAGTCTTCTTTACGATCAAGCCGGATAGTTCTCTAAAGCATTGCATCGATTATCAGGAAATAAATAAATTGACAAAGAAGAATCAGTAACCACTGCCTTGTATAGATGATCTCTTTGATCAATTAGATGGGGCGAAGGTGTTCTCACAACTTGATTTGGCAACCGAATTCCACCAGTTGTGTGTTACCGTGGATAGTATCCAAAAGACTGTTTTTCGTACACCCGATGGACATTACGAGTGATTATTCAAGCCCTTTTGATTGACCAATGCACATGCTAAATTTATTGATTTGGTGAGCCGAGTTCTCAATGGGTTGCTCAACAAATTCGTGGTGGCATTTATGGAACACATTTTAGTGTATTCGAGGAGCGAGGCACAAGTTGCATTTAGAAGAAGTGCTCAATACTCTACGAGAATAAGTTGAAGCAAAGTTTTCGAAGTGCCACATTTTGCAAGAGGAGGTACACTTTTTGTAACATAACATAGCGGAAAGTGGGTTGGCGGTCGATCCTAGTAAAGTTGCTACAATTCAGGATAGGCATGTGCCAAAGAATTCCATAGAAGTGAGGAGTTTCCTTAGTGTGGCAGGCTACTATAGAAATTCAGTAAGGACTTTGCGAAGTTCTGTATCCTTCTAACCCACTTCATCAAGAAGAATTTAGTTTTTACATGGGACACAAAGTATGAGGATGCTTTTATTAAACCGAAGGAGGCATTGACAACATCTCTTTGGAATTACTCAATGGCACGAAAGCAGTTATAGTTTATGTCGATGTTTGTGGTTCAGGTTTAGGAGCTATTTTAATGCAAGAAGGAAGGTAGCAAGCTGCGCTAGTCGACAATTAAAGATCCATAAGAGAAACTACCCTACCCATGATATTTAGCTAGCAGCCTTTTTCTTTGAGTCATAGAGGCATTATCATTTGGGAGAGCAGTTTAAGCGCTATATGGATCACAAGTCCCTAATGTATTTGTTCTTCCAAAAGCACTTGCATTTAAGACAATAAAGGTGAATGGAGTTTTTAGCATCGTGCGATTTTGATATCCCATGCACTTTAGGCAACGACAATGTTGTGGCCGACACCCTGAGTAGACAACATGTACTATTAAGTCCTTTGTTCTTAAGGTTGAAGCATTTGGATTTCATTTCAATAATTAATTTCTGATCATCATTAAACATTACCTTGGGACTATTAGCAGCTTTGGATGTGTAGCCTACACTCATGGACCGTATTAGTTCTAGTCAAAAGCAAGATAAGGAGCTTGTTGATATTTTTGAGAAGTTTGGTAGAGAAGAGTAGTCAAGTCATTCGTTATGCCATTCACTCGAAGGGATTGTTATAGAGAGATGGTCGATTATGTGCTCCTATCACTATGGAGTAGATTGATACAGTACTAGCTGAATCTCATCTTTTGAGGATGATGATTCATCCCAGTGGGTACAAAATGTACCACGACATGAGGAGAGTCTTCTATTGGTTTGAAATAAAGAAGCATGTAGCGGAGTATGTTGCTCGATGTATGATACGTTAGAGGGAAATGGCAAAGCAAAGGAA
This sequence comes from Allium cepa, assembly GCA_030765085.1. Lineage (NCBI taxonomy): Eukaryota > Viridiplantae > Streptophyta > Magnoliopsida > Asparagales > Amaryllidaceae > Allium > Allium cepa. Next base: position 151,241,157 of record CM060932.1, on the reverse strand, counting down.
GCAAGAAGGATTGTTACAACCCTTGGATAATCCTCAGTGGAATTGGGAGAGAATTTCTATGGACTTCATCAATGGTCTATCGAGGAGTAGGAGAGGGAGTGAGAGTATTTGGGTCATAATCAATTGGCTGACCAAGTGCGCTCATTTTATTCCAATCATAAGCACGAGGACGGTGGCATCTTTGGTAACTCTATACGTGAGAGAAGTCTTTAGATTACATAGAGTTCCAACTAGCATAGTTAGCATCGAAATCTACTTTTCACTAGCGAGTTTTAGTGGAGTCAACAAAAGCAATGGAGCTTGAGCACTGCTAATTACCTGCAGATGGGTACACAAATGGAGAGAACGAATTAGGGATTGAGGACTTACTTTGGATGTGCATCTTGGATTTGGAGGCTCTTGGGAGGATCATTTACTGTTGGTGAAGTTTACCTATAATAATATCTATCAGACGAGCATTGAGATGGCACCAATTAAGTTGATATACGAGAGACCTTATAGATCATCGTCGTGTTAGTGGGACACTACAGATAGGAATATTCTTAGGTTGGACATGCAAGGGAGACATCATAGAAAGTAAACTTGATCCGTTGAAGAATAAAACTATGCTTGATAGGTAGAAATCATATACTGACAAGAGAGGTACATAGTTGGAGTTCGCAGTGGACGACATGGTGTTTGTGAAGGTCTCACTATGTAGGCACATTGTGAGATTGGTTAGTTCAAGGTAGCTAGCATGAAGATTTGTAGGAACTTTTCCGATTACTGGTAGGATTGGGAAGTAGGCATATATAGTAGAACTTCTTGGGAATTTAGCGGGAATACATGATGTTTTCCATATGTCATACTTGCAAAGTGCATGCATGATTCACCTATCGTAATCGAACCGAGTTAAGTACGGGAAGCGGAAGTAGAGAGGGAGTTACTTGTTCGTCGTGCACCCACTTGCATTTTTAAGCATGGTAAAAATGATTGCGCAACAAAAAATCAAACTTGTTAATGTCCAATGAAGAGATGAACCAGTGAAGAGTACATGGAAGCCGAGGAGAAGAACTAAGCTACCCAACCACTACTTTTTTATATGTTTCCGACTTAAATTTAGTAAGATTACATATGCATTGGGGCTTAGCTTGATATACCCCTTTAGTTAGAGACCATTGGATGGTGGGAACGGTTGCAAACATGTCATTAGGAATGTTATGGAAGATGGTTGCTAGTGGATGTATTATTTAGATTGTTTCTCTGACACAATTAGGAAAATACACCCTCTAGACATCATACACTAAAACACCCTACACCTTTTAGTAAACCCAAAAAAGCACACTAAAAGATGTGGTGCATTGTAGGTATAACTAAAATAGAAGATACTAAAATTCACAAGAAAAAATAGATAGATAATAACACAGCAGAAGTAATTAAAAACAATAGTGATTTTAAAATTTAATACTTCATAAATACTTAAGACAAATCACATATGTTTCAAATACCAAATACAATTGTCTTATGAAAATAAAATCTCGGTATCATCTGAAAAACCAGAGTACAAACACTAACTTTCTCTCAATACAGTGCCAATACAATAAAAGAACAAAATGATGGAAATAAAAAGAAGGAATACATGATAAAATCTCCAACATGTCTCCAAGAAGCTGCAGTCTACTATCCTTTCCCTTAATTGCCAATTGGGGGTAAAAGGTGAAAATAGAGGAGTGGGTTAGAATAAAGTCTATTGAATGACAGTAATTACTAGAATTTTTAAGCAAAATAAAGTAATAAACCTTACAACAGTTCTAGTATATAAAAGGAAACAAAGTAAATATGAAGAAGGAATAAGCTGGAAATAAATACGATTTAACACAATTGATTAACTTTGATTGTTTGCACTAGTCTTCGATAGTTTCTTTGATTAGGCTGAATTCCTAATCCTATAATTATACTGAAATCCTAATTCTACCCTCTGATTGGCCAGTTACTCCATAGACTTTACAAAGGACGAGATGCTATATAGCTCCGTACACAGAAGGCAACGGTGCCTATGAAAGACACACATACTAAGTGCTTGTAACTCAATAGCGACTTATCTCCGCTAATCGATGTCGTACGCTTGGTCACCATTGGTTCACACTATATATTGCTCTGTCATTTGACATTTTATTAACCATAGATATAATAATCATGCCCTCGTCCCACTTCAAGCTATTGTGATACACTGTATCCATAGAAAATAGGGAATGCTGTTGGTACAGGTCCTTGTCAAACAAAATCTAGTTGCGTCCCTTGTCAAACATAAGGGAAATGCTGCTGGTATGGACCTTTTCTTTCATCTCTGCTTATTAACTTTGATAAATAATTTTAAATAAGCCTTTGTTATTATTATTACTATTTGTGCTTATTAATTTATCCTAAGTCTTAAAAGAAGCCTCATTCTGTTCTGTTTTCTTATTATAACCTACGTTATAATCACGCTTGTTAATTAACCTATGGCCTAAGTGTGAAAATAAGCTTCTTTCATCTTTTACTCTTTTTAATTCTAATTCTAAGTTATAACTAGGCCAATTGTCTATAATTAGTCCAATTCTAACATCAACATCATAATTAGGCTTAATTTCAGTATTAATTTCATACTTATTATAGTCTTTACAGTTTACGTCATATCTTCCGTTATATCAATATTTTTATAATTTAATCCAAATTCACGTTTAATCTATTCTAATCCATACGCGAAGAAGAAGAAGAAGGAGAAATAAAAGAAAATTGAAAATAAAAGAAAATCCAAAGCGTAGGAAAAAGATGTAAATAACACATAAATAACAGTAAATAAATTAAAACACTGTAAATAATTGGAAAAGCTATAATTAACAGAAATAAACTAAAATTAACTTAAAAGAATAGCTAAGAGAAATTGACTGAAAATAATTCTAAAAACTGTAAATAAACTACTAAAAAGGTTATTCCAAAAATTATAGGTAAACTACAACTATTGGAAGCCCTATTATTTTTATTTACTTAAAGAAATCTAAAATAATTACAATCACTACCTGTGGTACTAAGCTCTTCCCTTTAGGCCTTCTCGGATCCACTTGAGGGTATTAAAATATTTTTATCAAAAGATTCTCACCTTGAAAAATTATTCCTCTTAGGGTCCTTCCTGTAAAGGTGAACCCAATTGGAGAATACCTAGAATGAAAAAAAGTGTTAGGTCTACAGGTCTACTTATAGGGGCAGAAATGGATCTCAGACCGTTGGGTTTGGGGATTTAATAGGATGCAACCACGTCATAGGCTGAATAGGAGCCATCGGATGCAAGAATGGAAGGACCGGATGATTTTAAATAATGCAAAATACGTGTAAAAGCTTGCTGGAACATTCAAGAACAAAGAAAAATATCCTTCATTTATTACACAGGGCGGGTCGACCGCTAGGTCAAACACCCCTATACACAGGTCGACCGGCCTGTCAACCTAAGGTGAGGTTAGGTCGACCTGGCCAGCATATATATATATATATATATATATATATATATATATATATATATATATATATATTGTTTATCTCGTAACTTGTTTATATTAGCTCGGTTTCTAATGTTCTATATATGAAAATTGACCAGAAAATTATCAGGGACACAATGGTGCAACACCCGTGGCTCAATTCTAATAATTTCACAAAGTTATTTTATTATTTAGTTAATTAGCGAATTAATTATTATGGATTAAATTTCGTGTTATAACATTCTCCCTTCTTTAAGGGATTTCGTCCCCAAAATCTCTTAGGATACTATAACCAACTACTCAATCATTGACTTCATCCGTTGTCCTTAGGATTTTCTAATGCAGCTTATGATACTTGTGCAATTAGTGCAGTGTAAATGTCCTTAACTAATGCAAAAGATTAGGCAGTACACTGATTCAGTTGACCTCCTTTTTTGCGATCATGTTTGTGCCATGTATCCAAATGCAACAACCACATGAAAATCATCCATTTATAGCAACCATGGAAAATAGAATAAAATGTGCACACATCCATATGCATATGCTCTAGTGTCCTAGTTAGGCCGATCCCTAATGAATAATAGTGCCTAGTGTACCTATATGCGTCCATTAGCATCCACTAGCAAACACTTGCAATCACTAGCATACATCATTCATAGCATGTTCTATTAACATGTTTACACTAAATCCGACCATCCATAGGTTAAATCCCAAGTTCTACCCTTCTAAAGGATAATCAAGGAAAGAACCTATTCAAAACTAAAGATGGAAATAGGAAATTCGAAATTTACTATCAAAGAGAGATGTGGATAAGAAGTACGCATTTTTTCCCTAGTCAATTTAATCTTCTCCGTAGTCTTTTTAACGTTCATAGACTCTACCCAATACGAAAATGAATTGCACGGTCTTCCATAATGAGTTTCCAAAGGTGCCATTTCAATGCTAGCTTGAGACTACTATCTTATGCGAATTCCACTAAAGAAAGATGTTTTTTCCAAGTTCTTCCAAAATCAAGAATATCAATTCTCAACCATGCGTGTCTTACAATTCTACTAACTCCATTTTTATGTTCTTCTTTAATCTGCTCATATGAATCAACATTCCTAGGTTCTCATTACGGTACTATAAACTCTACGAAAACTCTATTATTACTTCTAAAAGTAAATACTGTTGTCTTCTCTTTAGCCTTACCCCTTTTCCGTTACACCTAGGAAATGATTCCTATCTACTTCACATTTAGGTGTTTGGTTCGGTGTTTATAGTTCCATTTTAAAAATTAAGGTTTCTAAATTTTTAAAACATCAAATCCCAAAATCTTTGTCTTTAAAAAGTGTTATCCTTGTGTTTCTATTGAATTCAAAAATACTTGGTTACTTAACATTATTTCCCAACCTAGAGGAAAAAAAAACTTTCAAATTCTAAGTCCATAATTTATTCCTTGTTTTCTTTTAAAGACCTTTTCAGTTTTCCATAAAAATTTGAATTTTCAAATTCTACTTTTATTAAGTTTTTCATCTTCAAAAACTTATTTACTTTTTCACCAAACTATTTCTTTTGAAATATCTTTAAACTATTTTTATGTGTTTCAAAACATCTTCTTATTATACCTCACAGTCTCATACCTTAACGTATTTGAACTACTGTATCAAATAAGAAATTATAAACGCTAAAAACTTCTATGAACCTTTTTAAAAGAGAATTTCATGTTTATATGAAATTACAAGGAACTTATTTTATATTTTTTAAAATAGGCTATACAAAATATGGTGCTCTCATACCTTGTATATCTCTTTCATTCATTCCTTGTAACTTGCACAAAATATTTTTATTGGTTTCATACAAAATTATACCATTATTCTTTTCATTCCAATAGATTAAAGTATGTTTAAATTTATTTATATTAATTTTCTAATATCTAACTTACAATTTTTTCTAGAAATACTCATTTTCAAAGCTGTTTAATATATCCATAACTAGAAAACACGTTCTTATACTTATTTAAATAATAAGTGTATTCAAAAATCACTTTATTTCTATTATTACAAATTATCTTTTTAAAATACGTTTTTATTTTGGTTAAAATGGATCTTGCGTAAAACACTGTTACTACAACCCAAAAAGACTAGTGCATGGATTCAAAAATAAATAAATCTCATATACTATGTAAAAACATTTTCTTTGGAGGCCATCTACTATAATTATAGTGTTATAGTCTATGCTCCTTTTATTTTTCACAAAAACATTTATTACAACAATAATTGTTATAACCTATGTTTTCGATGCTTAATAAACTCTAGGTTTTTATATTAATTTTTTTCTATAAAGAAACTAGCAAGCTATAATTCTTCAAAAAGAATCTTACTTTTAACAAAATATATATCATACAAAAAACAATTTAAATTTGATGCAGATTTCCTTAAAACCCATATTTATTTTCTAAAAGAAAATATTTCAATTCTAATAATTGTATTTTGTTGTACATCTCCAATCCTTAGCCTATCACCCTTTGGATTTTCACAATCCAAGCCTAAATGTACAACCATTTCTCAAACTCTTTCCATCTATTGACCTTCTCTATGCCCTAAGAAACATACTTCCATATGCCAAAAGTGACACTTTAAAAACTTTTCTCTCAACCGATGAACACGAAGTGTACGAAGAACCTCCTCAAAATGCCTGAAACATCTTTTATGACTGGAACAGAATCTAGCTCACTAATGATGGATCAAAGGAATATAGGAAGCTCAACATCGCTGATCCCTGTGGGTCATAAGAGACCTCGAGAGTCCTACCACTTCATGCCTCTAATTTAACTACTCTCCTCTCGCAGTCCAATGTTGCTTCACAAGTGGATAATAAATCCATCCCTAAAACCATCCCATACCCCGAAAATCCCAGTACATAGGCGTCACAATCAAACTCTATGCCTATTATAAAAAATTTCAAACCTCTACAGATCGTAGACAAGTATGCCGATCCTCCTATGGGTTAGAAACAACAATGGGGTCTATTACTAAAGAGATGCCTAAGTGCAAACAACCTACCAAAGAACTACAGATGGAAAAATGTGATATTACAGAACCGAAAAGAGTTCGAACTGGACTTTGAGGGGATTTTTAAGAAAAATTCATATTATTTGAAAAACTACTTCTATAATAAGAGTTTCTTTCTGAAAAATACTTCTAATTTGTAGATATGCTACTTAAAAATAGGTTGCTTTTGAAAAAATACATTATTTTCAAACAAGTTTTAAGGAATCCTGTAACATTAGGCTTTGATACCAAGTGAAACACCCCGCACCCCTTAGTATAACCAAAAGGACATACCAAAAGATGTGGTGCGTTGTAGGTATAACTAGAGCTAGTAGAGACTAAGATTCACAAGACAAAATAGATAGATAATAATACGACGGAAGTAATTAGAAACAATGGTGATTTTAAAAATCAATACTTCATAAACACTCCAGACAAACCACATATTTTCCAAATACCAAATACAATTGTTTTATGAAATAAAATCTCAGTCTCGTTAGAAAAATCAGAGTATAAACACATACTTTCCCTCAATACAGTGCGATTACAATAAAAGAACAAAAAGATGGAATAAAACGAAGGAATACATGACAGAATCTCCAACAAGTCTCCAAGAAGCGCGGTCTACTTTCCTTGTCCATGATTGCCTATGGAGGGAAAGGGGAAAAAAGAGGAGCGGGTCAGACTAAAAGTCTTGTGAATGGCAACAATTACTAGAATCTTTAAGCAAAATAAAAGTAATAGACCTTACAACAGTTCTAGTATATAAAAGGAAACAAAGGAAATATGAAGAAGGAATAAGCTGGAAAATAAATACGATTTAACACAATTGATTAACTTTGATTGTTTGCACTAGTCTTTGATAACTGCTTTGATTCGGTTGAATTCCTAATCCTATAATTAGGCTGAAATCCTAATTCTACTCTTTGATCGGTCAGTTACTCCATAGATCTTACTGCAGACTAGATGATATATATAGCTCTCTAAATAGAAGACAATGGTGTCTACGAAAGACATACAGACTAAGCACTTAGAACTCAATAGCAACTTATCTCCGCTAATCGATTTCACATGTCTGGTCACCACTGGTTCGCACTATCTATTGCTCTCTCTTTTAACCTTTTATTTACCCTAGACAGCATAAGCATGTCCTCATCTCGCTTCAGGCTATTGTGAGATACCATGTCCATAGAAAATAGAGAATGTTGTTGGTACTGGTCCTTGTCAAAAAAAATCTAGTTGCGTCCCTTGTCCAAATCCCCATGATTTAGTCTTTTAACTATTGACCACTTATCTACCCTAAATAGCATAAGGGAAATGTTGTCGGTACGAAACTTTTCTTTTAACTATTGACCACTTATCTACCCTAAATAGCATAAGGGAAATGTTGCCGCTATAGACCTTTTCTTTAACGATTGACCACTTATCTATCCTAAATAACATAAGGAAAATGCTGTCGGTATGGACCTTTTCTTTTAACTATTGACTGCATACCTACCCTACAGCATAAGGGAAATGGTGCCGGTACGAACCTTTTCTTTTAACTATTGACCACTTATCTACTCTAAACAGCATAAGGGAAATGCTGCCGGTACGGACCTTTTCTTTCAACTTTTCTTATTAACTTAGATAAATAATTATAAATAAGCCTTTGCTATTATTATCAATATCTGTGCTTATTAATTTATCCTAAGTCTTAAAATAAGACTCATTATGTTCTGTTTTCTTATTATAACCTGCGTTATAATCATGCTTGTTACTTAACCCTTGGTCTAAGTGTGAAAATAAGCTTCTTTCATCCTTTACTCTTTTTAGTTATAATTCTAAGTTATAACTAGGCCAATTATCTACAATTAGTCCAATTCTAACATCAATATCATAATTAGGCTCAATTTCAGTCTTAATTCCATATTTATTGCATTCTTATAGTTTATATCTTATCTTCCGTTGTTTCAGTAACTTTATAATTTAATCCAAATTCGCGTTTAATCTATTCTAATCCATACGTGAAGAAAAGGTAGGAGAAATAAAAGAAAACTGAAAATAGAAGAAAATCCAAAGCGTAGGAAAATGACGTAAATAACACATATATAACAGTAAATAAATTAAAATTCTGTAAATAAACTGTAAATAAATGGAAAAACTATAATTAACAGAAATAAACTAAAATTAACTGAAAAGAATAGCTAAGAGAAATAGACTGAAAATAATTCTAAAAACTGTAAATAAAATACTAAAAAGGTATTCCAAAAATCATAGTAAAATTACAACTATTGGAAAACCTATTATTTTAGATTACTTAAAGAAATATAAAATAATTACAAACACTCTATGTGGTCCTAAGCTCTTCCCTTTGGGCCTTCTCGGATACACTTGAGGGTATTAAAATATTTTTATTAAAAAGATTCTCTCTTCGGAGAATTACTCATTTTAGGGTCCTTCCTATATAGGTGAACCCAGTTAGGGGAAATCTAGAATGAGAAAAAGTGTTAGGTCTACAGGTCTATTTACAGGGGTAGAAGTGGATCTCAAACCATTGGATTTAGGGATTTAATAGGATGCAGCCACGTCATAAGCTGAATAGGAGCTATCGGATGTAAGAATGGAAGGACGGGATGAGTTTAAATAATGCAAAATACATGTAAAAGCTTGCTGGAACGTTCAAGAATAAAGGAAAATATCCTTCGTGTATTACACAAAGCGGGCCGACCACTAAGTCAACTGCCCCTATACCCAGGTCGCTCAGCCGATCGACCTAGGGTGAGGTTAGGTCGACCAAGCCAATATATATATATATATATATATATATATATATGTTTATCTTGTAACTTGTTCATATTAGCTCGGTTCCTGACGTTCTATATATGGTAATTGACCAGAAAATTACCACGGACATACGGTGCAATTCCATGGCTCGATTTTGATAGTTTCACAAAGTTATTTTATCATTTAGTTAATTAATGAATTAATTATTACGGGTAAATTTCGAGTTGTTATACACACACTCACATCATCTCATGTTTATTAGCTTTATCTTATTATGTATTATGGATATGGATGTTGCCTATGGATTGAATGGTAGAATTGCAAGCATATTTACTTTGGATGTTGCATACTTTTGGATACATGGCATGAGTACTTGCATGACAGTAGGTTGATTAGATCAAGTGACCACCTACTCTTTGCATTAATATAGGCATATGCATTTTACGCTTGCATATACATGTACCGCATTAGAAATTTACTAAGGACAATGTTTGCTTGTGGATGATGGATAATAGATGGTTGTAGATGTTGAATGTTGCATGTACGAGTTACATTTTTTCCATCCTTTGAGATTTCAAGGATGAAATCCTTTTAAAGGGGAGAATGTATCATCCTGAAAATTTAAGTGAAAATATTAATAAAGGAATCATATTAAATAAAACTAGGGCAAAAACAGAATTTTTACAGACGTCTGAATTTGGCTATAAAACTTGCGTCATTGTGTTCGTAGCGATGTTCTGCTACATTGTTATTTATTATTCTTTGGTATGTGTAACTCTGATTCTGTGTAGTATAAATATAATCAAATGTTTTTGTAAAACAGCTTCGTGAACTGTTATTTGATTATTATATTTTGTAGTTCCACTACAGATTCTGTTTTGTTTTTTTCTTTCCCCACTTTTTCTTATTCACCCCAATAACAATCCGCCCTTCTGTATGTTTAAGTCTGACGTGTGTGGTTTATCGTTTATTTAAAGTGTACAAAAAGGTGGGATGTTACAAAGTGACTCGCGAAAGAACCTTTCAAGTCAAAGAATCTCGCCTTGCCATGCTTAGTACTGATTACGAGAACATCACAATGGCCAAGGATGAAAATGTCAAAGAGATGTATGGATGACTTTCTAATCTTGTATACAAATCAAAAGCTCTTGGAAAACCATACACATAATTGGAAATAGTCTGAAAATTTCTCAGAGTCCTTCCAAGAAATTTTGAAGCAAAAGTTACTACCATTCAAGAATCAATGGATTTGAAATGAGTTAAAGTTGAAGAACTAATTGGAAATCTCACCACTTATGAGATGGAAATGAAATTCAAGGAAGATCGTGGAGGAGGTGATACTCGAAAGAAATTGATAGCTCTCAAAGTCACAACGGAAAGTGATGATGATGATGGAGTAGATGAACTGACACTATTAATAAAGAGATTCAAAAGGTAGAACCACAAATACAGAAATCTGACTCTAATCAACAATTGAAAAGTAGAATAGTCAGAGTACTAGACAACTCAAAAGAGCAGGAGATCATATGTCACAAGTGCAATAAACCTGGTCATATCAAGCCAAATTGTCCTCAGAATTGACTCAGCCAAGGAAAAAAATTGAAAAGGAGAAGTTTTGCAGCTATTTGGTATGAAACTGATGAAAGTGATGAAAGTGCTGGCAGTGAAAATAAAAAAGCAAAACTATGTCTTCAAGGAGAAATAAGTGATAGCAATGATGATGAGCCAAGCGAGATATCAAAACTTACCCACTCTGAATTACTTATATATTTTCACGAAGTAAATGCCTGTTTTGAACGACTTAGGGAGAAGTATGCTAAAATTGAATCACAAAGAGATAGTCTAATAGAACTAAATAAACAGCTTGATCAGTAGGTTAAAAACTATCGAAATAATAGCCCTAAGTGTGATAAGTGTCCATCATTTGAAGAAGAGATTGAAAAATCCGAAATTAAAATTAAATCTCTTGAAAATGAACTTCTGATTTTGAAAGAAAATGAAAATGCTAGGAGAGAAAATTCTATTAAAAAGCACACTCAATTATTGAATGAAAACGAGTCTCTCAAAACACAAGTCCAACAATTATCAACAACTTTAGGAAAATTTCCAAAGGAGAAATATTGCTAAATACGTTATTAGGGAAACAAACTGTTAATACTGTTAGACAAGGACTTGGTACACTCAATTTGAAAGAGTTAGAAGTAAAACCAAACGTATCAAATCCGAATGTACAATTTGTAGAAAAATTGGACACAATCACACTGATTGTTTGTATAAACCCAAACACGTGAAAACCATACCTATTTGGGTTCCTAAAGACATAAATGTAAATTCTCTTAAAGTCAAAAAATCTGGGTGCCAAAAGGATCAAATATAAATTTTCTTGGGTCTACATAAACTTATTTTTACATTTTTCACTAACAACCATGGACCTATAGAAACAAATAGGTCACAAAAATCTTTTCTCGTGTAGATATGGTGACAGGCTAAGGAACAACAATATTGTTATCTGGATTCTGGCTGTTCTAAGCACACATCAGGCAACAAATCAAAGTTCCTAAGCCTAGCACAAAGGTGGCAGAATCACAATGGGCAACAACGAAAAATTATCAACAAAGGTAAAATAGGTAACGGTACATTTATCTTGAATGATATATTAAATGTGTAAATCTGCACAGTAATCTGAATTAAATCAGCCAGTCATGTGATAAACAAATGATTGTTGATTTTGATTCTGATTTATACCAAATTGTTGGCCAATTATCTTTTTATGCCGAGAACACTATAAGTACCGCTAGAGTCTTTGAACTGGTTCATATAGATTTGTTTGGACTAATGATGTTGTTTGTTGATGATTACTTTAGATACACGTGGGTATATTTGTTTATTTTGCTGATTCTAGATCTGACATTATGTTCACTATTTGCTTGTATGCACGTTTTCAATCAAATCCTTAAGGAATCACATTTTAAAAACTGTAAAAAGGGTTATAAGGTATTTGTTGCAACTTGACCATCTGGTCTATGATATCCGACTAATGATAATCTTGAGTCAAAGAGAAATTCAGATGCAGATTGCACTGGCAACCTAGTTGATAGAAAAATTACTAGTAGAACGTGTTTAGGTAGAGACATTCATTAGTTGCATCACATTTTCCGAGAAAATATCTACATTTTTTTCATTTCAACTGATTTTCAATTAGCAGACATTTTTCTTATAAAACCCCTTCCAAAAAATAGTTTTTGTTGATTTCATTTCAGATTAGGCATTTTAGAAAATTTGATTTTATAATTATTTTTGGATTTGATCTTAAATGACTACATTAACTAATCTGACTCTCTACTGATTGTCAAAGAGGAAAGTAATTACTGAAAAATGTGAAGAGTGTTGATATTAATCATACGTTATGACTTGAGACAGTATATTTAGTAAATTTCTTTAAAAATTTAAACAAGACTTATAATAACTTTAGTTGGTAAAAATTTCATGACCATATCTATCTCTGTCATATTTCTAATGACCATCACTCATTAAAATCCAATATAGTGTGCCAAAATGTGGTATTTTAAATGGAAAATTATTCGTTTTTATTTAAAAACATCCAAAGTATTCACTCTCATTTAAAAGTCCTCACGGTTATGCATGGATGAATTACTTGAAAATTTTGTTTATGTGCTTTCATGCTCATTTAAAAGTTCTCACGGTTATGCATGTGTGGAACACATATCAAAATTGATTATTAAATTGACAAGTTGATTCTAATCCCATTTAAAAGTCCTCAAGATTATGCGTGGTTAGAAGATGCTTGAAATTCATTTTTTTTATAAATTGGAAATACTACTAATCTCGTTTAAAAGTCCTAACGGTTATGCATGGTTAGTACATATTCAAATTCATGATATAAATATACCACAATTAAATACAACTATATGGTTTTATATGCTGACATCACTCCTATCACTCTAAAGTGGAATGTGTGCCTAATAGAGTATTTATGATTTTTGTTTGATTTTTTATTGAATTTCAATATTTATACTCAATTGGGTATTAATATTATATTAATGTCTATCACCGTATCACTATTTTTGTAACACTAGTACTATTCTGTCGATAACAAAAGGGGAGAGAAAAGTTAAGATTTTGGCAAAATAAAGGTTAAATATTTTATTTTTTATTCCCATCTAGGTTCGTTTGCGTATTTTTGCTTATTTTCATGCATATGTGAAAGGGGAGCTTGGTTGTAAAGGGAGCATTCAAATAGGGAAGCAAATACGGTTCATTAATGACAAAATACATTTAATAAATTCAAAATTTAAATATATGTTTGTTATCATCAAAAGGGGAAGATTATTGAATATGCTAGTATACGATTTTTGTTTGATGATAATAAACTTATATATATTCATCAAAATGTATTTATTATTGTACTATTTTATTTTTTTACATAATTAAATAAATATTTTCTATATAAAATAAATAACATAGAATTTAAAATTCAAACAAGTATTTTATTACAATTTCGAATAGTACAAATTTGAGCTCTCACTACACATATACATTTTCAATTGCAATACAATTTTGATTACATCACAAAATTCCCTTTACTACGTTCACCTCACTACATATCACTCATTCACTCGTATTTTATCTTCTAGTTTATTCCAGATTGAATCCAACATCTGAATTATCTGCAGCATAAATACTAACGCGGTAAAATTGAAAAAGAAATATTTTTGCAGTGTAAAATAAAATGTATGTTTTTGAAAATATTATTTGCCTAAGTTATTTGGGTTGTTTGTCATCGTATTTATTTCGAATTCATTTTACATGAATAAACCTGTGACATGCACAGTGTATCACTGTACATTCCACAAGGCGATGCACACTAATATACACTTGACAAAAATTCAAGGGATTGGCGAGCACAAGGTCAAATTCGAGCCAAATCTAGGTTCAACTCAGTTATAATACAAAAACATCACAAAATTGTCAAGTACAAGTTCTCATGAAACAAGAATCCAAAACCAACATAAAACAAGCCCCGATCAAAAATCCAATGTGTACACATAAGAGCAGACTCGACAATGAAGTTATGAAGCAATACAAAGAAATCAGTTCAAGGAAATGGTTACTGCACTCATATCAAACCGTACTTTGCACACAACCTCAATATGACCAGACCACATAACACATGAATTATTAATCAAAACCAAACTACACACATGTATACATATCAGGAGAACCAAAGTTCCATCTTGAAAACAAGACAACATTCAGGCATGAATCAGTGGACTAACTGGCCGGAGCTATAAATTTATATGTATGCATTTATGCAATTGTACACATAATAATAACAAGTATGCAACAGAGGAGACTTCAATTGCAAAGCTTCAGAATATACTCAAAACACAACAATCCCCAAGATCACATGTCAAACAGAATTCAACTCAAAGCAAAGAGACCAGAGTAATGCAGGCACAACACTTATACACACACATACATATGTATGTATGTATGTATGTATGTATATACATGGTAACTCACATACCAACACAAATAGTTCCAGTCAAACACAAGTGGTAGCATAAATGTGAAGTTCTAAGCGAATTTATACATGTGTTCAAAAATCATAAAAAAGTGAAGTAGTTGCATGAGTCATAATTCAACATGAAGAACAAGGCAACAGTTCGAACAAAATTCAAGTGAAATCAATTAGATGAATAAATGCTGCAGTTCGAACAATTATCAAGGTAGCAATTCAAACCGGTAGACCGGGATAATAATCAATAGGGTCCAAACATACTCAAAGACATCTAAAATTCATATACATACCAACGCGATGAACAAGTCAGAGCAATAAGGAATTGAACAAGTCAAAGTCAGATTTATCTTAAAAATTCACGATGCCAAATTCATAGTAGAAAACTATGGAACCAAAATTCAAACACAACAGGGAAAAGAAGGAACAGACTTAAGCAAGTCAATAATGAACACGTCAGAGTAATCACAAGCATCTAATCAAAATCAAATAGTCGAACAAAATTATTTGAAGACTTCAAATTGAAAATACGAACGTAAACTAAGGGATTCATTCCCTATATAACCCAAAAAATCATCGTCGGCAAAATGGAACAGATTCGAGTTCAATAATAAAATCAGTGAGCATACTTAGAATAAATCATGAAAAAATTCATAACTCGAATCAAAGTCAAGAACTAAAAGGGGAGAATCACATAACAATTAATCAACATCCAACTCGACTCATTGAAGTAGTGGAAAGAAAATCAAAGCTAGAAGACGATTAAAGGAGCAAAGCGAAGCAAATTAATCACTTCAATTGCTTGAAAATCAAGTGGTGGACTCAACACAGTAAAGCCCTAATTTTGAAAGAGGAAAAAAGAACGCGGCAGAATATTCCTCATGAAAGAAAATAAAAGGGAAGTCGGCCGAAACAAAGAAAGGAAGTTAATTTAATTTGGGCCGGTTATTTTTTGATTTGGGCTTAAACTTATGGGGCTTTGTTTTAATTTTAAGTTGTAATTTTCTTTTAAAATTTTCAAACTCTATTTGTTTAACTAGGTTACGAATTACGGTTTTTTAGTTCACGAATTCTCAACTCAGTGGCTGAGTTATGGTAGGGTTTTGAGCGTAGAGTTAGGTTAGTCGATAGCGGGTGTCGCAAGTTTACGTGTGTAAGCGTCTGACTACTTAATTTCTAGTAGAAACTATGGGGGCAACACGTAGGTAGGATTTTGCCGAAGCTGGGTATAGTGCTATTCTATTTCTGCTTTTATTGTTCTGATATTATCTGTGCTACAATTATTTTATATATTTCTGCATTAATTTGTATTACTATTAGTATCACCCTATTCACTTCCCTCTAGGGTGAAAGCGATCCTACTGATGGATCCTAGCACGTGCAGTAAGAGGCGTAAACTTCCATTGAGAGGTGGACATAGGGTAGATGACGAGACACACCGGTGAGTTGGCGTTGCGGGTTCTCCCCTCCATGCATACTTGTGGTACATCTAGTAGTGTGGGAAATTTATTCCCATATGGAAATAAAAGGGAAAATTATGTGAGATATTTAATAGTTGTAACGCGTCCACTTTTATACCCATACTACTCAAGAGTATTACTAAGTTATACTATCAAGTAATATGGAGAATGAAGTGATATGGGGCACAAACATGTATATTCCTTTGGACCATCACCGATGAATCTCTCCAATAATGATGTTACTTACCATATTCATACTAGATCTTGGTTCAAAGCATTATCATGTGTGCCTCCAGGATGAACAATACACAATCATAGATAAATAAATATCAATTAGAGAACACAAAATCAGAACCTAGTAGAGAATATATATATATATATATATATATATATGTAAGTATGTATCTATATATGTATATATAACATACAATACAGTCATAGTTCACTGTACTATAAAATGATGGTCACTAGCCCAATACATAAATCATCACCAAATGCATCAATTTCTACTGAGTACAGTGAGGCTACAAAAGGAGTAGGGAACGTATCATCCTATCTCTCTTACTAGCCTCCACAAAAATCCACAACATGCTCCATCATCATTGGGTACCTGCACTAGAGGCCTCTCGAACTGACCCGAGTATTACACCAAATTGGTAATGATGATAACCAATATAGTATAGAAATAACATATATGAAAAATATAAAGTGAGATAGCCTATCGAATCATACCAACCAAACCGATACAAATCACAACTATAAATCATTAAAAATCCAAATCAAAAATAATAAACGAAGGTTATCTCTAAAATATCAAATCAGGAGAGTTGGATATATGAGGACTGACTATACTTTATACTCATCCAGTCTTTGATATTGCCAACTCATCATAGGAATGATATATATATATATATATATGTCAATCCACTGCACATATACCTTGAATCACATGGGAGACTAATGGCCACCCACTGCATGACTGTTCCATGAACCTAGGTCTACTAGCCAATCGCATAGTAACCGTTTATTTCTATAGTCTTCAATTACCTCGACAGACATCGTGACCCTATCCACCATTGACCCATCTGCACGCAGCCTCGGTCACGACCTTGTCTTGCCCTTAATGGTAACATATTGCTGGTTTATGTTACACAAGGAGCTACCAACTACCAATCATGTGTGCATCGAATATCATAAATAACAACAGTGTCTTGGCTCAGGGGCATGATCTACAATCAGACTACTATGTTGGATACTGGCCAATCTTGTTCACTCCCGAAATATAAAGGAAGTTGGACACAATGTGGATGGTCATATAGTCCTCATACCCTATAGTTGTACATATCTCAAAGAGTAGTCCAACCCACGGCTCTAGTAAGTCAACACCTGACTATATATTCTCCATACAGAGTATTACATATAAACATGAGTATAATCCCCATTTGAGTGACATTTACTCACAATGAATAATCAAAAAAATAACATAACGACATCCCATACCACCACTTGTTATTCGAATAATTATTCAAGCCTCATAAACTACACTCGACCCATACTAGATAACTCTATATAACAAGTCCAATGAATCACTATCAAAGTGTTGCCGAAAGTTCCATACTATACGATATCATTAAACCATTATCCATATTTCTCATCACACGGAACTGAGAAATATACTCACATCAAATTTAGTTATTAACATCAAAAGCTATACTTGTTCTACAATAAACTAAATGATATATATATATATGTGTGTGTGTAATTATATAAGTTTAAATGTCATAATTAATAATGAAATATACATTGATAATTAACATATATAATATATATTAATCAAACACTCTAGGCAAATTATTTAAAATAAATAAAAACAGGTATTTAGACATCCGGATACATAGTTCAGACCTCTGGATATATGTTCCGGATGTTTAAATCATTTTAAATATAGAAAACACAATTCAATAGGTATTTAGACGTTTAAGGAACCCAAGTCAGACGTTTGAGTTTATACCGATTCAAATCAGAGAAGATTATACGTAAATTTCACCCTATTCAGATGTCTAATTTCTAGATTCGAACATCTGACTTCCAAATGGTGAATTTGAAAAATTATGATTTAGAATCCATTTACCACCCCATTGATTCTACTAGTTGTATTTTATTTTGATTGGGTTTAATAACTTCTTACCACTCATTCACTAACAATACAATAATTCTACACAATCAATACAAAATATAAAACAAAATTTGCCACAGAAGAGGGGTGACCATCATATCAAGATAGATTTGATGATTTGATCAATTGATCATTCGGTTTAACTAAAAGTTGTTGTGAGTAAGGGAACCCAGCTTACTTTGATGACCATTCGTCTCCTAATCCTCCCTTCTTCCCTCTTCTTGATCTCTCTACATATATTTTTCACTCCAATATGATAATCACTTGCTTATCAAGGAAGATTGGTGTAGATGATTTATCAAGAAGCTCTTGATTTAATTGTGTGTATTTAATATTGATTTATTTTTAGAATTTAGGATGATGGATTTTGGTGAAAGGTTTAATTTTCATATATCAAAATGAAGGGAATGGGTTATATTTATAGGAATGGGTGAAGGCTCTAAAAATGGAAAACTCTAAAGACCAAGCTTTATGAATACAAATTTGTGTATATATTATTGGCTATGGATCCTTACTACTTGGGCACAAAACATTTCTTTTGTTGGTTTTTACATGAACTCGATATTTACATAATAAATCCATCTCTATATACACGAAAGCTTACTAGGATGGGTTTTCTGTACTAATGGGCTTTGAATTTTATTTCTTTCTTACTTAAAATCATTTCTAAATAATCTTTTCCAACTCCTAATTAACTCCAATTCATTTATTCAATTCTAAGTTATAATAAAATTTAATTTTATCAATTTGTTTCAAATTGTAATTCATAACTTTTAGTACCTCGATTTTATGGTTCCAATAACAACAACTATATAATCACATATATTGTATACCTTATCAACTTTAAAGGTATATACTACAAGAGATCATCATGCTCAAAGATATAGGGACCCGAGGACAAACGGAGATTTATGGATCATACTATGATTAGTAAGGTTATACTAGTGTATTAAGAATTTTAGAAAAGTATTTTAAGGTCTCCTTGAGTATATGTGCACACATGAATTCATTTACACAAAATTGGCACTAAAAACATTTAAAATCTAGAAATGTCGACCACAAAAGTCTATGAAAAATCCACAGACATCTGTGAGAAGGCTTGGAAATTCTATTCCTGAAGCCAGAGACGTCTGTGAGTTTTCCACAAACATCTATCGTCTGGCAACTGCTATATTCTGAATGGTTGCTTCTTTTCATATTGAATAATCTCATCTCTTCTTCAAAAGTTGCAGCCACTAAATTAAATAGAGTTTATCTAATAGTAACAACTCCTCATCTACATCTCTTTAATCCTATAAATACTTCAAAGATGAGATTTACAAATTAACCATTATCTTGATTTCTTATTACACTCTGTTTATATATTTGTGCATCTCTAACTTACATATTCTCAATCTATCATAACCAAAATATCATTTTGGTTAAACCACTTCCTACAACTCAAAGTATTCACATTCACATACTTAAAGGAGATCATAAGAAAAAATGTACTATTAGTCAAAATTCATGTTATTTGGACCAAAATATTGTCAGAAAAATACTTCTGTATTGGCCTATTCCTCTGGCGAAGGTTAAAGGAAATACCGAAGGAGAGCTTCGGGACAGACGTAGGATGGGAGTCCAAACCAGTATAATATTTGGTATGCTTGCTTTCATTATTTACCTTCTTTATATTCAGTTATTATTCTCTGCTTAGTATAATTAGCAATATACACTCTCACACTTATATATAAGTTGCATTATATAAAGATCCTATAAATTTTCATTTGGTATCAGAGCACCATCATTTCAATCTACAATAACACGTAGTTGAAAATCATTAATATGGCAAGCATTTTTCAAGATGATCAATCAACTGTCGTCCTCCACTAAGTACTAGTTCTAACTATGCTTATTGGTCAACCTGTATCAGAATTTTTATAAAAGCAAATAGATTAGAAATTTGGCTAACAACTCAAAACCAATATGAAGCACATAACACCGGCATTAGAACTTGGAATAATGCATAAAAGTAGCCGTACCTAACAATGCCAAAGCTATGAATGTATTTTTTTCTCACTTGACAAAAACGAGTTTTCACGGGTTATGCTTTGCACCACTACATATGTTATATGGCACACTTTACAAGTCACACATAAAGGTACAACTAATGTAAAGCAAACTATAATCTCTATTTTACAAAACCAATTTTCATCTTTCAAAATAAAAGCAAATGAATCAATTATTGATATGTATACTAGATTTAAAACCATTCAACACGATCGCATGGCACTTGAAGTCAAATTCATAAATTTTGATTTAGCCACATGAATTTTCAACTCTTCGACAAATGAATGGAAAAGAAAAGTTTTGTCCATCAAAGAAGCTAATGATCTTTCTCAAATCAAATTCGAAGAGCTAATAGGAAATCTATTATCGTATGAAGCTAAATTGCAGGCTAGAAAGAATCAAATAATGAAAAGAAAAACATAGCATTCCAAGAAAGTAATGAAGATTCGGACTTAGACAAAGATGTGATTGTTTTTTATGCCAAGAACTACAACAATTTCAAGAAGTTCAAGAAGATGATTAGATTACAAAATGGTGGCAAAACAAACTTCTTAAATTAAACATCATTTAAATGCTATTAGTGTGAAAATTTTGGCTACATAAAGAAGGAATGTCCATAGCTCAATAATGATAAAAAGAAATGCAAGTTTGAGAAATATCAAGAAAAAGAAAAGAATTTTTCAAGTAATATGGAACGATCCGGATTCATCTTCTTCATCTGGCAATGATAGTGAAAGCGACTCGAAACAAGAAAAAGTGTGTTTTATGGCTAATACTGATGAGGTATGCCCTAAACGTACTTATGATGTAATGATGGAAATTAGCATTGAATTAGGTGATAAGTATAGAGAATTAAAAAAATAAAATAAGGGATGTACAAGAAAGTTAACTAGAGCAGAATTAGAAATTGGATTATTTAAAGATGAAAAGACAAACCTAGAAGAAGAATTAAAAATAACTCAAGATATATCATGCAACGTTATTATCTCAAAATGACATCTTATTACATGATTTAGAAAATTATAAGTTAGAAAAAGTTAATCTTGAAAACGAAAAACTAAAATTACAAGCAAGTTTATATTCTAGCAATGTTGTTTGTGATCTTAAAAGTAAGTTAAATAAAATAACAAATAATGTGACAAAATTCAATAAACGAAAAAAAGTTAAGAAAATTTGATTAAAATATCTGAACCATCTAGAAATTGAAATGGATTGGGATTTAAAAGCAAACAAAAATCAAAAAATTATAGCACATTATACGCCAAATTCAAAAGGCTAAAGTTAGAAACTAAAACTAAGAATTCATACACAAATATGGTCCAAATATGGATTCTTAAAACAAATAATAAACTAATTATATAAAAGTATAATGAAAAATATTTAAAGAATATAACATTAATTACATTTCTAAAGGAAATTAATCCTCGTGAATATAGCTACCTTCTTTCACTAACACGTAGCACCCTAAGCAACGAATGTGAGTACCAATTAAAATTTCCTTATTTTGCAGGTACCCAAAATTAAAATAAAAGATAAAGAGAATGTGAGTACTTGATAATGGTTGCCCTAAGCACAAGACTGGAAATGCTCATATGTTACCAAATATAACATATATTGATGGCGGCATTGTGACATTCAGAGATAGTTCAAAAAGAATTTCCACCGGCATTGGAGAAGTCATAAATATCTGTATTTCTAATTCTTCTATTATTGCTAATGTTTTATTGGTATAAAATTTAAACTGTAACTTATTAAGTATAAGTCAATTATGCGATAAAGGATTTAAAATTGATTTTGAGAAAAAGAAATGCTTCGAAGGATTTAGAAATTGAAACATATACGTTTAAACATGAATGTCAAAAACAACACTAATTTATGATTAGCAGCAAATCATGATGATCCATACTTATGGCACAAACATTTTTGTCACATAAATTTTAAGAATATAAACAAACTAGCCAAAAATGAATTAGTTAGAGGATTACCAAAAGTCAACTACAAAGTTAAAAACCTATGTGACGCTTGTCAATTTGGTAGATTAAAGAAAAGTTCTTTTAAATCTAAAAAGGAAATTTCCACAAAGCAATCTCTTAAGCTACTCCATCTAGATTTACTCAGACCAACTCAAGTACGCTCAGTAAACCATAATAAATATGTTTTTGTAATTGTTGAAGATTTTTCAAGATATACTTGGACATTATTTTTAAAACATAAAAGTGACACTTTTGAAATATTAATTTTTTTTGCTAAATGGAATAAAAATTTGATGAATTTAAAAGCTAAAAGTATACAAAGCGATCGTGGAGGAGAATTTGAAACTGAACTATTTACAAATCTTGGCAGTAAAAAGGGAATTAGTCATAAATTTTCATTTCCACGTACGCTACAACAAAATAATGTTGTAGACAAGAAAAATCAAACTTTGCAAGAATGTGCATGAACTTTACTAAATAGTAGTAACTTACCAAAAAGTCTTTGGACCGAAGCTGTTGCTATCGCATGTTATGCATTGAATCGCGTAACACTTAGATCAATGACTAAAAATACACGCTATGAAATATTTTTCAAAAAATAACACAAAGTATCGTATTTTCAAGTATTTGGATCAAAATGTTTTATTTTAAACACAAAAGACTATCTAGGAAATTCGATTCTAAAGCCGATGAAGGAATTTTTGTAGGCTATTCGGATTGAAGTTAAGCATATAGAATTTTTAATAAACGAAAAAACAATATAGGAGAAGGTCTTCATGTTTCGATTGATGAAAATTTTAAAAATAACAAAAATTATGATGATGAAGAAGTTATAAATAATAATAAAACAAATGTACCTATATTTGAAAATAATGATAATAATAATATCAATAACAATAGTGATAAAGTGATATGACACCACCTAAGATATTAAAAGACTATCCAATTGATAATATTATCGGTGGTTTAAATACAAATTATCAACTAGAAATTTTTTAAAACAATTGAGCCATGTTGCAGTTATATCAAATTTTGATCCTAAAAATTATAATAAAGCATCAAAAGATGATTTCTGGATTATTGCAATGCAAGAAGAACTTAATCAATTTGAAAGAAATGACGTATGGGAACATATACCGAGGCCAAACGATTAATTTGTGGAAGAAAATAGGTTTTTAAAAATAAAGTTGATGAAAATGGAAACATTGTTTGAAATAAAGAAAGATTAGTAGCTCAAGGATATAATCAAGGAGAATGAATTGATTATAAAGAGACATTTGCTTCGATAGCATGTCTCAAAGCAATATGAACATTACTTGCTTTCGCATGTCATCGTAATTTTAAACCTTTTCAAATGGACGTAAAAAGTGCATTTTTAAACGGATTTATAAAATGTAAGGTTTATGTTGAGCAACCTCCACTATTTGTTCATGAGAAATATCTCGATCATGCATTTAAACTTAAAAGGCTCTATATAGATTCAAACAGGCACCTCGTGCTTGGTATGAACGATTAAAAACTCATTTACAAAATTATGATTATCAAATTGGTAAAATTGACTACTTTATTTATAAAACGAGAAAATAATGATATATTAGTTGTAAAAGTATATGTTGATGACATTATATTTGGATCAACTAATGAAAATTTGTGTAATGAATTTTTTGACAATATGAAAAATGAATTTGAAATGTTACATATAGGCGAATTAAAATATTTTTTGGTTTTGCAAATAAGACAACTGGAAAATGGAATTTTTATAAATCAAGAAAAATACTGTCGAGGTTTATTAAAATGCTTTGGAATAGAAAATACTTCAAGTAAACCAAATCCGATGAGTAACTACTCTACATTTACATAAAGATGAAAACGGAAAAGATCATGATCAAAAATTATACCGAAGTATGACATGATCCTTATTATACTTAACGGTCAGTAAACCAAACATTATGATAAGCATATGTTTATGTGCACGATTTCAAGAACAACCGAATGAATCACATCATCGAGCGGTTAAAAGAAAGATACTTAACCAACGCCAAAGATACGGTCTTTTCTACCCAAGAGGTAGCTCATTCGAACTCCTATCATATAGTGATGCTGATTTCGGTGGCTACAAAAGGAAAGAAAAAGCAAAGGTGGACCATGTCATTTTATTATTCAATCTTTAGTTTCATGGTTTCGTAAAAAACAAAGCTATGTTTCCCTCTCGACATGTGGAGCTGAATACATCTTAGCAGCTTTAGCACGTGCTCAACTAATTTATATGCAACAAACACTTCAAGATTTCAATAAATTGATTTCTAAATCTCCAATTTATTATGATAATACTTGTGCCATAAATCTTTTCAATAATTCTATTAATCATTCTCAAATAAGGCACATTGATATTCATCACTAGATAATGTTGAAAATGGAATTATATCACTTGAATTTGTGAGTATCGAAAATTAAATTGCAGATAATTTTACCAAACCACTAGGCAAACCAACTTATATAAAACTAAGGCAAGACCTAGGAATTTGTTCTTACAATGAATTAGTGAACTTAGGTATATAACTTATATAATTCAGATAAAATGCACAAAATAATTTTGTAAAAATATTTACAAATGTTTTTATCCATACAAAAACGAATTTCTGATTTAATTTCTATGGTTAAAATTTTACTAACCTTACAAATAAACCTCTAAAAATGGTGAACAAATCTTATATATAGGAATTCTCTTGTAAACTAAATTCATATATCCTTTTTACCAAACTCTGTTAACCACTTCTATTCAAAATGTCATCTGACCATAATTCTACTTACTCACCACTTTAGTTCATTTATGCACGTTGAAATCCTATTTGTTTATTGTTTAACTCAAGTTGGTTTGTTGTTCAATTATGTTACTTGTGTTTATTTGTGATTTTTCTATGTGTTATTCATATCTATCTATCTCATTTGCTCTGCCTATATGTTTATGTTTCTCTTCTTTTATTTTTGATAATGACAAAGGGAGAGAAATATATGCATATACATAGAGAAGATTAAATTAAGGGGGAGTTATTTTATCATGACTAACGATCATATAGTTGTCATCATAAAAAAAGGGATGAATGTTAGAACCTCAATTCAATGACAATAACTATAAAATCACATATATTATATATCTTATCAAGTTTACAAGTATATACTACAAGTGATCGTCATGCTCAAAGATATAAAGACTTGAAGACAAATAGATATTTATGGACCGTACTATGATTAGTAAGGTTACACTAGTGTATCAAGAGTCTTAGATAAACGTTGTAAGGTCTCCTTGAGGATATATGAACACATGAATTCATATACATAAAATTGGCATTGAAAAACATGTAAAATTTGGAAATGCTTGCCATAGATGTCCGTGGAAAATCCGTCGACGAGTATGAGAAGACTTGGGAATAAAATCGAGTAGATTTTATCTAGTAGTAATAACTCCTCATCCGCATATGTTTAATCCAATAAATACTTCAAAGATTGAGATTTACAAATTAACTATTCTCTTGATTTCTTATAACTCTCTATTTAATATTTGTGCATCTCTTGCTTACATATTCTCAATCTATCATGACAAAAATATCATTTTGGTCAAACCACTTCCTACAACTCAAAGCATTCGCATTCATATAATCAGAGGAGATCATAAGAATTTTTTTACTATTAATCAAAATTTGTGTTATTTGCATAAGATTGTCATAGAAATACTTTTGTATTAGCCTAGTTTTCCAGACGAAATGAGGGTTATTTGGGGAAGCTTTGGGACTGGGCGCCTGATGGGAGGTCTGAACCAGTATAAAATATATAGTGTGCTCGCTTTTATTATTTACCTTCTTTATATTCAGTCATTATTCTCTTCTTAGTATAATTAGTTATGTACACTCTTACACTTATATATAAGTTGCATTGTATAAAGACCCTATAGGTTTTCAATAACTTCGCATGTAAAAATATCTAAATAAATTATTAAATCAATTTTCCTTCCAGATTAAATTTATTTCATTTTAATAAACTATTTTACATCAAATTCTCCAAATCATTTCATTAATTTCATTCAAAGTCCTATTTATTCTGTTTTAATTTTCATTAAGTCATTAATTATTAGCTTCTCGACAACGGATTGTTACAGACTCCTCCTTAAGAAATTATGTCATCGCAATTTTTATATGGGGAACTTATTAGTTGCTAGATAACCTCTAGCTCTCTACACCATTAATTAATAATAGGTAAGAAAATAATTACATACCCGACTCATGTGCATTTATAAATAATTCAAAAAAGTCTGTTTCAACGGATCCTTGGTCTCCTAGGTCAATTTAATGGTCAAACCACTGCACTTTTACAAATAGGACCCTCTTGCAAGTAAGCTAATGGACTTTCGATTCAACTATACAAATTGGATGGTGTACATAAGTCAAGTCAGGAGATATTTCAATTGTTGGAATGTCTTTAGGTTCAACAACTATCTCTATGCCCCTTAAGCACTTCCTCAACTGAGACATATGAAAGACCTTATGAATTCAAGGGAAGTTATTAGGTAATGCTACCTTGTATGCCATTTTCCCAACTCGTTCTACAATTGGGTATAGACCCACATATCAAGGTGCCAATTTCCCTAATTTGCTAAACCTCATAACACCTTTCAGTGGTGATATCTTCATATAGACCCAACCTCCAACTGCAAATTCCAATTATCTTGTTCTACAGTATGTAGAGGATTTCTATGATCCTGGCCCTATTTCATCATCTGCCTAATCTGTTCGATCTTCTATGTTGCCTTTTTAATAGTATATGGACCCAAAAAAAACTTGCCTCCAGTTTCTAACCAATATCGGATGATCGACATGGCCTTTCATATAGAGCCTTAAATTGCGCCATGCTATTGCTGGATTGGAAGCTGTTATTATAAGAAAACTCAATAAGATGGAGGAAATATTCCTAACTTCCATCAAAATCAATAACACAGGCATGTAGTCAATCTTCAAGTACTTGGTTGACTTACTCCGCCTATTTTGGGATGATAGGATGTACTAAAATTTAGTTTAGTCCCTAATGCTTCTTGAAAGTTTCTCCACAATCGATTAGTAAATAGAGGATCACGGCCGCATACGATGGAAGTAGGAACTCTATGCAATCTCACTATTTCCTTCACGTATAGCTTGGCCAATTATGGTGTGGTCTGAGTAGACTTTACTAGAATGAAGTGTGCTAACATAGTCAACCATTCAACGGCTACCCATATGCTATTGTGACCACATCTAGACCATGGTAACCCATCAATAAATTCCATTGATGATTGAAATCACAAGGGTTAAAACTATTATAATGGGATAAATATAAGTGAATCGTTGATTGCTAATTCACTCATACCCAGTCCCATTTCCATAGAGGAATTTCTAGTAGTTGTAGAGGACTACTAGGTCTTTGAAGTTCTGCCTTTACTTGTTAACAGACCATACAACTTTTCACATACTTTTCTATATCATGCTTCATCCCTTCCTAGTAATATAAATGTTTCATGTCCATATGTATCTTACTTCCTCTAGGGTGAATGGTATAACGTGATCACTGGCACCTCTTTACAGAGATTTTCCTAGTCTGGCACAACTAGTCTACCTTTTCTCCTAAGAAACCTTATGCATCGAAGGAGTAACTGATAGGATCATTATCATTCTCATATGTCTCCAACTTCTGAATGGTAGAAGGAGTAGATAGATCTTGCCTTTGAGCATCAGTTATCTTACCTATTAAAGATGGTCAGGCAACGAGACTTGCCAACATCGCACCAGAACCAGCTTCTGAGTCTCTGCCCTAAACATTGCATATGGAAAGAAGTTCTAAATCCTTCCACTCTGCTATCATCATAGAGACCATAGCTTCATGCTTTCTACTAATGTGTTGGCAACACGATTCCGTTTACTAGGAGTATACTGGGTATAAAAATCATAGGCGGCCAAAATTCCAACCATCATTGTTGTCTCACATTTGAATCTTTCTGTGTGAACATGTACTTCAACGATTTATGATCTGTGTATAGAAGAAATTATTCTCTAAGTATGTAGTGTTGCTATATCTTCAATGCAAACGTTATAGTTGTTAACTCCAAGTTGTGTGTAGCAGATCCAACTTCATTACGTCTTAACTGCCTTGATGCATATGCTACAACTCTTTCTTTCTGCATTAGTATTGCACCCAAGCCAAAGCCACAAGCATCCCCTCGTGTGTAGCTCCTTTAGCGTGTTATATGCTTCTTCATTTTTGTCCGTCCATGAAAACTTTACTCCTTTTCTGGAGAGATAAGTCAGAGGTTGCACCATCTTTGAGAAATCCTTGATGAATTGGTGGTAGTAGCTAACTAATCCTAGGAAAGCTTTGATCTTCAAAATTACCTCCAGTCTCCTTTAATTCAGTATTGCTTCGACCTTGGCTACATCCATGGAGATACCTTATCGTAGCCAAGAAACTTCACTTGCCTCTGCTAGAAATGGCATTTGGAGAATTTGGATTTCAAATTATTCTACTGTATAGTCTCCAATACTGTCTTAAGGTGCTTCTTGCGCTCTTCTTTAAACTTTGAGTATACCAAAATGTCATGGATGAATACTAGGATGAACTTATCTAAATATTCTCTGAAGACTCTATTCATTAGGTTGACGGAATAAGTTGGAGTGTTTTCCATACCAAATGGCATTACTATCCATTCGTATGAGTCATATTGAGATCTAAAAGTTATCGGCGGGATGCTATCTTAAGTTATCCTACGCTGACGGAATTCAGTTGGTAGATCTAACTAGGAAAAGATCTTAGCTCCACTCAGCAGATCGAACATATCATTGATCCTAGGGAGGGGATATTTATTCTTGAAGGTCAAATCATTAAGCTTTCTGTTATCGATATATAACTTGAGATAACCATTTTCCTTCTTTACAAATAATACAGTAGCTCCCCAGGGTGAATTGCTCGATCTATTGAAGTGCTTCTGCTCTAGTCCTGTCAGCTGTTTTTTAAGTTCTTCATTCTTCTTTGCTGATATTCTAGCTAAAGGTTGACTTACTAGTTAATATCCATGAAATAAGTTTATTCGAAACTCTATAGCTCGTTTAGGAGGTTAATCAGCAATGGGATCAAAGATATGTGGATATTCCTTGGCCACTAGAATCTGAGCGATACCATCTACTCTTAAGCTTTTGCAGCAAATATAGATCCTCCAGTATCATCACCATCGTCTTCAAGTGTAACGACCCAATTTTTCGAGGCCCGAAAGTCGACATCAATACGTCCACTGTATCGAATGTCGCACAATCGAATGCCCAAAAACTGAACCGTTAGGGTTAAAGAAGAAGAAGATAGAAGAAGAAACAGAAACAATAACAGAATCTCATATTTCGTAGCGGAACAACATATAATAGATAAATGAATATCTTTAAAACAAAAGCACTATATCATTTATTACAAAACATCATCAGAGTATATACAATACAACACAACAATGGTAATCATTATAACTTTCCCACAAGAAACTGAACATGCACCAACCCAAACGCAACGGATAATACATAGTAAAGTGATACGTCTCACCATCCAACTTGCTCATCTCTACAGCATACTTCTAGACTTTGCTCCAGAACAACTGATAACCTGACTCTTGGCTGCCCGTGTGAAAAATTATGGGCACCCAGAATTTAGCAAGGGAATAATAAACTCCAGGTCAGTCATGGGACTGGTGTGAGATCTTAAAAACAGTTATTTTCACAAAGAAAATGAAAAGAAATCCGCTATGCTTTTGGAAAATGAAACTACCATAAGGACTCCCGGCTCGCACACACAATGCAATCGCACACTTGGGGGAGATTTCTCCTTATGATAGTCAAACATGCTTGATATGCAGAAAATTTTTTTTTGATATTATTATTAGTGCATATTGTGGAAAGCATTTCAAAAGTATAATATAAATCTTAGCCAGCACAAGTACCATTATATTATGCCTGCTATAGCTACCTCCTGAGGAGGCAGGTTATAAAATTGCAATCGTAAAGGGTCGTATTGTTTCTTTGGATTTCCAACAAATGGTCAGGCTAAGGAACTTCCTAAGCCACATGGGTATGCCTCTGGATAGGCGCCCCGAGAACCTAACCGGATCTCTGCCAACACAAGGCCGGATTACCACTGTAACTATGTAACTAACTGTCACGAGTATGCCATCCCCCGATCGTAACCGACCTTTATCCGAGGATCCTCAACACCAACAATGACAAAGAACAAACTTATAGTAACCACATAGGTTTAATATCTGGGCTCCATACAATGATACCACCTCTATCCAAAAGGAAATGGACATACCCTCTTGGGGCGCTACCCCCAAATAACCTTACTGCATCCTTCCTGTTTCGACCATTTTCAGTTTGTGAGGTTCGACGAAGTCTCGTCCACAAAGCTACGCTTTACACAAAAGCTATGCTTCGATCAACAAATGATCAGTAGCATTTCGCATGCCACATTATCAAGTTGGGAATGTATCACTAGTAACCATCAACTACATAACCTCTGAGCTCGTATGTCTTAGAGAAGGGTGTTAAGCTAAGAGAATAAATTCTCCGCCATCAACAGAAATGTATTTGATAGAAACCATCTTTACATCTCAAAGTGTAATGTCATTCACACATCCATACAAGTCAATTCCAGGATCGAACGGAACCAAAGGAACTTCAAAGAAGCCCTTGCAAATCTGAATATTCACTAATCACGTCCGGACTCCCTATCACAAAGGGTGATATAATCTCTATACCGGAGAAATTCAGTGCAGAGGCATTCGATAGGCAATCCTTTCCTTTCGAAAATACCCGGTCTTCAACATCATCTTCAATTGCAATCCCAATTCATCGTATCATTATTCGGAATGTGTTTTATGACACAAAGTCCTCTCTCGGCTAATCCGAATAACGAGCGCTTATTTTAAAAATAAATTTTCATTCAGATTTCAAGTAAATCACAACAGAATTCCACTTTGATCTTTTAAATAAATGATCCATCACAAAGATTCAATGTGGTTTTCGAATATCCATTTGGAATCTGACCCCCCGTCGCATCGAAATTCAAACGCCATTTAAAGGCAAATATTGATAGTCGGTTATTTAACTATCAATCAATATTCACAACAATCGCCAGATTTCAAATAATTTTCCCACAATTATTTAGTTTCAAAATATCTTCCCAAGATATATTTTCATACTACAACCTTTTGAAAACAATTTCAAATCACTTTCCACATTTCAATCCTTTGAAAACAAATTTCAAATCATTTTTCCTTACGCGGAATATATTCCCAAATATTTATTCATTTCCACTGAAACTCTATCGAGTTCAAATACTTAAAATAATTTAAATTACTTATCCAAACATATATACTTGGAAATATTTAAAATAAAATTATTTTAAAACACTTTATTTAAATACTGGTTACGAAAAAATTATATCACTATCTCATATAAAACTTCAAGTCCAAAATAATTTTAAAATAAAATTAGTAGATAGAGTATAATATTTAAATAACCATTTTCTAAATAAAATATCAATTTAATCTTTAAATAATCATTTTTATAATTAACTTAATAAATATTTACCTTAAAGATTTAAAAACAATTCCTAAAACTGATTTCTCCAACAATATTTTTCCAAACCAATTTCTAGAACTTTTAATTTATACTTTAAAATCTACTTTGAAAATATACTCGACTTTCTAATGAAAATACACTTTCAATTTTGAGATGGTTCATTTAAATCAATCAATAAATCCTTCTTGATTTATTTCAAATTTACATTACAAATTTTTATATTCCTTTCCATACTTTTAAAAATAAACTAATATTTACAAATTTCCCTTTCCTTTATAAATTCCCATAGTGAATTTCTAAATATGAGCTGAAATACGATTTTCAAATTGATCTCCAAATATTTACTTTCAATCACCAAATCAAATTCCAAATTGATTTCTAAATTTATTTCAAACACCAAATCAAATTCCAAATTTGATTTCAAAAATCATTTCAAACACCAAATTAAATTCCAAATTTGATTTCTAAATTTATTTCCTTTTAAAATAAATCCTTTATCTCCTCCAAACTATTTAAAATCTGTGTTTTAAAAAAATTCTTCAACTTTTGAATAATATTACTCAAAATCCATTTATTAAACATTTTCCCCACATTTTGGAATTTTATTCAATCGGATTACAAAAATCAATCTTTATTTTTTTTCAAAATTACATCTTTTAAATTTATCCAACTTTCAAAAATTAATTTTACTATAAACTTTCTACTTAAATTTCAAAAATGAAACTTTATTTATTTTTGGTATCCTACGATACCAAAAATAGATTCAGCTAAACTATAGCCTTCAACGATTTCAATCACAAATATAATCACACGTAGATTACAAATAAATCAACACACAGCATATGAAACAAATTAAAATATTTGAGGAATCCAGTTGGAGCCCTCCAACCTATTTTCCCTGCATCCATAGATGTTAGCACAACAATTAAATACCAATTCCTCTTCGAGATGGAATATCGTGGTATATGCGATTTATATAATATCATTCTCTATTATGTGGCGCATAGGGTCTCATCCGCTATATAATGCGGGAAATAAATCACTCTAAATATATATATATATATATATATCACATCCAAATGGTCAATCAATAACCGTAATTCAAATTACTTAAATTTGATTGAGAAGATCTCACCTTTTCCCTTTTATTTGCAATCCAATCCAATTCCGACTTGATTTCATGGTTTTGACCTTATAAACATTATATAAATTTATCCGTTATATAAATTTCTGCATCTGATTAAAAAAATTGAAAAGCTTTAGCTATAAATATTTTCTTCCTGTTTGATTTAAACTATATTTTTTTATTTCAATCTGCTAATATACTTTTTATTAAATCAAATATAAATGGAAAAAAAGAAAACGAATACTCACTGCCTCGACTCGCATGCCACCTTCAACGCAGCGTCGATCATCTTCCTCGAAGTTGCCCACAACTTTTTCCTCAGCCGCGCCTTCCTTCCACGGCCTCACGGCCAGTCGCACTTCCCTCCAACTTGTGTCGTGACGCAGTCGCGATCCACGTGTCTCACAATCGCCATGGCAGTGCTTGACTTGGCTACATGCCTCGATGCCGACGCCGTTGCTCAAAATCGTAACCCTCCATTGCCATGAATGCAAACCCAAAACTCGCCGCATGCCAATGCCTCACCTCCCTAGCACGGCGCGAGCGCCTCCAGGACTTGAAATCGTGAAATCAAAACTTTGACTTGGGTCGAATCAAATTAGGGATTTGAGAAGAGTGGCACAATTTGAAATGGGTTACGGCCCTTAAATTTTTTTTTTATAAATTGAGGAAAGAATTGATTTTGATTTGAATCAGAAAAGGTGAGAGCGGCCATTTTTCTTTTTTTATTTCCTCCGTTGATTTTGAACGAAGGGGTTTTTTTTTAATCTGCTGCTTTACGTAAATTTCCAAAGAATACGCGTGTCCCTGAATGTAGACACGTGCTGTGACGACCCGAAATTTTGGATAATTTAAATTAGGATATTTAATTAATTATAATATTTAAAAATTAGTTTGTAGCTTAAATTTCAAATATCACCATTATTTGGAAATTTAATTATTGGATTTAATTACTGGAAATAGGGTCAAATGTTGAATCTGGAGTTTTAAGCCTGTTAAAATTAATTTAAGGCTTTGTAAAATTTATATTGATGGTACTGAAGATAGTAAAAGTGCTAAAATTGAATTTAAAGGTGATTTGTTCGGTTTTGAAAATATATCGTTTAAATTGGCATTTAAAAATAGCCTTCTGAGGCATAGTCTCAGATTTCGACGAAACCAGTTTCATTGGATCTGTAATATTGTATTATTATCGGATTTCGATTTTTGTAGCATTTGGAGTTGTGGTGCGAGCATACGATATTTAAACACGCTGAAATTTATATCGAAATTCAATATAATAACTGATCCAAAAGCTATCTTCTCCATACGATTGAATTTGGACTCGAAACCTTTACCATTGCATTCGGAATAGGGGTATAACAATATGAACGCCGAGTGGCACGTCTCGATAGGAGATCGAAATTTTGAGTTACGATTTCGAGATGTTTAAAGATTTAAATATATATACATATATATATATATATATATATATAATTTGACTAGTCAAAGCTTATCACATCGAAACTTTTTCAATATTTCAAATCACTATGTACCAGCCTCAACCGTCACACAACGTTTCTTTTCTTTCATTCAATCAGTTCAAAAATTTGTTTAATATTCCCGACATCCTTCATTTCTAAAGCCTGGTATCTAAAAATAAAATATAACAAATGGAAACTCAAAATCAATACCTAATTCCACTGTCTTTCTCAGCAATCTAATGGCCGAAGAATCGAACACGAAAAAGAAAAAAAAGGGCTGTCCACTTTTAAATCAAAATCAAATAAGAACCACTTCATA
This sequence comes from Allium cepa, assembly GCA_030765085.1. Classification (NCBI taxonomy): domain Eukaryota; kingdom Viridiplantae; phylum Streptophyta; class Magnoliopsida; order Asparagales; family Amaryllidaceae; genus Allium; species Allium cepa. Next base: position 151,206,128 of record CM060932.1, on the reverse strand, counting down.
TTTTAGTTAGATTCAAGAACAAAATCGACATGGCCACGCCTCTCTTTTCGTTCCATTCCCAATCGAATTCCAAGTAGTGGAAGTGAGCGGAGAGATCGATTCGGGACTGCGATGTTAGGAGGTGGTTCGTGCGACTATGGAGAAGTGCGTGAATTCGCGATGTCGTGAAGGATTTAGGGCGGCAGTGGGTATCGCGATGGGACAGTAGCATGGTGGCGACTCGAAGGTTGGTCTCGATGACCAACTGGATTAGCATGACTCGCGAGCGCGATCAATGGGTGGGCAGGCGATCTAGGGCTTTGGTTTGCGAGAGGCAAGGAGTCGAGATGTTGGGGGCTTCGTGTTTTATTTTAGGCACAGGAAGGTAGCTATGCTCGATCTAGATATTGGATTTAGCCGCAGGTATAATTCTATTTTTAATTTAAATATAATAATATATTTTTTTAAACAGAGAATTTTTTTTATGTACATACATATAGATTAGAAGATAAATATGTAGCAGTTAAGTATAAACATCTCTATTTTAGTTTATCCATATATAAAGATTTAATATATATATATATTAAATGGTTATATAGATTAATTTATAATTATATTATATTTATATAGATTTTGGAATCTATATATAGACTACTTTCAAAAGGATATGTATCGTCAAGAATAAAAAGAAAATTTATTAGTTATAATTAAATTTATAGTTAATCAAATTAGATGGAAATTGATAGTTCGATTTGTTTCGAATATTAATAACCTATATAAATATTTATACAAGGTCAAATCGTGGATAAAACAAGACGAGATGGAAGTGGATTGCGAATTAATAATCGAAGGTGAGTTAATCTCACCCATTTGGATTTGATTTAAATTTAAATGGTTAAATTTAAATAACTAGTTGAATGATTGAATTGATCTGATGTGCTATATTATATATATAGTAGTATATATTGGAGTGATTGATTTTTCGCATTATATAGCGGATGAGACTCTATATGCCGCATGATAGCAGATGATATTATATTTAAAACCCAATATACCGCAATATTCCACCTCAAAGTGGAATTGGTATTTTATATTGTGCTAACATCTGTGGATGCAGGAAAAGGATAAAGAAGAAATTGGGAAAATATGAAATTGGTATTTTCGTTTAATAAGATTTTAAATCATAATAAAGAAATAAAATCTGAAGTTAATGGTTTTTGAAATAAATGGAGTAAGTAAAGGAATTTATTTAAAGGTGCAGTAAATTGGAAATCAATTTGGGAATTGATTTAAGGGTGTAAAACCGAGATTTTCAAAAAGAGAAGTGAGATTTGAAATTTATAAACTGGGTTTATAAAAGTGCAGTAATATATCAGTGGATATTTGAAAGAATAAATTCATGGTGGGAATTTATTAAAGGAATGGTAAATTTGTTAAAAATAAATAGTGATTTAGTTTTAAAAAAATGTGAAAGAAAAGAGTATTTCCCTGGATAGCCAAGTATGTTTTCAAAGAAATTTTTTAAGTATAAGTAAAAAGTTTAAGTTGTTTAAAATGTATGTTTTAGAAAAGTTATTATTTCTAAATGTTTAAATTTTAAAGTAAGTATATTTTCTAATGGCAGTAATTATTTAAAGGTGGCTTGGTATTATGTTTTAAAAGTTAGAAATTTAGTTTTATATTGTACAAAGTAGTTTTATTTTAAATATTCTTAAAGTATATATTTTGAATAAGTATTAAAGTAAATTTTTAATTTAAATGTTTTAAAGGGTATTTTAAAATAAAGTGTTTTAAAAATTATTTTAAAAATCTAAAGTTTTTGTGCTTGGTGTTTTCAGTGGAAATAAATAGTTGGAAATTTATTTCATGAGAAAAGTGTGGTTTGAAAACTATTTTCAAAAGGGTTGAAAATGGAAATATATCTTGCGAAGATATTTTGAGGTTAATAAATAATTTGGTGAAATTATTTATGGTTCATGGTTATTTGTGAATGTTATTTGATAGTTAAATAACTGACTATCATATTGGCCAATGCACTGATCGTTTCGAAGAGACCGGGATCGGGATTAATTTCTTGAAAACCACTTCGATCCGGTTTGTACGTTTTCGTGAGGAAGACGAGTTTGGATTTGAAGATGGAGCAGTGAAGTACAAGGGCTAGTCACTACTAATCTTGAGGATGATTCCAAAATGGATGTAGTAGGAATAGTGCCTTCGATTCTGTTTGAACCCGGAACGGACTTGTATGGATGAATGCTTTCGAAACATCGTCAGGTGGACGATGGGCATTCTAAGTGAAACAATCTAAAAAGGTAACGCTTAGCATCAAGCCTCATCAACCAGGAATGACTGAAAATCAGGGGTTATGCAGCAAGGCTAGGTGGGTAGCGCCCATTAAGGTGAGGTCATCCATGCCTAGTTTTCCCTTTTATTCGGCTTAGTGGTGCGGTTGCTGATCCCAACCGTGGGGTGATCTTACTCGGGATTATCCAGTAAGGGGTAGTCCTGGTCTTGTGTTGCAGGATATTGGGAGTAATCCTCGTACAGTGATCTAGGCCACGTACTGTGACAGGTGGTACCCCAGTGCCTAGTCATTAGCTGGAAATCCATTCTCCCTACGTGCCTTTTACGATATTGTTTGTATTACCCACGAATGTGGCTAGTAGCTGTAATTTAATGAATGTAACAATTTCGGCTATTTTAATAAGTATTTGTATATAGACACTATTATAATATCAGAGTATTTTGATAAGAAATGTTTTAGCTATCGTAAGGTAAAAACTCGACATGTTTATTTGTGGCATGGTCTTACGAGATGCTTTTGATTTTCAAAGGATTTTTTGGAAAAATTTAATAATCAATTTGAGTGTGGTTTTCTCACGCCGATATTCCAGACTGACTCGGGTTTTATTTAACTATAATGCTCGGGTCAGATCGAGTATTATAGAGTACATGAAAAGATGCTGTGGAGCTCAAGAGACGAGCTGGATGGCGATACGTACTTCCGTACTTGATTTTTATCCCGATGTGTATTCATTGTTGAGGACAGGTTTATATGACTATCCAGTTTTATGTTATTGATGTTGTTGAACTCTGATGATGTATTCTGGTGATGTATGTATAAAACAGATATAGTTTTCCTTGTGTAAAGATCAGTTATTATCTATTATATTTTATTCCGTTACGATGGTTAGATTCTGTTGTTGTTTTCTATTTTCTTCTCCTACCTCTTCTTCTTTAACCCAAATGGTTCGTACTTCCGTATATCTTGAGTTGATTGAGGGAGAATAGTGTCGACTCTAGGGTTACGGATTTGCGGGCTGTTATAGTGGTATCAGAGCTTAGGTTGGTGATAATCTTGGCTCTGGTGGGGATTACTCATTAAATAGAGTCCATAGTACTTTAATATGAGTTTGAGTGTATTAATAGATATGAGCCCATATTTGTTAGTGAGTATAAAAATTGTTTTATATTGCGTTGACTTATCGGTTGAGTATTTATGGATTCTGGTCGATATGTGGGACGCCATGTCATCGATAGGGATTTCTAAACTCTTGAATGAGATAAACCGATGCAATATGGTTTTCAAATAGGGTATATGAAATAATTTTACCCTAAATTATTTTCGGATATAAAAGAAAAGTTTTTGAAAATTATTGTTTCTTTGGATGTTAGGAATGATAATTATTATCGTTGTTGTATGGAAATTTAACTAGAAATTAAAAATAACCAAAGGTTAAGTGAATAAATTCATTTATAAAATGAAATTTATAGATGTGAATTATAAATGTGATCTATAATTGAAGATGAGATAAAATTGCAGAGTAATCTTTGAATATAGATTGGAAAGTTTTGAAATTTGAAAATTTAATTCCTTTTGAGTTTGGAAATGATTTTCGAAAATTTTGGGAAAATAATAAGAATATTATTCGGTATATTTTTGAATTGGATTTGAAATCTGGTGAGATTAGAAATTAAGAATATTTGAAAATGTTCTTAAAGAGATAAAAGATTGAACTCATTCGGTCGTTGGAAAATAACTTCGGTGATGACTGCAGCATCATCGATGTTCATTTTCGAGTTTCCAAGAGAGAAATTTCTACCAAATTGTTTTGAATTGAAATTGTTTGCAAAAGTTGGGTTGATTTTAGAAATGCAAAGGATTTTGGATATAATTGATTTCAAATAATTTTTGAAATACCTAATTGATCATTGAAGGCTCTGGAATTAGTTTAAAATGTTTCGAGTGTCTAAGTTATGGTTTAAACTCTGTAGGTTTAACTAAAAATGTTATGGATTATAAGCAGGTTTGAAAATTTATAAAGTTTAAAAATTTCCTGGAATGGAATTGGATTTAAATCAAAATCATTTGGGTTGCAAATAAATCCAATTCATGTAAAAACGAGTTAAATATAAACTTGAATATTATATTAACAAACTAAGAATGGGATTCAAATTAAAATGGATAAAAAGAATGGGGTAATTTAATTTGATGAGAATCAAATTAAATAGAAGTGAACTTAAGTTATGAAGTTGAAAAAGTTTGAAGAAAGTAAATTAACTTAAGTTTAAAATTTATAGAAGCTTGGCTTCGAGTAAGAATGAGAGTCCATTAAATAAAAGCTTGGGTTGAATCAATTTGGGAATGGTTAGTAGCATTCAAGCATGGAATGTGTCGAGCTAAATAAAATGGTTGTGAATGAATTAAATGGAAGGAATTAAATATAAATTGAGTTGAAATCAATTTAAATTGTTTATAAAACATAAGTAATTATTTATTCACATGGATATCATCAAATTGCATAGAATTAATTGTCGTTTGACGTAAACGAAGGTAATTAAAATTCTAAGAGTCACTACTACAAAACAGGCCATTTGCATCGCCTCATTTGGATCGGTTGAAGTAAAAACTGATGCAAATAGAACTATTTGCATCAGTTCTGTCTAAATAACCGATGCAATTGGCACGTGGAAAGCAATAGGTAACAAAAAATCAAATTTGCATCAGTTGTCACCAACAACCGATGCAAATACGTCGATGAAAATAGTTTTAGTCGCATCGGTTTTAAAGTGAACCTATGCAACTACGTCCAAAATAATAATTTTCGCATCGGTTCTCTAGCGGAGGCGATGCAATTGCAAATTATTTAGGGTATTCATTGCTCACCTGTTACATCCCGCCTTTCCAAATTTTTTTCGCCGCTCCCATTCTTTTCCCCAAATAATTCGCCTGCTTCAAAAAACAAAAAACCCTAACATTACACGACGCAAATCCCTTTTTTGATCTATGTGCTCATCCATAAACATTGATGAATTTACGGGGCGATAGATTCATACCTGCTCGTTCTTCAATGGACATGGATTTCGCTCAGTACTATTTAACATGACCAAGGATTTCGCTCAGTACTAATGGGATATTTGTATGTTTATGTGAGTTATTTTAAATTTTATTAGTCTTGTTATGTTCTTTTGTAGGTTGAAATCTAAACTAGTTACATTATTTGTCATTGGAATAAGGGATCGATAGAAGAAGAATGGAAGGAATTCATTACTATACTTAAAAATCCTCTGCCAGCTGCATTTAGAATCAATTCTAGGTAATTTTGTTGTACTGTATATTTATGTTGAATACGTATGATATGCAGTCACAATTCTATTCTGCTTTATTTCAATGCTACATTTTCTCCATTATTTCCACTTATTTTTGAACTGAAATACAAACCGATTGATTCAGCCTTACCTAATGCTGTCATTATTCTGATTAACAATAAAATAGTACTTTAAGCGATGTACATCTATATATTGGGAGCTATATCAACTTTAAAATATAAAAAATTTAATATGATACATGAATCATCGTTAATTTTTATTATTTTTTAACGTTTTAAAGTTGTAATTATATATTTTTTGAATATAAAAACTCAATTAGATGCATATGTTGGAAACCCTTTTTTAAAAGGAATATTTGTTTATTGCACATCCCAGAATATGCATATTACCTCAAAGTGCTCAAACTAAATAAATTTCATTAACTTGATGTTAAGCAACCACCTTATATTAATATCAAGTTTGTTGCCATGCCCATCAAACTGACTAGGTTGAGCATTGCACATAAGAATAAACTATGATTATCAGTTATATATCGCGGAGTAAGAATCTTTCCATGCATTAGTGTATCCCATCTAACTTTTCAAAGTTCTATCAGATGATTTATCATATAATATTAGTGAAATACCAACATTTGGTTCATGAGATCAGGAGCATTTTGGCAGTTCATTAATTCACTACACTATACATGGCCAATTTATTTGTTATTATCATTTTGGCCCCCTTTTTTTGATGGTATGTTTTAGTATTGTAATATTATTACTAGTATGCTTATCAAGGTCCATGTTGTGCTGTACAATACTGATGCTGATTTTCCTAATAATATCCTGTTTGGTTTGTAGTACTCAATTTTTTCAAGACCTACGGATGCAGATGGAAGACGACTTCATGAAAACTCTAAAGTCTGAGGTATTGTGACATGCTTTTAACCACGTGTTGCCTTCTGTCTAAACTACATTCTTTTTTTTTATGGAAATCTATTATATAAACAGACCAACAATGAGCAGGAAACTGAAGCCATCAGACCACTACCTTGGCATCCTGGTAATATTGCTTGGCATATAAACTTTTCTAGAATGAAGCCGAGGAAGAATCAAACGCTTGAAAAGTAATTTTATTACAATATGTTGCAATTGTTTTCTGGGTATTCTCAATTTTAAAACTGTTCTTTTTATCTCCCAAATGATGCATGCCGATGAAAATATAATCAGCCTTTTTTTTCCTTGTTAGTTTCAACTTCTTTTTAATCTTCTATCTACCTTGATTATTATAAAATGTTGCATAACAGGCATCCATCGTTGTTTTTTCGAGAAGTTTTGATTTGATGATTTGAGAATATACAAAATAAGTTTTGGTCTTATGATTTGATAACAGATCATTGTCAAGTATAAGTTTTGAATAGTTGTGGACTATTTATCCAACCTGGCCAGTAAATAATTATATGGAATTCAACATTGCAACCATAAAGAGGGATGACAATAAACTCTTCTTCTAACTCTTTTAACCTAATTAATATTCAATAAGGCCTATGATTATGAACTCATTCTAAGTTCAGTTGTCACTTACTCTCCTTTATATCCATATCAGCATAATAATAACGTATTCAGTTGTCATTTGAGTTCCTTCTAATTGCTTCAGTGAAAATTTTGATACTTTTAGTGTGACTTATTAATTGTTATTTTTAAAGTATTTTCTTTACGTAAATGTCCAAATTTGTTTCATATTTTCTTATCAAAACTTCACGAAATTGCAAAAAATAAACTATAAACCGAAAAGCTGAAATTTGCGCATTGAAGTGGAGTACTGTATAACCACTTGATAAGCTAAGCTTAAGAGCCTAGATTGAACTAATATTAAAGCAGAGTACTTTCTGACCAATTAATTTTTTAATTGTTTCAATCTAAACTTAAAGTACCTTAAATACTATGAATCAATCTAAATAATCAATTATCTTAATCGTAGGCATCCTAATGTGATGATATCAAAGTCATTGCAATTAGACTAAATCCTAAACTAGATTATGAAATATAACAATCATTTTTTCAATCAACAATGAAAGAAATTAAGTATACAAAATATAATATATGATACCTGAACTAAATGGGTGAGAGAGATATTGTTGCTTGGAATGTTAGAATTTACCATTGACTCATATTTTGGTTACTTCCAGTAAGTTACTTTTATATTAATCATGTAAAAAACTTGTTGGTTATTTATTTTTTGATGCATATTTAGTGTTAATATTGTTACGCTGGAATTACAGTTTCAATTGCACTTTCAATGTTTTTGTCAAAAACTGCATTATGGAAGATAATTACCTTTGAAGTCATTCAAGGTTTTGATGCAATTTAGCTCATTATAGCTTTATAATTAATGGTTTTTTTTGCATATCCTAATATGCAACAATTAGCATACGTTAGAAGTTAAAACGATCATTGACTATATTATCAGTCTAGATTTTGTACATCAACAGAACACCAAGTTCATGCTATTGAAATTTTTATCTTTTCAGAAAGTTCCTTATGTGTTTGATCAGTTGCCTGAAGTTGGATCTTAAAGCAGATATATAGTGTTAGCGAAATCACATATTGTTTCATTAAAGTTGATAATTTGTATAGAATAGTGTAGCAATTGCAAATCAATCTAAAATCTTTTATTACTGAACCACTTGCAACCATACAACTTCATTCTATAAAAATTTCCCCTTGCACACCATCATATTACAGTGCATTGACCATAACATACTCCTTCCCCTACCTGAACTGTTTCCACAACCACAACTTCATACCATAGTTGCATATACAAGCACCAACTCATATCCCTGTTAACATCCACCATAACATCACATTGCCTTGCAAGCCATTGTCAAACAACATACAATTACACCCATCAGTCCTATCAACCTTAATTGCCACAAGCATCACAGTGCAACCTGCCACATCACTGCTATACCACACTACATCAAACAACTCTTCCCACCTGATAACCATCCTATCACAACACACCATTGCCTACAACATAACCAACTTCCCTGCTTCATTGCCAGTACAAAGCCAAAGCCAACCTATCAAACACACCGCTACCGCTGTAAACACACTGCTATAACTGCCTCACACTCCTCCTGTTATGCCAACAGATTCCGACCATAACTACTACTGCTCCATCCTCAACATCCACCAGTACCATCAGTACATCCAAGCATATCACTGACCTCTGCCCCTCCTTTGCTCCACCAAACTGCAGACAACACATTTTCAACCACAGTGCACTCCCTACCCACAGCAGTCATCAACCCTGTTAACCACCCCAAACCACATCACCATTTTTCATCAGTTAATCGAAGCTTGTATGTCTCAATGCTAATTGACCATGTTTACGTATCACATATTAACGATATGGTATTTTATATTTGTAGTGTGCACAGCTCCAGGATCGAAAACCTTCCAATTGCTTGAGTTAATACACCTGTCAGATGAACCGGGAGTGCTTCCAGAAGGATTGGTATTCATTTATACATTGATAATGTACTAGATACCTTGTTTAATGTTTTTTGAGAACAAATTTACAAATATTTACAATTCAGGTAGTTGCAAATGATGTTGATGTTCAAAGATGCAATCTTCTCATCCATCAGACTAAGCGGATGAGTACTGCTAATTTAATAGTTACAAATCACAAGGCACAACATTTTCCTAGCTGCTCTCTAAAGGGAAGTGTAGAGAAATTGGAAGAAGGAAAAGAAAATTTGAGGCAGAATGCTTTACTGTTTGATCGAGTGTTATGTGATGTTCCATGCAGTGGTGATGGCACTTTGAGAAAGGCACCAGATATATAGAGGAAATGGTACCCAGTAATTCGTTTCATGTTAATCATTTCTTTCTTTCTTGAGTATTCAGTGACTTCGGTCATGATTAAAATACTAATTGGTCCAAATTACCCGTTTTTATGTATTAACTTCACCCTTTTTCTCTCGCATACCCATATAATTACGATACAAATTTCATGTATACATCATATATCTCTTTTTCACATATGATTCATCATGTACTTAAATTTCGGTGTATCCTTAGAGCTATTAATTAGTTTGTAGAAATTGTTCTAAGTAGCAAATTTTTTTTGCAATAGGAGACACTCTACTTTATATGTGAATATTGTATAATTTACTGGCCTCTTGAGGGTCCAGGGCTTAAAAAAGCCCATGTGGTCAGTAGATGAAATGGTGTTTCATTCGGCCGGCCGGCAGCTCCAGAGATTGTCAAACTGAACAATTATTATTACTTCAGGTTAAAACTTATTGTATTTTATATGGTTTAGATTGTATATGAAATTAAGTTTGTTCTTTTTTCTTTGGTTTGAAGATTTGCAGTGGCGTGGTGATTGTTGGATTGTATGAAGTGCTATGTTGAATTAGAGAAAGGCGTTAGGTGGTTTGCTGCTAGTAGAGGATGGTGGTGTGGTTCTAGGAGGAGGATGTGTGCAATATTAAATGTGCAGGAGGGTGATGGATGAGATGATATGCTGTCGGTTAAGTGGTGGAGGAGTTGTAATTTAATTGTGGGTAGTTGGTTGTAGTTCAGTTGGTATGGGGATATGGTGGTGAGGTGATTGACCGTGGTTTGTAACTCAGTGTGTGAAGTTGAAGTGGTGTTCTGGTTGTGGGTTGTTATGATGATGGACGGTCGCAGTTGGAAGGATTTGTTGGTGAATTGGTTTTGGTGAGGACTTTGAATGGAGATTGGGGAGATAATTGATTATGTTGCAGGTTGTGATTGGAGAGGGAAGATGAAGTGTTGTGGTGGACAGTGGGTTGTGGGTTGAGTTTGTGAAGGAATGAATGATTTTGGTTGTGCTGTTGCAACAGTGATGATGGAAGTTGAAATGAGGTGAGGTGTAGATAGTGCAGGCAGTAGTTTTATGGATGTGTGGATTTGTAGGTAGGTTCAGTAGGGTTGCAGACAGTTGTGTTATTCGATAGAGGGAAGGTAGTTGGAAGGAGGATGGTGACAGTGGCAGTAGTGGATGAATTGGAGCATAGGTTGGTGATGTATGGCAGAAGTGGATGAATTGGAAGGTGATGAAGGAGGAAGGATGATAGTAGGAGCAGGTTGTAGCTGTAATGGTGTGGTCGTAGGTTATAGGGGATGCAAGTGGTTGTATGTATGTTTGACAGTGATATACTGAAAATATTGTTTTTCATTCTTTTGTAGAATTATTAAATCTGATTATGTATTTGCCATCAAATTTAATTTTGAATGATTGTAATATTGTATGCAATAATTGTTTGTCATAATCAATAATATATATATATTCTATTTGAGTAATGTAATAATGGTTTCTAAGAATGGCTTTTTTGCATCGGTTTTCAACAACAACCTATGCAATAAGTTCCTTTGTTGCATCGGTTTTCATTACAACCGATGCAATATGGGGGCTGTGTCCAAGCAACCAACCATGATATTTTGCATCAGTTGTTAGTAACAACCGATGCAAAAAGGATCTTTTTGCATCGGTTTCAGAACTGATGCAAAAGTGTTAAGCCTGTTGCATCGATTGCATATGCATCGGTTGTTGAACTGACGCAAAAGGGGGTAAACAACCCATGCAAATGGTCTATTTTGTAGTAGTGAGTTGATAGAAATTAAATAAAATTGATTTTTGGAATCAATTGAAATAAATTTGAGTTGTTTGGGTTAAAAATGAATTGAATGTAAACAATTGAGTTGCAATCTCAAAATACATTGACAAAATTCTTAGCAATAGTGTTGATTTATGGACAATATGGATTAATAGAAATTTGATTAAGAGAAAGAATTTTTGGGAAATGCAAATTCAGAATAATTCTAGTTGGAGTTGGAGGAATATTTTAAGGTTGAGAGAAAAATTCTTACCTATGATACAGATAAATCCGAACAGGAATTTTAATTGTTACTTCTGGTCTGATCCTTGGGCTAAACCTGGGTTAATTTTGAAAAGGTGTATGAACTACTCTAGTGTTATCTCCACTGGTATACCCTGTCAGTCCAAAGCTTTAAATTTTATTCTTCATGATGACATTGTACTTCCTTACAGCAGCTCCAGGGAGGTTAGAATGGTATGGAATGATATTGCAAAGACTAAATTTCCTGAGAGTGATATTCTTGTATTTTGGACAACTCAGAGAAGAAATCATTCAGTTAAATTAATATATAATATGCTTTTGGATTCTGAATGTAGTGAAAAATTTCTTTGGAAGGATAGAATATGGAACAATGATAGTCCTGCTAAAGAAAATTTCATGTTATGGAAAGTTATGGCCAATGCACTTTTAACAAAGGATAAACTTGAGTCATATGGTTTGATTAATAATAGTTGTTGTGTTCTATGCAATGATCATATGGAAAGTAATACTCATTTATTCTTTAGTTGTGAGTTTTCTTTTGATATTTGGAACAAGTTGATGTTTTCAGGCAATTTTCATGCTCCCAATAAAATCTCCAAGGAAGAATGGTTCAACATATACAAGGCTACTAGATGGAGAAATTCAAAAGCTAAAGATTTACTTTCTGTCCTTAAAATTTTTGTTACTGCAATATGGAAGGAAAGGAATGAAAGAATTTTCTCTAATAATTATAAATCAGGCAGTGAACTGTGTGCAAAGATAATGAACTTGTTTCATAGCAGGCATAAAAGATGAGTGATTTCTTTGTAACTGATTATAATTAATTTGGTTAGATAGTATTTTCTATGGGTGCAGATGATTGTAATGGTAGTGAATCACTGAGGCTTTAGACTGGGTTTGAAGAACAATAGGAATCTGAAGGTGCAGACTGTAGCATGTTATCTGTAATATCATGTTGACTGGAATTTATAGCAGGTCTGAAAGATTTGAGGCAGTAGCATTTATCTGTAGTACAGAAGCAATTTATAGTTATGAAGCTTAAAGGAAATAGACTGTTTTTTCTCTGAAGTTCAAGCAAGGGTGGCATCAATTCATGTTTAATTGCAAATATGTTCAGTTGTATTGATATGTAAGCATTCTTGTGTATTTTTCTTCTGAGTGATATGTGCAGTTGTATTTTGATATAAATTGTTATAATAACATTGATATAATAAAAGGGCAAGGCTCCCTTAGCCTATTGAGTTTCAAAAATTGAGTTGCAAACCATTTAAATTGAATGAAGTTGTAAACGAATTGGGTGTAAACAATTAAAATTTATATCGAAACCCTATAAGTTGCTTATAAATATTATTTAACCTATATTGCTTATAGAAACTCATATGTTTACTAGTTAAATATGTAAAATGTTGTTAAGTTGCATGATTTTGGTACTTACATGTTTGAATTAAGTAAGTATAGGTACTGGGAAGCCCTTTGGCTGCATTTGGATGCGCTAATTGCTAAAATAATAAGCCGCTTGCTTAAAAATGCTAAATAAAGGTACGCCTACGCAATAAAATCGGAAATATAAACTGTTTTTATTTTTCAACCGGGTGGGTCGATGTATATATATTTGTATCTCTTGTCAAATTGCAAAAGCTCCTCCGTACAAAGGAGACTCTGCCAAAATTTTCCGAAAATTTTGGAAGTTAGAAAAAATTTTGGGAAAATTTTTGTTAGCGACAAAACGATTTCAAATTGCAAATTGAAATAAATTATGGATGAAACTAATTTAAAACAAAGATATGAATCAGTTGTAAATGGAAGATAAAATTCAATATTCAGAGTTGAAGATAAATTGAATTCATATGGAAATGGGAGAATCAATTTGAATAGAAGTAGATATAAACTAAAGTGGTGAAGTGAAAATAAATATAAGGAGCGTAAAGATACTTATATTGAACTTAAGAAGAAATGGTGAAATTCTTAAGTAATGTGGGTGTTGGGAAAATATATTGAATAAGCATTTAGTGAAGATTTAATAAAAATATGTGAAATGATAAGCGTTCATAAGTGATAGAAATCAAAATGAATGCGAACAAAAGAGAATGGATATAAATACGTAAGATGTACGTATATTATTCTATTCGCATAGCAATTTGATCCAGATTCGAGCATAGAATTTCGAGATAGTTATATCGATCCGAGTTAGGATTTTTCACTTGATTTTCGACTGCGAGCCCTGTATATGGATTTTGATTGATTCTGAAAATTCTCTATCGTAGTTATGACTATGTAAGGGGAATGACGATTTCTGATCATGAAACCAGATTTGAGTCCGCACTAGGAAGTCGGGTGGACGATACTAGTTCGGAAGTGAAATTGAATGATCGAGCGAGTGATCGAATTTGATATTGCGTACGGATGATATATGTACATCGTATGGGCTTGGATGAATAAATATTGAAAATTTTGTATAAAAAAATCAATAAAATGATTTTGAATGTTGTGATTGGATATTATTGCTAAGTAGGATATACAGGTATTATAAAGGAAATGGAAAATTGGTTTTGATTTCAGAAGATAAATTTGAATGGCTCGACAAAAAGGTATGTGTTTAAATTTTTGTATGAAATTTGATTGGGTTTTTGATCTAGCCACTTGGCCTTTTGTTTTCTTTTGGAATTTGGAAGCCCGTAGAGGCATTTTGTAGTTGTACCGACCGTGCAAAGGAGACGCTGGCGAAATTTTTCGGAAATTTAGAGAGTTAGAAAATTTTGAGAAAGTTTTGATAATTTACATTTGGATTTAAATTTAAATGTGAATAAGTGGAGTAAATAATGTTGTTGGTAACTATGGAAGGCTTTGAAAAGTTGGTTGAAGTAATAGTGGGTCTTTAATAAAAGATATGTTATGGCAAGTTGATAAAATTGTTTGGTTTTGGAAAATAGTAATGGGTATTGGATCATTCTTCTTAACTAGTAGTTTCAAGGACGAAATTCTTTCAAGGGGTGAGGAATGTGACGACCCGAAATTTTGGACAATTTAAACTGGGATATTTAATTAATTATAATATTTAAAAGTTAGTTTGTAGCTTAAATGTCAAATATCACAATTATTTGGAAATTTAATTATTGGATTTAATTATTGGAAATTGGGTCAAATGTTGAATCTAGAGTTTTAAGCATGTTAAAAATAATTTAAGAGTTTGTAAAATTTATATTGATAGTACGGAAGATAGTAAAAGTGCTAAAATTTAATTAAAGGTGATTTCTTCAATTTTGAAAATATATCGTTTAAATTGGTATTTAAAAATAGCCTTCCGAGGCATAGTCTCGGATTTCGACGAAACCAGTTTCATTGGATCCGTAATATTGTACTATTATCGGATTTCAATTTTCGTAGCATTTGGAGTTGTGGTATGAACGTACGATATTTAAACACGCTGAAATTTATATCGAAATTCAATATAATAACCGATCCAAAAAGCTATCTTCTCCATATGATTGAATTTGGACTCCAAACCTTTACCATTGCGTTCGGAATAGGGGTATAACATTACGAACGCCGAGCGGCATGCCTTGATAGGAGATCGAGATTTTGTGTTACGATTTCAAGACATTTAAAGATTTAAAATTATATATATATATATACACACATATATATAATTTTGACTAGTCAAAACTTATCACATCGGAACTTTTTCAATATTTCAAATCACTATGTACCAGCCTCAGCTGTCATGCAACGTTTATTTTCTTTCATTCAATCAGTTCAAAAATTTATTTAATATCCCCGACCTCCTTAATTTCTAAAGCCTGGGATCGAAAAATAAAATATAACAAAAGGAAACTCAAAATCAATACCTAATTCCCCTGTCTTCCTCAGCAATTTAATGGTTGAAGAATCGAACACAAAAAGAAAAAAGGGGTTGTCCACTTCAAAATCAAAATCAAATAAGAACCACTTCATATTTTAGTTCGATTCAAGAACAAAATCGTCATGGCCGCGCCCCTCTTTTCGTTCCATTCCCAATCGAATTCCAAGTAGTTGAAGTGAGGGGAGAGATTGATTCGGGACTGTGATGTTAGGAGGTGGGTCGTGCGTGAATTCGCGATGTCGTGAAGGATTTAGGGGCGGCAGTGGGTATCGTGATGGGACAGCAGCAGGGTGGTGACTTGAAGGCTGGTCTCGATGACCAACTGGGTTCGCATGACCCGCAAGCGCGATCGATGGGTCGGCAGGCGATCTAGGGCTTTGGTTTGCGAGAGGCAAGGAGTCAGGATGTTGGGGTCTTCGTGTTTGATTTTGGGCACGGGAAGGTAGCTATGCTCGATCTAGATATTGGATTTAGCTTCAAGTATAATTCTATTTTTAATTTAAATATAATAAAATGTTTTTTTAAACAGAGAATTTTTTTTATATACATACATATAGATCAGAAGATAAATATGTAGCAGTTAAGTATAAACCTCTCTATTTTAGTTTATCCAGATAAAGATTTAAATATATATATATATATTTTAAATTGTTATAGAGATTATTCTATAATTATATTATATTTATATAGATTTTGGAATCTATATATAGAATACTTTCGAAAGGATATGTATCTTAAAGAATAAGAAGAAAATTTATTAGTTAGAATTAAATTTATAGTTAATCAAATTATATGGCAATTGATAGTTCGATTTATTTCGAATATTAATAACCTGTATAAATATTTATACAAGGTCCAATCGTGGATAAAACAAGGCGAGATGGAAGTGGATAGCGAATTAAAAATCAAAGGTGAGTTAATCTCACTCATGTGGGTTTGATTTATATTTAAATGGTTAAATTTAAATAATTGGTTGAATGATTGAATTGATTTGATGTGTTATATTATATATATAGTAGTATATATTGGAGTGATTGATTTCCCGCGTTATATAGCGGATGAGACCCTATGCGCCGCATAATAGCAGATGATATTATATTTAAAACCCATATACTGTGATATTTCACCGTGAAGTGGAATTGGTATTTTATATTGTGCTAACATCTGTGGATGTAGGGAAACAGGTTGGAGGAATCCAACTGGATTCCTCAAAATTATTTAGATTGTTTAATATTTTGTGTTATGAATATTTGATATTTTGTGATGAATTATATTGGAATATTGAATGCTATGGTTTGCTTGAATATATTTCGGTAACTGAGTTATCAAAATATATAGAATTGGATTTTTGAAAAGAAAATAAAAGAGTGAATTTTTAAGTAAAATAATTATAGAGAATTTGAATAAATTTAAGAATGAATTGGAAAAGAATGAAAGTGATTTTAAAATTCTAATAACTAAGTTCCGAGTATGGAAAAGGGGATTTTGAATAAACAGCGTAATAATGAATTTTAAAATTTAAGTGGTGTTATTTAAAGGAATAAAGAATTTGCTTTAAAATTCAAGGTTTAAATTTATTTGAAAGGATAAAGAAGAAATTTGGAAAATATGAAATTGGTATTTTCGGTTAACAAGATTTTAAACCATAATGAAGAAATAAAATCTGAAGTTAATGGATTTTGAAATAAATGGAGTAAGTAAGGGAATTCATTTAAAGGTGAAGTAAATTGGAAATCAATTTGGGAATTGATTTAAGGGTGTAAAACCGGGATTTTTAAAAAGAGAAGTGAGATTTGAAATTTATAAACTGGGTTTATAAAAGTGAAGTAATATATCAGTGGATATTTGAAAGAATAAATTCACGGTGGGAATTTATTAAAGGAATGGGTAAATTTGTTTAAAAATAAATAGTGATTTAGTTTTAAAAAAAAAGATGTGAAAGAAAATAGTATTTCCCTGGATAGCATAATACGTTTTCAAAGCAAATTTTTAAGTATAAGTAAAAAGTTTAAGTTGTTTAAAAAGTATGTTTTAGAAAAGTTATTATTTCTAAATGTTTAAATTTTAAAGTAAGTATATTTTTATAATGGCAGCAATTATTTAAAGGTGGCTTGGTATTATGTTTTAAAAGTTAGAAATTAAGTTTTACATTGTACAAAGTAGTTTTATTTTAAATATTCTTAAAGTATATATTTTGAATAAGTATTAAAGTAAATTTTTAATTTAAATATTTTAAAGGATATTTTAAAATAAAGTGTTTTAAAAATTATTTTAAAAATCTAAAGTTTTTATGCTTGGCGTTTTCAGTGGTAATAAATATTTGGAAATTTATTTCATGAGAAAAGTGTGGTTTCAAAACTGTTTTCAGAAGGGTTGAAAATGGAAATATATCTTGCGAAGATATTTTGAGCTTAGTAAATAATTTGGTGAAATTATTTATGGTTGATGGTTGTTTGTGAATGTTATTTGATAGTTAAATAACTGACTATCAATATTGGCCAATGCGCTGATCGTTTCGAAGTGACCGGGATTACTTTCTCGAAAACCACTTCGATCCGGTTTGTACGTTTTCGTGAGGAAGACGAGTTTGGATTCGAAGATGGAGCAGTGAAGTGCAAGGGCTAGTCGCTACTAATCCTGAGGATGATTCCAAAATGGATGTAGTAGGAATAGTGCCTTCCGTTCCGTTCGAACCCGGAACGGACTTGTATGGATGAATGCTTTTGGAACATCGTCAGGTGGACGATGGGCGTTCTAAGTGAAACGATCTAAAACGGTAACGCTTAGCCTCAAGCCTCATCAACCAGGAATGACTGAAAATCAGGGGTTATGCAGCAAGGTTGGGTGGGTAGCACCCATTAGGGTGAGGTCATCCCTGTCTAGATGTCCCTTTTATTCGATTAGTGATGTGATTGCTCATCCCAACCGTGGGGTGATCTTACTCGGGATTATCCAGTAAAGGGTAGTCCCGGTCTTGTGTTGCAGAGGATTGGGAGTAATCCTCGGTACGGTGATCTAGGCCACGTACTGTGACAGGTGGTACCCCAGTGCCTAGTCATTAGTTGGAAATCCATTCTCCCTACGTGTCTTTTTCGGTTTTGTTTGTATTACCCACGACTGTGGCTAGTAGTTGGAATTTAATGAATGTAACAATTTCGGCTATTTTAATAAGTATTTGTATATAGACGCTATTATAATATCTGAGGATTTTGATAAGAAATGTTTTAGCAATCGTAAGGTAAAAACCCAACATGTTTATTTGTGGCGTGGTCTTATGAGATGCTTTTGATTTTCAAAGCATATTTTTGAAAATTTTAATAATCAATTTGAGTGTGGTTTTCTCACGCTGGTATTCCAGACTGACTCGGGTGTTATTTAACTATAATGCTCGGGTCAGACCGAGTATTATAGAGTACAAGAAAAGATGATGTGGAGCTCAGGAGATGAGCTGCATGGCGATACGTACTTCCGTACTTGATTTTTATTCCGCTGTGTATTCAGTGTTGAGGACAAGTTTATATGACTTCTAGTTGTATGTTATTGTTGTTGTTGAACTCTGATGATGTATTCTGTCGATGTATGTGTAAAACAGATATAGTTTTCTTTGTGTAAAAATCAGTTATTATCTATTATATTTTATTCCGCTGCGATGGTTAGATTCTGATGTTGTTTCCTATTTTCTTCTCCTACCTCTTCTTCTTTAACCCAAATGGTTCATATTTCCGTACATCTTGAGTTGATTGAGGGAGAATAGTGTCGACTCTAGGGGCATGGATTTGCGGGCTTTTACACATGCTTTAAATTTTATGCGTTCACGACAAATGGAGGCAATGGTCTTGATTATATTATTTATATTTTTGAATTTAAATTCAAATTTAATTCGTCTACAAGTTGCAACCCAAAATTTTGAACTCCTACCGAGGCGTACCGCCAGGCGTTTATAATGTTATACGCCTATTTCGAACGCTATGGAAAAGGTTCAGAGTCCAAATTCGATTGTATGGAGAAGATAGTTTTTATACCAGTTACTGAATTTATTTCGATATAAATTTTCAGCGCGTTTTCTTATTGTATGGCCAAATAACAACTCTGAATGCTACGACAATTGAAATCCGATAATAATACATTATTACAGATCTAATGGAACTGGTTTCGCCGAAATCCGAGACTATGCCTCGAAAGGCTATTTTTAAATACTGAATTGAACGATAAAATTCAAAATTGAACAAATCATTTTCAAATTCAATTCTGAAGCTTCCATTATCTTCAGCATTATCAATATAGATTTTCTAAGCCATCAAATTATTTTTAACAAGCTTAAAATCGAAGATTCAAAATTTTACCCAAATTTCTATAATTAAATTCGATAATTAAATTGCCAAATTCATAGTTATAATTGAAGTTCAAGTTAAAATAGCTTCCAAATATTTAAAATCAATCGAATATTTCTTTTTCAAATGTTAAAAGTTTCTGGGTCGTCACATTTTTCCCCCCTTAAAAGAATTTCGTCCTGAAATTACTAGTTAAGAAGAATGATACTTAACCCGTTCGCTATCATTCCCAAAACCCGACAGTTTTATCAACTTGCCAAAACAAATCTTTTTATTAAAGAACCATTATCACTTCAATTAACTTTCCAAACCTTCCCTAAATTTCAAAAAACATTGTTTTCTTAACAATTCAAATTTTAAATTTTCAAAACTTTCTCAAATTTTTTTCCTGACTCCCTAATTTTAGAAAAATTTCGCCAACGTCTCTTTTGCACTGCTAGCATGGTACGATTAAAAAATGACACCACGAGCCTCCAGATTAAAAAAGAAAACAAAAGGCCAAGTGCCTGGATAAGAAAATCATCAAATTTCATATAGAAATTTAAATACATACCTTTTTCGAGCAATTTAAATTTTATCTTCAAAATCAAAATCCAACTCCCTTTGCATTTAAATCACCAGTATATCCTACTAGCAATAATATCCAATTACAATATTCAAAACCATTTTGCACGCTTTATAAAAGATTCAATATTTATTTCATTCAAATCCATACGATGTGCTTATATCATTCGTACACAATATCAAATTCGATCGCTCACTCGATCATACAATTTCACTTCCGAACTAGTATCGTCCACCTGACTTCCTAGTGTGGACTCAGATCTGCTTTCTTGATCAGAAACTGTAATTCTCCTTGAATAACTGTAAAGTATGATAAAGAATTTCCAGAATCAACCAAAAATCCATATCCAAGTTCTTCGTCGAAAATCAAGTGAAAAATTCCAACTCGGATTGATATAACTATCTCGAAATTCTGTGCTCGAATTCTGGATCAAATCACTATGCAAAAATAATATACGTACATCCTATGTATTTATTCCAATTGATCATTAGATATATCAATTTTCTTTTATTCGCATTGATTTCTATCCACTTATTCACCATTATCCATTTCACAATTTCCAGTTTAATCTTCATTCAATTATAAATTTAGAATATTTGCTCAACTCAAAAATTGCTTAAGAATTACCATTCATTTTCTTAAGTTCGATACAAGTATTTTACACACTTCCCATATTTATTCTCAATTTGTCACTTCGGTTCATATCTACTTATATTTTAACTGGATTTCAAATTCCATATGAATTCGATTTACGTTTTATTTATAATTATTGAATTCAATTCATTTATTCATTCACAATTTTATTTTCCACCTTAATAAATTTTATTCCATAACTATTTTTATCAGATTCTAGAGTTTTTTCAACATTTCAAAATTATTTTTCAAAATCAATTCAAATTATCCTTTGAATTTCCAAAACCAAACCCCAGTTTTGCAAACAACTTCAATTTAAAACAAATTTGGCAGCAATTTCTCTCTTGGAAACTCAAAAATGAACACCGATGTGTCGCGATCATCATCGGAATTATTTTCCAGCGACCGAAAAGAGTTTAGAGCTTTTTATCCCTTCAAAACATTTTTCGAAAACCTTTTGAAAATCATTTTCAAATCAAAGGAATTTAAACTTTTCCAAATCTCCAAAACTTCAAATCCTTTCAATTTCTTCCAAATATTTCTCTGGAATTCTATTTCAAATTATAAATCTCATTTACAATTTACATTTACAAATCCCATTTGTGTATGAATATATATTCTTATCCTTTGGTTATGTTTTCAATTTCTTATTCAATTTCACCCTTAAATGATAATAATTTAATATTATCACTTCCTAACAATCAAGTAACCATATAATACTATAATTTATGAAAAATTATTCCTTTTATATAACAAAAATAATTTTGGGTAATATTATTTCATTTACCCTATTTTAAAACAATACTGTGTCGGTTTATCTCGTTCAAGAGTTTAGAAACCCCTATCGATACAATTGGCCAAACTGCACCGACCAGAATCTATAAACAATCAACTGATAAGTCAACACAAAACAAAACAATTTTATATGCACTAACAAATACGCGATCATATCTATTAATACACTCAACTCATTCTAAAGTACTACTGACTCTATCTCTAATGAGTAATCCCCACCAGAGCCAAGGTTGTCGCTTAACCAAATGCTCTAATACCACTTTGTAACGACCTAATTTTTCGACGCCCGAAAGTCGACATCAATACGTCCACTGTATCAAATGCCGCACAATCGAATGCCAAAAACCGAACCGTTAGGATTAAAGAAGAAGAAGATAGAAGAAGAAACATAAACTATAATAGAATCTCACATTTCGCAACGGAACAACATATAATAGATAAATGAATATCTTTAAAACAAAAGCACTATATCAGTTATTACAAAACATCATCAGAGTATACACAATACAACACAACAATGGCAATCATTATAACTCGCCCACAAGAAACTAAACTTGCACCATCCCAAACGCAGTGGATAATACATAGTGAAGTGATACGTCTCGCCATCCTGCTTGCTCCTGATCTCTACAGCACACTTCTAGACTTCACTTCAGAACAACTTATAACCTGACTCTAGGCTGTCCGTGTGGAAAATTGTAAGCACCCAATGTTTAGAAAGGGAACAATAAACTCCAAGTCAGTCATGGGACTGGTGTGAGATCTTAAAAACAGTTATTTTCACAAAGAAAATGAAAAGAAACCCGCTATGCTTTTGGAAAATGAAACTACCATATGGCCTCCCGATACACACACAATGCAATCACACACTTGGGGGAGATTTCTCCTTATGATAGTCAAACATGTTTGATGCGCAAAATCTTTTTTTTGATATTATTATTAGTGCATAGTATGGAAAACATTTCAAAATTATAATATAAATCTTAGCCAGCACAGGTACCATTATATTATGCCTGTTATAGCTACCTCCTGAGGAGGCAGGTTGTACAATTGCAATCGTAAAGGGCACGTATTGTTTCTTTGGATTTCCAACAAATGGTCAGGCTAAGAAACTTCTTGGGCCACATGGGTACGTCTCTGGAGGGATGTTCCGAGAACCTAACCGGATCTTTGCCAACACAAGGCCGTGTTACCTCTTTAACTAGGTAACTAACTGTCACGAGTATGCCATCCTCCGATCGTATCCGACCTTTATCCAAGGATCCTCAACACCAACAACCACAAAGCACAAATTTGTAGTAACCACATAGGATTAATATATGGGCTCCATACCATGATACTACCTCTTTCCAGAAGGAAATGGACATAACTCTTTCCAGTTTGTGAGGTTTAACGAAGTCTCGTCCACAAAGCTACGCTTTACCCAAAAGTCATGCTTCGATCAACAAATGATCAACAGCACTTCGTATGTCACATTACCAAATTGGGAATGTATCACTAGTAACCATCAACTACATAACCTCTGAGCTCGTACGTCTTAGAGAAGGGTGTTAAGCTAAGAGAATAAATTCTCCACCACCAACAGAAATGTATTTGATAGAAACCAGCTTTACATCTCAAAGTGTAACGCCAGACATACATCCATACAAGTCCTTTCCAGGATCGAATGGAAGAGCTTCAAAGAAGCCCTTGCAAATCAGGATATTAACTAATCACATCCGGACTCCCCATCATAAAGGGTGACATAATCTCTATACCGAAGCAATTCAGTGCGAAGACGTTCTACAGGTAATCCTTTCACTTTCGATAATACCCGATCTTCAACACGATCTTCAAATGCAATCCCATTTAGTTGTATCATTATTCGGAATGGGCTTTATGACACAAACTTCTCTCCTAGCTAATTCGAATAACGAGCGCTTATTTTAAAAATAAGTGTTCATTCAGATTTCAAGTAGATTACAACACATTTCAGCTTTTATCTTTTAAATAAAAGATCCATCACAAAGATTCGATGTAGTTTTCGAATATCCATTTGAAATCCAACCCTCGGTCGCATCGAAATTCAAACGCCATTTAAAGGAAAATATTGATAGTCGGTTATTTAACTATCAATCAATATTCACAACAATCACCAGATTTCAAATAATTTTCCCCCAATTATTATTTTTAAATATCTTTGCAAGATATATTTTCATAATTCAACCTTTTGAAAACAAATTTCAAATCACTTTCCACATTTCAGTCCTTTGAAAACAAATTTCAAATCATTTTTCCTTACGCGGAATATATTCCCAAATATTTATTCATTTCCACTAAAAATCTGCCAGGTTTAAATACTTTAAAATAATTTAAATTACTTATCCAAACATATATACTTAGAAATATTTAAAATAAAACTATTTAAATATTGGTTATGAAAATATTATATCAATATCTCATATAAATATTCAAGTCCAAACTAATTTTAAAATAAAATTAGTAGATAGAGTATAATATTTAAATAGCCATTTTCTAAAGAAAATATCAATTTAATCTTTAAAATAATCACTTCTATAGTTAACTTAATAAATATTAACTTTAAGATTTAAAAACAATTCCCAAAAATAATTTCTCCAACAACATTTTTCCAAACCAATTTCTAGGACTTTTAGTTTATACTTTAAAATCTACTTTGAAAATATACTCAGCTTTTCAAGGAAAATACACTTTCCATTTTGAGATGGTTAATTTAAATCAATCAATAAATCCTTCTTGATTTATTTCAAATTTACATTCCAAATCTGTAACTTCCTTTCCACACTTTTAAAAATAAACCAATATTTATTTTAAAACAAATTTCCCTTTCCTTTATAAATTCCAATAGTGAATTTTCAAATATGCACTAATATACGACTTTCAAATCGATTTCCAAATATTTACTTTCAATCACCAAATCAAATTCCAAATTGATTTCTAAATTATTTCAGACACCAAATCAAATTCCAAATTTTATTTCGAAAATCATTTCAAACACCAAATTATATTCCAAATTTATTTATAAATTTATTTCCTTTTAAAATAAATTCCTTAAATCCATTTATTACGCCTTTTTTTCCATAATTTGGAATTTTATTCAATAGGATTACAAAAATCAATCTTTATCTTTTTTTAAATTCCATCTTTTAAATTTATCCAATTTTCAAAAATTAATTTTACTACAAAATTTCTACTTAAATTTCAAAAATCATACTTTTTGATTTCTGGTATCCTACGATACCAAAAATATATTCGGCTAAACTATAGCCTTCAACGATTTCAATCACAAATATAATCACACACAGATGATAAATAAATCAATACGCAACATATGAAACAAATTCAAATATTTGAGGAATCCAGTTGGATCCCTCCAACCTGTTTTCCCTGCATCCACAGATGTTAGCACAACAATTAAATACCAATTCCACTTCGAGGTGAAATATAGTGGTATATGGGATTTGTATAATATCGTCCGCTACTAGGCGGCGCATAGGGTCTCATCCACTATATAATGCGGGAAATCAATCACTCCAAATATATATATATATATATATATATATCACATCCAAACACTCAATCAATAACTGTAATTCAAATTACTTAAATTTGAGTGAGAAGATCTCACCTTTGCCCTTTTATTTGCAATCCAATCCAATTTCGACTTGATTTCACGGTTTTGACCATGTATGAACATTATATAAATTTATTAATATTTGAACCAATCGAACAATTAAATTTCTATTTGATAACTTAAATTAAACAGTGATTTTATTTTAAATTAATGCTTTTAAATTTTTAAATCAATTCTTTTTAATAGATTTATTTAACTAAAAATTAAATTTAAAACTAAATTCCCTTTAATAAATTATTTTTAGTAGTTAAAATAATTAAATAGGTAAATAAAACAAATTAATCACCAAACCATTATTTAAAAATAAGCTAGTGAATTTAAAATGCATATATGTATATTTATTTATTTCCCTTTGAACTATGCATACCTTTTAAAAAAATGATATATTTATTTTACTCTAACCGAAATATACATAAGAGAGATGTTGGCTTTGTTGAAAACGTTTCGAGGTAGAGTTTATTCTCCTCTTAAACCAACACCAAAATATATGAAAATTCTAGTAAGACACACATGATCGTTGACTGCGTTCTCATGTATAGAAATGATCTTTTGAACAAAGCCATCTAAATGGCTTATGCCTAATTGATGTCATATTTTCCGTAAATGGCAAAAAGAGCTTTAAAATTTTTTTGAGTAGGGTTATTGCAATTTACCGTCCTTGGAGTGATACTTTATTGTAAAATGCGACTTATAAGTCTCGATTGTGGTCGAAGATTCTTGTGTTCAAAATAAAATTCTTTATCATTTTCAAAAATATCAAGAAAAACTTCATGATTTTTTCTATCAATTTGAAAGTGGAGAGGTCAATTCCACTAGATTTACAGCCAAGTATGTGATCCAAAAGCTCACAATTTTAAATAATATGAGTGTCATTTACACTATCCAAATTTGTCCCTCTTTACCTTGAAATAATTTTCATTTAGATTTGCATAAATCATTTTAACCAAATTCGGATAACAAACAAGATCATTTTGAGAATAGTCGACCAAAGCAAGAAATTCATTTCGAAAGCAAAGATCTTATAAGGCATAAAAGGAAAAATCATCAAATTTAGTAAATCTTCCAAGAAAAACTTTTCTTGAAGTAGCATATTCGGATAGGTATTGTAAGAATTCTCTCTTTTTGGGTTTTAATGAAAATGAATATACAATCATATTGTAGAAAATTGTAAATACTTTACAAGTATTTGATGGACTAAAGAGCTTTGAACATTGAAAGATCAATGAAAGCTAAAGTGGAAAATAATCGCAAAGAGCTACATGAAGATGTTTTCAAAGTTAGGTCGTATACTTGTAACTAGTGTCTTAGATTACTTTGTTTAATCTCTCTAGAGGTAGATGCACATGAAAAAAATATTCCTAAGTTGTATCATTTTCAAAAATAAAGAGGAAATCATATTTTTGCAAAACTCAAGCAACCAAACATCTGGGGACACTATCCATACATTAAGCAACACAAATTTTTGAACCTTCTATCATAGATTTCAAATACACTTCGACCAGACGTTTGAGTATAAGAACCAGAAGTCTACCAAAACTCTCGAGTTTCTATCCTGTTTGACAGAGACGTCCGACAAAGCATAAACATACCTCAAATTGGATTGTTCAGACATGTGATTACACTAATTTTTAAAGTATCTTTTAATCTGCTACTTTTATTATTCATAAATTCAAACAACCAGACGTCTAACGACATTTTACAGATGTTTGATGTGCTGCAACTGTTAAATGTTTTGAACGGACGCGTCTCTTTTAATTTACTAGTTATGTCTCCTTCTCTAATGGTTGCAACTACTTATTAAAGGATTTCATTTGAATAGTAACAACCATTTGACAAAACCCTTGCATCAATAAATATACTCAATAATTAATATTAGAACTGAACTTGTCTGATTCCCTACTTTCTATCTTCCTGTCTAATTCTAAGTACAAGTATCGATTTCATACTCTCACTTTTTACCACCAAAATTTTTACTGTAGCGTTTGGTGATTAAATATCCTACAAATCCATGTGCTTACACTCATTACACTAAAGGGTAGATTATAGAAAGATTTGCAACAACAGTCAATATTAGTGTTGTATAGAACATAAGCTTGTCAACTCAAGATTCTTTATTGCATTGCATGTTCCTCTGGGCTAAGCGAGGGATTTTGATTAGTGGAAATACCAAAGGGAAGCTTTGGGAATGGATGTAGGATGGGAGGTCCAAATCGGTATAAAAACCCTGGTATGATCGCTTTTATTTAATCTACCTTTTTGATACTTTGTTAGTTAACTTTACTTAGTTTAGAATATATATACTTCATCATTCACAGTAGTTATATCATACTAGATTTGTTCATTCTTTCAAGTATCAATGGGTTCATTTTTTTTGAAGAGAAAGCCTTTTGTTCTCTTAGAGAGCCTTATGATTTTAGAAGTTTGACTTGAGGAGGCCATTTTTGAGATTTTGAAGAGATATGAGAATGAAGAGATATTTGAAATAAAGTGGGTAAATGAGTGGATAGAGATACACTGAATTAATAGAGGGTATAGAGGTTTGTTTCTGGTCAAAAAGATGCCTTTTCAGAACATGAGAACAAATGCAAAAGAGAGGGAAATTCAAATTTTGAATTTGAAATGAAATGAAAATTCAAATTTTAATTTTCTAGCAGGTATATCAACATATGTGCTCTATGTATGTCGATTTATAGACCTTAATTTTCAAAAATAAAACTACATAAAATATTCCTATACACACGCACTCTCTTATATTCATCCAATATTATTATTAATCTATATTGTATTCCTAGATTTTATAATAAGAAAAATTTATAAATAAAAAGTATCGCTTTTGCCACATTCTATTGATCAATTCTGACTATGTGTAATTGTCGTGAAACACATATTCACATCCTTTGTATCTGGTTTGTTGTCTCTTGAGGAAGTATCTGAACCATTCAATATTGCTATGTAAGCCCTCTTTCTTTTTCTAGACGAATCAAAAACTGATAAGATATTTGATTTAATCTTATGCGGATAGTTCCTTGTAGATAACCAAGTTATCGCAGTTGAAACATCTAATTGCTATTCTGGTTCCAGGAGTCATGTTTTCAGGCCTCCAAAAGTTGTTTATCTTTCTATACTTTAGGAACTTTCCATAAATGTTGGTCATGAAATCAATTTCTTTGTCATTGACATTGTTTAAAACCTAATCATCAGTTATTGCGTTGAAAGCAATGGATTTCTTTTCTGTTTCCTTACTTTCTCTTTTGCCCTGCAATAGTGCTTCATAGAACATTAAATTGTCTATTTAATCTTCAATTTTCAGAATATTAATACCATTATCCTCTTCTACTACTATTGTCATCTGATCCACTCTGTAGAGAGTGAATTGAGGATTTTTCTAACTTGGTCATCTTTAGAAAAGTTTTTACCTAAAGCTACTAAATATTGCACTATATTTTAAAATCTACAATATATGTTAGAAATAAACTCATTTGGATTCATTTTAAACAACTGAAACTGATTAGTTAGCTTGGAAATTTTAGTCTATTTAACTTTACTAGTGCCCTCTTATGTAACTTGTAGTGTTCTTAAAATTTCATATCCATATTTACAAATAGAAACCATTAAATTTATTTTTATTTAGTGAACCAAACAAAATATTCATGGCTTTAGAATTATTATATCCAAGTGCCATTTGGTTAGTAGTCCATCATGTAAAAAATTCCAAGGTTCGGTGTACTTATTTTGTGTAACATTCTAAATATCTAAATCATTAGACTATAAATAAATCTTCATCATACATAATTAATAAGTGTAGTTACTACATTAAAAATTGGATGGTCTAGCAGTATATTAACCTTCGAAAAAAGCATTAACTAGAGTACTAATAGTTTTGCTAGCCACTTATACTTTAAAAAACATACTACGAGTTTTTGGAAACCTAATGCTATGAAACCAAATGTGGGTTGCAGAATTATAGATCTTAAGGCTAGTTAAACACCATAGGGGGTGAGTAGTGTTTTCTAACTTTTCTAACGCTTTTTATATTTCTTCCAAGTTAAATATTAAATCACAAATCAATAACATAGAATTATACTTATTCAACAATCTCAGATGTAATCATTGATAAAAATAAAATAGAAAAACAAAGTATAAAGTTAGAGAGATGACACCAAGATTTTATACTGGTTTGGATTTCTCTTACATCCAGTCCCAAACAATTACTTGTATAGATTTCCTTTCAAATGCTAATATTTAAAAGGGCAAAATGAAAAACCAACAATAATCTTGATTCTGAGGCTATTAGACACACCCTTTTGATTTTTCTGGCTCAAGATACATTGACATGATTTGAATGTGCCACAAGCACACCCAATAGATTTTCGAGCTGCTATGCACCCCCGTTAGATTTGAACAAGCTACAAGCACACATGAGAAAATAAAAATAGAGTTTGATAGTTTTTTCAAAGACAATTTCTTGAACTTCGGATATAATGGATCCTATAGTATCTTGGTCAGCACTTTGATCTTTGATGAAAGAGTGATGATTCCAAAATAGTAAGAAAGTAGTAGTGAATAAATATAATGAAGTTTGAATTGATTCTATATGATTTGAAAGAGAATAGAGTATAATTTTAATGGATTTTTCAAGAGAGCAAGATGAGGAAAGAAAATAAATAAATCTAAAATTAAAAATTCATTTGAACTTCCCTTTATATAATAAATCAACATATGTGTCCGTTCGTGAAGAGTTACAACGAATAAACACTTCCATTCAAAATTTGAAAAACTACTTAGTGGAATGTATGTTGACATACCATCTGGGCATATGTGGACATATGCGTGTAGAATTTGAAAACATGTTTCTTTTAAAATGTTTTTGTTAACTGGCTTTTTAACTAAGCAAAAACCAACAGGAATTAGAACATCGAGATAAAGGCAAAATGACTTGATATCTTAGAAGCACATCTAGATTAGGAATTGAAACAATGTATAGAAGTTTCAACATAAATAGCATATGCATGAGAAGTCAGTGCCGAAATGATGAATTCAGTGATGACTTTACACACTTCCATATTTCTCTCTCAAACTTTGCATGAGCCCTTCATGTGTGCCCCAGAGATATCAAAGGATTCGAAACAAATGATTACTAGAATAGAGGAGTCAACAGTATGAATACTATAATAAATAAAGTGATGAAGGAACTACCACCAACATCAAGCAATGATCCATGGATATAGCATGAGACAACCCAAAGTCATGTGGGATGAAGAATCCAAAAAGAATCAACCCACCTGGGTTAAACCACAAATGTCGGCACTGACTTGAGAGGTCAGTACTCACATGTGGTGTTAACTCAAATGGATTCATGATTTCATGCGCTATCTCAGGCCTTTATCTGGATTGCACTTCAACTCTTATCTTAGCCTAATATGACTACTACCTTTATAAATACAAATCATAAAGCAATCAAGAAAGTATTCGATTTCTGCCATTACTATATGGAAGCTCTATCTCTTCTTCAACTCTTTCCTCTACACCATCATCACCAAAGCAACTACTCTAAGCAATTCTAGGACTTAGAATCAGTCCAAACCTATCCTTGTAGCTTATTCTTTCTCAACTTCTTTGTAGTATTAATCAAATCTCTATGAAAAATGCTATAAAGCGGACATAGGCCAAAAATTGCTGAACTATTATAAAATATGGTGTCTCCCTTTCTTATTCAGTTTATTTTCTTTTATTATTACTACTATTTGCTAGAGCTTGGTCTCATAGGTTCCCTGCAACCTATTACTTACCGTTGATCCATTTTTTGCGTTAATATTTTGATGCTCTCACTAAGAAAATCTAAAACCCAGGCTTAGATCTAGCTTGCTATTTTGGTTAAAAGAGATTCATGGGTTAAATCCTGAGAATTTGCTTCGAAGACTCATAGACTTGCCATCGAGGATCAATGGCAACTGGAAAACAGAAAAACGCTTCTGGAAGATCAACCGAAGAAATAGTCGATGGTGATGATACAGGCCCCCAATAAGATGAAGTAAACAATGCTAACAATAATCGAATAGTGGTTAATACTGGAAATCTAGCATTAAGATCCTCCACTCAACAATATGTTGTGACTAAAGGAGAATTTAACCATATGGTTAATGAACTTAACCGAAAATTGCCCATAGCCAAAAGGCACTCATGGATAAGATCGATGCCTTGCTAGCACTACAGCCACCAAATGCTTTGAAAGTTAGGCTAGAAACTACAACTGCTATGGAACAGAAAATTCCTCTATTTTAAGCTTGAAAAGGAGAAACTACAACAAAAGCAGAAGGAGGTTATTGGTGGAGCTACAGAATTTTGATAAAAGGCAATGGAAGTACTCCTCCTACTGGAAAGCAGCCTGCAGCAAATCCAAATCTTGGAGTGAACATTTGTTAAGTGAACAACGCAATTCTGAAGATGACTTGCAACTTAACGATGATAGATTGGAAATATATGCTAATATGAAAAGGCAAAATGCCTGAAATGAAGTTTAAACTACCCCAGTAAGACCAACCGTGTGCCAAACGAGAACCTACCGAACTGGATCTCCTAAAGAATGTAGAACCTCGAATTCAGCTGGCAAACTCAGACTGTTTGCGGAGTCAAACACTAAAAGCAGCCCCCTGGCAGCCAACCTGTAGACCATTATGCTTGCATGGAATTTATCACTGACATGGTCAAATGGTTGCTGGAGGAAAGTAGGGGCAGAAAGAATGAAGAATGGGGTTCCACGCCAAGCCGAAATCCATACATTGAAAACATTCTAAGGGAAGAATATCCTAAGAAATTCAATATGTCTGTTGTTCCATTATTTAATGGAATGACAGAACGATGGACCATAAACAATACTTTTAAAAATGTAGGTGGCATATGGTTGGAGCTAGGGCCACAGATATTGTCCGTTGTAGATGTTTCCCTATCTTCTTGGAAGAAGTTGTTTCCATGTGGTTTGCTGGACTTCGGCCAAGATCTGTTTCCACTTTCGATGAATTAGAGAAAAGGTCTTTAGAACAATTTAGACTCCATACTACACAACCAAAAGAAGTGACAACCTTATTAGGATTCTTCCAAGGACCTAATGAGTCATTGAAATCTTTTACGAATCGGTTCAACATCGCAGTAACTAAGGTAAGCAATCCAAAGGAGGATATGATTTTTACAGCTTTGGTTCTGAGTCATTCACCCGGATACGGACTTTGGCAGATGGATTAAAATGAAACAGCCCACTACTATGGAATAATTCCACCGAAAGTAAACCAGTTCCTATGACTCAAAAAAGCAAGTATAATCAAAAAAATTCCACCGATAGCCGAACCACTATAAATCTTGTGTCTTCTCTTTACTTTCTTTCATTTTAATTTTGTTATTTCTTCATTTTTACTCCCTACATCATCTGAAGCTGAAATATGTGACTGGATACCGAGGATTAGTGTGTAAACACTGGTGCTTTCACTGCTTTTGGGGTTTGTGACCATTTTTGGCGCAAACAGTAGACAGTTCTAGAGCTACGATAGGAAAGAATTTGAATTCGAAAAGGTGGAATCAGAATTCTGGCAAATGCGATGGAAATGGGTAATGTCCTAGGAATCTCAGACCTGATGATTATATGCTATTGAACAATAGCTTGGAGAACGTCTACCTTACCACAAAGGGAACTGAGCGATATAACAAACCGCCCAAGCAAGATGCGACTACACAACAAAAGAAATCAGGGAAGTTTTATCGCTTTCACTAGACTCAAGGCCATAACACAAATGAATGTCAACATTTGAAGGACTTAAAAGAAGAACAAATGTAGAATAAAAGGATCCAATAGTTTGTGAGGAAAAATCAGAATTCTGACCAACCTATTGGACCCAAGTTCTAAGAAATTAAGGAAATTAGGTCAGGCCCAATGGAGAAGGAATTCGTTGGACTAATCAGAGAATCAATATAAGTACCATTACCGGATGACCTCACCCAACGCAGAAGAGTTGGTTTGAGATGGAGCGATATACTAGTTCTTTAAAGCATGCTCCTAAGCAAACCTATTATGCCATTAAAGATGAAGCCCCGACCAAACAACGGAAGTTGATAACTGATAATATCATATTCTGAAATTGGAGTACTAAAGGAATATAGGTGCCAACTCTCGACTCAATGGTGGTAACAATTGTAATCAGACTGGTAGTTTCGTTTAGGGTGTTTGGCCGTAGTTGAAGCTCGATTAACATCCTTTCTCAACATATGTTCGATCAGATGAAGATCAGCATGAAAGATGAGACCACTTGTTGGACGAAGATTTAGGTATTTACGGACAAGCCGAAATAACCAGTTGGGGTGATTGACTTACTTGTTGAACTCGAAGAAGGAGAACGAAGGGTAGTTCTTATTCAAACCTTCATGATAATCAATGAATTCTCAGCTTACAACACTTTCTTGGGTCGATCGACCCGTGCTAATTCAAAAGTAGCTTTGGCTCCATGGTGCCTCAGAATGAAATTCCCAACAGAAAATAGGGTTAGAGTGGTAAGAGGAGACCAAAGTGCGGCAAGAGAATGTTGTGTTGTTGAATTGTACGAAGCCAAACGATGTGAGAAAAAGAAGAATGTGGGGAAGACACTCTACATTCGTGACCCACAAGTATAGCAAGTGCAGAATGGCCCTTGGCTTAGAGACCTTAGTTACATCGACATGACTATGGACCCTAGGAAGAAGAGTGCTAGGGATGAACGGGCAGCAATGATGGAGTTTACGATTGTTGTACCTATCGACATAGACGACTCAACTCGGGTCTTGAAGATATTATCATAGCTTTGGAGTCAAGATGCAAAACGAGCAGATACCCCAGTCTGGATGTGTTCGCTTGGACGCATTTTGATATGTATGGAATATTGCCGGAGATAGCATGTCATGCACTTAATATTGACCTCAAATTCACGCCAGTAAGGCAGAAAAGGTGTAGTCTAGGTAACAAGCAATCCACTGCATTGAAGGAAGAAGTGGATGCGTTGTTGGCTAATGGCTTTATCCATGACGTAACAT
Source organism: Allium cepa (assembly GCA_030765085.1). NCBI lineage: Eukaryota > Viridiplantae > Streptophyta > Magnoliopsida > Asparagales > Amaryllidaceae > Allium > Allium cepa. The sequence continues at coordinate 151,171,778 of CM060932.1, read as the reverse complement.
ATCCTGAATGGGTGTAAAACCCTGTACTACTTAATAAATTGAATGCGAAGTGGCAGACTTGGATTGACTACTTGGATTTGAACAAAGCTCGCCTTAAGGGTATTTTTCCACTAGAAATTGAATGGAAGTGGTGGACTTGGGTCGACTACTCGCATTTGAACAGAACTTGCCCAAAGGATGGTTTTCCACTACCTAGAATCGACCAGCTAGTTAATAGAACTGCGAGATATGAGCTGCTCTCATTCACGATGCCTGCTTAAGATGCAATCAGATTATGACGCATAAGCCTGATAAAGAGAACACCAGCTTCATCATTAACTTAGGATTGTATTGCTATTGCATGATGCCACTTGGCTTATAGAATACTAGTGCTATTTACCAAAGACTAGTGAATGCAATGTTCAAGAATCAGATCAGATGGACGATGGCAGTATATGTATACAACATGCTTGTGAAATCAAGAGTATCTAGAAACCATCAAGATAATATCTAAGAAATGTTTGAAATCCTTCGAAAGTACGGGATGAAATTGAACCCTCTGAAGTGCACGTTTAGGATTTCATCAGGAAAATTTCTCAAGCTCATAGTAAATGCAAGAGGCATTGAACCTAAATGTCACAGCCCCCTCAACAAAGAAGGTATTACAAAGCTTGAATGGGATAATCGCAGCATTAAGTCAATTCATTTTTGTAGCGACAGATAAGTGTATAGCATTCTTCGAAGAACTGAAGAAAGGTAAGAAGCATTTCAAGTGGTATCAGGATTGTCAAACAGATTTCGAGGAACTACTATGACAGGTAGTGACTCCATAGGTCCTATCGAAGCCGGTGGAGGGAGAAGACTTGTTTATCTACTTGGCAGTGTCCATCCATGCTCTAAGCGCAATTCTTGTACGTGAGGAAGCCAATATTCAATGACTCGTCTACTACATCAGCAAACGCTTCACTGAAGCCGAATGGAACTACTCAAAGTTATAAAAATTGGCATATTGCCTACTTATGGCATCAAGGAAGTTGCCACCATACTTTCAAGCTCATCCAATTGAAGTTTTGATAGATTAACCTTTGAAACAGGTACTCTGTCAACTTGATCTTCCAGGCGACTTCTGAGATGGAATATTGAATTGAGCCGGTATGACATGACTTATCATCCTCAGAGGGAAATTAACGGACATGCGTTGCTTTACTTCATTGTAGAATTCACCATTCGAGAAGGCAAAGAGTAGGAGATGATGGAAGGAGTATCACAATGGAAGCTTTTTTTCGATGATGCATCAAATGAATTCTGCTCAAGAGCAGGAGTTTTACTTGAGACTCCGGAAGGACGATTGATCTGCTACGCTTCTAGACTGGAGTTCCATGCTGCTAACAAAGAGGTGGAGTATAAGGCACTGATAGAATAATTGAAAATTGTGATGGAACTAGGAATAAAAGCTATGCATATCTATAGCGGCTCTCAGCTAGTCGTTTGTCAAGTAAAGAGGGAATGTTAAGCTGAAGGGGAAAATCTCGCTACCTACTTGTCAAAAGCATGGAAATTGCTCAACGATATCGAACACTACACCATAGCCCATATCCTCGACGAGCAAAATATGAAGGCTGATTACTTGGCCAAATTAGCCAACCCTGGAGATCCGTAGGCCATAGGATTGGTTCCAGTGAAAGTGTTGGCAGCTCCTAGTATAGATAGATGGATGTTGACTAGACTCTGGAGACCATCGAAGAGGGACAATTGCGGATGATGCCAGTCAAGGACTACCTGCACAAGGGAATACTCCTTAAAGGCCGAAATGAATGAAAGATGCCTCTTTGAAAGGCACCATGATTCATGTTACAAGATGGATGCTATACTGAAGAGGCTTATCCTTCCTCTACTTGGATGTGTAACCAAAGATGAAGTCGAGAATATTTTGATGGAAGTCCATAAAGGTAGCTGTGGCGACTACACCATGAGATAGACATTGGCAAAATGGTTCAACATTACAGATATTTTTGGCCCACAATCAAACGAGATACATAGACTACGCCAAGCATTGTGATTAATGCTTGAGATTTTCAAAGTCCTCAAAACTTATGCAAGTGGTCAACCTTTGGTCGTTTTTCATCTAGGGAATCGATCAAATAAGCGTATTACTAATAGTCGAAAAAGGAGCCAAATATGTTATCGCTGTAGTTGATTAATTTACCAAATGTGCTGAAGTGGAACCACTTGCCACCATTACCACTAAAAAAGTTATTAACTTTGTAATGAAAACATTATTTGCAGGTTTAGAGTACCATAGAAAATCATCATGGGCAATGAAACTCATTTCGAGAGTGGCGAATTCAAGGACTTATGTAACCGTTATTGAGTCGAGAAGAGCTTTTTCGCAGTGACATACTAGAAGGCAAATGAGCAAGTGCAAGCAGTGAACAAAATCATTAAATCTACTATTAAGAAGTGACTAACGAGAGCAAAAGAGGATGAACTTCCACTTGCACTGTGGGATTTCAGAACAACACATAAATCTACAATCGGGCACTCACCGTTTACCTTGGCATATGGTTCAGAAGCAATGATCCCAATAGAACTAGAAGTCTCTTCTCACCAGAAGCAACACTTTAATCAAAGGGAAAAATCTTACTCGAGTCGCTTGACCGAATTGATGAGAAGTGGGAGGAAGCAGAGCTAAGGACCGTTGTTTAGCATAAAAGAGCAGCACGATACTTCAACACCAAGGTTTGCAATCATAGCTTCGAAGTAGGAGATCTTATCCTGAAATGAATCTTCTCGGGTACGGGAGCACTTGTTCCGAATTACGAAGGACCCTATTTAATCAGCTAAAAAATTAAAGATGGAACGTTTAAGCTAACAACCGTCGATGGAATTCTGATTCCTCTTGCTTGGAATAGTGACTTGTTGCACTATTTTATATAATACTTATTTATGTACTTCCTATTTTTGCAAATAAGCCACTAAGGGACACTGGGGGATTTTGAATAAGCAAAACTTGTTTCTTCCTTTATTATATCAATAAAGTTTCACTTCTTGGACCAATGGAACCGCTTTCTTATAAGCAAACCATTGGTTTGATGGAGCAAATCGACTCAAATCGCCGGATCGAAGGGAAATCGATCCCCGTTACTCCAACATCATCGAGAAAGCCCATATTTCCTCGAAAAGACTCATTGCCACTACAACGACTTCAGAGAACTCATTATTCTCCTTGTCTGCTATTCGTCGACGGAAATTCTATCGGTTTAGAAAACCGTAGAACGAATTTAGATTAAACAATAACCGCAAGCGCACGGTGTACGAATGTAGCACGCGGCGAATACGGGTCGATCCGCAGGGAATTGATGATTTTTAAAATTCTACTCAATCAAATTAAACCAAAGTCGAGTGAAAGTTGAGCTAGAAAATGAGAAAATGAACTAACTAACAAAAAGAAAAGAAATGCAAATATGAGAGTTAAATGTCAATTTAGAGAATAAATCCACTCTCTAGATCATGTAGTTCAACACATGAAATCATGATCTCTCTTTTATGGTCATTAGTGTTTTAATTGATGTGTTTATCATAAGTATGACATATTTGAGCTATTAATTAGCCAACATAAGTCATCAAACTATAACACACCCCTTAAAACACTTACTAACTTTCATGAAACTTGACAAAGAAAATGAAAATGAAATATATTTTAAGTATGGCCTATTAACTATCGATTAGAAACATAGACCATCAAATTTTAATTTCAAATCACTTTCTTATGCCATAATCATATATTGATGAAGAGGCATTTGTGTTAGTGATTGTTTAAGCATAGCCTATTTGGTTTCAACAATATAGACTATCAAATTCAAGGCAAAAACAATAAATAAAACCACTTTTATAATCATCATTAAGCACAAAAAGAGAGCATGAATTAACAAAATGTTGAAGCTACATTAATTTGAGAGCTTCATTACCCCTAAATTGAAGGGGTTTAGCTTCTCATATTTGTCATTTTATTAACAAATGTAGCTAACAACATGAAAGCAAAATGAAGAGAAAAAAGAGAGCAAAATGAAAAGATAAGCTAATTAACTTGCATAAAAGAAAAGAGATCTACACTACAACATGAAAGTAAATGAACTTGAAAAGGAAAGAGCATGTATTAAATTGCATAAAATAAAAAAGATTACATAAAATAAAAATGGCTAAGTAGCCATGAAAAGAGAAAGAGGAGCTTTCATCTTATATTTGATCTAAACTAAACTAAAGAGAAGGAGGCCTAAGAGAGACTAAGAGAAGAGATAGGAGGCTACATGAAACATATGGGTATTTATAAATGTATGAAACCCTAATTCATATTTTTGGGTAATGCCCAAAATGCCCCTTAGGAAGTGTGGAGGCCAAGTAACCATTAACATGTCTTAATCCCACATTAAGTGTACATGAAACCATTAACTCCATAAGCATGTGCATTAGCCTTTAATTTGTACATTAAGGTAGGTGGGTAGGTGGGGTCCTCCATGATCTTCACTTTGAATTATTTCCATCTTCATTCCTTTATATTCTTTGTGCATGCATATTTCTTCATGAAACCACTCCTATTTGAGACCATTTTCCTACAAAAATATATATAAATTTCCAATCAATTTTTCTCAAAGAAATATATGCACTTAAATGACCGTTTTGCCCCTATATGAAGATGAATATGTGAAAATTTAGAATTAATATGAATTTTGGTTAAAAAAAGTTAAAATACCCAATTTGATCATTTATTAAATTTAAATAGAATAAATATAGTGGTAAAAATATGCACATTTACGTGCACATCAAATACCCCCACACTTATCTTCTTATTCGTCCTCGAATAAAGAAAAACTAAGATAAATCCGTTTTTGTAGGGAGCACGATTGCATTGAGCGTATGCAACAAGCCGTTAAACCTCTGGGTGTCCCCAGTAGGACGAGTGTTGTCTCGTGAGGGTTTTCAGCGGATACTACCCACAAAATCCAAATGCAGGATGAAAATATTTACAAAATGCAAGATTTATTTACAAAGAGATGAATGCAAGTTTTTGAAATATTTACAAAATTAAGGATTTATTTTTAAATCAACACTAATAAGTTAAATAGAGGTTTTGGTTATTATCTTGAAAATTTATGCCATTTACTCATCAAAATTTCCAACAAAAATCAAATTATTACAACAAATAGACTATAGTTTAACTCGTTTTTTGGTTGATAACAAAGTGTAATTATGAAAAGGATCCTTAGTTGATTATCAAAGTTTATCAAAGTGGTATTTTCATTTCTTTTCAATAACAAATCAAATCAACTAAGTAAAAATATTGCTCGGATTTCAATTGCTTGCTCTCTCATTATTTGCAAGAAAAATTACACACCTAGCTCAGATAAACTGAGGCCAGATATACCACCCATGCACTGCCTTTCGGGCTTATGTGAGGGGAGTATAGAGCATGGTGAGTGCACACACTTTCGTGCATACACCTATCGACCGTAGGCGGTTATTATTATGTTTTTTTACATGTGTTCCATACATGCATAACCGTGAGGACTTTTAAATGAGTATGAAAGCACATAATCAAAGTTTTCAAGTAATTCACCCATGCATAACCGTGATGACTTTTAAATGAGAGTGAATACTTGGATATTACTATTTTCTATTTTTTATAGAGAGAGAGAGTTTTGTAAAATCATCTTAGCACCATTTAACTTAGAAGGCAAAAAAAATGTTATATCCTTTACTTTAAATCAACCACTTTTTAAAACAAAGATTTTCAATTAGGATATACTTCATAATTAACACGTATGAATCTTCCTATGTACTAGTTAAACCATTATTATTTGTAATCAAACTTTAATTTTTTAAGACAAATAAATTTTCAAAAATTTCAATTTAATAAACCAAAACCTCATATTTATCTTCTAGTGTTTCTTTAAAAATAAATCAAAAACACTAAAAATAAATTCTTCTTCTGTTTTTGGATTTTTTTTTTGAGTTTTTGGAAGAAAAATGAAAAATTAATCCTGAAAAATCAAGAATAAGATGAGTCTCCCCCCACACTTGATTTTGACTGTGTCCCCACAGTCAACCCAAGTGAAAGGATGTTTATTATTATTTACATGAAAACGAACGGTATTTACACGAGATCAGAAAGTATATCGTCAAAATGTAAATGAAACGGTCTTCCAAAAACCGATTCATTTGTCTCGTCAAGTGTACAAGACAAAGCTTAAGCTCGAAAAACCAAATCGTAGAAGATTTTGAAGTCGATTGTCGATTTGGAAAAACGAACTCTGTTTTATTAAAAATTGAACGAGTTATTTTATTTTCAATGATTTTCGGGGTTGATAAAACAATTGCTTGAAATTTATTTTCACCAAATCCAAGTTTATCATCGATTTCAAAATCGAAATGGTGATTCAAATCGTCCCCTACAGAATTTAGCAACTCATTTTCAAAAAGTCCATAAAATTCATGTTCGTTAAATTCGACTTCCTTCATTGGATTATCAACAACTTCATCATGCAAATCGAGTTTAAAATTCAAAGTTGTCGTATTCAAATTTTCATAAAAAGGAAGATCGAAGTTTAAATCGAGTTTTGCACCCTCAAAAGAATTGAAATCCAACTTAATTACCCTATTTTCAACAACTTGATTAAGATCGTCATTATCAAATTCAAAAGTTGTTATTTGAAAATCGTCGATTTGGGTAAAGGGTGGATTATCACTTGACTCATCACACGTTGAGATTTGATTTTGTTGTTCACGTTGTTTCATATAAGTTTCAAACAAAAAATCTGTATGATCATTGTAAATTTCATTCATTTGTTCAACAAAATCCAATTTGTAGTTATTAAATTGAGAATTTTCGATTTGGAGTTGTTGAGAACAAAAAATTTCACTCGTAACATGGCTAAGATTATTTCCATTGCCCAATTCATTTGAAAAGTTGTTTTCATTTTCGTTTTGAGTTTGAAATTCATTTTCGAGTTCGAAATTGAAGTGGCATGGGTTATACTCGAAGTCATTTGAATTTTGAAGTGAATTCAAATTTTGATTATTTTGAAAATTTTGACTTGAGTTATCACACAAATATGAATTGCACCACTCATTTATCTCTTGATTTTGTTGTGTAGCGATTTCAAGTAAAGATGAAATACTATTTTCAAGATTTGAAGCTTTATCATCATTTTGAAAGTTTTGTGGTTCAAAATTCAAATCGTTTCAAGAATAGTTGTCGTTAAAATATCCACACGAATTTGGAGTGAAATCATATGGATTATATTGATTTTCGCAACTATTGTAAACTTCACATAAGTGGGGAAACTCGGACATTTTCAAGAATGATTTTGGTTTTTTTTTATAAAGGAAAAATATTTACGAATAGAATTTATTTTTCAAAATGGAAAATTGATTTTTGTTTTTAAATTTTTAAAATTTTTTTGGCTTTTGAAAAGATTTTATATTTTTCTGGATTTTCTTTTCTAATTTTTTTTTTTGGATTTTAGAAATTTCAAAGAAAAAGGATTAAAATAAATTTCAAAGGAAAAGGAATATTTGCAAAAAAAATTTAGTTTTGGATTTTGATTTTTTTTGTTTTTTTTTAAATATGCATGAACTAATGCAACTAAATGAATGCAAGGTTTAATTACAAATGATTTACCCTAAGTTAACCCAAAATTGTATAATCACAAATTGTCTTAGATAAACAAGATAGTTCTCAGCCAGGTAACGGGCAGGAGTTATCGGTGCACCACGAATCACCGTAGCAATGCAGCCGAAGGTTTAAGTACCTTCAGAGGAACAACCACTATAATATTTACGAATCACCATAATATTTATAAATGGTTATTACTCTTCCGTAGCCTAGACACCAAGAAATTAAATTGTTTAAAGAAGACAAATTGTCAATATACAATTAAGTGTTATCGATGTCTAACTGTTATTATTAATCAAAATCTAAGATGAAATGCATAACATAAATTAAACGTGTATTAACAATGCAACTACGAATTTCTTTTTTTTTTAAATGCAAATGCAAGAAACCAACAATGCAATTCAAATAAAACTAGAAATGAAAGCAGAATTTTTTAGCAAGCAGAGCAATTGATTTTGGCTAGCGAAGGAAGCAATTTTCAACAAGCTATTCTTCCTTTATTTCCTGCTTTGGCAACCTGAAAATTAAAAACAAGATATATACAATTGTTGTTATTATTATTATTATTATTTGGTTGTTTTCTTTTCTTTTATAAAGCAAAAGTCTTGGAAAGAAAACTACTCTAAACAAAGTTTTTTTTTTTGAAAAGGAAACAAAATTTAAAAGTGAAGTTTTACTTAAAAAAAAAGAATTTAAACCAAAAGACAATTTAAAAGCAATTCAACTCAACCTACAAAAAATAAAAATACTCGAGTTACTATTTTTATTTCAAACAACCCGACCCACTGACTATATTAGTTCAAACCGAAACAAAAAGCTCCATCCATTAAACAATTCACTCACTAAACTTATAACCCACCCACACACAATCCGGCCTACTAACAATTTTCAAAACCACGAAAACCTTTCAAAACAAACGTGAGCTACAGCTATCACAAAATTTCACTACATCTCCGTTCAAAATGAACAAATCCTCAAAGCAAACAAATTTTAAAAACCACGAAAATCAACTGGTCGTTGTTCGAGTTCGAATTCGCGCTCGCATTGGGTTAACTCGGTTTTGGAGGTCGGCGATTGATTACTGTGGCGCGTGTGATTGATGGTTGGAAGAGGATTCGACGCGATTGGGAGGCTCGATTTTAGGTCTGGTCGAGGGGATTGAGTAGTGATTATCGGAGTTGCAATTTTGGTTTTCAGGCAATTGATAGTTGATTCGTGGTGATTGTTCTGGCGATTTGGTTTTGGATGAGGCACTTGCAGAGGTGAGTGGTTGTTGTTAAGTGGATGATTGTAGAGCAGTGGAACAGTGACAAGTTAGGGGATGGGCTGAATGTTTGTACAGGGGTTAACTGTTTTTGTGAAGTGAATGTGTTGTTTTGGAGATAACTGCAGTTAACTTGTAGTGGTGCGTTGTGTTGTTTGAGGTTGAGATGGTTGTAGCCGATGTTTAATTGAAGAGAAGTACATGCTGGCAGATGTATTGATTTGAAATGGGTTCAACAGAGTCGCCAGGAAGCAAGATGTAGCTGTGGTTATATGGTGGTGATGACTGATTGAAGTGATGATGTTCTGTTGACGGTATAGCTGCTGTAGTTGAGGATATGTGTGCAGGCAAGGATTGTTTGAGGTAATTTGATGTTGAAGCACAATATGGTTTGCAGTGCTCTGTGGTGTTTTGAAGTTTTAGTTTTGGTGGTGTGACAAAATTGGTCACAGAGAGGAGGGGAGGATCGGGTAGATGGTTCAGAGGAGTAATTGTTGTATATGAGGTTTTGTTGTAGCTTGGTGACTCTAGTGACTGCTCTTTGGTGGTAGAAATGAGGGAGTGAAGTGGTCAGTGGTTGAGTATGTCAGGCTTGAGGAATAATGTTGGAGTTTGATGGATGATAAAGTAGGCTTGGTGGCTGAAGGATGATGACAATTTGTAGGCAGTTGAACAGTGGAGTTTGTGGTTCAGGAATGGAAGGCTAATTGAGTTGCAGGCTGGAAGTATGGTATAGTGATTTTTATGCAGCAGTAATGCGCTGTGGATGGTGAATGTATGGATGCGCACGGATGTACAGAAGTGGATGTGAAGTTGTATTAGGCAGAGAGTAGTTGCTGTTGGTTTGGTACGTTGTCAGGAAAGATCGTGACAGAAGGCTGGTTGTCAAGACAGTGTGGGAGATTTTACAAATGCAAAAATTAAAAAGACAATGAGATTGCAAGCTTGTAAATGCTAAATTGTAAAGAAAGGGAAATGAATAAAATTGTTTTTTTTCTCTAAATTGTGTAGGTTGAATTTTTTTTTTTAATAGAAATGCAAATGCTAAACAAACAAGAAGAAAACAAGCACACAAATGCAAGGCACACAAAAATTAAACAAACACACAAAATAAGCACACAAAAATAAAAAAAATAATTCGAAGAGTAGAAAATAAAATCAAACAATTCCTCGGCAACGGCGCCAAAAACTTGTTCGTCGACGGAAATTCTATCGGTTTAGAAAACCGTCGAACGAATTTAGATTAAAAAATAACTGCAAGCGCATGGTGTACAAATGTAGCACGCGGCGAATACGGGTCGATCGGCAGGGAATTGATGATTTTTAAAATTCTACTCAATCAAATTAAACCAAAGTCGAGTGAAAGTTGAGCTAGAAAATGAGAAAATGAACTAACTAACAAAAAAAAATGAAATGCAAATATGAGAGTTAAATGTCAATTTAGAGAGTAAATCCACTCTCTAGATCATGTAGTTCAACACATGAAATCCTAATCTCTCTTTTATGGTCATTAGTGTTTTAATTGATGTGTTTATCATAAGTATGACATATTTGAGCTATTAATTAGCCAACATAAGTCATCAAACTATAACACACCCCTTAAAACACTTACTAACTTTCATTAAACTTGAAAAAGAAAATGAAAATGAAATCTATTTTAAGTATGGCCTATTAACTATTGATTAGAAACATAGACCATCAAATTTTAATTTCAAATCACTTTCTTATGCCATAATCATATATTGATGAAGAGGCATTTGTGTTAGTGATTGTTTAAGAATAGCCTATTTGGTGTTAACAATATAGACTATCAAATTCAAGGCAAAAACAACAAATAAAACCACTTTTATCATCATCATTAAGCACAAAAAGAGAGCATGAATTAACAAAATGTTGAAGCTACATTAATTAGAGAGCTTCATTACCCCTAAATTGAAGGCTTTTAGCTTCTCATATTTGTCATTTTATTAACAAATGTAGCTAACAACATGAAAGAAAAATGAAGAGGAAAAAGTGAGCAAAATGAAAAGATAAGCTAATTAACTTGCATAAAAGAAAAGAGATCAACACTACAACATGAAAGTAAATGCATATGAAAAGGAAAGAGCATGTATTAAATTGCATAAAATAAAAAAGATTACATAAAATAAAAATGGCTAAGTAGCCATGAAAAGAGAAAGAGGAGCTTTCTTTTTATTTTTGATCTAAACTAAACTAAAGAGAAGGAGGCCTAAGAGAGACTAAGAGAAGAGATAGGAGGCTACATGAAACATATGGTTATTTATACATGTATGAAACCCTAATTCATATTTTTGAGGAATGCCCAAAATGCCCCTTAGGAAGTGTGGAGGCCAAGTAACCATTAACATGTCTTAATCCCACATTAAGTGTACATGAAACCATTAACTCCATAAGCATGTGCATTAGCCTTTAATTTGTACATTAAGATAGGTGGGTAGGTGGGGTCCTCCATGATCTTCACTTTGAATTATTTCCATCTTCATTCCATTATATTCTTTGTGCATGCATATTCCTTCATGAAACCACTCCTATTTGAGACCATTTTCCTACAAAGATATATATAAATTTCCAATCATTTTTTCTCAAAGAAATATATGCACTTAAATGACCGTTTTGCCCCTATATGAAGATGAATATGTGAAAATTTGGAATTAATATGAATTTTGGTTAAAAAAAGTTAAAATACCTAATATGATCATTTATTTAATTTAAATAGAATAAATATGGTGGTAAAAATATGCACATTTACATGCACATCATCTGCATCGTATAAGCCACATGTCGTAGCTTGAACTAGTGGTATAGCGTTCAAGTATGCCATATCTCCTTGTGCACAACCCATAATCCACACGTTACTGCTTGAGCAGATGGAACCGCATTCAAGTATGCGATATCTCCTTATAACATCCATAAGCCGCATATTGCTGCTTGAAATGGTGGAACTGCGTTCAAGTACACTATATTTCCTTGCATGCATCCCATAAGTCATACGTCGCTTCTTGAATTAATGGAATCATGTTCAAGTGTGTAATAACTCCTTGCGTGCATTCCATAAGCCACGCGTTGCTTCTTGGGCTAATGGAACCACGTTCAAGTAAGCGCTCCTCTAGTGCATCACACTATAAGCTGCATAGAACTACTTGAACCGATGGAACTGCATTCATGTATGAAACACACTTATATTCCATTCAATAGGCTGTGTATAGCTCCTTGAACCGGTGGGACTGGGTTTTGGAAAACGATATGCATACATAATTGGAAAGTGCTTCTTACACTTTTAATCAGTGGTATCGACACCAGAGATGTTTGAACGATGGAAAAATCGATTCCAACTCTCTAAGTACTAGTGTTGCCCCAACAATGCTTGAATCCCCCTATATAGCCAAGTTATTGACGTTACTCTTATAACAACGACAGTTTGTAGAATCTCCTAAGTACTGGCATTGCTCCAATAACATCGAGAAATTTATCTATCAAAGGATTGGTAAAAATCAATCCCTACTTTGCACGAGACCGATGAAGCCTCGATCGTGCCACATAGATATCAAACCACAGAATCAACAGTAAAATCCAACCTTTGTCTTTCAAGTATTGTCGTTGCTCTGACAATGCTGTAAATCTCAAATCACAAAGTTGGTTGTGAAATCAGCAAACATCTGCCAAAATTCAACATTGCTTGGAGATAGCCGACATTACAGATAGCCCAATGCATTGCGTTGTTCGTGGATTTCAATTGATAGAACTGACACATAGACGGGACCTTAATACCAAATTTGGAGGCACTTGACCGCGATCTAGGTGCAAAATGCTCAGAATCAAACATCCACACAATAAATTCCCAAAGACAGAAGCTAACGTACAACTCGGACTAAGGGGAAATAGAGTGTCGCCCAAAGTATTCGATCTCTTATCAAGTGTTATGGTCAAGCATTTGGAGAAAGAAGCAATGTAGAGTAGGGGGCACACACTCACACATGGGAAAAATAAAACAAATCGCACCACAGTTCTGTTACACAAAGCAGAGAATTTCGATAACCACGGTAGAACTAAGAAAAGTAGTATACAAAATTAATGCAAATTCCACAGAGTTGCGGTCGATATACACATCATACGTACATAAAGTATAGGGAAACTACATAGGAAGGATTAAAATAGAAATATTAATCTTTTTAGTATCAGTATCATTCTTTGTACAATTCAAACAACATGGGCCGTACCTGCACAATATCGGCCTATTTGGACAAAATAAAAGAAAAAAATTAGATTCTACTGACGCAACGCTAAAGTAAAGAAATACTATGCATGGACTTTGTACTTGTACTCAAAAAACACAAAATACACATACCAAAATGACCACAAGTACTCCACTACACCAATGCTCGAGTGCACCATATCTTATTCCTACCTTTCCCTAAGCTGGTTGGGATCTTCTTCCTACTATCCTTATCAGTACCTTCTTCTATAGCAGGGCCAGACTCGTCAGATCCTTCAACAGCCGCGCTTCACTCCTTTGGTATCCGTAGCTTGATAGTGGTTGGAGTCTTGCACTTTGCCTCCTTTTCCTTCGTCAATTAAAGTCCTTTCTTTTCCTCTTCCAACCTCTCCGCCATCGTCATCTTGTCAATTGGCTTAGAGTCACTAGTGACTACTACCTCTTCGTCCATATATATGGAGATGTCCTCCAGATTCCGCAGCGCTTCTATCCACTCAGAATCGGATCTAGGCCTGGACCTAAAAATAGAAATCATGCCAAAAGAAACTATAGAGACGATAGTGGAAGTAGTATAGAGAGCAATGGTTCCTAAGCTCTGAGTAGATGGGGGCAGTGAAGGAAGAGTTGGCTGATCTACAACTTAGGAAACATGATTGTATAGTTCAATAAAATATTCCAGAGTTAATCGAAGCACCTGGAACACTGGAGAGACAAGGGAAATACCTAGTCTAGGAGTTTGAGTTTGGTGACGAGCTATAACTTTGAAGTTTCCTCTTCCAATCCCCATCTCGAAGGGTTTCATGATAGTTTGAGAAAGGTATGGCTCACCTAAGGCTTCAGAAGATAGATGAAAATGAGCAGCTCCGAAAACTGCAGTTGCGGATATCGAAATGGTTACCGTTTACTCTTGGGTACTGATGCGAAGAGCTTGGGCGAGCAAGAGCACTGGCAGCAGCATCAACGGTGCCTTTCTCTCTCTTCTCAAAGAATCTGTCTACCGACTGCCAGAAAGTCTATGTCTTCAGAGCTAAGGTAGGCAGCCATTAAATCCTCCTTAGAGCGCATATCGCTTGCCGGTTCTGATCTTCCCACCACTTCCTCCTAGAGCACGGCGAGAGTCCAAGGATAATCATCACCATGCCATTTCAGGTTTCCCATGTTCATCACATTATAAATGTAGAGATGAAGTATGCTGGCATCCATCTGGCCTATCGCCTCATCATACGTTGTTCGAAGCTTCAAAAGATCCGACCAAGTGACCAGATATTCAATTTCTTCTGCTAGTTTGCCACATATAGCATCTTCTTTCTCCTTGACCAGCCATGCATTCTCCTCATGTAGACGGATAAGTTTGTTGGCCTGTTTGATGATGGTGGTAGCTTGACTAGCAATGGTTTGATTTCGGGGTTTGAAGTGTTCTCTACAACGTTGATCTTCTCTGTAGTGACCCGTATTTTTAATGATGTAATATTAAATAAATTATTTAAATATTGAATAATTAATTAATTAATGGTCCTAAAAATGTGATTTTCACGTATGATTGAATTAGGACTTCAGACCACTTCCCTTGAATTCATAACGATGTTGCGAATTAAAATGAGTATAAGGATCGCTATATTTCAACATCTGATGATTTGATGGCTGAAACGATATCGAAAAGCATGAAATTATTATCTTAGAGTGCTATCTCAGATAAGGATGAAATTTATACCATCGGGTCTAAAAAATGATGTGCCAGACGAATTTTGTCTCGATCTGACACACTGTTCGATCATGTGAGCGCAAAACGTAGGATGTTTTATTTGAGAATTCAAATAAAAACAATATTAATATAATAATCCATTAGCCAATCAAAACCCTACTCTCACTAACTATAGTTACTATTACATTGCCTAGGTAGAGAAACATGGCCGCCACTTCCCAATCTTGTTCAAAAATTCATATCTATCGAATACTCCACTAAATATTCCAAAACCACTTCCATCAAACACGTATCGAAAACCTCTTCGAGTCCATTTTAGTTTTGTGACATGCAATCATCAATGGTCAAGCTTCACTTTTTATATGGCGAACAAGGGTTTGATCCTTACGGCACTTAAAGTGATTAGAGGCAAAATAGAGGGCACCACTATTCTTCTCTTTCCAATGTGTTCCATCCCACGTCTTTGATTTTTGGTCAGATTCACTATGGGGTATCGTGACATTTTCAAGTACGTATGGCCTAGTGGAGTCACATGCTAGGAGGATGGGCTGTGCTCATTCACTTTGGTACCTTCGTGGAGAGGAGGTGAAAACGGATGCGTTGGTGTAAATGGCACTGAGATCCATTAGGTATTGGTTAGGAAATTGATGGATGAAGTTGCAACCATGGGTAGGAAACATGTACGGGGTGCACGGCTAATTGGAGAAGATGGATTAGGCTAATCTTGGTAATTAACTTAATTAACTATATTTAAGTTATTTAACTATTTATTTAATCTCTTATGTTATATTATGCATATCTTTTGCATATGAGGTCTGTTTTGGATGTCGTTTTTTGCATTGCCCTGATGGTGGAGAACTCTATGATTTGGCAATGGTTTGGTCAAATTTGGTTGAGGTGAAAGATATTGTCCCTCACTATCCTATGATTGTTAGTATAATATTAAAATGATGTTTTGACAAATTTTCTAAGTTTAAAACATTATTTCTAAAATAGCTAAACCTATATCTTATTTTGTAAAAAATAAAATAAAAAGTGCTTTAAAAAGGTTTAAAATTAGATATCACATTTTCCCATTTGCGACTACTTCGACGATATTTATATATTTAGGCTATTTTGATGTTGATCCCACATTATCCCACATTGGTTGTCTGGATGGATTGTTTATTATCGGTATATGTATGTTATTATAGACATCTCTATGGTTGTTGGCTGCATGTCTGCTTGCTTGTTAGTTGGTTGAAAAACACCATTTGAAGGTGATATAAGAAAATCCCATTAGATAGAGTTTAATGTATATCAATCGAATGCACACATGATGGGGACTCAGATGATGTGATAGAGTTTTGTGCATGTCGATTAAGAGCACAAACGATAATAAACTCGAATGGATGGGATAAATATGTGAAGAAGAATTGGTGCATGCCGATTTGATTTAAAGATGATGGATGACGGACTTAGATATGTGCTTCTTTCAAGAGAGATGCCGGACATTTTCATTTTATTTGTACCTAGCCATTTGGCTAATACACGACCAAAGTGGTCATTATTTACTACTTTGGAGTGGTTGATATCTACTACTATTGACGATGGCCAATCTGGCCAATTTTGACATGGATGATGGAGAGGCTTCGAGGAGCATGACGTGATGATTCATTCATTTTCTTGATATGCGTTTTGATGATATGGCTCCTTGATGAGTGGTATTGGTGGTGAAGTAAAGATGTGACACTTTTTATAGAGTTAGAGGTATGACCTAAGAAAAATTATGTGATTTGTTACATATATCTAACTCGTAGACCAACCTTGTTCATAATGAAGATGTTTTTTTATTATGTACTTGTTATAATGTGGTTATATTAATTTAGTAATTTAATTAAAAGCATATTTAATAGTAAATCCACAAATGGTATATTTTTGTGATAGTATTCAAAAAGTGTTGTAACCGTGAGTAATTTATCATAAGATGACAAACATACCATTTTAAATGTTCCTAGTCAAGATGCATCGAGACCGGATATCGATGTATTCATTGAGATTAGAGTATGTAATGCTCTCCAAATGTTGGGCAGTGTATAACTCATGGCTGCTAAGAGCACCTAAGGGTTATGTACTGATAGTTATTGGATTACTATGGAATGACTCACTCGATAGTTTTCTTTTGGTTAATATAACTAAGGTTAAATAGAAAATATTGATGTGACTGATTTACACAGTTCTCTCGACTTGAGAATACTATGGATCTTTAATTTAAAAGCTCCGCTTTGATTATAATCAAATCATGGCATGACATTCTATCGAGTGACTATAGTTGAGTCAAGTGGAAGTATTGGAAGTGAAGCACCATTCAGGAAAGGATTCGTCTCCTCAGTTTATGGGGTTAGTATCATGCTCAATTCAAATCAACTTAAATTCAAAGTCTCTGGCCAGAGAATTTTGGTTAATAATTATTATTGTTGTTGTTGAACCAAAGACTTTGTATTTGTACTATAATGTTGAATGTGGATGATCTTGGAATTTTAACCATTACCAAATTCCGTAAGTCCAAATATGATATAATTTTGACGAAGAGAATTGGTGTAAATAATTGTCACTGTCAAGTATAACTTATAATAAGTAAAATTTGATTTTACCAAAAACGGTATAAGCGATGAATTTAACCAATTTCATACCACCTGCCAAGTGACATATGAACATTAATATTTGAATTTTTCAATATTAATCACTAACTGAATTCACAACTCTAAGTCGTACAACTGCATTTGCAATTTCTTCGAAAACCACACAGTTTAATTAGTTTGTAAAATATTGCAAATTAATTGAATTAATTAAATTAATTAATATTTATGGAATATTAATTATTGTTCATTTATTTGATGTTTTTAATGTTGTTGGTAATTATTTTAATGCATATATAAAAATTATATTTGCATATATCGATATAATTTTAACTATGCTTTAAACAATAAAATAGTTACATAAAAGGTTTTTTCTTTTATTTAGAAAAGTTTCATATTTAGAATGTGCTTGGATCATCCGTGTAATGGTAAGGGGAGTAAATCAATTAATGAGATTAATTGAAATTTAAAAGAGGAAATAAAGGAGGAAGTTTTAATAGGAGAATAGGAAAAGGCTCTTTTAATTCAATTAAAAACAAAAACTCCTCATTTTTGGAAGTACATAGAACGTGACTTTCGTTTTTTATTCTCTTTTCTTCCTCTTATCTATTATTCGTTCATGGCTGAAACTTCATCCAAAAAAAATAGCATAAAAAAAAATTCAAATCAACACCAAACTAAATTAAAATGTTCATTCTTCTTTTGCAAAGTGGGATGGTGATTTGTTTAAAATCTAAGGAGAAGTCATAAATCAAGTTGTAATGAAGGGAAAGGTATATCAGATCTAGAGAGTGATCAATCAGATCTAGGTATTATTCTATCATTCGAGGTGTTTCTACTTGCTTCATCCTAAGGTAATTATAGTTGTGTATAATTCTATATTTACGTATCTTATAATTTGTTCTTATCCCCTTAATCTCCACATTTCCCTTATGTTCATACATGTGAATTTGAATCTTGATTTGAATATCTCCATTCCTTTACTTGAATCGATTGTTCTATCAAGTTAAAACATAGAATGTTTTCTTTTGTTCACTAATATTTTGTTATGAATTATAATATCTCATTTTCTGTCTCATGTATGATTGTTTGATTAATTAATTTAACCTAGATCTAGAACTTCTTAATTTTATTTTCCTTACTCTATGTGAATGTTCATAAAGTTTGTTTAATCTAGATCTAGATCTTCTTATCTCAAATCTATATATGCTTATTTTATTTGATTTTATTGCTTAAAAAACAGAACATAATTGAACTTTGGATTTTTTATTCATAATTCAGTATTTCATATCAAAAGGTTTACACTTAAATATTTAGACATGGGTTGCTATGTAATTAAAATTTGATAATAATCGCATTAATTAATCTTTTTAATCTAATTAATATGATGTTTTAATTTTCATTTACTAATTTTTTAACTAACTAATAATGGCGACTCTATCCTCAACATCTTGATTTCGGTCGTATCTTACTGTTTTGAATTCTAAATTCAAATCGCAATCGACTATTCCAAACTTCAATTCCGATAGCGTCTCTCATTATCGTTTTTATGCCCAAACCACCAAAGAGGGTTTATAACCTTTGATCTCTTATACTTGGAATCGTCATCTTTTTAAAAAGTGGGCTGTCAAGAAAGGCAAAAAAATTTACTTTGGATGTGGGGATAGCGATCATTTCGCTATTCAATGTAGAGACCCCATCAGATGTTTCGCTTGTGGAAAATTTGGACACAAGAAGTTTTCTTGCTCGATGAAATCTAAGCCAGTGGCTCCTAGACCACAAAACAGTGTTCAAGATTTATTCGCTAGTGGAAATTTAGGTCTTAAGAAGGATTCCTGTGTGTTGAAATCGAAGTTCATATATTCAGGGCCGCAACTTATCGACCATGGATCTCAATTTACTTTAAAGTGTATATTGCTCAAAGGAATTCTGCACGACAATCTTTGGCAACAGAGAAACGAAAGGATTCAACTCTTAAAAGAACTATTTGTTTATTTTGACGTGTTTAATTCACCGAATATCGACAAGGGTTACAGGGATAAATTTGGAGACCCAGAAGATTTCTTTGGTAAATCAGATGCCTTGTTCAATAAGTCAAACGACAGTGTTGAGATAGCCGATGTTATGCTAGATTATAGTGGAAATTTGAACTATGTCTTATCGGCAAATACAAAGGAGGACATGATTATTGATTTTGATCCAATGTTAATGGATTACTCTATTATACAATATTCAAAGGATTTCAATGCTTCTGATGTAAATAAAAAGATGAGTTCTTTGGGCTCTACTATAGATGTTCTGGCTAAGAATAACGATTACGATATAACCAGAGCTTCACCTGAATTAAAGGTAAAAGACCAAAGCTCCAGAAATTGGTCAATTTTGAGATAAAGACAAGCAACTGCTTCAATAGCCTGGCAGATGTTGACAAAGGAGACTTAGAACTTGGATTGGCCGATGTTATAATAGATAGTAGATTCTCATCTTGCAGGAATACAACAGATATACAAATTGACTGCTGTAAGAGTTCTAAAAGTAATAATCCAATGGAGGTGGCTATAGATGATGGTATTGCTAATAGTATTGTTAAGAAATAGAAATTTTGTGGTGATGTAATGCAATATAACTCAGATGCTTCAGAAAAGTTTAGTGCTTTGGTGATTCTTTTTGGATATTATTGACTGATAGAATCTCTGATAATATAGAAGAAGAGGCCAAGTTTCATCTGGGAAAGGTTATAGATGGATTATTGTTATCGACATCATCGGTTAAAGTGGATGAGTTTTTAAAGATTGATATATGAAAGAATTTGGAATGTATTTTCGAGCCTGATTCTGTCGTCATTCACAATGGCACTAGTGTACATGGTGAGAAATATATACAGTACTTAGTTCATAATGGAGATTTCTCATCTATGTTAGATGATAGCAGAAATGAATATAACATTGTTAGTCCAGATAATGGTGATGAAAACGATATTCTATCTATTGTGGGAACGGTCAGTTTGGAAGAGGAGGATTTTATAAATAAGGAGATGGTTGATTATACTAATATAAGTTTACATTCAAAAACACAAACGAAGGGGTGGAGATTTCCGTTGTTACGGAATATGTTATGGGGAAAGTTTGCATAAATGATAGTTCGAATTTGAGTGGTTCATTAGAGGAGTGATCTAAAAAATTTGATTGTTTCGGGGAAGCAAAATTAAATAATGAATCTACTTTGAGTCTAGTAGCAAAAAAAGATCAGTTGTCTTTAGGCAGTTCTTCAGATAGGTTGATAGAAGTTGCTTCAAGAATTGTACCAGGAGATAGTGGTGTTACTTCGAGCATTGGTGCGATGACAGTGTCAAAAGCAGTCAACGATTTGGAGTCAAAAAGGATGGAGAGCGGCAACAGTTATGTTCCTAGTTCCTCATCGTCGAAGAAAGGAAAGTACAAGAAAACAGTAGCCTCTAGTGGATCTGTTCATCGAAGTGTCAGGATTCGCAATTGTCAGTCACAGTCTATGGGTGAGTTACTTGGTTCGAGTGCCACGAGTGGCGCTACGAATCCAAGCTCAGGTATGAGTTCCATTTTGGTAGTATGTATTCTACTTACGCATTAGGTAGTATATCATCCGTTGAGTTTAGTCAGTTAGCTCGTGATACATCTTTTATTTTTTCTTATGTTGAGATTGATAGGGAGTATATTAGATGTAAGGAAATAGAGAGGGCTAGTACAGTTAGTTTATGAGAATCATTAGTTGGAACATTAAAGGTTTGCATGATTTGAATAAGTATGATAATGTTAGAGCGTTCTTTAAAGATTATTCTATTGACATTGCTTTGCTTCAGGAAACTAAAATTAACTATCCTAACATTCGTTTCATTAGAAGATTAGGGGGTATCATTTTAGAAAATGAGTTTTTCTACCTTCTGTGGGTAGTTCAGGGGGATTAATGATAAGGAGACGTGATAATTATTTTAAGTTGCTTCAATGTATTACTAAGCATCATTCTCTTCATATTATTCTTATTAATCTTTCTAATAATTCTTTTTTAAATATTTATAATGTCTATGGGCCTAATTCAAAAATCAATCGGAGAATTTTATGGAAAGAACGCCTAGAATTTAGATCCTTAGCTCTGGGTTCTTGGATATTGGGGGGTGATTTTAATGTTACGCGCTTCATAGGAGAGCATTCTCATAGGGAAGGGATTACTCTATTATGGAGGAATTCGATCAATTTATTATTAATTTTAATTTGATTGAGATTCCCCTTTCTAATAGAGAGTTTACACAGATTAATGCAAGGTAGTCTCCATCTATGGCTCTTCTTGATAGATTTTTCATTAGTGATGAGATTGAAGATAAATTTCCAATCTATAGAGTCTCTAGTTTACCATACATGTACTCTGATCAATATCCTATTATCCTCACCTACGAGCATCGTAGAGTTATTAATAATTTTAAATTTGAATAGACGTGGCTTTTAGAATCTAACTTTGTGAACTTAATTAATGGTAAATGTATTTCTTTGTGTTACCATAATATTAGAAATAAGGAAAATTCTACAAAATCTTTTGTTTCAAAACTTAAGGATATTAGGATTTTTCTTAAAAATTGGAACAAAAATAATTTTTAGCAATTTAAAAATAAAAAAAGATAATATTCTTAATGAGATGCTTAAAATTAATAAGATAAAAGAACCTAGACAACTAAATTTAGGTGAATGTAATGTTCTCACCAATTTAAAAGATGAACTAAATTCTATTTTAGAAAAGGAGGAGGTTATGTGGAAGCAGAGATCCAAAATCCAATGGATCAACAAAGGAGATAATATTACTAATTTTTTTCATAATATAGCTAGTGGTAGAAAATATAGTAATGCAATTAACTCTATTATTGTTAATAATGAAGAGTTAGTTGATCAAAGAGATCTTAACAAGGCTTTTACATACTATTATAAGGATATTTTTGGTACCAGAATCAAACATAGAATCAATGTTAGTTGGAAAGATCTGTATCCGTCTGATTCTATTGTTGATTTATCTGAGCTAGATAATCCTTTTACTGAAGAGGAAATTAGAAAAGCTATTAATGACTTGCCAGGTGATAAATCCCTAGGCCCTGATGGGTTTCCAATTTTATTTTATAAAACTTTTTGGGACGTTTTAAAACTTGATTTAGTTAATATGTTTAATGATTTTTATAATTGTAATTTTCAATTAGGAAGATTTAATTATGCAAATGTTATTTTATAACATAAAACAGTAGGAGCTAAAAACTTAAAAGATTTTAGAATTATATTTTTGATTAACTGTTCATTTAAAATCATTTCTATAGTTCTAGCTAATAGACTTAGTACAAGAATGAATGATTTAATTGATTGTCACAATTGGCTTTTATTAAAGGGAGAAATATCACCGATGGAGTGACATTTGTTCAAGAATATATTAACCACTGTTGTAAGAATAACATAACTTGTGTGATTTTAAAACTGGATTTTGCAAAAGCTTTTGATTCAGTAGATTAGGATTTTCTTGTAGATATCTTTCATGCTAAAGGTTTTGGTCATAGATGGATCGGTTGGATTATGAATTTTCTTAGAACTTGTAACTCTAGTACCATGGTTAATGGTATATTAGGTAATAAAATTCAATCTAAGAGAGATTTAAGGCAAAGGGATCCTTTGTCGCCTTTATTATTTAACTTAGCTGCTGATGTTTTTGCTAAGATTATTAAAAGAGCAGTGGATAATGGGTCTCTAGGATATGTAGGCAATGACATGTCGCGTATTGGTATATCGGTTCTTCAATTTGTCGATGATACCTTGTTTTTTCTTCCCATTTACCTAAACACATTATTACCCTTAAGTTTATCTTATACAGTTTTGAACTTCTATCGGGTTTAAAAATAAATTTTGATAAAATTTCTGTTTTAGTTTTAAATGATTTTGAAAAAGTTGAAAACTTAGTTGCTAATACTCTAAATTGCAAAACTATGAACTTTCCTTTTGACTATCTAGGTTTGTGATTAGATCTACCAAACTCAAACATGATGATTGGCTTATAATCATTAATAAAATCAAAAATAAGATCTATAACTGGAATGAGAGATTTTTAACTAGAGCAGGTAGACTAGTCTTAATAAATTCGGTTTTATCAGCCCTTTCGATTTATTGGATGTCCATGCATCTATTTCCAAATTGGGTTATTGATAAAATAGATAAAATTAGAAGAGATTTCTTATAGAGTGAGAAAAATACTAATAATAGTAAAATGTTAAGTAAACTGGGAAATAGTTTGTAAAGCCAAAAATGAAGGTGTCTTAGGAGTTATTAATTTGCGTAATATGAATTTGTCCTTACTAGGTAAATGGTTATGGAAGTTTAAGGATATAAATGATAATGCTATTTGGAAAGAGATCATTTCTAAATATTACTGTAATGGTAATAGAAATTTCTATAAAATTGTTTCTCCAGTCAATCAAAATATATCTAATTTCTGGAAAACCATTTTAAAATGTCATGAGATTTTTAATTTAGGTATTAATACGATAGTTCATTCTGGTAATTGTATTCTTTCTGCATGACCATTGGATTTCGGTCTTACCTCTTAAGTTGGAATTTAAAGAGCTTTATGAAATCTGTAATATTAAGTTTGCTTTAATTATTGAAGTTTATTCTCCTGAAACGATCCTTCTTGGAATTTTAGTTTTAATAGAATTTTAGTAGGTTCAACCCTTAGCAACTTTCTTTGCTTTATGCTAGATTAAATCTTTAGAATAATGATAATGATATTATTAGTTGGGAATGAGATAAGAGTAAGAAATATACGTCTAATTCTTTTTACCGATTTATTAATTTTTTGGGTATACTAAACAACTCTTTTAAATTTATTTGGGAATTTAATGCTCCTCCTAAATCTAAAATTCACATGTGGCTAATACTGTATGGAAAACTTAATACAATTGAATTTTTAAAGAGAAAAAACATTCAAAATGATAATAAATGTTATTTTTGTAATCTACATCTTGAAGATATTAAACATATATACATGGTTAAATGGATTCTTATTACATTCTAAATAATACTCCTAAAATTTTTAACTTTAAAATAATAACTAAAATTTCGGATTGTGACTTCTATTGGAATAATTTTAGATTTAGGTTCAAAAAGAATATTAGATTCTCACTAGACACTTCATTCATTATTATTTGTTGGTATATTTGGTTTGAAAGAAATCAAAGAATTTTTAATAATAATAGTCATTTTAACAAATTTAATTTTACAATTTCTTCATTTTGTTTTAATTGGATTTCCAATCCCAAATGTAAATTAGCTAAAAATAACCTATTTAAAGGGTATCTTAATAAGATTAGTTATAATATTAATCTATTTAAACACAATAATGATATATTTAACATTAACAATAGTAGTATTAATATTTTTTAAAACTTAAATGATGATTTACTGCTAATAATAACTTTCTTATGATCAAAGGCTCATAAGAATTTTTTAAGATTTGTTTCAATTATTGTACTAGTCATTGTTGGTATTAGTTTATAAGTACTATAATTCTTTAGTATTTGTCTACTTAATCTTATTTAGGTTTTTTATTTCCTACCTCATTAATACATATATATGTATATAAATTAGATAAATGTACATACATACATACATATGTATCATTCTAATTTTTTTCTTATTCATCCATCAGACACAGGTATGGGTGATAGGGTGTCAAGTTCACTTTGCAAGTACTCATGTCTTCAGATTGCAGGATTTCGGATTGTAGAGAGGTCATCAGAGTAGATTTTTCCTTTCAGGATCACTAGCAGTTCCACTGTAGATACATGACACTTTCATCTCCATTGTGGCGATCTACTCTTCTACTTGGCACTTCTTTTTTTTGTATAGAGTCTTCAGAGCGGATTTTCCATTTAGCATCATATTCCGTTCCACTTCAGAGTAGTTGCTTTTCCATTCTTTTCTAACTAGAAGCATGGAGCTTACTTTCATAGTTTGTGACGACATTCAATATTATTGGCTCTCATTTTGTTTTTTAGTACTTCTAACACCTTAATATCGGGCGGTGGCCATGCCAGAGCTCGATATCGGGGTGTGATGGGTGATGGCCTTATCGGAACTCATCTTAAGGGTACCTGAGCTTGATTCTTTTATCTAGTTTTGTTACCTGTCAGGCATGTTGGCAGCGCCTTATTTTGTGATATATATAGTTGCATGTGTGCTCTCCTCTATTTATAGAGGATCACACATTTTTCTCAAAAAAAAAATGTTTTAATTGTCATGTTTCAAATCATTCTAATATAAACTCTTCCTTTTAAAAGAAAAAGGGAAATGTTAAATCGATGATATATTCCATGATTAGCAATTCCATATAATTAAAGATTATATCTTTTCCTAAAAAGGAAGGATTCTTTCACAACCGTTTCAAACCATTTTCATTAATCCTAATATCCTTTGATTTACTGCTTGTAATTGAAATGAAATCTATATTATTTGAAGTACTATGCTAACATTAATTATATACGTGTATATGTGTGTATGCATTTACACTATATATGTATGTATGTTTGTATGTATTTATATATTAATAAATAAATAGAATTATTCATGTTTAGGATGACAAAAGCATATATAGATGGGAAATGTGTCTACTGTGGTGTAAATCCGAACACCTATACAATGTTTACATTAACTTTGTGGACTTTTATATGTTGCACTTACACTGTACACATAGGCGTTGTGATGTGCTTAGAATCATTTGCAATTAATCAAATCAAATTGGACTAATGCAATCCTAATAAAAAATTCAGTTGAAATGTTAGCGTGTTTATTTAACATATTATCGATCTAATCAGAGATAAAAATAGGAAGTTTCTCTCTCTTCAGTTAATGTTGTTTACTTCATTAATTAATTGCACAATTATTAGAGAAGGAGACTAAAGGTTTCCTTCTTATAGTAATAAGTAACTGCTACATATGTGGGGGTATTTGATACACTCATGCAATCAAATTAATATAATATTCAAACCTTTTGAAAATACTTCACCAAATTAAATAAAATATTGATTTTATTTAAAATATGGTTTAGATAAGATCTAAATGTATTAAGACTTTGTAGGCCCATTAAAGATCCAAAATGGCTAAAAAAATAATTCACCCATTTCTTCCGCTGTGGGCTGACCCAATTCCAACAGCTTCAACGTGATGACTCCATGATTTGACAATGATAATTCCATGATGGGAAGTGATGGCTTTGATGATGGATAGCTGTACTTGGGGATGCATGGTAGGCGACGACAAGTCGAATTAATGAAATTGTTGGAGGAAGGTTATGGGATGCCCGATGACACTATGACTTATGATGATTGTCTAGATTAGTTCCCAACCGCGACAACTTTAGACAAGAGTTATATGAACAGTTCCGAGATGAGTTCTTTTATGGATGTTGTGTGCAAAGGGATCGTTGATATTAATATGTTTTGATGTACTCGTGAAGCAAGGGCATTTGTGATGATATCCGTTGGGGATACGATGGCATTTAGATATTCATTTTAGGATACGATGGCCTTGGGGATAAGGTGGCCCTTGGATAATACGATATTTAGATCCATTGTACCTTGGATTGCATATGATGGGCATTCTAATTAATTAGCTGGCTAAGTGGCAAAGATTTGAGTACTTTGAAACCGAGAAGTTGAGTTGTCTTTGAGGGGGTGATACATTATCATATATCCAATGCGTTGAGTGAGTGAATGTGAGGATGGATGATGGATGCCATCTTTGTTACTACTTCTATCACCTTAGGGATGTCACACGATGTAGATATTACCGATGCTGATATCTGGACATCCTTGGTACTTTTATGTGTAGTACACCCATGATGACTACCATAGAGTAGCATATATTTTTTATATGTGCTAACTCTATGGATGTAGGGACAGGTTAGGTATGATCCTCTATACCCTCTATTCCATACTATACCAACTTTTATAGTGTTTGAGATTATTTATCGCTCACACCAAACTATTGTATGACTAGGGGTTTCACACTTTGCTTCTTATTATCTCGGGTGCTCTTAAATAGGTAGATTAGATAGCATGTGGAAACAGTACTTGGAGCTATGGAAATAACCAACATCGAGATTACTCATCCCAAAGATGTTGGCTGGTTTGACCATCAGATCTACTTTAATTTAGCGGATCTGTACTAGTCATATGCGTGAAGCTAGACTAGTGGAGAACATGGCGTAGTGTCTATAGAGGTAAAACAATATGGACCCGACCAAGATGGGTGGCTCCATAAGGATGAGATATTATTTGTACCTGATGTCGATGGGTTAAGAAATGAGATACCGATAGTGTTCTCATTCAAGATTGACTACGTCCTGATGAAAATAAAATGCACCGAGATGCGAGATAGATATTTTATTGGGAAAGGATGAATTAAGATGTTGGACACTCATTTCAAGATGAATGAATTATCATCTAGTAAATGCTTAATAGAGGAAGCCAATTGGTTACTAAAGCTGCTTGAGATCCCCATATTGGAATGGGAATGGAGAGTGTGATTACATTCTGTAGCAAGAGCATTGTATGTGGCCAAAACCCATTGGTCATGATTAGGTTTTGGGAGAACTTACAAGAGGTGTTTGGAAATTTGGCACCAAATTGATTAGATGACATCGAAGATGAACCAGTAACTACGAGACCTCATAGGCCTAATCGTACCGATAAACTTGATATGAAATAGGCTAGGATGAAGGAAGTGGAGTAGTAATCGTTCAGTAGAGTGAAAGCGAAGGCGATTTGATTTTTTCCATCAGCTTTCATATTGGATGTCATATTTGATGTATTATACTAGATAGTTTAGTATCCTACATGTTAGGATAGACACGGATGTTATTTTTGATGTTTGATCTTATATGTGCCTATTGATGTCTATTTGTTAGCATTTTATACGATTACATTTACTTATATGGTTATTAGGCATGCAAGACAGTAATAGTTGCATATAACACGTTTATTTGAGATGAGTGCCATATTTATGATCTATTATACTTATTTACATCATGATGCTACTATTATGCTTACACCTCTTTGTTGATTACTAGTTTAGGTACATGGAAGTAAGTGTTGCTATATGGATGCTTACCCGCTTATATTCGCATCTAAATGGTATGCTCTTGCTATAAAAAGAGGTATGTACCATTTGTAGTGTAGATTTGGTGATATATATTTGGTTGTGCTCGGAAACGATATGCCTCAGATATAAGATGTATATATGCTTACGTTGCATTGGGATTTTTCCTAGACCTAGCCCCACAAAGGAGGTGTTGTCGAAATTTTCCATGACATAAGCCAAAATTGAAAGAAAAGTCAATGTACATGGTAGTAAACATTGTCAATAGTTGAAAGACTCGATAATGTATGACATTTAGTTGACTTGCCTTTCGATTAATGAGTTGGCACTTTTGTTTCCCATTACCTATTTCTCTAGAAATAAGTGAACTTGGATGCTTGGCTTAGCCACGTTGATTATGGATCGGATGGTGATTGTACTTAGGGATGGGGCTGACGGCTCCATGCCAATTCCGAGTCTATTCCCTTTATTGTGATTGCTTTCATTGATTGTTGTCGTGAGTTGATAAGTGATGATTTCTCTTGTACCGTTACTTATTTGAGGTTGTTGGGTTGTATTACTTCATCCTTGGGATTTCGAGGATGAAATCCTTATAAGGAAGGGAGAATGCCATATTCGTATATTTAACATTGGAATATTTAAATAAATTATTTAAATATTAATCGTTAATTAATAAATAGTCCCAAAAATGTGATTTTTCACATACGATCGAATCAGGACTAGAGAGCACTTCCCTTGAGTTCATATCAACATTGTGAATTGAAATGAGTATAAGGATCGCTATATTAAGAGATTGGACAATATGATGGCTGAAAAAGTCTTGAAAAGCATGAAGTTATCATCCTGAAGCAGTGTCTCAAATAGCAAAGAATTTTATACCATCAGGACCGAATAAATGAGGTGATGTATACAGACGAGTTTCGACTCGGTGGATGAACTGTTTGATCGTGTGAGCTCAAAAAGCACGACATTTTATTTAATAAGTCAAATGAAAATAATATTAATATAATAATACCTTAGCCAATCAAAAAAATTCCCTCATTATCCATTTTTTAGTTACCATTGCATTGCCTAGGCAGGGGAACATGACCGCCACTTCCCAATCTTATTCAAAAATTCATATCGATCGAAATCCTCCACTAAAAATCATAAAACCACTTCCATTGAACTTGTATCGAAATTCTCATTGAGCCTATATCAGTTTTGCGACCTATGATCATCACTGGTCGAGCTTCACTTTTTAGATGGTGAACTAGGGTTTGATCTTGATGGTGCTTAAAGCGACGAGAGGCAAAATGGAGGGAACTGCTATTCTTCTCTTTACGATATGCTCCTTCTCACATCTTCCATTGTGGACCGATTCACTATGGAGTATCGTGACATTCTTTAGTACGTACAATCTAGTGGAACCGCTATCTAGGAGGATGGGCAATGCTCGTTCATATTAGCGTTATATGGTCTTGTGTTATTATACATATATGTAGGTTATTATAGAAATTTATATGCTTATTGGTTGCATGTCTGCTTGTTTTTTAGTTAGTTGAAAAATATTGTTCGAAGGCGATATAGGAAAATCCCATTAGATGGAGTTTAGTGTATAATGATCGAAGCATACGTGATGGGGACTCAGATGATGTGGTAAGGTGTCATGCATATCGATTAAGCGCAAAAACAATGATAAACTAAAATGGATGGGATAAATATGTGGAGAAGTATTGCTGCATGCTGACTGATCTGAAGACGAAGGAAGACAAACTTGGATATGTGCTTCAGAAATCAAGAGAGATGTCGGACATTTTCATTTGGTTTATACCTTGCCATTTGGCTAAGTACATGACCAAAATTTTCGTTATCGACTATTCTAGAGTGGTCGATATCTACCATCATTAATGAAGGCCAATTTTGACATGGATGATGTAGGCGATAATGAGTCGAATTGATGGAACAGTCGGAAGAAGGTTATGGCACACATGATACTTTATGACTTACGTCGGTTATCTAGAGTAGTTCCCAACCATGACGACTTCAGACAGGTGTTGTATAGACAGTTCTGGGATGAGTTCTGCTATGGATGATGTGTGAAAATGGACCATTGATATTCGTAATTTCGATGAGTACTTGTGAAGAAAGGGTATCTGTAATGATATTCATTGAGGATATGATGGCCCCTAGATGCTTCGCTTGGGGATACGATGGACCTTGGGGATACGATGGCCCTTGGATCGTACGATATTTAGATCCATTGTACCTTGGATCTCATACAATGAGCATTCTAGTTTCCTAGCCAGTTAAGTGGTAGGGATTCGAGTACTGAGAAACTACGACATTGAGTAATCTTTGATGAGATCAAACTAATATCATATATCCAACGCTCTGAGTGAGTGAATGTGAGAATGGATGATGGATGCCATGTTTGTTTGACTATTTTTATCACCTTAAGGATGTCACACGATGTATATATTACCGATGTTGATATCTAGACATCCTTAGTACTTCAATGTGTAGTACACCTATGATGACTATCATAGAGTAACATATATCTTTTATATGTGCTAACTCTGTAGATGGAGGGACTGGTCAGGTATGATTCTTTATACCCTCTATTCCATATACTATACTGATTTTTATATTGTTTTGAGTTATTTATCGCTCACACCAGACTGTTATATGACTTGAGATTTTATGCTTTACTTCTTATTATCCCGGAACTCTTAAATAAGTAGACTATATAGGATGTGGAAATAGCACTTGGAGCTGTGCAAATGTACTAGCGAATGATGACACTTTCTCATATTAATATTTTGAGTTATTATTGTTTATTCCACTGTGTCATACATGGACCTTGATAGTGTTGACTTACTATTATTAGAAACAGTTTATCAGTTAAGCTTATTTACCAGTTATATAAAGTCTATTACTATTTTGTATAGCTGCATGTGCCTGTGTACTCTGATTATGTAATTTATATAGTTATTACTATCTCACCTATTTGTATCTGGGATGACTATTATATTTTATTTAATGTGCTACGAGATATAAGACAAGTTATATGATTATATGATTGTTTATTTCCTTCTTTTTTCTTCTTTTCTCTTATTTTCTATTCCTCATCTTTATTTCTTTTTCATTCACTTGATAATTGTCCTATATCGACTGGATGCTCCGACAGCGCACTATTCAGTTATATAAGCATCGGTGGTGTAGGGCGGTCATCACATGCTCTGTTAGTTTGTCAAATTCTCTATGAGCATCCTTTAGTTGATCTTTAATCACGATAAACACTTTTTCTTGAGCATGGTTCGCCTTGGTCAATAACTTTTTGCTGGCAGCCTTTCCCTTAAAGGCTACATCCCTCTCAACTTTCAGCTTGGCTATTTTAGTGTCGTGGTCCTTGATCGCTTTATCATGGTTTGCCCTCTCTGCCTCAAATGAGACAATTTCTTGATAATTGATATGATTCACGTTCGAAAGGATCTTCATGACATGCTACTAATCAAACTCAACTTCTATGTCCTCGTGGACTATCTCAAGATTGCATAAGGAAGTGGTTCTGTTGGTGGGCTTTATGTTCTCATTGAAGTTAAACCCTTTAAGAATAAATGTAGGTAGGCAGCCTGGAGCATGGATGGACTAGGTAGGAGCACAAACTTCCCCCTTTTACAAGAAAAACCGACAACAGCTGTAGTAATTATGGTTCGGGATGAAGAGACTTCATGTATTGCGGTTGTCTTAGCTTCGGTGTTAAAGGGAGCAATGGATAATGAAGCCTTGTTGTATTCATGAGGATCTCTGTGGCACTTTTGTGCATCGTCAGGAGCACTGCTCTCATCATCCCTTTTTCTTTTATCTCCCCTCTCGTGCTCCCTCTTCAAGTAGCGAGTTTCCTCCTCTTTTCTCTTCCTCCTCTCATCATTTGTTTGCGATAAGAGCGATGGGAAGGATCTTAAGTTTGATCCTTATAACTATATGAGCCAAATTTTTGATAAAGTTTATGGTATAGTCCGCGACCCATGGAGCCTGAAATAAAAAGGAAAGTGGAGTTAGCATTTTGAATAAGAAAGTTGACTCGATGTAGAAATGTGTATCTGTATCCCTAAAGTGAATTGTATCATGCCAATAGCCCCTTTATGTACTCTACCAACCACATCGGCATGTCTTATGGGTTGGAGTCTTTCCACCTTTGCTCATAAAAGCATTAGAAGAGATGTTGATTTGCGAGTCGATCTCGTCCAACATCTTGCTAATCGAGATGTCCTTGAATTCATTAACATGAATGGAAACATCTCTTAGAAAGTCAGAAGTCGACATATCTTCGATAGGAGTTGTAATAGCTTGACCCCCAATAGATTGTGCAGTTTCAATGGTGGTTTTCCTAAGAAGAGGGGAGATCGAGAGCTCGAGGCTCGAGGCCTCGGTAATCAGTAGATTCGAAGAAGGAATATTAGGAAAGTCGAGGCTCATCCCTGGCGATTCACCAAAGGATTCATATTATTCTTCCTTGACGATGTGAAAGTCACTGTCGTATTCATCTAAGATATCCCCATCTTCATCCACTATTGGTTGTTTCCCAACTCTCCTTTTAACCTGATCATTCTTCTCTGTAATTGTAGGAATTCTACCGCTAACTTTCACGTAGCAAAGGCATCATCTTGCATAGGCACATCGGCCCCTATCCCAACAGCTTCTTCCTCATACTCTTTACAGGATCGGCTTCTGTATCAGCATTTCCTTTCTCATGTTCCTCAACAGAAGCACCTTCCTCTTCTGCCCCTTAAGTATCCTCATCGGAGCTATGAGAAGGGGCATTAGAATGTGTGCATGATCTGGAGCTGCTCTTCATCGAAGCTTTAGTATCGGCTATTCTTCCTGTAGCGAGCATCCCATATTCTTATAAGTTCTCGTTCATCAAAATGAACTTGACGAAATGGTGGCTCATTCTAATTGCTTTCTAGTCTTCAAACATCTTCTTGTGCTCTGATCTTTTATCCCATTTTGGAATACCTATGTAAGACACATTTGGTTTGGAAAATAGAGATTCCAAAATGAAAGTAATTGATAAAGAGGAAGTTGCTTCCTTTTAAGCAGAATAGATTGAATTCTTCTGCGTAGCATATGAAGAAGTATTCAATCTTGAACATGAAACATTATTATGGAGTTTCCTGATGACCTTGCATATAGTCTAGGCCTCGATGATTATAAAGGATGGGCAATATTTTTTCCTTTTGAACTTGAGCAAATATGTAAACTCATGGAAATAGGGAGGGTGTTTAAACCTTCGCATGAATAGAACATAATAAACTCAATAAGGCAAGTCCATTCAGGTAAACCTGAAAAGATGCAAGCCCAATTTCTCCCAGTCCTTAAGAAGGAATTAAAAGGTAGGATGGCACCATTGAGACACATAAATCGGCTACAAGTAGTGAAAACAGGCAGGGATGATGTGCGAATTCATTTCTTTCTGGTATGAAAACATTTTCTACGGAGATGCCATGTTGCAAGAAAATGTTACCAAGCATCTTCTCGGTCAAAACGGTGGGTATTTGTTCTGGTGGGTCATGATTAACCCTAGAGGCAATGGGGGAAGAAAAGGATCCATCACCACTCTTTGGCTCTCAGATGTAGAGATTATAGGTTGGTTGGTTCGAACTAGGACAAATGGTGAAACCTAAGCAATAGTGGGTGCACCCTCAGAAGTAATAGATGATCATTTACCAAACTTATGGTGTGTTGATCTTCGAGACATTCTAAGACAACAGAACTTAGCATTTAACATGGCCAGGTAAAATTTAACTTGAAATAGAAATACCAATGTGACCAATGCTTGGAATTCAAAGGAAGCCATTTTGTGTTGACCAGTTAAATTCTAAGCTTTAACCGGGGCAACTACAGCGTGTTATATATATAGAATGAGTCCGGTGTCACGAACACTGCAGACACACTATCTTTTGTTGATAGTCAACCCGCATTTGAAAAACAATCTAGATTTTGTTTGGAATAATTTTTCTACACTTGCCCATTATCCATCGATGATCAATAATGGATCCATCTTCCTATGGGATGCTGAAAGTCTTTCTTTTCATGATCATTGAAAATGCAAAATTGAAAAGAGCAATATGGTGGAATTATCAAATATACCCAAATTCAAGGTGGATTACCATGTTAGAATCTATACAATGGTTTGGACTTAGCCAATCTCACAGGTTGAACAACCAAAACCAGAGAGTTAAGCTTTCCTACTAAACCATATGCATTCAACATGAGCAAATTCTAAGTTCAAACCTAATTGCAAGCGCTATGATTCGATTTCCTATAAACCAATTGATGGCCAAGATCCCGATCCTTTACCCTCGTTACCTCAAACTCTACTACCATTTATCTTGCAATCAACTCGAATGTAAATTCGGCACCTAAGATTTCTAAAGAAGGTCGGCCCTGAGAGATTTTCACGATGATTTTAGAAGGGATGATGGTTCTAGGAGACGACAATGCAAGGAGGGAACAACGACAGTGGCAGGAGTAGGGTGAAGATAAATTCGACGCTAGGAGATCTCGGTTGAAGGGTATAAGAACTCGACAGCTAAGAAGTGAAGGTAGGAACCTTAAGTTATCAAGTACAACTTATAGGAGAAAGTGGCCAAAATTTTTGCTAAGTTGACATGTCAATACCGACATGAGAGGTCAGCATCGACATCCCACCTTTAATCTAAAGTTGGTCAAACTCACTCGGTAAACCCGTTCTATTATACGATGCTGCACATGAATTTTGGTATCCAAATTATATAACCAAAATCGAGAAGAAATTTCCTATTCTAATCATGACTGGACAACGAATGGAAATCAATTGATTAAAGCAAATTGAAAGCAACGTCTCGAAATGGCGCTTAAGCAGTTAACTAGAATTTGCAGAATAATAGTCCAAGACTTGCCTAGTACCAATGCACACTCTATTTTCAATGAAAGCATACTCTCGAGGAAATGTTAAATGGGTTTTCAAACAAGAAGAAACCAACAGGAGTTAGAACATCGAGATGAAGAAGAAATGACCTGAAATGATAAGCACACCTAGATCGAGAATAGAGACAACTCATAGAAGTTTCGAAATAAATGAAGTAAGCACGAGAAGTCGGTGCCGACAGGATGAAGTGGCTGATAACTTCACACACTTCCATATTTCTCCCTCAAACTTTGCATGATCCCTTCTTTGCCTACTTTATCTATGCCCAAGAGATATCAAAGGATTCTAAACAACCAATTACCAAAATTGAGAAGTCAGCAGTCAGAACAGCATAATAAACGAAGTGGTGGAGAAATTGTCGCTAACATCAAGCAATAATCCATAAAGATAACATGAAACAACTCAAAATCATGTAGGATAAAGTATGTAAAAATATCAACCCGCCTGGGTTTGATCACAGATGTCGGCACCGAGTTCAAGGTCAGTACTGACATTTGGTGTCTCAGATGGGTTCATGACTTCATGCAATATCTCGAGCCTCTATTTGGACTAGAATCCAACTCTTATCTTAACCTAATATGGCTACTACCACTATAACTACAAACCATAAAGCAACCAAGAAAGGATTTGGTTTTTGCCATCACTATGCGGAAACTTTGTCTCTCCTAAATTCTTTGTAATCTTAATCAAATCTATAAGCAACAAAGCTATAAGGTGGATGTAGGCTAAAGATTGTCGAACTACTATAAAATCTGGTGTCTCCCTTTCTTATTTCTATTTATTTTCTTTTATTATTGTTGTTATCTGTTAGATCTAGGTCTCACAAGTTTCCTACAACCTATTCATGGGTGATGAACCAATTTTGATGTTAACATTTTTGAAAATCCTATACTTCATAAGATAATTTGATACTTTATAAAATGGTTTGAACATAGTTTATAAAGTCTTGATCTTTGAAAAACTTTTATAATATAATTTGAAATATTTTGAAAATTTTATCTTGTTTAAAAATATAATGATATAAAATAAGAGATAGAGATTATAGATTGCTACTAGAAACTTTAACAATATACTATGACTCTATACACCAAATTATAGTTCTAAGATCTTCATATCTTGGTCTTTGTACTCATGATTCTTCATATCCATCTCTTGACTCTTTTATATCGTATAGTCTTCGGTTCAATACCTATGTAATATCTTGCACTATATACTAGATAACTTAGCAAAACATTGGTATCTATATTTTCTATGAATATTTATTATTGCTATCAAGGTTATTGTTGTTATCCACATAATTTCCAATAGAGGATAGCACTAGAGATTATGTTAAAATTGAAAGAATAATAACATTGTTGACAATGTCAAAGCCAAGGGCACTTTGTGAATAACATCGACAAGAGGAAGCTTGTTTCATGTCCCCTACAATGGATGTCGACATCCATATCGAAGATATGTAATGTGGTCAGGTCACTCCGCATCTCATCCATGTTGAAATCAAAGGCAAACATTACTACGAGCCAATGTTGAAGACTATAGACATCACACCACACTTTACAAAACTTCAAAAGCATCAATTTATGATGACATCAAGGGTAAGTAAGGCCAAAGAAATATAGAGTGGATCTCCCATCACTAATTATACCGCTCTTTGTCAATGACCAACACCCCACATTGTTAATGCGTTTTATCAGCATTTAGAGAATGATATGTGTCTGTGCAAAGTGGAATTGTTGGCGGACGCTGTCAATATCCTCGAAGTCATCAATATCGTCTTGTGATTATCTTTTCTTCATACTCACATTCGGACCATCATTCACTTTAAAGGACTTTGAACCTCATGGTAGAAGCCGCTAATGCCATAGATTGAGGTTGCAATATGCTTCCGCTAAAGAAGCAAAGTGGAGACCTAGTACATAACAACTTTGAATTCGTCAAAGTCGTTACCAATACTACCACTAAAATTGTCGCTGAAGCATGTTGAAGATATTAGAAGCAAGACATGCCACCTTGTCAGCAACAAAGCTAAACACCGTCAAAGTCGAGCATGACAAAGTCGTTATGGGTGGAGTTGTGTTATTCCACCTCTACAAAGACGACCCTAGGGGTGCCATTTTGAGGATGACTTTTCTTCTATCCATTCTCAAAATCAAATTCTTGAAAACCCTAAAATGAGTTAGGGGTTAACTCCATTTGATTGTAATCATGCATAATTAATAATGACAAGGACTTGGATTTGGACATACTTATTACTTCCGACTATGCCTTTTTGAATATTATGGACTTGGATTTGGATATATTCGGATTCATTGAGATCAAAACCCGACACGAATCACTTTGTCATAGTTTTGAACTATGACTAACAAGAATATGCATAAATATATGAATATTAGAATTCGAACATCAGAATGAATAATATGGCCATTAACATGCTTAATGGACAAAATTTGTTACTTGTTTTCCTAATTCTTATAAACATATAACATGGCATAAGACCTTTTTGAACACTTATGTCTTAGGACCAAATATAATCTCAAAGGTGTTGGCATGAGATGGTTTTACAAGATCACAAGTATCATGTTTCGCAAAGTCCAATGGATTTAGTGCGCTTAATCCAAAAAGGGCCTTTATGTTCATGAATTCATTCTTTAATGGTTCCATCATGTAGCAAGTCTCATATGGTGAATTTTTCCTTGAGAATACAACTAAATCGACATTGATTGAGTCGTGCTTAATCAAGTTTTCATATTAAGAAACGACCTTTTGCTCGTCGCCTCCTCACTACCATAAGTCAATAATTAATTCATCATAATTAGCATTAAGAATGTTGTATCAATTTTTGTTCTAACATTTTTGGTGCGAGAAGGAGGACCGAACCTTCGATCCTATTTGATTTTCCTTGAATGGATAAAACAAGACGTTGTCTTGGGAAAATGAGATCAAGATGGCTCAGTGCTCTATATGAAGAGGTCATTCAAACAAAAACCTTATAAGAGGATGTAATTCTCAATTTCAACTTGGGAAATGTAGAACTAGTAAAACAATCAGCACCAACATAACCAACCAACAACAGGGGAAGATTAAAGGTCTAGAACAATAATTGCTAGAGATGAAAGGACTTTTGTAAGTAGCGCTTGCTCAAAAATCTTCCAATACAAACAGGCCTACAGAGGGATATGAAGCATACTCTCTAAGGAGGAACTTGAATGTTTCTTTGCTTGAAAACAATGGAAAAGACAAACTTATCCTAACTCCGTAAAAGAGGAGAGGCGATAAATCAACTAAATAGAACTACCAGGGAGGAGTGGAAGAGAAACATTCTCCAAAAGATCAACTTCTAACTGATATAAACCTAAAAGAAGTAATACCAAGATGACGAGTCTTACTTCTGGGATCTGGTAGAAAAATAGCAAAGGATATGCTCAATAATAAAGGAAAGAGAACTTTAGAGAACAGAGTCAATGATAATCATCGAGAGGTTCCTTTTACAGATGAGATCATAACTATGAAGATTCCTTCTCATGTCAAAGTCCCATCTATCAATATAACGAAACAACCAATCCAGATTATCATTTATTAACTTTTGAAAGCCAAGTGGATCTGTATAACGCATCTGGAGCTATTCGCTGTAGGCTTTTCCCACCATATTTCAAGCAGCAGTGGCCCAAAGGTACCAACAATATCGAAAAAGGACCATTTATTCTTAGAAGCAGTTTTCTTACAAGTTCCCGGCACAATTCTGCATGTGCGTGGATCCTGGTGTTGAATATATTTTGGTAGCTAATATCAAACAAAGGCAGGGAGAGCTATTGGAAGACTATCTCAAAAGGTTCAATGTGAAAGCCCTGAAAGTGAAGAATATGACGGATAGAGACAAACAGTGGCGAGTCATTTAGAGTTAATTGAACAAACCCCATTTTGGAAACAACTCTATATATATGGATGTAAGGATTTACAAGACTTCCACTTTCAAGCTGATAAGTTCATCTATATGGATGAAACATTTCATACCAAAAGGAAAGCTAGGGCGAAGAGAGAAGTGGGAAAGACTAGCTATGACTGTAATAAAAAGCAAAGATGGAAAGAAGCCCTATATACTAACCAAGTTGCTTTATACAAGTCTATATCCTATATATTTGCCATAATAAAGGAGATTGGTAACATTTCAAATTCTTACAAAGCTAGAACTAGTCCAGAAACAAGAAGAAATAGAGAAGATTATTGTGCCTTCCATAAAGCAAACTGACATAAAGTGGATGAATGTAGAGTGCTAGCATACATAATCCTGCATATGATCTAATTCGGGCGCCTGAAGGATTAGATAAGGACAAATAGAAAGCTGTCCATCCTAAAACCAAAGGCCACCTAGAACACTGCAAATCTGATATAAGATGACATTTAACCAAACTTCATTCCACCTCTTAGTAGGAATGGTGTAATTCACAGAGGCCCACATCTAGCTAGAAATATGGGCTAGAAGTCACTATGTTAGAGAAGCTAAGGAACGGATTTTCTCTATTCAAGAGGAACCACCACTCAAGAACCTAAGATTCCAGATCCGGATGCTTACTTTGACCATCACACCACCAGAGCTAAGAGGAGTTTGCCATCCGCATAACGATCCACATATGATCACCACACAGATTAGACTTTTCATGGTCACTAAAATTCTGATGTACACCGAAAGTGCAGTCGTTATGATTTTCAAGCATTCATTTGACCAGTTGGGAATCCGAGAGGAAAAAATTGAACCAAGTTTTGAGCCTATCTTTGGGTTTAATAGTAAAGGGTCAACTGCTGTAGGATAGATAAAGCTTCTTGTGCAAATAGGAATCCCCCCGTGCTCTCAGACTTTTGAAACTTGTTTCGTCATTATGGATTGACCTTCATATTATAATGCCTTTTCAAAACACTAGCACTGGACGAAGTTGATACTTTTGTCTCTCCCAAGTATCCGCTGGTTAAGTTTTTGACCAAAGAGGACGGGGAACTATATGAGGGGAACAATTCAGTGCTCGTGAAATGTACATTGTAACTGTTAGACAATATGAACGGGATTATTTTACTGATATGATTCGGAAAGAGATGAATTAATCAAAATGGATACTAAAAATCCTTTGGAAGATGGTTCTTCAAACTCGTCACTCAAAGCAAATACAAAGCATGAGAAGAAGATTAAGTGCAGGTTGAGGAAGTTTAAACTTTCTGAACGAAAAAGAAAGAGGAGAGAAACATACATGGTAGAGGAAGGGATAAGGGTGAAGAGATTGTTACCAAATTAGACTGTAGAGGTGAGTAGAAGAGAATAAAACCCACAAAATACCTCGAAGAGATATACCTGGATCTGGATGGAAAAAAATGGTGAAGATTGGAAGAGGTTTAGATGACAAACTTAAAGCAGAGCGAATTTAATTCTTACAACCCATCAAAGATGTATTTGCCTAGACCCATTCTTACAATCCAATAAAGGAAAAGGAAATTTAACAAAGCTCTATCCAGCGCTTTGAAAGAGCAGGTGAAGAGGTTGCTTGAAAATGGATTTATCAAAGAAGTGCTTTATCCGAAGTGGTTAGTCATCCCAGTATTGGTCGAGAAGTCTAATAGCAAGTAAAGAACATGTATCGACTATGCGACTTGGATAAAGCATATCCAAAAGATTTCTACCCCTTCCAAGGATAGATCAAATAGTTGATGCGACATGTGGACATAAGCTCTTATCATTCGTGGATGCTTATTTTGGATATAATCAAATTCCAAATTTCAAACCAAACAGGAAAAACAATAGCTTCATAACAGATTAGGGAACTTAATAGTATAAAGTGATGCCCTTTGGGTTAAAAAATACTGAAGCAGCATACCAAATACTAATGAACAAAATGTATAAAGAACAAATTAGTCTAAACATGGAAGTATATGTAGACGATATGTTGGTTACATCTCAAGAGGAAGGCAGTCATCTAAAAGACCTTGAAGAAATGTTTAGTGTGCTATGAAAAATATCAAATAAAGCTTAACCCACGGAATTATTCTTTTGGAATTCAATCGGGAAAATTCTTAAGGTATATTTTCAGTGCAAGTGGATTTGAAGCTAACCCTGACTAAATCTGAGCTATTAAATATATGGCAGAGCCTAAGACAATTAAAGATGTTATAAGCCTGAATGACACGGTGGTACCATTAAACAAATTTATTTCCAAGGCTACTGACAAATGCATTTTGTTCTTTGACGTGATTAAAAAAAAGAAAAACTTCGAGTGGAATGAGGATTGTCAAAAATCTTTTGAAGAACTGAATTGTCAATTGCAAATGCCACCCATTTTGTCTAGTCCCATAGAAGGTGAAAGCCTTTACCTCTATATGGAAGTACCAAAGCATGCAATTAGTTCTGTCTTAATCAGAGAAGAGAATGGAACTTAGCTTCTAGTATATTATACCAGCAGAAGACTTAAAGATGCAAAAGTGAGGTATCTGGTTATAGAGAAACTGGCGTATTGTTTTTTTGCTCACCACATGAAATCTGAGAGCTCATTTCAAAGCACATCTGATTAAGGTCTTAACTAACTTTCCAATTGAGGGGGTTTTTAGCAAGCCCGAAACTTTAGGGAGGTTAGTAAAATAGGGGATAGAGCATAGTCAATATGATATTGAATTTCCCCCTTAAGCAGCAATTAAAGGGCAAGGTTTGGTCGATTTTATCAACGAATGCACAAGATTCATTAAAATGCAATTAGAGAAGTAAAAAGATCTAAAGTTTAAGTGGTAGATGTTTATGGATGAGGCCTTAAATGATCAAGGGCTCGGGGCCAAATATGTAGTTATAACTCCCTATAGACATCGTTTGCACTACGCAATGAAGTTAGGATTTCCAGCCACCAACAATGTGGTAGAATATGAATTTATGATAGCGGGACTTACTCTAGTCCTCTAGTTGAAGATTTCTAGAATTGAAATATTCAATGATTAGCGGTTAATGGTAAATCAGCTAAACCAGAAATATCAGTCGAAGAACATCAAGTTGACTCTATATGTCAAAAAGAAATTGAAAATGTTGGCTCAATTTGAAGATTTATCAATACATCAAGTACAAGAGGCAAGGACTCCCAAGTTGATTCTTTGGAAAAATTGGCAAGCCCACGAGGGGCGCCAAAAGCCTAAATCATTCTAGTAGGCTACCAGAAGAATCTTAGTGTAGAGGAGAAAAGCCCTAATCCATAAAATAAAACCTTAGTATTGACCAGTTCTCAAACCTTAGCACATAAAGAGAAAGAAAATGAAACTGACATCTTTTATGTAAACCATCCTCATGCAGAAACTGATAACCAATATAAGGATAATTAGATGACTCCTATTGTCAAATATGTAACAAATGAAAACCTTCCAACAGATAAAAAGGAAGTAAGGAAAATAAAGTGTTAGGCTTCGACTTTTGTCATAGCAAATGACAAACTTTATAAAAAAGGGATATTCGCTCCCTTATCTAAGGTGTGTTGATTCAGAAAAAGGAGAAAAATTAGTAAGGTAAGCCCATGAAGGATTCTGTGGAGACCATTATAATGAACTAAAATTGGCTAATAAATTTATGAGACAAGGCTTCTATTGGCTTCAAATGACTAGACAAGCCATTGATTATGTAAGAAGATATGAAAAATGCCAAAGATTCTCTAAAATTCCATGCCTACCATCAGGAAAATTAACTTCTATCTCAAGCCCATGGCCTTTCAACGTATGGAAAATTGATTTAATCGAGTTGTTATGATATCCAAAGGACGAGCTAAGTATGCAATAGTGGCCATTGATTATTTCACAAAGTGGGTAGAAGCTATGCCACTCCTGATTATCA
This sequence comes from Allium cepa, assembly GCA_030765085.1. NCBI lineage: Eukaryota > Viridiplantae > Streptophyta > Magnoliopsida > Asparagales > Amaryllidaceae > Allium > Allium cepa. The sequence continues at coordinate 151,128,364 of CM060932.1, read as the reverse complement.
CATCAGGAAAAGTTCTCAAATTCGTTATCAAGCATATCATTACAAGATTCAGAGTTCCATATAAGATAATATACAACAATAAAACTTAATTTTAAAGTGAGGAATTCACCCGATTCTTTAATAAGAATGGGATCACCAAAAGCTTTTCATCTGTAGCTCATCCCAAAGCAAATGGAGCTGTTGAAGCAGCCAATAAAACTATGAAGATTATATTAAAAAAGTGATTGCACAAGGTGAAAAGAAATTGGGTAGGAGAACTTACTTTAGTTCTATGGGCATATAGAACCTCTACCAAAACAACAACATGGCACACCTCGTATTCTCTAACATATGGATGTGAAGCACTGCTTCTAAAGTTTAAGTACCTTCTCATATGAGAATTGCATATGCATTTGACCCAAATTAAGAATTAAAGAAGAAATCCTTAGATTTAATTAATGAACTAAGGGATGAAGAGACTGTACAGATAGTTGAATATCAATGAAGAATACCTAAGTATTATAATTCCAAAGTGAGGGGAAGATCATTTCAGAGAGGAGAGTTAGTACTCCGAAGAGTTATGGAAAATACTAAGAATCCATTTGATAGACCACTCGGACCGAATTGGGAAGGACCCTAATCACAAATAAGGTAATTTCTCCTAGGGCCTACAAACTATGCCGACCCGATTGTAATGTCATGCAAAGAGCATGGAACGCTAAACATTTGCGGCCATATTTTCCAATAGCAGGTGAATAAAGAAGTTTAAAAAATTGTATCCACATGCGTAGGGAGTAAGACTCTCCTAAATAAAGGGAACGCCTAACCACTACCTAAGATGGTAGTAAGGAGCCAAATCCTTCATCTTCACTAAGGTGGTCTGGTCAATGCAATTCCAAGAGGGAGGTTAGGGCAAGCTTTTGGTCCCATCTGAAAAGGCCTAACCAAAGCATCTGCAAGCCTTCAACCCCTGCCAACATGGCTTGGCTGGAGCACCTTCTAGAGAGATGACAGATTAAACCTCTGATCCCATCAAAAATGGCATGGCTGGAGCACTGAACCAACCTTTAGCGCTGTCATCAAGGGCCTCGCTAAAGCGCCTCTTAGAGGGAGGTCAGGTAAGTAATTAGCTCTGCTTAAGATATCAAATTTACTACACTGGACAACAACCTAAATCATCACCTAAGACGGTGATAAGGGATAAAGATCCAAGTTGAGATCATCACCTAAGATGGTAATAAAACGAAGGATTCAGACTTCCAAAGCCTAAAGTGTGGTGCAAAGCAAAGAAATCGAATGTCTAAAGCCCAAAGAATGGTGCAAAGCAAAAGACTAAGACCTCCAAAGCCCAAAGCAAGGCGCTAAGAGATTATTGTTGCCAGATATGAATTTCTGGACTTCTATTATTATAGCCAGATATGAATTTCTAGTCTTCTATTATCATTGCTAGATATAGATTTTGGTCTTCTATTATTGTCAGATATGGATTCATGGTTTTCTATTATTATTGCCAGATATGGATTTCTAGACTTCTATTATTATTGCCAGATATGGATTCTGGACTTCTATTATTGTCGTTAGGTTTGGATTTCTGGTCTCTTATTATTATTGCCAGATATGGATTTCTGGCCTTGTATTGCCATATAAGGATTTATGGTCTTCTATCTGAATTCTTAGTCTTCTATTTCAAATTTTTGCCCTACTGTTGTTATTTGCTCGATGAGTTTTTCTAATCTTCTTTTACAAAGAATGCTAATCTCTTGTGATTATTGGATGGGTTTTTAGACTCCTATTTTTGCCATGGAAAATTCAAGATACTCCCTCCTATGATACTACCAAACAATCTTCTACGCTTCCATTTGAAAACTTATTGATATTCATTGATTTATCACTTATAGCAAAATTATAATCTCATATCATGTAAATAATGGTAGACAATACGTATCTATTTATATCTCAGTCCAGTCCAAAAGGGGATTTTTCTTAAAATTGAAGTTGAGATTAAAGGTAACCACAAGAGTTATCATTTATATTTTACAGGAAAATGGGACCAAAATGGAAATCTCACTAAAGATTGGGCAATACAAATGAAATCTAGGTTTTATCCTAAAGACTAAAAAGCTTCTCTTATATAAGGGAAGGGCTAAATGTTATCCACATAATTTCCAAGAGCAGATAAGAAGAAGAGATTATGTCAAAATTGAAAGAGTAATAATGTTACTAACAATGTCGAAGCCAAGAGCACTTCATGAATAACATCGGCAAGTGGAAGCTTGTTTCAAGTCCCTTACAATGGATGTCGATGTCCATATTGAAGATATGCGATGGTCAGGTCACTCCGCTTCTCATCCATGTTGAAATCAAAGTCAAACATCACTTCTGGTCAGTAATGAAGACTATAGATGTTGCACGGCACTTCGCAGCACTTTGGAAGTATCACTTTACGATGACACCAAGGGTCATTAACGCTAAAAAAATATAGAGTGACTTCGCCGTTCATGAATTATACCGCTCTTCGTCAATGATCAATGCCCCCACTTTACTAACTCATTTTATCAACATTTGGAGGGTATCGTGTGTCCACGCAAAGCGGTATTGATGGCGGACGTCGTACATATCCGCGAAGTCATCGATACTACTTTATGATTATCATTGCTTGTACTCACATTCGTATCATCTTCCACCTTTAAAGGACTTCGAACCTCATGGTTGAAGTTGTTAATGCCATAGATTCTGTTTGTCACACGCATCCACTAAAGAAGCAAAACAGAGACCTAGCACATAGCAACTTTGAAGTCGTCGAAGTCATCGAAGTCGTTGGCAATGCCACCACTAAAGTTGATGCTAAATCATATTGAAGACATTGGAAGCAAGAAAATGTTTCCTTTTCAACAACAAAGAAAATCTTAATTTGACACCGTCAAAGTCGAGGGTGATGAAGTCATGAAAGGCAGAGTGGTGTTGTTCCACCTCTATAAATATGACACTAGGGGTGTCCTTTTAAGGATACTTTTCTTCTCTCCATTTTCAAAATCAAATTCTTGAAAATCTTAAATTGAATTAGGGACTAACTCTATTCGATTATAATCATTCATAATCGATAGAAACAAGGACTTAGATTTGAATATACTTATTGCTTCTAACTATGCCTTTCTGAATATGATTGAGCTGGATCTGCATATATTTGGATTTATCGAGATCAAAACTCAACATGAATCACTTTGTTATAGTTTTGAGCTATGACTAACAGAAAATTTATAGATATATAAATATTAAGCTTTGAACATCAGAATGAATTATATGGCTATTAGCGTGCCTAATTGACAAACTTAATTACTTTTTTTCCTAATTCTTATAAACATATAACAGGGCATAAGACCTTTTTGAACACTTGTGTCTTAAGACCAATATAATCTTGAAGGCGTCAGTCTGAGATGGTCTTACAAAGTCACAAGTATCATATTTCGTGAAGTACTATGGATTTAGTGTGCTTAACCCAAAAAGGGCCATAGCTTCATGAATCCATTCTTTAATGGTTCCATCATGTACTAAGTCTAAAGTGGTGAAGTGGTCCTTGAGAATCCAACTAAGTCAACATTGATTGAGTCATGTTTAATCATGTTTTCATGTACATACATGTCAAGGATTAATTCACCATAATTAGAATTAAGATTGTTGTACCATTTTTTGGTCCAACAGTTATCATCAAAATCAATAACTAAGCTACTAACAGATCTTCTCGACCAGGACAACTAGCCATACATCACTTCTACATTTTAGTGAAATATAGGTTAAGGATATTTATTATGACAATAATATATCAAATCACACAAATAACAAATACGAAACCCGAATAACTATACCCAGTAATCACCATGTATACCTAGATAATATATTTAGGCTATCTACCCAATACCCAAGTGATAAGGTTTCTTAAGTCCATCTAGGCCACTGACTTGTGCCTCTGTATGATTTATATGGTTCAAGCTTGCTCTGATACAAATTTGTAATGCCCCCACCTCTATACATATACTAAAAAGTATAACTAAGTAATACTGTCAAGTAATACGGAGAATGAAGTGTGTGGGGGCACAACGTGAATATCCCCTTGGACCAACACCGGTACATATCTTCGATAATGATGTTACTTACCATATTCGTACTCAGTCTCCGTACAAAGCAATAAACACGTGTGCCTCTAGGATGAACAATGCACAATCTCAAATAAATAAATATTAATCGGAGAACACACAGTCATAACGCAGCAAATGAAATATAGTATATACATATATATAACATACAATACAGTACATAGTTCATTAGGCTACAAAATGATGGTCACTAGCCCAATACATAAACCATCAGCAAATACATCAACTACTACTAAGCACAATAAGGCTATAATATGAGTAGGGAATCTATCATCCTATCTCTCCTATTAGCCTCCACCAAAATCCACAACATGCTCCACATCATTGAGTACCTACATTAGAAGTCTCTCGGGCTGACCTGGGTCTTACAAAGAACACACCGGTCAGACTATGCATGATTATAATACCAAATAATATAGTGGTAATAATGACAACCAATATAGTTTGAAAATATCATACATAAGAAAATATAAAGTAAGACAGCCTATCAAATCATACTATCCAAACCAATGTTATATAAATCACAAGTTTGAATCGATGATAATCCTAATCACAATTACTAAATGGAGGCTATCTCTATATTAAATCAGTTGAGTATGGATATACGGGGACTGACTATACTTTAGACTCATATAGTCTCTAATATAGCCAACTCATCATAGGAATGAGACATACATATCAATCCACTACACACACATACCCTGAACAGATGGGAGACTAATGGCCATCTATTGCATGCCTACTCCAGGAACCCAAGTATACTCACCAACCATAGAGTAACCGTCTATTCCTTCAGTTTTAATTACCTCGACGGACATTGTGACCTCATCTACTAATGACTTGTCTATGCATAGCCTCAGTCATGACCCTACCTTGCTAGTAATGGTAGCACACTGTTGGCATATGTGATATAAAGGGCTATCAACTACTAATCATGTGATGTACATTGAATATCATAAACAACAACGATGTCATGGATTTGAGGTATGACCCCACGATTAAGTTGCCAAGATGGATAACTAGTCAATCTAGTTCACTCTCTAAAAATAAAGAAAGCTGGACACAATATGGATGGTCATATAGTACTCATACCCTATAGTTGTACATATCTCTAACAATAGGCCAACCGACAACTCTCATAAGTCAACACCTACCTATATGATACTCCATACTGAGTATCACATATACACATGAGTATAAACCCCATTTGAATAACATTTACTTACAATGAATCATGAAACAAATGACATAACAACATCCCATACCATCGCATGTTATTCTAATAATTATTCAAGGCTCATAAACTACACTCAATCCATAGTATATTTCTTTACATGACAAGTCCGATAAACAAATAGAAAAGTGTTACCGAAAGTCTGATACCATACGGTATCAGTAAACATTTTATTCAAATTTCTCGTCACACAAAAATGAGAAATATACTCACATCAAATTTAATTATTAACATCTAAAGCTATGTTTGTTGTATAATAAAATAAATGATATATATATATATTTGTAATTACATAAGTTTAAATGTCGTAATTAATAATCAAATATATATGTAAATAATTAACATATAAGATATATATAATATATATTAAACAAACACTCAAAAAAAAATAACAGGTGTTCAAACATGTAGAGACATAGTTCCGATGCTTGATACATGTTCAAGATGATTAAACCATTGTATATATAAAGAAGAAAACTTAAGAGGTATTCATATGTTTGAGGAACCAAGTTTGACGTCCGACTTTATATATATTCAAACTAAAGAAGAGATACATAAATTTCACCCTATTGATATGTCTGATTTCTAGATTTCAGATGTCTGACTTCCTAATGGTGATAATTCTAGAATTTGATGATTTTAAAGTCGATTTACCTCCCCTTCAATTCTACTAGTTGTATTTTATTTCGAATGGGTTTAATAACTTCCTACCAATCATTCGCTCATATCACAATAATTCCACCCAATCAATTCAAAATATAAAATGAAATTTTCCATATAGGAGGTGTGATCATTCATGTCAAGGTAGATTTGACCGATTGACCATTCAATTGAATTAAACATATTTGTGAGTAAAGGCAATCACCATGCTTTAATTACTACCCAACTCCTAATACTCCCTTGCTTCCCTCTTCTTGAACACTCTTAATATATTCTTCACTTCAATATGATAATCACTTCCTTCTTAAGGAAGATTAGAGTGGATAATTGTAACACCGCGATATTTTATGGAAAATATAATTAAACAGAAATTAAATATGCATTTGGTATAGTGGTAAAGGCACATGTTGACTTCCTTAGTGACCAGGGATCAAGTCCCATTGTTGCCCAAAATCAAGAGCGAAGTTTTTTTTGCTGGTTCGTTTCCAGTGATTTTCCTACGTATTTCAGCGTTGTTTCACACATGTGGCAGCTTTCCATTTGCTCCAATGATGTAATAGGATGAGATGGATAAATTTTATTGGTTGAGTGATGTGCACGGGCTAGAATTGATAAATATTGAGTGTATGAAAGAAACAGATTTAATCTAAAATAATCTAGTTGATTATATTCACTCAAACAATCAATAAATAAACTTTCTAACCTAAACCTAATCTCTTATTCAGTCGTCGCCATAATACTACAATAAAATTAGTGTGTATTATTCTTCCTCTTATTTTTACTGAATAAACAAATCACTATCAAATTAAATTATCGATATATATTCAAGAAATTTGGGGAATTTAGAAGAATCAAAAGGGAGAAAGATTAAAGCAATGATTTTTTCAAATTTATGCAAGCTCAAGTGCTAGGTGAGTGGGAATTAGTATGAAACAGAAAAATAAAGTAGTTCAATTTTACTTTTTTTCTGGTACATTAATATAATTTAAGTTATTAATTGAGAATAGACGTAAATTATAATAACTTCTTCTTCTTCCACTTCTCAAATCTAATTCATGTTTGGTTTAAAATATGGTACATATAAATTGTCTATTCACGTTTTATGGCCTAAATAGGATTAAAATTTATGTTAATTATTGTATCTTCTTATTCTTCCACTTCTCAATTAATTCATGTTTGGGTTGAAATTTGGAACAAACAAATTATTATTCACGTTTCATGGCGTAAATAAGATTGTTTAATTAAATTGAATTAGAATTATTATTTAATTTCTAATGGTAGAACAGGTTGGTTGAATAAATTTAGAATATGTTACTTGAATAAAATTATGGTTTTGATTGATATAATTACATAATTTTGAATATGATTTTGGAACAAAATTGGGAAGTCTAATTGGCATAATTGTTTGTTTCATATGTGGCTTAAAAATGTAAAAGTGGAATTTTATGTAATTAAATGGTTTGTGGCTATTGGATAAAAAAAACTATATAGATTAAATCTCTAAAAAGAGAACGTAAATTAGGGTGGAAAAAAATGCAACTTAAATGGACCCTAAAGGCTAGTGTAAATCTGTAATAAAATGGTATAAAAATTACTGACAAACCATACGGACTGAACGGACGTGAAATTGAAACACCATTTACGTAAGAAAATGGAAAATTGTGAAATAACTAAATCGGATGTAAAAATGGCCTAAAACATATTAATGGAAATAAACAGTACGTAAATTGTAATGGTAAAATTAATTAATCTAGAAGCGATTTGGTAGGCAGACCTTGTAAAGGTCTGGATAGGTGTTTCATGCAGTTAAGACCAAAATATAGTTTTGGCTATACGTACTAGGAGTGGGAAAGTAGGAGCGCAAGCATGTTTTTTTTACCTTTCATAGGTCGCTAGTACGTAGGATAGATAACATCCACAATCGTAGGCTTCTTCAGCTAGATCGACGCGGACGGAACAAGAAAAGTGTGCTCCAAGATAGAATTCTTTAGGCAGAATGTTGGAGGATTTTGTGCAGCCAATCTAGGTGCGGGCACTCTTTCAAAGGACCTACGCTTTGGATAGGAGCAAGTCCACGTTGGTGACCGAGAAGACAAGAGGATAGAAGTCCAGTATAGGGGCGCCTAAGCGCAAATTCGAGGTCCTGCGAGGTTGTTCGAGTCGACGCCGATCGGACATAAGAGGCACTTAATCATAGTGCATGGACGAAGAGAATGACTGTCACGCTATAGAACGTGGATAGGTAAGGACGGCAGGTCCGACAGGCCGATTGACGTGTGGTATTACTGCATGGTTGACTTCTCTAGAGAGGCCATGGACTTTGGCTCTTAGGAACCGTGTCTAAGAAGGATTCACTACATTATATTATTTAATAATCTGTGTTTAAAATTAAATTAATTTGATAATTTATAGTTAATAAACTTGAATTAATTTAATAATCTTCTTTAATAAATATTTAATTTGTGAATTTATCTTTTAATAAGCTAATAAATTATTTTCTATTTATAATATGTATATCTATATATATATATATATATATATATATATATTAAATAAATAAGTTTGGTTTTAAATTTAATTAGTATAGCATATTTTCTAATTTTAATATTTTGAAATTGGGAAATTTTGATTTATTTTTGATTTAAGCTTTTCAAAGCTATTTAATAAAATAACTATATGATTTTAAATATATAAGATAAATGTTTTATTTGTTTAAATATATTTTAACTTATGTTTAAATGTTAAAATAAAGTTACAAAAATGTTGTTTTATTTCTTTTTAAAATATTGATTAATAAATGTGATTTGTAAAATTTAAATATGAGAATTTAAAATACAACAAAAATATGAAACATTTATTTATTAAATAACAAGTAATTTATAATCTCCTTCATATAAATTTATTTTAAATGATTAAAAAGATTATTTTCAAATAATTGATTTGTATATTCTTTTTATTTATAATAATAGTTGGTTTTATTCTTTAAAAATTATTTATATATTTAACTAAGTATTAAAGAGCTAATTAACTAAGTTTAAACTTTCATGACCACTTAATTAACAATATTAATTAATTAAAGATACATGCGTAAACATCTTAGGTTTTAATATAACAAATGTAAACTAAATATCATTTTAAAATGACAAGTGTAAGATTTAAGACACGTGTCATGTTTAATTTTATTTTTCTTTATTTTTAAAAATAAATCATAAAGAAGTTATATGAACTTGCATTTTCCCATTTTTTTCTTTTACTCGTTTTTATTCTTAACAAAGAAAATATGTAAATCAAAATCTGTAGCATTTTCAAGCTGAAAATCACTCTTCATCCTCATATCCAAACACAAACCATCTTCAAAACATCATGCAAAATAAATCCCTGAAACTCATTTTCAAAAAGCAAATCTGCATTCCATTTCAAGCAAGCAACCTGCATTCTTCTCAAAACTGGAAAATCAAGAAAAGCCTGCATTCTTCTAAAATTTGGGAGTTTATCTACCTGCATGTAAAATCTAGAGACAAAAAGCAAGTTTTATAATGATTTAAAGGCTGTTCAAAAATCAGGAAGCTCAAGTTTTAAAAGCATTTCAAACAAGTTTGTAAAAGGATGTTCTGCATGCTTAAAAAAAATCTGGGCTCTGTCTGCATGATTTAAAAAGGTAACTCAAAATTTTAAAATTAATTGAATAGGTAAAAGTTGTTTCATGCTTTTAATAAGAAATGAATTATAATATGAATCTGCTGTGGATACATAGATGTAACAACCCGCATATTTATCGATTTTATATTTAAATATTTTATTTAAATATTTTATCGTTAATCGGATTTTAGTTCGAAAAGCTACTTTTTGCAAACAGTCGAATTGGGACTCGAGACCACCACCATTGAGTTCAAAATGACGTTTGCGACCTTTTTGAGTATAAGCTTCGATATGTTTGGAGAAAGTTGAATTTTGCTACTTTTCACTTAGGATTTTGGTTTGGGCTGAGCCCACTTATTTATTCAGTTCCAACCCTCTCCTCTTCATTCACTTCTTTTCTATTTTCCTAATACTCAAGCTTTTATGTTAATGGGGGAAGGGAAGAGGAAATAGAAACTCCCAAGCCCTAGTTGCTCTTGATAATCCAAATTCTTGCTCCAAATTCAAAGAGAAGGATAGGTAAGTCTCTTCTCCATCTTCTCCATCTCTTCTCCTCTTCAATTTCAGAAAATATCCTAAACCTAATTTAGGAAAATATGTGTTTTATTCTTAGATTGAAGCCTGTTGAGTAAGAGTGAAGAGTGGTTAGCCTTTCCTTTGCATTTGAGCTTCTTCTTCTTGTTCTTGAGTTAAAAAGGTGAGATTTTTATCTCACATCTATGCTTATATTTATCTTCGATTGTTAGGTATGAATTCCTAATACTTGTTCGTGTGCATTTGATTTTGATTTGGATTGCTTTTGTGAATATTCCAATTTTTAGTCTTTTGAGTTCAATTCATTAAAAATCCTAACTTTGATGCTTTAACATGTTATTGGTGATGCATCGAGGAGAATATAGGGCCGGGTAGTCGATTGGCATAAACTCTTAGCGCCATTGCTCGTGCGATTGCAATTTGATCGAGAGTTGCACCTCCTTTGAAATAGGGTAGGAAGTGCAAGTATACAGGTTCGGCCAACCGAGCCCCCTGGGCCGGTCGACCGACCTGTAGTCCAGGCACTTCCTGCCTCTGTTTGAAAGTGATGGTTACAGGCTTCGGCCGACAGAGCCCCTGGGCCGGTCGACCGACCTGGTGCCCCGAGCACATTCCAACCTCTGGTTCGGTCGACCGACTCAGGGAGTCCGGTCGACCGACCTGTTACTATTTGCCAGATTAGCCTATATTGCTAATTCGTTTGAATATCCAACTTTAATCGATTCGTGTTGTCTCCCTTTTGTTGTTGTCATTTATTATCGACTTTGATGTCCTTTTCTTTGGGAATTTTAGATATATCCACTTTGATGGATTTTATATCGATTTCTTTGGATTTTTTTCACGTCTTCGAATGTGAATTTTTATGCCCGATTGTTCTTACAATCTTCTTCGTGATTTGTCACTTTAAAAATATAAAGGTTTTCTATACTAGTAGTAAATATCAAAACTCTTTCTTCAAATGATTTCAACACTATTTTATAACAAAGCTCGTTTTCTCAAACCGATTTCCAATCTATTAGTATAAACAAACCTTTACCTCACTCGTATGAGAAATCTAATTAAACGACTTAGTAAAACGAGTGATATGAAACGCTTGCATTTACTTCGTTGGTTAATTTTTGGACTTGTTCGATTGAACCACTTGTGACAATTTTCTAGTGGAGATCTACAATTTGTTCGTAAATATTTAAGTTAAGCTAGTGGTTATGGGACATGAAGCTAAGCTCATATATTTACTAGCTTACTGCAATCGACACTTCTCTTTGATCATGACGATCATTTTATGTTTTAGACTAGCATTGAGCAATGTCTTAGAGATTTTGGTTCATTGGATGTCCCGCTGTACGACGTCGTTGTTCCCTTTGATTGTGATTTGGTTCATCGGACGACGTCGTTGTTCCCTTTGATTGTGATTTGGTTCATCGGATGTCCCGCTGTACGACGTCATTGTTCCCTTTGATTGTGATTTGGTTCATCGGATGTCCCGCTGTACGACGTCGTTGTTCCATTTGATTGTGATTTCTGGATTTCGTGTGTTGAATTCTGGAACTTATGTTTCACCAACTTTTACGATTGGCATGAATATATATGTCATTTATTGTGGCTTGGTGAATGAAATTAGGAGTATGACATTCCTTTTTATCTTGAGTAGATTATTGTGATATTGATTAATCTCTTGTTGATTTTCAATTACTTATTTATCACAGCTTGGCATTGTGATTATTATATGTTTATGTCATATCTCTTATTATATATCACTTCATCTGATATTTATAGCTAGACTGATCCGTTTATTATTTTCTTATTAAATAATACTCGGGTCAGACTGAGATTTTACAGGTGCTTCTGCTTGACTCCTTGTCGGACTTTCATCTGACCTTTTGGCTAACTACTTAAGTTTAGTATTTTTTGTTGTATACATTTGAGATACAGACTCCTTAATGTATACATATTTTTGTCTAGCACTTGTATCTATTCCTTTGTATTATTGTGGATCTTGTTTGACCACTACTCTGATGTACACTTTCATGTGTACTATTCATATCTATTTCCGCCTTTGTGATATGAATTATCAGTGACTGATTTATGTTATTTTTATTTCTATATTTGTTTCTGAAGATATTATAGCCACTGTATAGTAGCTTTGTGTTTGTGTCGGTGTGTCGGATTTCCTCTTGAAATCAAAATGCATGTTATACTATCTGACATATCGGTGCTCGCGCAAAGCAATTACACGGATGGTCGCTCCTCAACAGCCTTATTCTCCGTGCTAGTTGACAGCATTACACCGTAGTGTTCTTGGCTAGCGTGGGTATAGAGGTGGGGCGTCACAATAGATGTGAATAGATTTATGAATGCATGCTTGTTTCCTGATACATGTCTGTTTCTTCAAATTTAAGCTTCTGCTTGATCTTAAATCTCTTTTATCTTGATTTAATCCTGGTTTAGATAAGACAGAAACAAGATATGTTTATTTCACCATAAACTATAGTTTAAATTTTTTATTTAAGAATAAACAAGCCTGTATCATCTCTAAAGTTATAAACAGATGAATAAACTTAAATCTATGAAATTTTCAAGTACAGTGAATTGAAGCTTCAGGATTATGAATCAAACCTTCATACAAAATTATGAATTTTAAATCCAAAATTATAAATTTTAATACAATTTTTAGAGAACGGTTTCTTTTTTACTGTGGTATGAGTTTTGGGGCATCTCTGTTGCCACCTGAGGTTTGAGGTGCTGAGGTTGTTCCTGGAGAAGGTGGAGCTATCAGAGATTATGGGAAAAATTTTGGTTTGGGTTGCAATTTGTTTTTGATGTTGAGATTTGGATTTAAAGTTTTGAACCCTAGTTTTTACTGGGTTACAAATTTTGCTTGAATTCGATCTCCTCTGTGGTTCGAGTTTCTTGGGGTTTTAGGGAATCGAGGTTGGAGGGTTGACGGAGACATCGCCAGAGTTTTGGTGGCAATGGTGGCCGGAGACGTGAGAATGGGTTGTTGACAGGATGGGAATGAGGTTACTGTCTGTTGTTCTAGGTGTGGATTTTTTGTTGCGATTTTGAATGCTTGCAGATGTCGATCGAATTGGTGTTTGGTTGGCCTGAGGGGATGATCGGCGACTGTGGGAAGGTTACGGTGTTGGCCAGCGGTGGCCTGAGAGGATGTACATGTGCACAGAGAATAAGGGGATGTGATGGTGATGTTGGGGGGTTTCAGCTTGTAGTGGCTTCGGGATGATATCGGGTGAATTGAGTTTTAGCTCGAAGCATAGCAGGTTATGACTCGAAGTAATATAGGGGTTTCTCGAGTACGCTTTATTTCAGGTTTTAGTAAATTAAACAGAAATTTGTTTACAGTTTTTAAAATTAGAAGTAAGTTTTAAAGTGTAAACTAAAATTTGAACTAAGATAAAAACCTGAATTTAAATATGAATTCAAATAGTTTAAATCCTGTTTTTGAAATAATTTGAATTCAGAAAAATTTAAGTTTTGGTTTTAAATAAAAATAGAAAAACTCTGTTTTCTGTTTTTAAAATTGAAAGAAAGTACAAAATGCAAATTGGAATTTAAAATGAGTTTTGAAAATCTGAAATTGAATATGAAATCAAATTAGATTGCCTGAGATTTGAAATAATTTATGTTTTTAAATTTAAGTTTGATTTTAAAACTCATAAGTGTAAAAGCATATGTGTGCTTTGGATTTGAATTGGAAGTTTAAAATTTTAAATTAGAAATTTTAAATGAATTTAAATCTGGGTTTTTAAATCGGGATTTAAATTTAAACTTCCGTTTTTAAAATAAAATAAGTTTAAATTTAAATTGTTTAATTACACTGAAAAGGTTAAATGATTTGAATTTTTTTTAAAGGATGATGTAAAATGTAAACAAAGCTTTAAAGATTTGGATTTGAATCTGGAATGAAGATTCAAGCTGTATTTCAGATTTGAAATTTAAAAGTAAATTTTTAAATTTGATTTAATTAACCTGGAACGTTAAGTGTGCTTTTAAATTGATTTGAATTTAAATTGGGATTTAAATTCTTTAAAACCTATTTTATAAAGTGGATGTTTCTTTTAACACATGAGATAAAAGTTTTGAATTGTTTTTAAAAGAAAACCTTGTTAAAGTTAAAATTCGTATTCACTTTAAAGTCTTAAATTTTAAAATGAAGTTTAAATGGAATTTAAAACAAATTTAAAAACAATTTGTTTTTAAATGCTTAATTAAGTAAGAAATGTTTATCTAAAAGATAAATGGAATTTGATGAATTGGATTCATATAATTTAGTTAATTTAAAATGAATAATTAATTATTTAATTAATTAATAATGTGGATGATTAATTAAATAATTAAGAATTTTTAAATTAATTAATTAAAGACTTAAGATTAATTAATTAAGGTTAATTAATCTATAATTAAGGATTGTTAATTAAATTTTAATTAATGATTAAGATTTATTAATCAAGTGATTAAGGATTAACTAAGATTGTAATTAACACTTAATTATTAATAATTAGAGATTAATTAAGTTGTAATTAAATATTAATAAATTTTCAATTAATAATGGTTAATCTAAGCAAATTTCTTAATTAAGAAATGTTAATGAAGGTCATTAACTTAAGATTATTTAAACAGTTAATTAATGTGATTAATTTTTAATAATTAATTAGATTAATTAATTAATAATAATCATTTTGAAAATTTTCAAGTTTAATTACTTAATAAAAGTAATTAAGGAATTAATTACTTAATGTAATTAATTGTGTTAATGTGATTTGTTTAGATTAATTAATTAAGTTTAATTAATTTAAACACTTGAGGATTGATTAATAATTACTTTATGTAATTAATGGGTTTGTAATTACTTAGGAAAGTAATTAATTGATAATTACCGGATGTAATTAAAGATGTTTATTTATGGAAGTAATTTAGATTAAATTACTTTGAAAATTAATCAAGGGACTAATTGAGATAATAAATTAAGGAATAATTTATTAATGAAGTAATTAAGGGTAGTTAATTACTAGATTGTTATTAATCAAGGGTGATTAATATATGTGTGGTTTAATTGCAGATTAAATATTTAATGTAATTAATTTTAATAGAGAGATAAATTAAATTGTAATTAGAAATCATTAATTAATTAATTAGTGAAGTAAATTTGGAATTGATTAATTAAGGAATAATTAATAAATGAAGTAATTAATTAATTAAAGGATTATTGTGATTAACTTTAGTTAATTAATTGATTAAGTAATTAAAAGTTAATCATTGTAAATTGTTAAGTATAATTAACTTGTGTAATTAATTTAAAGGCTAATTACTTATTGTAATTAGGGAATTATTAATCAGTAATGGTTAATTTAAATGAATGATAGGATGGTGATTATCTAATTGATTTGTAATCAATTGATGGTTAAGTTAAGCAGGATTATAATGATGAAGTAATTAATTTAATTCACTTTAAATTAATTAAAAATGAAGTAATTAATTTAATTCATTTTAAATTAATTGTAGATGGTGTGATCATTAGATCATTTCTTATGTACGAATGATTGATATTGGTTGCCATGTATGGTTTGTAATCTCAGCCATGAGATGAGGAATGTTATATGATATGGATGCATTGGTTGCATTGTGATGAAGATATGGTTTATCTGTTTATATTGATGATATGGATTATATGTTGATGATAGTAATGTTAATTATCTATTTTGAATCTGAGAATTATCTATTTGTGTATATATAGATAATGAATTGAATTGTTTTAACTTTAAAACAACTTGGCCTTAAAAGACACGTTTTGGATTTCGATGAGACCGGGATCGTGTTTCTATATTTGGATATCCGAAAACCACATCGATCCAAATTAACGTTAGGTCGTGAATCTGGAGTGAAGATGAAGATTCAGAGTGCAAGGGTTATTGTGGTTAACTCTGAGGGTGATTCCACAATGAGTGTAACGAGAAAATGCCTTCGGTTTCATTCGAACCCGGAATGAACTTGTATGGATTGAATGCTTTCAGAACATTGTCAGGTGGATGATGAGCATTCTAAGTGATATGTCCTATAAAGGTAATCGTGCCTCAAGCCTCATCAACCGGGAATGGCTAAAACAGGGGAGGTGCAGCAAGGCTAAGTGGGTCATGCGCAAGTAGGACGAGATTTACCCTTGGCTAAATGTCCCTTTATCTTCGGCTTTGTGGTGCGGTTGCTGATCACAACTGCGGGGTCTTGTTCAGAACTGTTCAGTAAGGAATGGTTCCGACTTTGTGTTGCAGGGGAGCAGGCGTACTCCTCGGTATGGTGATCTAGGCCACGTACTGTGACGGGTGGTACCCCAGTAGCCCTGCCATTAATGGAATCCACAATCCAATAAGTGCCAACGGTTTTGATTATATTACCCACTTTTGTGGCTAGTAGCTGGAATTTAATCGTGTAACAATTTCGGCTATTTCATATTTACTTGAAAAGCCTAAGACCTATTGTAATATCACCGGGTTTCCTATCAAATGTTTTGGTTAGCGTAAGGTAAAAACTTTTCTATGTTTATGTGTGGGAAGTCTTACATGATACCTTTTGTTTTCAAAGGTTTTTCAAAGTTAAGCAACTTTAACTTGTTGCTCACATTAGACTCATGTCTGACCCGGAGTTTATTTCTGTTTTTCTTCAACTCTTGGATACTCAAATTTTTACGAGTAGCCAAGGGACTTAGGTTAGCTTTGATGAATTGTGGAGGAGCAATGGAGCAGGAGGCTTCTGCATATAGATATATAGTTTTCCGCTGTGTTGGTATCTCTGAGTGTTTTTTGTATTGTGTATTGTGTTGTAATAACTAGACAGTGTTTATAACTGTCTAGTATGTGATGTATTGTCTGTGTAACTCTGATAATTGTTGTATACTATGTAATATTTATGTTATTAATATAATTTATTCGTTCCACTATTGAGATTCTAGTGTTGTTTCTTCTTTCTCTTCTTTCTTTTCTCTTTTCTATCCCTTTCTTTCTTAAAGATAATGCGATTTTCTGGAAGTAGAAAGTCAGGTCATCACAAGAAAGACCTGGAATTGAACTGTTTTATTCTTTCTGCTTCAGATTTTACGTCTGACCCATTCCTATTTTCCCCAAATCCTAGGAGGACGGGTCTATTGCAGTCCTTTGCAACTTGGAGGGTCATTGGAGCAGTTGTTATCTTCAGCTTTTGTTTCATGTACTTCGTTTCTCTTTTCCACACTTTACTCTATATATGAGGACTTATATTGCGAACTTTGTTATGTTTTATGTTTTGGTGGAGACTAATTGGTACTTTTGGTTTCAGAAACAAATTTGGGATAATGCTGTTTTTAATGAAGCTGTTTTGCTATTAATTTATAATTAGTGAAAGTTTTCTTCCACTATAATATTTTAATCATTTTATGCTTTTTCCTTAGTCTTTGTGCTATGTCATGGATTTTTATTTCACCCAACCACCTGTACTTCTTGTCATGTCCAATTTTGAAGGTGCCTAGAGGTGCGGGGTGTCATAGTTGGTATCAAAGCTAAGGTTTCAGTAGTCCTAAAAATATTTTAAAAATATAAAGGTTTTTGAATAATTTTTAAAGGATATTCCAAATAATACTTCTAAAAGTATATGTATATATTTTGGACAAAAAAAGAAATTTTAGAAATGGGTTCCTCATATCTCTTCCTCCCTATCTATTGAACTATTTGTGGAGTACCTAATCCCGTCTTTATTATATCCATAGATAGAAATGTCTGAACTACAAGATATCCTCGAAGTTCCAAGCCTTAATATGCCTTCTTGGTTTAGACGTTATTTGCAGGCTGCTGCATGAGTAGAGCCACCAGCTAAGATGCTTCTCCGACGGAAGGGGCTCTAGCCCGTCCGTTAGGCATTCCTGATTATTCCAAGTTATGCAAGGATTACACCAACTTAGGAGGCAAGCCATTCTTTGCACCGAGTCATATATTGAGGCAAGAGCTTGGATCCTTAGTTGTGAGCAGATATTTGGACTTATGGGATTAGAGGACTTGGCTCGGAGGTAGTTGGCTTCGTGGTAGTTGTAAGGAGAAGTTCTTTGTTGGTGGGGGATTTTGGAGGCTGAGGCTGAGCCTGATAATTTGACTTGGGTAGATTTTTGTATTAGGTTCGAGTGGAAATTACTATTGCGGGCTGAAGAGGGAGTGCAGCTGGAGAAATTTATACGGCTCCAATAAGAGGATACGACAGTTAAAGAATATGTTAATCAATTCTATTAGCTTGCCGAATTTGGACGACCTAATCAATACTCCTTACAAGAAGGTGCTGAAGTTCTCTAAGGGTTTGAGTCAGCTAATGGAGATTTTTGCGGTGAGCCACATTCCGATAGGAGCCACTTTAAGGGATTGGTAGAGATGGCTTTACTTGCTGATACTAAGAAGAAAGGAGATGTGACTCCGAAGAGTGATTGGAAGAAGCAGTGGGAAGAAAAGTGGAGTGGAGGAAGAGGATCATGTGGAAAAAGGTAAGTTCCAAGGAAGGACTGGAAGTGCAATACCTGCTGGAAACTAGGTCATCTTGCTAAGGATTGTAGAGGGGCAGGAGAGCGACCGAGCTAAGGTGCTATCTTTGTGATCAAGTGGGGCATATGAAAAAGGACTGTCCGTCGAAGCCCAAGGAAAGTTCACAGACACCTTCGTAGCCTGCTTTGGCTTATGCTTTAGAGGCGGCTCCTTCCTCTAGTACTCGTCCGGTTGGGATAAGGGAAAGAAAGTGATCATTGAAGGTGTGTTGTCCATCTTTGATTTTCCTGTTCGTACCCTATTTGATTATGGTGCTTCGCACTCCTTTATATCTAGTCCTCTGGTGGAGGTTCTTGGTCTTGATGCTTGCTTAGTGACCGAGCTGGTAGTAGTATCAAATCCCATAAGAGGACCGGCCTATTTGTCCATGTTATGTCAGGATTTGAATTTTTTTATTTCAAGGGTTGAAGTTTGACTGTAGTGTCTTTGTATTGGGCTTTTCCGAGTTTGGTTTGATTCTTGGTATGGATTGGCTATCCATGTATAGTGCTGTTCTTGATTGCGATAAGAGAGTAGTGAAGTTAGGCACTTGTAGTGGATGTACCTTGGAGGTATCTTGTGATCCTAGAGGATCAGCCATGTTGAGCTACCTTTATTCTCTTATCGCCCGATAGTTTGAGTTTGGTACCCGTTGTTAGACACTTTTAAGATATGTTTAAGGACACTGCTGGCCTTCCACCTCGAAGAGAGATTTAGTTCAAGATTTATCTTGTCGATAATGCCAAACTAATTGCTTTATCGGTAAGGCATATGGCTCTTAAGGAATGTCGCGAGTTGAGTAAGCAGATTGGAGAGCTTTTGGAGAAGGGCGTCATTCATAGGAGCATTTCTAAGTGGGGCGCACCCGTCGTCTTTGCCACTAAGGCGGATGGCTCTCACAGGCTTTGCATGGATTATAGGGAGCTGAATAAGATGATGAAGAAGAATCATTATCCTCTTCCTCGTATAGATGATCTCTTCGACTAGCTAGTAGGAGCCAAGGTATTTTCGCAGCTAGATTTGGCCATAGGATTTCACCAGTTGCATGTGGTGGACGATAGCATCGAGAAGACTGTATTTAGGACTACGGAACGGTTATTTGAGTGGTTAGTCATGCCATTTTGGCTAACCAATGCTTCGACATATTTTTTGGACTTGATGATTCGAATATTTCACTAATCATTGAACAAGTTTATGGTGGTGTTCGTCGACGACATTTTGGTTTATTCGCGAAGCAAGGAGGAGCATACTGTTCACTTAGAAGTGCTTAGGACCCTGCAAGCACATAAGTTGAAGGCATAGTTCTCCAAGTGCCACTTTTGGAGGGAGAGGTTCGCTTTTTGGGACATATCATCTCAAAGGATGGACTTGCAGTAGATCCGGCGAAAGTGGCAGCAGTACAGGATTGGCAGACCTCAAAGAATTCCATGGACATAAGGAGTTTCGTTGGTCTTGTGGGCTACTATAGAAAGTTCATTAAGGACTTTGCTAGGATATCGGCTCCATTTATCCTCCTTACCAAGAAGAACTCAGCTTTTGTTTGGGATGCCAAGTGTGAGGATGCATTTGGTCAATTGAAGGAAGCTTTGACTACCGCACACGTATTGGTACTACCCGATCGAACCAGGCCTTTCTTAGTTTATGCGGATGATTGTAGTACAGGGCTGGGGGCGGTACTGATGCAAGAGGGTAAGGTAGTGCACTATGTAAATAGACAGTTGAAAACACATAAGAAGAACTACCCGACGCATGATCTTGAGTTTGTAGCTATAGTTTTTGTTCTCAAGTCTTGGAGGCACTATCTCTTAGGAGAAAGATTTGAGCTTTTCACGGATCATAAGTCTTTGAAATACCTATTCTCTTAGAAAGACTTGATTTTGAGACAGCAAAGATGGATGGAGTTTTAGCCTCCTGTGACTTTGAGATTTCCTATACCTCTGACAAGAGTAATGTAGTGGAAGATGCGTTGAGTAGACGCAAAGTGGTTATAAGTCCTCTGTTTTTGGAATGGAAGCATTTAGAGTACATTGCTACCATTAACTTTAGACCTCCATCAGATTTAGCTCTGGGTTTGTTAGCAGCCCTCGATGTCTAGCTTATTTTGATGGAG
Organism: Allium cepa; assembly: GCA_030765085.1. Taxonomy (NCBI): domain Eukaryota; kingdom Viridiplantae; phylum Streptophyta; class Magnoliopsida; order Asparagales; family Amaryllidaceae; genus Allium; species Allium cepa. Next base: position 151,107,511 of record CM060932.1, on the reverse strand, counting down.
CAAATTGGAGCAAGGCAAGGTAAGGATGAAGAGTTAAAGGACATTTTACATTAGCTTGGTAGAAGAGAGTCATCACCGTATCTTAGGCGTTATACGATGGACACTAAGGAATATCTTAGAAGGGATGATAGACTTTGTGTTCTCCGTAGTGAGGAGTTAGTAGATGCAGCGTTGGCCAAGTCACATTATTCTACGATGACAGTGCACCCCGATAAGATGTTCCAAGATATAAAGAGGGTATTCTATTAGCCCAGAATGAAGAAGACGGTGTCGAAGTATGTATCGAAGTGCATCACTTTCCAAAGGGTAAAGGCGGAACAAAAGAATCCTTGAGGACTATTGCAGCCATTGAATATTCCATTATGGAAATCGGAGAGCTCCTCTATGGACTTCGTGGATGGATTACCAAGGTCACGGAGATGGAACACGAGCATTTGGGTTATTTGGATAGACTGACGAAGAGCGCTCATTTTATACCCATTAGGAGTAATAGGACGGTAGCTTCTTTGGTGACACTTTATGTAAGGGAGATAGTTAGGCTTCATGGAGTTCCCACCAGCATTGTGAGCGAAGAGATCCATTATTCACCAGCGAGTTTTGGAGGAGTCTTCAGCAAGCCTTGGGAATGGAATTGCATCTGAGCATGGCACATCATCGTCAGGCAGATGGACAGACTGAGAGGTTAAATAGTGTTTTGGAAGATTTACTTAGATTGTGCATCATTGACTTCGAAGGCTCTTGGGATGACCACCTACCTTTGGTGGAGTTTGTGTATAATAATAGTTATCAAGCAAGCATTGGGATGGTATCGTTTGAGGGCCTCTATGACAGACCATGTAGATCACCAAGCTAATGGTGGAATACCACCGATAGGATCTTGCTCGGACTAGACTTGGTGAGGGAAACTTCGGAGAAGTTGGATTTGATTCACAAGTGGTTGAAGACAAGATAGAAAAAAGTCATATGCCGACAGAAGACATCAGATTTGGAGTTTAAGGTTGGAGATATGGTTTTTGTCAAGGTTTCTCCTCTAAGAAACGTTATGAGTTTTGGTTCAATGGAATAAGTTAGCACTGAGATTTGTTGGACCATTCCCTATTACCGCACGGATTGGAAAAGTGGCATAAAAAGTTGATCTTCTAGATAAGTTGGCAGGAGTTCATGATGTTTTTCATGTTTCGCATCCGAGGAAGTGTCTACATGATTCCGTTGTAGTAGTAGAACCCGATCAGCTAAGGGAAGTGGAGGTAGAGTGTGAATCACTTGTGCATCGTACATCCACTCGTATATTGGAACACGAGTCAAGAGATTACGCAACAAGAAAGTTCGTCTAGTGAAGGTACAATGTGGAGACGATCCCAAGGAGTGCACATGGGAGTCTGAGGAGGGAATTCGAACTTCTTATCCTTTTTTATTTCAAGGTACGCTTCAAATATCCTATCTTTAATCTTTGATCTTTCCTTAATTAGGGTCTTTTGGATAATCTTTAGGTGAAACCTATGGATGATAGCTTGGTTGTAAACATGTCATTAGGGCATGTTATGTTTGATGGATGAAAATGTTGCAAGTGGATGCCAATGTTTGCAAATGAATGCATTGCATACACTACATAGATATTTATTAGGATAATCGTCCAACTAGGTACACACACCTGCATATCTGTTCCTGTCAACTATTACATTTGCATATGGTTGTGTGTGTGTGTGTGTGTGTATGTATGTATGTACAAACGGATGTTGCATATGGATGGTTCATTTAGGTGAATGATTAAAACATATATATAGAATTATCAATTATACTAGGGTAATTGCATACATTTGGTTATATGGTATAAGCATACTTGCATTACATGAGGTCAACTGAATTAGTAGGAAGACTACCTTTTCGCATTAAGTAAGTTCATATGCATTTCAATTTGCATAAATCATAAATTTCATTAGTTAAAAATAAGGACAATGGTAGAAATGGATGACAGTCGAGTAGATGGATGTAGTTCTTGGATACTGGTTGTTAATTACGTTCTTTCGTCTTTGGAGATTTCGGGGACGAAATCCTTTAAGAATGGAGAATGTAACACCTCGATATTTTACGGGAAATATAATTAAAAATAAATTAAAGGCGCATTTGGTACAGTGGTAAAGGTGCATGTTGACTTCTTTAGTGATCAGGGATCAAGTCCCATTGTCGACTAAAAGCTGGAGCGACGTTTTTTTTAGCTGGTTCGTTTTCAGCTATTTTCCTATGTATTTCAGCGTTGTTACTGACATGTGGCAGCTTTCCATTCGCTCCAGTGATGTAATAAGATGAGATAGCTAAATTTTATAGGTTCAGTGATGTGTATGGGCTAGAATGGATAACCATTAAGTGTATGAAAGAACCAGATTTAATCTGAAATAATCTAATGGATTATATTCACTCAAACAATCTATAAACAAACCATCTAATCTAAACCTAATCTCTTATTAAACCATCACCATAATTCTATAGTAATATTAGTGTTTATTATTCTTCCTCCTTTTCCCTACTAAATAAACAAATCTCTACCAAATTAAATTATCCATATATATATTCAAGCAATTTGGGGAAGTTAGAAGAATCAAAAGGAAGAAAGATTAAAGCAAAGTTTTTTCAAATTTATGCAAGCTCAAGTGCCTGGTGAGTGGGAGTTAGAACGAAAAAAGAAGTGTCGTTAAAAGAACTTCTTTTCTTTCATTTCCAAATTATTGTAAATATTAGTTAATTCAGCGTTTGGATTATTGGAGTTATCGTGTTATTAGTTTAGGATTTATTTTTTTAGCCATAGGTATTCTTTCTAGAGCAGTATGATCTAACGAATCCGGAAAGACGAAAAAACAGAGTCTTTGTCTAAAGAAATATGTTGAGAAAGGGCAGATGTATGGAACACGTTTTTTAAACGATTGAAGAGGCGAATTGAACGACTATTGGGGCAGCTAAAGGCACAATTTGACTTGCCATGGTTTCGAATTAATCAATTGATTTATTATAACTTATTACCACTTTATTTTATTCGGACATGGAGTCGGATGGTAGACTAGACCCGAAAAGGCTTGAAATGCAGAATTTCGTATGGCAAGGGGAAGGGCTCAAATGTAAGCACCTTAGAAGGTACCTCTAGGCGCACCTCTCATTGGTATTTGTAGCAGATCTTGAAATCGAATCGACAACTTTCTAATAAAGATTCACACCTAACTTGCGAAGCACCTGTTAAGCTTTGGGCGGTGGTTTGGCGGGCTTCAGGGACCTTGCCCATCAAGTTTCTTAGAGTGCCCCTTTTTTCTACTAGGCTCATAGTGCGTTATGAACCATAGCCGCCTGCCTGGTTGGGGCGGCTCCTCCGTTATGGGTAAACGGGAAACCCGACTCTCACAATCCAAAATTTGGAGAAAGTATGGCATTTTAGGGTCGAGAAAATGCTCATCTTGTAGGATTCCCAAGAAATTCTTCGATTTCATTCGAAAGAAGATGAATAATCATCTGCCTCTCATGTTTGGTGAATAGTCAGACATTGAGGAAGATCCAAAAAGGCATTTCGAGAATCGAGAGTTTCTCTTTCCCAACTTTTTATCATTATGGAAGGGCAGCACAAGAAGGAGTAACTTCTCTTGGAGCGAGGGTTTATAGCTACACAAACCGCTGAGGGTATTTCTAGATCTAGGCCAAGACAAACTACTGTAGGGAGTTTATTGAAACCAATGAATTCAAAATATGGTAAAGTAGTCTAGTGGTTGCTTTAAGTTCTGGGCCTATAGTAGTGGCTTATTATCCGTAAAGGAAGTTTGGTGCTTCCTTTTATCATTTCGTTCCGAAATTGTAACAAATAAGAAGCTAATCATCAACTAAACGATTATAACCCGCTAGCTAATGATTCTCCGATTTAGCGACCAAGACAAGAAAATTGCTAACTTTCGCACAAGTCTAAATAAGGAAGGCCATTATATTAATTGCGAAGAACGATGTTACAAGGAATGCTGAAACCAGCCCAGCAAACGAATAAGATATGACCGGTACGATACCTCTGAATTAATCAACTAGGCACCTATACTATTCTATTAGGTCATGCCTCATAATTTCCATTGATCTCCCTAATGTGTAGGTGTAGAGGATGGATGAGCATGATTTTATTCACACAGCGGATTCGACTTTCACTTGTTTGAGTTGATGAGTTCGCAATGAAATAGAGAATTGGAAGTGCTTTTGTATTGTTTATTTTATTTATTGTTATTTCCTCGCTACTTCTCTTTTTTCTTTCCGGGAACTCGAAGAGGGTGTAAGGCAGGAGCTTCCTCTATTTTGGGATAGTGTTTACTCAAAAATGAGTGGGGTCATAAAAAGAACAGGTTCCAAATCGCGATCGATTCTATTTTCCAATCATGCTGCAGCTGCACGGGCACAAAAGCCGTTTCATTACGGAACTTCACTTAAATGAAAGTAAGCCAGTCGAACTAGATCCTTTGCAATGACTCCTCTTTTGCTCATGACCTATCGCGGACCCACTTCAATTAATTTGAAGAGGTATAAATATCTTTTCAATCAATTAGTGGCTTCTAAGTGATAAAAGAAAGAAGATGTGATATCCCGAAATTTTTGACAATATCAATTAATAATCTGTGTTTAAAATTAAATTGATTTAATAATTTATTGTAAATAAATTTGAATTGATTTAACAATCTTCTTTTATCAAATATTTAATTAGTGAATTTATTTTGAATAAGTTAATAAATTGTTTTCTATTTATAATGTATATATATTTATATATATTTTAAATAGATGAGTTGGTTTTGAATTAAATTAATATAGCAAATTTTCTAATATTTTGAAATTGGGAAATTATGATTTATTTTTGATTTAATCTTTTCAAAGCAATTTAACAAAATGAATAAATGACTTTAAATATATAAGATAAATGTTTTATTTGTTTAAAATATATTTTAACTTAAGTGTGAATATTAATTTAGATTAAAATAAGTTATAAAAATATTTGTTTTATTTCTTTTTAAAATATTGATTAATAAATATGATTTGTAAATTAGATATGAAATTTAAAATATAATTAATAAATGAAACATTTATTCATTTACATAACAAATAAGTTACAATCTCTTTTATAAATTTATTTTAAATGATTAAAAATATTGTTTTAAAATGATTGATTTGTATATTGTTTTTATTTATAAAATATAATGGTTTTATTTCTTTAAAATTTGGCTAAACATATAAATAAGTAATTGTAAACAAATTAAGTTCAAACCTTTTATTAAACATTCATTAACACTTAATTAAAAATACTAATTACTTAAAGGACATGTGTAAGTATATTAAAGCCTAATCTAACATGTGTTGAGTGAATAAATAAGTAAATTAACAAGTGTAAGATTTAAGCCAAGTGTCAAATTTTAATTTTAATTTTATTTAATTTTTAATTTATCATAAATATTGTTATATAAACTTGCCTTCTTCCCTTTTCTATCATTTTGTCATTTTTTAGTTCATTAAACTAAGAATTCTTTCAGCTGAAACAATCCTAAAAAAAAAAGCAAACCAGTAAAAGATTTTCGTGCATACTAATCAAAAGCAAATCCCTCTTCATAATCAAACTCCTATAACCCCTCTTTAAAATCAGTACCTGTTCATCATTCAACCTGCATTCATTTTTTTTAAAAATCTGGAAATAAAGCAAGCAAACCTGCATGCAATAATTAAAGCAAGAAAGGCTTCATTTTTGTTTTCTGCAATCTGGAAAGTGGCAACTACATGCAAGTTAAAGACATTTTAAAGCAAGTTAAAAGCATTTCAAACAAGTTTGCAAAAGATTCAGGGGTTATTCAAAAAGAAAAATCTATGCTTTGCTCTTCAAAAATCTGTGAATAACTCAACTTTAAAAAAATTTAAGTAGGAAAAGTTGTTTTCATGCTTTTAAATTAGAAATGAATATATATATATATATATATATATATATGAATTTGCTGTGAATATATATACATGTGAATATATTTATGTGTACATGTTGTTAACTGTTGCATTTCTGTTCTTCAAATTTCAAACTTCTGTTTGATTCTAAAATCCCTTTTCTTTTGATTTGTTTGCTGTTATGATTTAATCTTTGAATGAAACTTGTTTATTATAAGATAAAGTGAGTTTTAAAATTTTTATATAAGTTAAATAAAATTTTATATTACCTGGAAGTAAATATAACAGAGCAACGGTTTGTATAAAGTGAAAACAAACTATATGAATTTATGTTTTAGGATTATGAATCAAAATATCATGCAAAACCATGAATTTTAAAACCAAAATTAAGATTTTTAGCATTAGGAGTTAAGTGCAGTTCTTGTTGAACTGGAAAGGGGAAAATTTGAATTTTCTGGTGATCTGTTTGATCTTGGAGGTCGAGTTTACTTCTGTATGTGGAAGGGTGATCTGTGAATCAGGGAGAATTATCATATTATGGTGTTATTTTACTTTAGAGATGGAGATTGAGATTTAAAGTTTGGAACCCTAGTTTGTATGGGTTAAAGTTTTCGCTTTGGTTCGTCTTCCTCAGTTGATCGAGTTCAACAGCATTTTGGGTAATGATGGCTTGGGCTTGGACAAAGCTATGGCCGGAGCTTCTAGAGTTTTGGTGATTGGCAGTGGGAGGACAAGGGTTGTTGACAGGTTTGGGTTTGTAGTGTGTACGGTCTGTTTCAAGGTTTGGGGATATTTGGTCGCGATCTTTAATTAGAGCAAATGTCGATTGAGTTGTTGTTTAATTGGCCTGAGGGGATGATCAGTGACTGTGGGGAGGTCGCGTAGTTGGTCGGCTGCGACCGGAGGCGCTGTACAGGTGCACAGGAGATGGTGATCATGATGGTGTATTGTTGAATTGGGTTTTTGGTTGTCTTGCGTTGGTCTCGGGAAATTCGAGTTATAACTCAAAGTAGGTGATGATTTTACTCGAAGTAATATATAGGGTTGCTCGGGTAAAACTTTGTTTCAGGTTTTACAAAACCAACAGAAACATGCTTCAGTTTTTTGAAAATTAAAAGTAGAGTTTAAATGTAAACTGAATTTTAAACTAAGTTAAACCTGAGTTTGAACTTGATTTAAAATTTGTTTGAATTTGAGTTTTGAAATAATTTGAATTTTGAAAATTTAAGTTCGTTTTTTAAATAAAACAGAATCTTGTTTCTTTTTTGAAAATTAAAAGAGAAATTTTAAATGTAAACTAAAATTTAAAATTAGTTTGAACTTGAGTTTGAAATCTGAATTCAAAGTAGTTGAATCTGAGTTTTGAATTAATTTAAATTTTGAAATTTAAATTTGGTTTTAAACTTTTAAGTATAAAAGTATATTGGTTTAGAATTTAAACTGCAAGTTTTAAATTTTTAAAATAGAAATTGAAAATAAGTTTAATTTCTAGTTTTTGAAATCTGGAAATTTGGGTTGAGTTTCAGTTTTTGGAATAAAGTAATGTTTTAAATTTAAAATTGTTTAACTACTTTAAAAATATGGTTAAATGATTTGAATTTAAGATGGAGTTTAAAATGTAAGTAAACTTTAAAGATTTAAGTTTAAATCTGGAATAAAGGTTTACATCTGTATTTCGGTTTCTTTATTAAAGGAATTTTTAAATTGAATTTGTTTTAAAATAACTTGGAAATGTTTAAAGTGTATTTTGAACTAATTTAAATTTAAAGACAAATTTGTTTCAAATTCTTTTTAAACTTATCTTATATAATGAATGTTTCTTTAACATATAAGATAAAAAGGTTTTAAATTGTTTTTAAACCTCGTATAGATAAATTGGTTTTCATTTTTAAAGTCTTAACTTTAAAATGAAGTTTAAAAATGGAATTTAAATTAAATCTGAAAACAAATTGTTTTTAAATGCTTAATTAAGTAAGAAATGTTTATATTAAAGATAAATAAAATTTGATGAATTGGACTCATTAAATTATTAATATAACTAAGATGGATAATTAATTATTTAGTTAGTTAATAATATGAATGATTAATTAAATAATTAAGAATTTTTGAATTGATTAATTAAGATTTAAGATTAATTAATTTAGGATAATTAATTTGTAATTAAGGGTTATTAATTAAATTTTAATTAATGATTAAAGATTAATTAATCAAGTGATTAAGGTTTAATTAATATTGTAATTAACACTTAATAGATTAATAATTAGAGATTAATTAATTGATAATTAAGTAATTAAGGATTTTTAATGAAGGTCATTAACTTAAGATTATTTAACAATTAATTAATGTGATAAATTTTAATAATTAATTAGATTAATTAATTAATAATAATCATTTGTGAAATTGTTTTTGTGTAATTACTTAATGGAAGTAATTAACGGATTAATTACTTAATGTAATTAATTGTGTTAATGTGATTAGTTTAGATTAATTAATTAAGTTTAATTAATTTAAACACTTGATGATTTGATGAATAATTACTTTATGTAATTAATGGAATTGTAATTACTTAGAGAAGTAACTAATTGATAATTACTGGATGCAATTAAAGATGTTTAATGATGGAAGTAATTTAGATTAAATTACTTTGAAATTAATCAAGGGACTAATTGAGATAATTAATTAAGAGTAATTAATTTATGGAATGAGTAATTAAGGGAAGTTAATTACTGGATGTTATTAATCAAAGGTGATTAATATTTATGGTTTAATTAAAGATTAATTACTTAATGTAATTAATTTATATAGAGAGATTGATTAAAAAGTAATTAGAAATCATTAAATAATTAATGAAGTAAATTTGGAATTGATTAATTAAGGAATAAATGTAGTAATTAATAAACGATTAATGTAATTAATTTTAATTAATTAATTACTTAAGTAATTAAAAGTTAGTCATTGCAAAGTGTTAAGTATAATTAACTTGTGTAATTAATTTAAAGGTTAATTACTTATTGTAATTAGGGAATTGTTAATCAAGAATGATTATTTGAAATGAATAATGAGATGGTGATTATTTAATTGATTTGTAATCAATTAATGGTTAAGTTAAGCAGGATTATAATGATGAAGTAATTAATTTAATTCATTTTAAATTAATTAGAGACTAGTAATTAATTTAATTCATTTTAAATTAATTATAGATGGAGTGATCATTAGATCATTGCTTATGTATGAATTGATGATGTTGGTTGCCTTGTATGGTTTGTAATCTCAGCTATGAGATGAGTAATGTTATATGATATGGATGCATTGGTTGCATTGTGGTGATGATATGGATTATCTATTTATAATGCTGATATGGATTATCTGTTAATGATGATAATGTCGATTATCTATTGTGATGTGAATTATCTATCTGTGTGCATATAGATAATAAATTAAATTGTTTTAAACTTAAAACAACTTGGACCTAAAAGACACATTTTGGATTTTGGTGAGACCGGGATCGGGTTTCAATATTTGGATATCCGAAAACCACATGGATCCAAATTAATGATAGGTCGTGAATTTGAAGTGAAGATGAAGATTCAGAGTGCAAGGGTTATCGTCGTTAACTCTGAGGGTGATTCCAAAATGAGTGTAACGAGATAATGCCTTTGGTTTCGTTCGAACCCGGAACGAACTTGTATGGATTGAATGCTTTCAGAACATCGTCAGGTGGACGATGAGCATTCTAAGTGATGTGTCCTATAAAGGTAATCGTAGCCTCAAGCCTCATCAACCGGGAATGGCTAAAACAGGGGAGGTGCAGCAAGGCTAAGTGGGTCATGCCCAAGTAGGACGAGATTTACCCCTGTCTAGATGTCCCTTTATTTCGGCTTTGTGGTGCGGTTGCTGATCACAACTACAGGGTGGTCTTGTTCGAAACTGTTCAGTAAGGAAAGGTTTCGGCTTTATGTTGCAGAGGATTGGGAGTGATCCTCGGTACGGTGATCTAGGCCACGTACTGTGACGGGCGGTACCCCGGTAGCCCTACCATTGATGGAATCCAAAATCCAATAAGTGCCAACGGTTTTGATTGTATTACCCACTTTTGTGGCTAGCAGCTGGAATTTAGTGAAAGTAACAATTTCGGCTATTTCTTATTTACTTGAAAACCCTAGACCTATTATAATATCACTGGATTTCCTATCAAATGTTTTGGTTAGCGTAAGGTAAAAACTTTTCCATGTTTATGTGTGGGAAGTCTTACGTGATACCTTTTCCTTTCAAAGGTTTTTCAAAAGTTAAGGAACTTTAACCTGTTACTCGCACCAGACCCATGTCTAACCCCGAGTTTATTTCTGTTTTCTTAAACTCTTGGATACTCAAATTTTTACGAGTAGCCAATGATTTAGGTTAGCTTTGACGAATTGTGGAGGAGCAATGGAGCAGGAGGCTTCTGCATGTAGATATATAGTTTTCCGCTGTGTTGATGTCACTGAGCAGTTCCTGTATTGTGTTTGAGTTGTAATAACTAGACAGGTGTTTATAACTGTCCCGTATGTGATGTATTGTTTGTGTGACTCTGATGTTTGTTATGTACTATGTAATATTTATGTTATTAATATAATTTATTCGTTCCCCTGTTGAGATTCTGTTGTTGTTTCTTCTTTCTCTTCTTTCTTTTCTCTTTTCTATCCCTTTCTCTCTTCAAGATGATGCGACTTTCTGGGAGATAAAAGTCGGGTCATCACAGTTGGTATCAGAACGCTAGGTTGAGCGAATACCTAGTCTCTGGAGTGGTGTCTATCTTGAGAGAGCGTATTTGTATTTTTAATATATATATATATATATATATATATATATATATTTATAATTATTTCTACCTATATGTTGGGTTACCGTACAGGTTTTCCAATATAAGATATAAAGGTAGATAAGGTAGTGGTGTGTGTGACACAACTACCATTGGTTGGATTTTGAGTGATGAGGATTGGAAGTGTATCTGTCGAGACTGTAAACTTAATACCGTCTCGAGAGAGTTTTGCTTAGTGTAAGGATTTCATCGATCTCTGAAGGAAACATCTTAAGGTTCGGAGTTCATCTTTGAAGTGCAGAGTTGGATGAGTTGAGTTTGGATCTGTCGGTTGGGCAGAAGCAAGTGAGTGATGGTATCTTGATACCTCAGGAAGTAGTAGTTGCGTGATGAGATGCAGTGACTATGGATATTTTCGAAAATGTTTCTTTGGAACAAGAGTAAGGAAGTGTGTCTGCTTGGTGATTGTGGCTGAGTCCAGCAGGGTGTTTCTGTTTGCTTTGAAGTCCGAGTTTCTCGAAGAGCTTTAGATTAGGTATTCTTTGGCATGGGTGTTAGCAGTGCAGTTCGGAGTGCCCTGTGTTGGAAGGAAGTTTTCTGGCTGAGTAGTTTTTCTGAAGTGGGGTTCAGAAGCAGCAGTGTGGATCCTTTTCTTCGGTGAATTGGATAGGCCAACATAAGCTGTTCTGATTAGTAAAAGAGAGAGCAGTTTCTTTGGATATTAGGCTAGGTTGATCGCAAAAGTGAATTGCTATAGTTGAGTTATCTTGAGTTGTTGAAGATTATCCGGATGTCTTCAGGGAAGTCAGAAGTTTGTCCACATCTGGAGATCAAGTTTTCTTATCGGCTAGTGTTCCTGGATTTGGTACCGGTGGTTCAGTTTAATGGAAGGATTGTCCCTTGAGATAGAGTTTGGTGGGGCAACTCAAGTTTCGGAGGAATTTCTGAGTTTTCTTTATGGATCTGTTGAACCATATTTCTGGGATGTGTTGTCCAGTCTGTGCTTATGCTCTTCATCAGCATTATCTTCTACTTCGGATCAGAGTTGTGCAGCGGAAGAAGTTTGGGGGTGCATCTGTTTTTCTTTTCCCGAATAAGGAGAAGTTAGTTCTGTCTTCTGTTGTTTGAGGAGTAGAGTTTGTGTTCTTGGTTTTGGATTGATCTTGAGGAGAACTTGGTGTTGGGTTGTTTTGATCCAGTCTGTTTCTAAAGGCGTCAGCAAGAGTTAAGCTGATCAGGAGGATGTTGGTGGTCCAGGATCGTCCGAAGAATTTTATGGATAAGAGACGAAGGAATTTGGATTCCGGAGTCGGAGATTGCGTTTTGGATAAGTTTTTCTTCGATCCAAGGAGCTATAAGTTTTGGTAAGTTTGGGAAACTAGCTCCGAGATGTTTTGGGTTTCTTCTGTGTTTTGGTAAGATAAGCGTTGGTTTTCAAGAGTTGAATTGCCAGTTTGGATAACTGGGATTCAGTATGTTTCACGTATCTCTGAGGGAGTACGTGTTTGATATATTTCTGATTGTAGAACCAGCAGTTCAGGAGGATTTGGCTGTTATGACAGACTCGTTTGTAGTCTGATATCCTGTTTAGAGTTGTAGATCTAGATGAATAAGAGCTCTGTAGCTTAGTAATATTGATTGTTTGGATTCCATAGAGCGAGTATCCCGATATTTATACCGGGGAAACTCATGAAAGTTCTATTCAAAAAAAATTTCTTCTTCTGGATAGCTAGATTTGTTCTGATTTTGTGAATTGGTTGTTTTGGTTGTTAGCATATGATTAATATATGCTGTATTTTAAAATTAAATCTTAAATGAGATTATTAAATTACCTTTGTTTTAAATTTCGGGGATGAAATTCTTTTAAGTGGGAAGGATTGTGATATCCCAGAATTTTTGACAATATAAATTTAATAATCTGTGTTTAAAATTAAACTGATTTAATATTTATTGTAAATAAATTTGAATTGATTTAACAATCTTCTTTTATTAAATATTTAATTAGTGAATTTATTTTTAATAAGTTAATAAATTGTTTCCTATTTATAATGTATATATATATTTATATATATTTTAAATAGATGAGTTGGTTTTAAATTAAATTAATATAGCAAATTTTCTAATATTTTGAAATTGGGAAATTATGATTTATTTTTTATTTAAGCTTTTCAAAGCTATTTAACAAAATAAATAAATAATTTTAAATATATAAGATAAATGTTTTCTTTGTTTAAAATATAATTTAACTTAAGTTTGAATATTAATTTAGATTAAAATAAGTTATAAAAATATTTTTTTTTATTTCTTTTAAAATATTGATTAATAAATATGATCTGTAAATTAGATACGAAATTTAAAATACAATTAATAAATGAAACATTTATTCATTAAAATAACAAATAAGTTACAATCTCTTTTTTAAATTTATTTCAAATGATTAAAAATATTATTTTCAAATGATTGATTTGTATATTATTTTTATTTATAAAATATAATGGTTATATTTCTTTAAAAATTAACTATTCATATAAATAGGTAATTGTAAACAAATTAAGTTCAACCTTTTATTAAACATTCATTAACACTTAATTAAAAATACTAATTACTTAAAGGACATGTGTAAGTATATTAAAGCCTAATCTAACATGTGTTAAGTAAACAAATAAGTAAATTAACAAGTGTAAGATTTAAGCCAAGTGTCAAATTTTAATTTTCTTTAGTTTTTAATTTATCATAAATATTGTTATATAAAGTTGCCTTCTTCCCTTTTCTATCTTTTTCTCATTTTTCAATTCATTAAACTAAGAATTCTTTCAGCTGAAACAATCCTAAAAAAAGGCAAACTAGTAAAACATTTTCCAGCATACTAATCAAAAGCAAATCCCTCTTCATAATCAAACTCCTGTAACCCCTCTTTAAAATCATTACCTGTTCATCATTCAACCTGCATTCATTTTTTTAAAAAATCTGGAAATAAAGCAAGCAAACCTGCATGCAATAATTAAAGCAAGAAAGGCTGCATTTTTGTTTTCCGCAATCTGGAAAGTGGCAACTACATGCAAGTTAAAGATATTTTAAAGCAAGAGAAAAGCATTTCAAACAAGTTTGCAAAAGATTCAGGGATTATTCAAAAAGAAAAATCTGTGCTCTGCTCTTCAAAAATCTGTGAGTAAGTCAACTTTAAAAAAATCTAAGTAGGTAAAAGTTGTTTTCATGCTTTTAAATTAGAAATGAATATATATATATATATGAATTTGCTTTAAATATATATACATGTGAATATATTTATGTGTACATGTTGTTAACTATTGCATTTCTGTTCTTCAAATTTCAAACTTCTGCTTGATTCTAAAATCCTTTTTCTTTTGATTTGTTTGCTGTTATGATTTAATCATTGAATGAAACTTGTTTATTATAACATAAAGTGAGTTTTAAAATTTTTATATAAGTTAAATAAAATTTTATATTACCTGTAAGTAAATATAACAGAGCAACAGTTTGTATAAAGTGAAAATTCAACTATAGGAATTTATGTTTCAGGATTGTGAATCAAAATATCATGCAAAACCATGAATTTTAAAACTAAAATTAAGATTTTTAGCATTAGGAGTTAAGTGCAGTTCTTGTTGAACTGGAAAGGGGAAAATTTGAATTTTCTGGTGATCTGTTTGATCTTAGAGGTCGAGTTTGCTTCTTTAGGTGGAAGGGTGATCTGTGAAGCTGGGAGAATTATCAGATTATGGTGTTTTTCATTTTGGAGATGGAGATTGAGATTTAAAGTTTGGAACCCTAGTTTGTATGCGTTAAAGTTTTTGCTTTGGTTCATCTTCCTCAGTTGATCGAGTTCAACAGCATTTTGGGTAATGGTGGCTTGGGATTGGACAAAGCTATCGCCAGAGCCTCTGGAGTTCTGATGATCGGCAGTGGGAGGACGAGGGTTGTTGACAGGTTTGGGTTTGTAGTGTGTACGGTATGTTTCCAGGTTTGGGGATATTTGGTCGCGATCTTGAATTAGAGCCAATGTCGATCGAGTTGTTGTTTGGTTGGCCTAAGGGGATTGACCGTGGGGAGGTCGCGTAGTTGGTCGGCGGCGGCCGGAGGTGCTGTACAGGTGCACCGGGGATGGTGATTATGCTGGTGTATTGTTGAATTGGGTTTTTGGTTGTCTTGCGTTGGTCTTGGGAAATTCGAGTTATAGCTCGAAGTAGGTGATGATTTTACTCGAAGTAATATATAGGGTTGCTCGGGTAAAACTTTGTTTCAGGTTTTACAAAACCAACTGAAACCTGTTTAGTTTTTTGAAAATTAAAAGTAGAGTTTAAATGTAAACTAAAAATTTAAACTAAGTTAAACCTGAGTTTGAACCTGATTTAAAATTTGTTTGAATTTGAGTTTTGAAATAATTTGAATTTTGAAAATTTAAGTTGGTTTTTTAAATAAAACAGAATCATGTTTCTGTTTTGAAAATTAAAAGACAAATTTTAAGTGTAAACCTAAAATTTAAAATTGGTTTGAACCTGAGTTTGAAATATGAATTCAAAGTAGTTGAATCTGAGTTTTGAGTTAATTTAAATTTTGAAATTTAAATTTGGTTTTAAACTTTTAAGTATAAAAGTATATTAGTTTAGAATTTAAACTGTTAGTTTTAAATTTGTAAAATAGAAATTGAAAATAAGTTTAATTTCTAGTTTTGGAAATCTGGAATTTTGGATTGAGTTTCAGTTTTTAAAATAAAGTAAAGTTTTAAATTTAAAATTGTTTAACTACTTTAAAAATATGGTTAAATGATTTGAATTTTAGACGGAGTTTAAAATGTAAGTAAACTTTAAAGATTTAAGTTTAAATCTGGAATAATGGTTTAAATCTGTATTTCAGTTTTTTTTTATTAAAGGAAATTTTAAATTGAATTTGTTTTAAAATAACTTGGAAATGTTTAAAGTGTATTTTGAACTAATTTAAATTTAAAGATAAATTTGTTTTAAATTCTTTTAAACTTATCTTATATAATGAATGTTTCTTTGACATATAAGATAAAAAGGTTTTAAATTGTTTTAAAACCTTGTTTAGATAAATTGGTTTTCATTTTTAAAATCTTAACATTAAAACGAAGTTTAAAAATGGAATTTAAATTAAATTTGAAAACAAATTGTTTTTAAATGCTTAATTAAGTAAGAAATGTTTATATTAAAGATAAATAAAATTTGATGAATTGGACTCATTAAATTATTAAGATAATTAAGATGGATAATTACGTATTTAGTTAGTTAATAATATGGATGATTAATTAAATAATTAAGAATTTTTGAATTGATTAATTAAGATTTAAGATTAATTAATTTAGGATAATTAATTTGTAATTAAGGGTTATTAATTAAATTTTAATTAATGATTAAAGATTAATTAATCAAGTGATTAAGGATTAATTAAGATTGTAATTAACACTTAATAGATTAATAATTAGAGATTAATTAATTGATAATTAAATATTAATTAATAATGATTAATCTGAGTTAATTTCTTAAGTAAAGTAATTAAGGATTGTTAATGAAGGTCATTAACTTAAGATTATTTAACAATTAATTAATGTGATAAATTTTAATAATTAATTAGATTAATTAATTAATAATAATCATTTGTGAAATTGTTTTTGTGTAATTACTTAATGGAAGTAATTAATGGATTAATTACTTAATGTAATTAATTATGTTAATGTGATTAGTTTAGATTAATTAATTAAGTTTAATTAATTTAAACACTTAATGATTTGATGAATAATTACTTTATGTAATTAATGGAATTGTAATTACTTAGAGAAGTAATTAATTGATAATTATTGGATGTAATTAAAGGTGTTTAATGATGGAAGTAATTTAGATTAAATTACTTTGAAATTAATCAAGGGACTAATTGAGATAATTAATTAAGAGTAATTAATTTATGGAATGAGTAATTAAGGGAAGTTAATTACTGGATGTTATTAATCAAAGGTGATTAATATTTATGGTTTAATTGAAGATTAATTACTTAATGTAATTAATTTATATAAAGGGATTGATTAAAAAGTAAATAGAAATCATTAATTAATCAATGAAGTAAATTTGGAATTGATTAATTAAGGAATAAATGTAGTAATTAATAAACGATTAATGTAATTAATTTTAATTAATTAATTACTTAAGTAATTAAAAGTTAGTCATTGCAAAGTGTTAAGTATAATTAACTTGTGTAATTAATTTAAAGGTCAATTACTTATTGTAATTAGGGAATTGTTAATCAGGAATGATTATTTGAAATGAATAATGAGATGGTGATTATTTAATTGATTTGTAATCAATTAATGGTTAAGTTAAGCAGGATTATAATGATGAAGTAATTAATTTAATTCATTTTAAATTAATTAGAGACTAGTAATTAATTTAATTCATTTTAAATTAATTATAGATGGAGTGATCATTAGATCATTGCTTATGTATGAATTGATGATGTTGGTTGCCTTGTATGGTTTGTAATCTCAGCTATGAGATGAGTAATGTTATATGATATGGATGCATTGGTTGCATTGTGGTGATGATATGGATTATCTATTTATAATGCTGATATGGATTATCTGTTAATGATGATAATGTCGATTATCTATTGTGATGTGAATTATCTATCTGTGTGTATATAGATAATGAATTAAATTGTTTTAAACTTAAAACAACTTAGACCTAAAAGACACATTTTGGATTTCGGTGAGACCGGGATAGGGTTTCAATATTTGGATATCCGAAAACCACATGGATCCAAATTAATGATAGGTCGTGAATTTGAAGTGAAGATGAAGATTCAGAGTGCAAGGGTTATCGTCGTTAACTCTGAGGGTGATTCCAAAATGAGTGCAACGAGATAATGCCTTCAGTTTCGTTCGAACCCAGAATGAACTTGTATGGATTGAATGCTTTCAGAACATCGTCAGGTGGACGATGAGCATTTTAAGTGATGTGTCCTATAAAGGTAATCGTAGCCTCAAGCCTCAAGCCTCATCAACCAGGAATGGCTAAAACAGGGGAGGTGCAGCAAGGCTAAGTGGGTCATGCCCAAGTAGGTCGAGATTTACCCCTGTCTAGATGTCCCTTTATTTCGGCTTTGTGGTGCGGTTGCTGATCACAACTACGGGGTGGTCTTGTTCGAAACTGTTCAGTAAGGAATGGTTCCGGCTTTGTGTTGCAGGGGATTGGGAGTGATCCTCGGCACGGTGATCTAGGTCACGTACTATGACGGGCGGTACCACGGTAACCCTACCATTGATGGAATCCAAAATCAAATAAGTGCCAACGGTTTTGATTGTATTACCCACTTTTGTGGCTAGCAGCTGGAATTTAATGAATGTAACAATTTTGGCTATTTCTTATTTACTTGAAAACCCTAGACCTATTATAATATCACTGGATTTCCTATCAAATTTTTTGGTTAGCGTAAGGTAAAAACTTTTCCATGTTTATGTGAGGGAAGTCGTACGTGATACCTTTTGTTTTCAAAGGTTTTTCAAAAGTTAAGGAATTTTAACCTGTTACTCGCACCAGACTCATGTCTAACCCGGAGTTTAATTCTGTTTTCTCAAACTCTTGGGTACTCAAATTTTTACGAGTAGCCTAGGGATTCAGGTTAGCTTTGATGAATTGTGGTGGAGCAATGGAGCAGGAGGTTTTTGCATGTAGATATATAGTTTTCCGTTGTGTTGATGTCTTTGAGTTGTTCCTGTATTGTGTTTGAGTTGTAATAACTAGACAGGTGTTTATAACTGTCTAGTATGTGATGTATTGTTTGTGTAACTCTGATATTTGTTGTGTACTATGTAATATTTATGTTATTAATATAATTTATTCGTTCCCTTGTTGAGATTCTGTTGTTGTTTCTTCTTTCTCTTCTTTCTTTTCTCTTTTCTATCCCTTTCTTTCTTCATGATGATGCGACTTTCTGGGAGATAAAAGTCGAGGTTTGGGAGTGATCCTCGGTATGGTGATCTAGGCCACGTACTGTGACGGGCGGTACCCTGGTAGCCCTGCCATTGATGGAATCCAAAATCCAATAAGTGCCAACGGTTTTGATTGTATTACCCACTTTTGTGGCTAGTAGCTGGAATTTAATGTATGTAACAGTTTTGGCTATTTCTTATTTACTTGAAAACCCTAGACCTATTATAATATCACTGGATTTCCTATCAAATGTTTTGGTTAGCGTAAGGTAATTTTTTTTCCATGTTTATGTATAGGTAGTCTTACGTGATACCTTTTCTTTTCAAAGGTTTTTCAAAAGTTAAGAAACTTTAACCTCTTACTCACACCAGACCCATGTCTGACCTGGAGTTTATTTCTGTTTTCTTAAACTCTTGGGTACTCAAATTTTTACGAGTAGCCAAGGATTCAGGTTAGCTTTGACGAATTGTGGAGGAGTAATGGAGTAGGAGGCTTCTGCATGTAGATATATAGTTTTCCGCTGTGTTGATGTCTTTGAGTAGTTCCTGTATTGTGTTTGAGTTGTAATAACTAGACAGGTGTTTATAACTGTCTAGTATGTGATGTATTGTCTGTGTAACTCTGATATTTGTTGTGTACTATGAAATATTTATGTTATTAATATAATTTATTCGTTCCCCTGTTGAGATTCTGTTGTTGTTTCTTCTTTCTCTTCTTTCTTTTCTCTTTTCTATCCCTTTATTTCTTCAAGATGATGCGACTTTCTGGGAGATAAAATTCGGGTCGCCACAGAAGAACTCATCTTCTTTCCTTTTTTGTTACCTTCCTCGTGTATGTATAAGACTGAATCCATTCAATTTCTAAAAAGGATTACTAATCGAAAGATGGTCGAAAGAAAAAATCTCTATTTGATGGAGCTTCTTCCTATACCTATGAAATCCATTGGACCTAGAAATGAGACATTGGAAGAATCTTTTTGGTCTTCCAATATTAATAGACTGACTGTTTCACTGCTAAATGTTTCTTGGTTTCAACCCTGCTCCACGTGTTCGAACTTGTCATTAATGGCCGGCTACATGGGTATTTTGCATTTTTAGTATGTGTTGCGAACACTTTCATTTCTTTTTAGCATCTCATCTTCTCTGGAGAAGCTAAAATCGAACGGATAGAGCAGATGGTCCAACTACAGAACTTCTTCTTTTTCATTACTTCCATGGTCGTGCCTCCTTGGGGCAATTGAAGAAATAACTGATTAGCCCTTCTATTTTTTTACTTTAATTTGGAGTTTAGGCATTATTTTTTCCCTTTTTTTTTGAAAAACACTTTCCATTTAGTAACAAAGAAGAAGATTATTCTTTTTACCAAACATATGTGGACCAAATCATGATCTTCTATTCTTCAAAAAAAATATGGTTTTTTACCGAAGCACAAAGTCGGCGACGGGAGAAGGTGTGTTGCGACAGACAATTTTTTTATATATTTTACATTATATACAGAAATTTTGAATCATTTTTTCTCGAGCCGTATGAGGAGAAAACCTCTTATATGCCAATCTTTAAAATGTAAAAAAGGAGTAATCAGCTGTGGCACATTCACTTGTTGGGTATTTTTGTTTGACATTGCTTCACGCCCATAATTAAGCGAGCTACGTCTGAGCAAATCTTGGATATTGAAGTCTTCTTTTGTTTCTCGATGGTGATTTGACAGCATAAGCAATAAGGAAGCCCAAATAGAATATTATTTCTAATGTCACAAGATATGGCTGATGCTACTCAGGTCAGAGCGTAAGCTAGCGATGCTTTCGGCTACTGGATTCTCACCACCTAGGGTGCAACACTCGAAATGTCTCATGATTTTTAATCAATTATGTGCTTCAATATAATTATCTAGAGTAAGCGCTATAGTCTATTTCCAATACTCAGCAGCTTGATCGAACCATGCCTCCGCAATTTCAGAATCACCCTGTAGAATGGCCTGTTCTCTACGGTTGGAATAGGTGGTTCAATTCCTTCTCTTAGAACCGTACTTGAGAGTTTTCTACCTCATATGGCTTAGCAATCGATTCTTTTTTCGGCATAAACAAAATATCCAAAAAGTTTGAAACAATTGGGACTTTTTCGGAGGATCTCATCTTTTCTAGAGGTAGCTTTGCCAAAAAGCGTTATTTCATGCTTGTAATCCGCAAAATCCATAGGTGAGGCGACACAGATCCACCGGTCAGTTGGATCTTAGCTGCTCGATGCAATTTGTGCCAAAGATAGAAAAAAAATCTAAAATCTCTTCTTTAAGTGACCCTATAAGCTTGTACTTCCACGTCTCTCTAAAATTACAGCTCCTTATACCTTTCAAAGTGGATTAACTAAGCTAAGGAAAAACAAAAAAGGAATTCCATTAAAATGTATTTTTATTGACTAATTAAAGTGTACAGTCATCCCCGCGAAGCTTTCGGGAAGAGGGGTAGTCCTATGTGTAAGCATAGCATTTCTGGTCGAACAACCGAACCACACTCAACCATTTGCCTTAGGATTAGTTAGTTCTATTTCTCAATGGGGCCAGGAAGGGAAGTTCTGACCATCTGTGAGAGAAAAAAAGAACGAATTGATCTTGTAGGATTCACAAGAATTTCTTCGATTTCTTTCAGAAGCAGATGAATAATCATCAACTTCTCACGTTTCATGAATAGCCAGGACATTAAGGAAGATCCAAAAAGGCATTTCGGGAATCGATCTGATTCTATCTCTGTTCATTCCTTAGGAAAAATTAGTATAAGAGGCTACAGATACACTTCTTGATAATGGGGTACACGAACAACCAATTACGCCACCTACATAATTTAAAAAACCTAAAAGGAGCATGAGTCTAAAGAGATCCCACTTCCTCATGAATTTATCTTGAATCGGGATCTTTTGTCTCAACTTTTTCCCAGTTTTTCCACCACGAAGAAGGGTTGTGATAAGAAGCGTTCAATTTTTCATGCTCAAAATGGAATCTATTCCAAACGTAAATGCCATGGTTCCTTACTTCGACAGGGTGCAAATATCTAAATTTCGCACAAATGTGGGAGAAATCGGGAAGAAGGGGGTTCATTTATTTGATTGGCTAATCAAGCATGAACTAATTCATATATCTTTGGGTTTTGATTGTCAAGGAATAAAGACTCAATGGAAACAGAGTGTTTCCTTGTTCAAAAATGCCGAATCTCGTCTCAATTATACCAAATCTCAATGGATTGATGTAAATTTTCTACCGCGTGTATATTCCTATAATGATGGTGTTTCCTTAAAAAAAACTTTGTTGTTCAGCATCTTGGACAACCATCCATTCTGGGGAACAAGGAAAGTGCCAAAATCTCGAAACATCAAGCAATGGAATCGAATTGGGTTTCTGGCGGGCTCAGATCGGCAGTTGGTTTTTGGTTACGTGATATCGGCCTTTGGGGGTGGGATCTTGGTCTCAAGCCATCCTCCCGGAAAATCAATCAAATTCAAAGCTGTCTCAATATAACCTTTTCCTTCCTTTTTCTTTTTTTCGTTGGGGTTCTATTTCATTTGGCACCTGAATTCGCACTCGAATCGGACCAAATCAAATATTTGTCAGGCTATTGTTCTCTTCTTCCTTCGAATCTATGGAGTATACAATTCGATCCTTCTACGGCCAAATCTCAATTTGTGGAAAGCCTTCGATGGATTCCTTATGAAAACATCATTTGTATATGGGTATAGATTCAGGGCATTCGCGAAGTCATCCATTCTCCATGCTTCTAGCGGCTGAGAGTTCACAATCCACCCCACCTTCATTCAACGAATTTGCGGTTGAGTCATTCCATTCACTTTGGGTCGGTGTCAGCCATTTTCCATGAATAGCGATTTCTCGAAAATCGCTGGTGTAATTGGCTAACACCCAGTACCTACAGGGACAGAATCCGGCTTAGGCAAGAGCACACTTCTATTCTATGGTTCTACTAATAAGAATTCATTTGTATTCATACACAACAAGCTCATATAGCTTTCCATTTCGAATAAGAAGTTAGATTTTGATTAAGTATTTCTCATCGTGTCTGGCGCATACCACGAATATACGAGAACGCCTGATGTGCCAAGCCTATACCTCTCGTGAACATCGGTAATCATTGCATTTCATAGGAAATAGGAGTTTTTCCTTTGTACTATCTTTCAGAAAGATAATTTCACTTACCCCAAATTTCTTTTTTATGGAAACACTAGTCGATCGCTAGCTTCGGGATCCTACTTCCGGCTTCTTGCACGCAGCTAGGGACATTTGGTTTCAAAAATCTACCCCCAGTCAATACTAAAATTGCATTGTACATCCAGAATAAACCTAAAAAGACATGATCCCAGACGGCTAGAAAGAAGATTAAGGCTCTATTTATTATGATTTGTTATATATATAAAATATAAACCTAGTTGGATCTAATTTTTTTGAAATGATCTTTCCTTATCCAGATTAATACCAATCCAACCCATTTCATGAATAAAATGGGACCAATTAACCAACCAACAAAACTACTTGTTACAAATAACATCTTGTTGTTGTATCGAATATTATTTCTAATACAGAAATCGAGAATTTTATAATTTAAAAATAGTCTATCCATATTTTTGTCCCAACCACTATTTATTAATCACAAACCAAAAATTCCTACTTCCTATTGTTCCCACCGAACCTACCATGTAAATGGTAACTAAAAAAAGTAAGTGGACCTGACCCGAAAATTCTTTGATGTAGTGAGTAATTGGCTCTGGTTGTTCATCGTTCAAGAATTCTTATTTAGGCAGTTCAAGCCCAAGACTGCAAAGGAAATTAAGTGAAGTACTTCGGATACAAAGTATGGAAAGGTGTCTAATAGGCGGCAGACCACCCTTTCATGCCCGTACAGTGCTGTAGCTTGATGAATAGCCAAGGCCCGACTCCAAGTTGTTCAGGATTAGTGGCGTTGAGTTTCTCGACCGTTTGCCTTAGGATTAGTAGTAATTCTTTAACATTTTATTCCTTATAGCCAAAGATTTTTTTAGTGAACTTGCAAAATAACCCAAAAATTGTTATAGAACTCGTTTAAAACAACAGATATTTAGTTTCAATTGGCCTAGATCCGAACCATCCTATCAGACCTTTCGTTTTTGACTGGTAAGTGAAATTATCTAAATGCTGGTAATGAGAGAACGTAGCTCGGTTGCTTCCATCCAATACCAGCTCTACGAACCATGTTGGAGCGGATCGGCCAAGATCCGAGTTAGATCCGCTAGTCTTGCATCGCCCCGAAGTCATTACCATAACTGTATGGTGGGGGATGCCAAAGGCTAGGCTAGTGATTTGAGTGAAGTCGACCGAAGGAAGCGACCGGTTCTTCCTATTTGACCTGAAACCGATCAATCTAGCCATGAGCAGGTTGAAGAGAGCATTAGGACAAAATTATATCCTTTTTGAACCGTACGTGCATCTTTAGATGCATACGGTTCAAAAAATTGTGAAAATAAAGAATCAATTGGTAGAATGGGCTTATGCATAGCTCAAAGGAACCTTTAGTCAGATATTTTATTTATATTACATTATTAGATCTGTTACATTCTTAGAATAGAATTATATTTAGTCATACTATTCTATTTGTTTATTAAATATATTATTAATATTAATTTTCATATTAATTTTATATTTTATATTAGTTATATTATTTATGGATAGAATTATGAACTCCAATGCCCCTCGTTCCTGGAAACTAGTCACTACCTGAGCCACAAAAGTGATTATGGTATCCAAATAACGATAGATATGTGAAAAGCAGGTCCAATTATGCCTATTCCAACTGAATATGATAAAGCCTAAAAAACAACGAGCTGTTATGATTCTTATTTGTACAAATGGTATTTCAAACTTAGAACGAGCATGAATAAATTAACGATACTTCTTTATCTTTTGAGTTGTTCTGCCGGATTGGGCGAATTCTGGGCTAGACATTGCTCTACATGATACTTATTATGTGGTAGCACATTTCCATTATGTACTTTCTATGGGAGTGGTTTTTTCTTTATTTTTAGGACTTTACTATTAGGTGGGCAAAATCTTTGGTCGGACATATAGTTCCACTTCTGATTGAAGACCCGGGGGGATTCAAATTTAGTACCCTCATTTCCATTTCAAAGCATCTTAATCTTAAGTTTCCTATTTATTTTATTGAAAAAATTCAATTATTGATTCACTATTCATCGACCCATATGGATTCTTTGAACTCGATCTCATTGGATTCTTATTTTCATCTATCTTCTTTGCAAGGGAACAGGAAGTTCAGTTGTGTAGAACAGGATGCGCCAGTATATTAATTGGCAGCGACCAAGTCAAAAAAGGCGCGAGGAACTTCGTATTGTAACTCTCCTTTGGTTCTCTTTAACCTTGAATACAATTTATAGATTCGACAGCAATAGTACCTCGGGCTCGAAAAGTTATAACGAAAATGGCTGATCCAATAACGTATTCCACAGTTGTCACGGTTGGAACTAACGAAGCAAATGATTAACCCATCATATCATCCAAAGAAATGAAAAAGACCAAAAGTTCGAATTGACATCTAATAACATAGATTCAATTAGCATTGACATAATAGAAATATTTTGTCTATTAAGGAGGATTCCACGAATACCTAAAATAGAGATGATCATAGAAAATGTAAAATATTTGATAGGATCCGTTTCGAAAACGTGGAATATTTGAGAAATTCAAATTGATAGTTTAGACTTGGTATACTAGGCTCCTTGTTATCTCTCACCGATCCATTATACTTCTGGGGAGTTGCGAAGCCAAATATTAAAAGAGTGCCCTGACCCATTTTTTCTTCCCTGTCGGATTTTGAAGTTGGTAGGTCTACTCGATATAGATTAGGCGTGAACGAAAACTTTGACAAAAATCTTTCAAAAAATATTCAACTAATATTATCAGTTAATTAAGTTTCTTATTAGACCATGCATTTGATCCACCAAATCAGCCAAAGAAAGATAATGGAGAGTTGACTGAAATGAACACTAAATACACAAAGAAATGATACAATTGATACCTATCGTAATGATAAATGGCTCGTCCCGCCGTGACCATATCCTGGATTCTCGAAATTCACGATTATTCTATTTCCTCATGTTAGCAATGTACAGTGGTCTAATAGGATTATTTTCACCTAGAGATCTTTTACTTTTTATATCATTTATTCCTCGATGCTTTGTCATTCCCCTTTTTTAATAATAGTTTAAAATCTTTTTTTATTTTCATCGCTCCCAGACCGATCAATGGGAGAACAAAGAAAGGTTTTTCTTCATACGCACATATAGTACTTATTTAGGGAAGTTATGCTCCGAAGCCCCAAGCTCAGATGGACTTGAAGTCTCCTAATTCCAATCTTATTCGGTCGCCTACATGTAATGGATAATAATAGGAACTGAACAATATGGCAAGAAAATGTTTGATTCAGAGGGAGAACGCAAAACTTTTCACTCAAGATCTCTTGCAGGAAAAAGATAATGTCCAACTTAGAATTGTCATTTATATCCTTTATGGAAAATTTGTTGGATCCTTCTATTAAAAAAGATAGGAAAATTTTTGACTATTCAAGATTTGATCAAATCATCCGCAATAGGCATACGAATAGCGAACGAAAGACCAAGATATTAGATCTAGAAAGCACTTCCAACAGGCAATTCAGGAATTGAATTGCAAATGTCGATTTACGACGAATCTTATTATTTATATTAGATAAAAATAGGAACCCAATGAGATTGAGTTCAATGAATATGCAGGATAGAAAGATGCACGGGACATTTGGAAAAAGGTGTAGCACCGGAACTGCTATGTAGGCTTTATGGGTTCGAATCTCTCTCTTTCCGTAATAGGAATTCAGCCAGAGTGGCAAAACACATGAGAACTTCTTGCTTTGATGAAAATAATGAATTCCAAATTCGTTGGAAGGCTCGAGTTTCTTTTGATAAGAGGTCGCCAATGTTTATACTAGATCGGTATGTTGTAGTACCAGACACGAGATAGATCGTCCAAAGAACAAGGCTTTTTTCATATAAACCAATTCATTTAGGTTGACTTCTATAGGACAAGGCTAGTTCGAGGCTCTTCCAGTCTCCTCCTTGTGAACCCACTCCTTAGTAGACCGAAGGTAAAGCCCTAGGTGAATCATAAGGCAACAAATAGGAAAAGAATCGATCGAAAAACAAAGAATCGAAATTGATCGATATCTTTCTCAAAACAAAAAAAAAGAAAGACGAAACATAAATCATGGATCAACTAAACCCTCTCAAGGGCTTGCTTAAAAATAAGAAAGAGGAGAGGAAGGGCTCAAACGCAAGCACCTTAGGAGGTACCTCCAGGCGCACCTCTCATTGGTATTTGTAGCGGATCTTGACATCGAATCGACAACGTGCCCACGTGAACCATCGGACTCTACTCTAGTTCTATCGTCCACTTCTTCTTGGCGAAGTCACAATACTAGTGGCTTCATCTCGGCTAGCCAATATTCTCGGGAAGTAGGAATCCACTTGCCATTTTGGGCTTTGCTCTAACTGAAGCTATTGCATTGTTTGCCCTAATGATGGCCTTTCTAATCTCATTCGTCTCTCAACCATTTATTTTTTTCGATCGCCTAGAAGGGACAAAAGAAAACAAAAGAAAAAGCGATCCCCGCTGTAGCAGCGAGCGAAACAGGAGTAGCCTAAACCGTGAAGACGAGGTTGTGGGGATCGATCATATAGTTGTAACAACTGGAATCGTTCCATAACAAAAAAATACGATTGTGGATTTGAAATAAAAATAAAAATAAAGGGATGCGGATTGTCGAAGGAACTCAGCAAAATGACCCCGTAACTTCGGGAGAAGGGGTGCTCTCCTATATTTTGATTAGGAAAGCGTCACATTCCAGGGGGGTAGCGACAAATAAATCCTGAAGGCTCTCTCGACATACATTTTTGCCTATGGATGCTGAGTCTCATTGCCATGACGGCGAGTAGGCAGAATAGCAGAGCAAGTACAAGTATTAGTAGCATAGCAAAAATGCATTCCTCATCATTAATATGTTTGCTCACGTTAATCGTGGTGATAATCTGGCGAACTAAAACATCTTAGTAGCCATAGGAAAAGAAAGCAAAAGTGATTACCGTAGCAGCGGTGAGCGAAATGGGAGCAGCCTAAGCATCATGAATTTTCGGAGCATTAAAGAGTTTATCGAAAACTTACATCAGCTTTCCAAACAAAGGCAAAGAGAAAAAATAGTACAGGTCCCTGTATCAGCAAATATCCAGTCTTCTCTTTTATTTCTTTATCTATCCAACGCGCCTGAATACCCCAAGGGTCGGGAGACTTCTTTTGTTAGTAGTGAATGCAAAGCTGAGGCGCCTTCATATAAAGATTCTATTTCCTTTTTGTTTGAAACCTTGGAAAAGATCTAAGGTACGATTTAATTATGGAGATCATCAGAGGCAAAAAAGAGAGAAAAAATATAACTTTTTTTAACTCACTTAGATCTTAGACTTTCGCAGATTCTGACTGCCTAAAAAGATTCAACAAAAGACGAAAACAAATCCACTATCCGTTTTACGTCAAGCAATATGTGGAGTAACTCCTGGGGAAACAAAAGGCAAAGCAGAACCACCGTTAGTTCCTTCGCTCCCAACTCAAAGAATACAAAGAAAGTCAACCAATGCCTTAACGAAGAAAAGACAGGGAAAGAAAATCGAAATGAAATAAATAATAAAAAAATAAGTAGAAAATAGAAGAGCCTAGATTCCAAATGAATAAATTCAAACTCGAAAAGGATCTTTCTGATTCTCGAAGAACGGGGGGTAAAGGGATTGATCGAGAAAGATCTCTTATTCTTATTAGATTAGAAAAGAAGATGATTTGATCCGCAAAATTAAAGTAAGGAGTAAGAAATATGTAAATAAGGGCTTCTGTTCGTAAAATTTATGAAAAAAGTCGACCGATCCATAGGCGCGGACGAATTATGGTGATTTGTTCCAATCCGAGACATAAATAGAGACTAGGATAATCTTTCTGAAGGTGAAGAAGGCCTCCTTTCTGGGGGGGCGAGCCATCAGTGAGATACCACTCCGGAAGAACTAGAATTCTAACCCTGTATCAGGACCTACTAGCCGAGGGACAGTTCATTCACTCAAGTAACGGCCACTCGTTAGTTTCCACCCAATAAAGAATTGAGGTAGCTATCCTTAAAGTAAAAGAAAGGAGCCTAGTTCATAACTAGTAGTCCACTATTCTTTTTTATTCCATTTGGATTGAAAAGACAAATCAAAAAATAATGAACTTTATTTCAACTATATAAAAGTCATTTTCAACGAATCCATAAGAAGTGATCCTATTTATTCATCGGATCTGAGGTTGATCCATTAGGGTATGGGACGACCTATGGGTATCCCATCTACCCTAGTTTCAGCCCAATCCTAGGCCAAGGGTGGATATTCCGTCGCACATAACCAAGATTGCAGATCTCATTGACCCTGTTGCAAATACCTGCAGGTTCTTCGGCATTTTTTGTCTAAATCACTTCCCTTTTTCTTTGTGAGTATCGGGAATACCCCCATTCATAGGTCCGAGATCCACATGTATGAATTAAAAATTCCAAATGATCAACCCTGCAATCAATTGTTAGAATCAATAGGTGTTCAAATCATTGGACAGCTCGCTATCTCGCTGACTTCCACTGGCTGAACTATGGATTTCTTTTTTTTAAGTGAATGTTGAGTTCAGTTCTACGCTACCTCAACAATAGGGAGTTAGAATGTTAATGGACAAGAGTTCCACGACTATTGGTAGAGCCGAAGAAGAGGTAAGCTAAGCCAATAAGGAACATGTTGTTTCGCACCACCAGAAGAAACCAAGCTGTAGGTATACTAAGACAACCAAGAAGTAGCGCTACGCTCATTGAGCAGTTAGTTCTCTCTGACCTCGACCCCTTAACTATAGATCAGATCCATCGGACGAAAAACTCAATTCCGCACTGCTGCTGAGTCGTTGGACTTATCCACCTTAGGGATTCGTGGAATTTTCATTTTTGAATTACGTTGCGGGAAATCTACCAGGCAGGCCTATATTTCTTGGTTTCAATATGACTCCTTACAGGCGTATAGGGGTGCCAAAATAGAAAACATGATTTTCCCACCCTTAATTAAAGTAAAGTATTCGGTTGTATGACTTCATGAAAAGAATGTGCTTTCCTGAACCTTTTCCTAAGGACCCGCTGATTTAGGTAAATATTTAATGTGTTTCCCTATAGGAGAGGTTATTTTTGGAGGATAAACTATGCATTTTTGGGACCTCCGTGCTCACAATTCTTATTCATCTAATTAATCTTTTGAAAAAAGAATAGATTAAACTTGAAAATTTACTCATTTAAATTTAATGAGTAAACGATCGAATTTTATTCGGTTGGGTGTTACTTGGCTGATTAATCTTTCAATATGCTTGTTTCAACAATTATCGTTCCCTACATTTCTTTTTGGCTGCTTTATTCTTTGTCGCCGTAAATAGAAATACTGAAAATAGAATTTTTTGAATTTGAAATAATGTGATGGGCGAACGACGGGAATTGAACCAGGGCGTCCATAAGGAGCCTCTGTCATCGCCGGGGAGCTGTTGGCGAGTAGACCATAGGAGAAGTTGCTAAAACAAATAAAGGTGACCTCGATCAATTGGGCAAGTCTAGTATAAACATTCGGGAGGCTGTTCGATTCTTCGATGCGATGGGAGATGGTGCATTCCGAATTCCGGAGAAAGACTTAAGGCAGCAGGTGGAGACATTTCTATAGCCCCTTCCAAAGAAATGCGAGCAGGGTAGAGCTCGGCAGAGGGTTCGAGAATAGAATCCTAAAGATGAAGATTAAAAAAGTGTCCCGCATGCATCACAAGTGGAAGGATCAAACCAATTAGCGCTCACATCACAGTAGTCGTGGTTGAGGCAAGCTAAGTGAGTAGGGACAACCAACAAGGCGACCGTTAGGCCAAGTATATTAGTCCGGGACCCATATATTCATTGGCAACTGGCAGGATCCTCGTCGACAGAAAAGGATTGTAGTCAGTTTGATAATAATCGAGTGATGTTACTTCTTCGACCGAACCAAGGAATCCATTCGCACCTCCAACTTCGCTAAAACACTGGAGCATATGTTTTGCGGAGGGATTTTACCCATGTTAAGGATCGACAGCTAGCCGGAGTGAATGCCCACTTTTAGGTAACTTAGTTGCTTCAATGATTCTCTTGCTCTCGGCCTTGGCTAAATTGCTCTAGAGACTGATCTCATTCGTGTTCCGAGAGTCTATAATTTAGCTAAGAGCTATTGCATAACAACTCCCGCTGGTAGCTCCTTCTTTTTGGGTTATTTTTCAAGTTTACAAAAAAATGTTAAATCACATTTTTGCTTATTGTTTGCCAAAGATCCTACTTCTACAATTGGTAGGTCACCGGGTTATTCAAATAAGTTGTGTTTTCCATTATTTTCCCATGTTACAACTTCCGTACTAATTCGATCGATCCAGAATGGATCGATTAAACTTCTATTAGGGAGCCTGGTCTAATTGTCAAAGCAAGCCCTTTCATTTAATTCTTCATTCTTCGATGAAATTAAGAATCAATCAAATCTCCCTAAATTTTCCTGTAACTTAGATTCCAGAGTATATCTTTTAACGAGTTCAATAAAAAAGGAAAAATTCTTTTTTCCCTGCCCCTAAATATGTGCATGAAATTATAGAAGATTTCCCTTAAGATCAAAAAATTCCATCGAATGGAGTATGACAGTCTGTGGAGTATGACTGTCTGCGTGATAGTATCTACTATACTAGGAATATTAATAAACCCAATTCTTGCAATTTCTCAAGATACCCTCTTTTAGCTTCTAGGCCTCAAAAAAGGGATCCGGAGCCACTGCGGGAATGATTTGGAAGATCCAAAACTAAAAATAGCGGTATTTGCTAATTCAGAAATTTGATAGACGTGATTCCCCAGAGGTAGGACATACGCAGTTCACTCGGCCTATTCTACTTTAGGTACGTAGCAAATCGAAGGATTTCTTATGCTAGAACTTCCGGCTCTCACTTTCATATACCAAAGATCCTACACCAGTGACCTACCAATTGTTGGAGTCGGCTGCTCTTCTAGGGTTCCATCATTTGGGATCCTTATGGAATAGGATCAAGTTGGCCCTTGGGAATAGCATGATGCACTGTCTCCCTTCAACCCATTGCTTTGAGCGAAATGTGGCAAAAGGAAGGAACAATCTTAATTGGGAACAGAATGAGAAAAGAAAGCACCAAACTTCCTTCACGGGCTCCTCTCTTTTCTTATTCTTAGTAAAGGTAAAACTTGAATAGTCGATTTTTTAGACTTAACCTTACCTTTTTTGGTTCAGGATCATAGGTCTTTTTCTATCAGATAGGAAGGGCTATTGCACAAAATGTACTTCTAAGTAATTGCCCCATAGATCCTATATCTATCTATATAAAGAAGAAATCATGTAAGGAAGGAGATTTCTATTTGTACAAATGGTACTTCAAACATGCCGCCAAATTCGATCCAAAAAAAATGGATAAAAATATTAGCCATATTTTATTTCTACTACTAGCTCTTTTTTATCTTGAATCTCATTGTACTTAATCCTGAAAAAAAAATTCTTCTAGTTTTATTATTTTCTTCGATTTATTATATCTCAAAATAATGGTTAACGGTAGCCTTGATGGGTGGTTTCGCTAGAATAAGTAATAATGAGATCACCATTTTAGGAAATGATGTGGAGATGAGTACTGACATTGGTCTGCAGGAGGCTCAACAAGCTCTTGAAATAGCTGAAGCTAACTTGATTGGAGCTCAGGGAAAGAGACAAGCAATTAAGGCAAATCTAGCTCTCAAACAAGCTCGGACACGAGTAGAGTATGTTAAGGTTATTGTCTACTAGTAAAAACACACACACAAAAATAAGAAAAAGAAGTTTTTTAAAGGTTCTTTATTATATACCATATTTTGATTCTGCCAATTGAATACAATCAATTCTAGATGATACAATAAAAAAAGATGGCTAGAAAAACTCAAAGCTAGACTAGAAAAATTGGAGGAGAAATTTTGTGTTATATATGGTGATCCTCCTTAGGTATCCTAATTTTATCTCTAACTTCCTTCATGCCTTCTTTCCTGATATGATGATGATGAACTAGTTCCTCCTTCGTATTGAGAATGCTACAAGATTTCTTAATGTGAAGAATGCAACATCCTCAAGAAGTGAGGGGAATGCAAAAAAGCGCAAAGAAAACAGTGCATTCAAATTCAGTACCCTACTCGAGTACCGACGAGGCCAACAAACGTAGGATCTTTGGCAAACAATAAGCACTTAAATAATACAATTCAAACGTACCATCTTCTTTCTCATTTTGAAGAATAGGTGCGGAAAAAAATGGAAACAACGGAGGAATCCGAATCGGACCTAAATGGGAATGGCATGAAAAGTTCTCTTTTTGTCCAAGTCACTTCCCTTTTTGTCCAAATCACTTGTCTTTTTCTTTGTGAGTATCGGGAATACCCCCATTCATAGGTCGAGATCCTCTTCATCTTCAAAGAATTCTTGATGTGAAAACACAGTGACAAAGGGCGGATCTTTGAATAGGAAAAAGAATGGATCTGTAGGATCCTAAATGAATTAGCTTATTCAAGAAAAGCCTTGTTCTTTGTACGATGCATATGAGAAATGCTATCCCCACTCGGACCAAGACATAACTTTTACCAAAAGTTTTTTATGATCTTTTTGTTCCAATAATAATTAACTTCTTCTATAGAACCATTTTTTTATCCCAATTCAGTACTAAGCAAGTCCAAACTCAAAACTCATCGCCCATGGATAAAGAAAGACCATTTCAATGTCAAAAACAAAAACAAAAACTAGAGCATACATGTAATAGCAGATTCGGAATTGTAACCATCGATGATTACATTCAGCAATTCAATCGGGAAGCAGCTGGAAGAAGTATCAAATAGGGTAGCAGGAAACCTAGGATCTTTGAATTGAATAAAGTAAGAGCGGAGCTCCCCCACTTGAAGTACGGTACCAGTATTCACAATTTTTACTTCTCTATTATATTGTTCAATATGTTCACAGATAATATTACTAATTTCATCAGCTCGAAAAGTTACCATTAGTGTCTCTTTTTTCTTTTTTGGAACAAAGGATTGCTCTAGGTTTGCATACAACTACATCGATTTTAGTAAAAGGTGCTTTAGGTGCACATGGTTCTAAATTAATGCCAGATAAAAAGGATTTTGGTTATAGTTTTCCTTGCGACGGCCCGAGACGTGGGGGTACTTGTGATATTTCTGCTTAGGACGCGTTTTATTTGGCGTAGGATTGTGAAAAGAAAATTGCTACGCACCTAGTACTGAACTCTTTGAATCTCTTACTAAGCCTGTCGCTACGCACCTTTTTCGTCGCCGGCATGTTGTTTTTTGTCCTATCTTTGTCCTTTTTCGAAGGAAATCATAGGAATGTCTGATTATAATTTTTATTGTTGTATCTTTATCCTTATTTTATACTTTTCTTAGGACCGATCTTATCTTTCCTCTGGCTTATTTAGTTTGCACAGTTACGTTCCTTCAATGGTCTGGACCTGGCCTTTAACCGCCTCTCTGATTGGAATTGAGGGTTGGCCTCTTTGATTCGGGCACAGGAGAGCGCGAGATGTATGATGTAAGCTCATTAGCTAAAATAGACAGGTCAAGGATAGGATAAGGGTGATGAGAGCATATAACGACACCACCCAACCAATAAAAATCGTGCCTATCCCTATCCCATAGGTAATTTCTCGGGCCAGATAGAATAAAAATCTCAGTCGCCTCTTACTTCATAGGATAAGAATCACTGGTACGTAGCTAGCCTAGAGAAGGAAGTTGACGCCTACTTGGCTCCAATGCAACACCTTATCATTCACTACGGGGAACAACGGGGGATATAGCTCAGTTGGTAGAGCTCCGCTCTTGCAATTGGTTTGTTACGATTATGGTTGGACATCTAATTGTCCAGGCGGTAATGATAGTATGTTGTACCCAGGACCTATTGTTAAGAAGAGTGAAATATTATTTTCATTAATAGCATTTAACCAATAGGGTAACCATATGCTTCGACCTACATTGAATGCTGGTCCAGGAGTTGAAGATAAGAGTACATCAAACCCATAGGAAGTCTTACCATGAGCGGATTGTATCCATTGGGCAAATATAGGTTCAATCATAGAGCAGCGACGGAGAGCTTCTGACTATAGCTCGAGAAGCTCATGTAAGGGTAGTCGCACTATCCTTTTGAGTCATGTAGCTAACTATGCCGGTATGGATGCTATCAAAGAGTGTTTGTTGGTTTGAAAGCCGGCCTTCCAAAATTGGCAGTTTCAAGGTAAGAGTTGATTAGAAAGCCGCTTCCCTTGTAGTTGTCAGCTCATTCTTGACAAATAGTGATTGACATAGATAACAGGAAGCATATCTATTACACCATTTTGATCAAGGCAATTAGATAAAACTCACAAAATGGATGCCAAAAAGCATTCATTTTGAAATAAAAAAGAAAATGTATTCAAGTTGGGAATGAGTCGTTCCTTCCCGGGTGTGAAATACCAGTGGGTCTTACTTCACTTCAGAGTTTGCTAGCTACCAGCAGGAGAAGCTGCTGGTGTCTCGGTCACATCCTATGGATGAGAAAAGCTTCAATCAGATCAGAAGAGTTGGACAAAAGCTAGGTCTCGGGCCGTTACGGCACCACCGCTACGCTCCCTAGGGGTACTCTTTGGAGCCCTAGAAAATGTCCGAAAAAACTAGCAATGGAACTACCGAGCAGAGGCAAAAAGACAATAAGTAGATACATGTTGTTATAATTGAAATAGAAAAGCATTTTTTATTGAAAAAAATGAGATTAGTTATAAATCGGTCATAAATCAATTTTCTTTTTCCATTCGAGAAAATAAAATTTTATCTTCGATAAAACTTAAAATTGAGGAACCAACCTGGACCGATACACGATATACTTGTAGTATTTCTGGGATCATTTCTTATATTCGGAGGTCTAGGAGTAGTATTGTTACTAATCCAATTTATTCCACCTTTTCGTTGTCCAATCGATGAGATGATTCACTTATGGGACATTTGGAAAATGGCATAGCACTGGAACTACTATGTAGGCTTTTGTGGGTTCGAATCACTCTTATAGAGAAAAGAACTTAAAGCAAAATACTTAATAAAAGGCAATACATTTATACAAAACTCTTATCCCGAGCACACGTAATAGAGCCATAGACAGTCAAATGAAATCCAATCCATGAAATAATTTGATCTGTGTACAACATCATTGTGGTAAAGCATATTCTATAAATTTTCCTCCCTTCCAAAAAAAATCCGCCAATTCTTTTTGGAACATGAAATTGTAGGATCGATTTCACCCTAGAGAGGGGTGAATAGGGTGATAGTGTAAATTATAAAATTAATTGCGGAAGCTTATAAAATAATTTCAACACAGATCACAGAACAATAGCAGCACATATAATAGCAGAATAATAAATGCAGAAATAGAACGACACAGAAATTACCCAGCTTCGGCAAAACCCTGCTTACATGCTGCCCCAAGGTTTCTACTAGAAATTAGATAGTCCCTCGCTTACACACGTAAACTCGCGACACCCGCTATCGACTAAATCTAACTCTACGCTCAAAACTCTGCCACAACTCAGCCACTGAGTTGCGAATTCTCAAGCTACGCCACGTAGCTTGTCCCCTAGTCACACGACTAGAAAATATAAACAGTTTAAAAAATACAAATTAAAAAACAATTAAAATTAAACCCTAATTAAAAATTTAAAGCCCTTAATAAAAACTCCTTTAGAAAATAGGCCGGCCCCCTTTGTAATTCGACCCGTCTCTTTTATTTCTTCGTTCGTAACGGCGGCCGTTCCTCTTGCAAATTTAGGGCTTCATCCCTGATCCAAATTAGGGCTTTCGAAGTGCCGACAATATGTTGATTGATTCGACGATTATTCACGTGTAGCCTTGATCGATTGTTGCTCACTTCGGCTGCTTCGTTGATCGAATTCTTTCCTTGATTCGGTATGTAATTATTTGCTTTTGCTTTATTGATTTTATGCTTTCTGGAATTCGATACTTTGCCGATGATGATCTTAGGGTTTATATAGGATTCGAAATCCTATTTTTGCATATTTTCATCTCACTTGACTTGACTTTGGCCATTTCCGTTCATTCCTGTAGGAGCTTTGTACTTCATTGAGTTTGAGTATTTGCACATTTGCAGCCTTGGTCTTCATACTGTATTCTCTGTATCATGCTTGTGCATTTCTCTGTTGCACTATGCTGTAGCCTTGGCCTTTGTTGGTTTTTGGTGGCATCTGATTGTAGTGGCTTCATTGTCCTTGGCCATGTTGTCTTCAGTTGCTTGTATATATGTATTTACTTTGAGCATGTTGCATTTTGGGCATTGTTTCATCTGACTTCGGTCTTGATACTTGCATACTGATGCTTGTTGTACTTGTATACTTCATATATGCACTGTGTCTTGTATCACTTGGGTTACTTATGTACTTGAGTATGCACTGCATATTTGGATTGCACCTTTTCTGGTTGGTCTGGCCATTGTTGTTGTATTTATGTACACTGTGTTGTACCGAGCTCGACATTGCTTCATGTTGCCTTCATGTAGCTTGTTCTCTACATTTGCTTGATTGTTGCAGTCCATGTTCTGTTGAGTTGTTGTTCTTCTGGTCTTTGCTTCCATCCATTTGGTTGTTGCAGTCCTATGCAGTTGCTATGCCTTGTGTTCTTGTAACTTTCATCACTGGTGCATGTACATTGCTGCTATCTTGTACTTCCAATGTGCACTTGTTTGTACTGTCATTTTGCTGGAATAACTTCGACATTGTTTTAATGCATTTGCATATTGTTTCAATCTTCATGCACTGACGCATTTGGAATTTGTCTAAGCTTTGCATTCTTTTTGTAGCATTGTGTTGAATCCAGTTTTAAAAACTCGGGTTTGACCTTGTGCTCGTGTCGTGATTTTCAGTGTATTGCACGTGAGTTGAACCCGGCTTTCATTTGGGTTTGACCTGTGCTCACTTGTCCCTGTAGCATTATCAAGTGTATATATCGGTGTGCACGGCCTTGTGGCATATACAGTGATACACTGTGTATGTCACAAGTTGTTCGTGTATGATGAATTCAAATATGAATGATGACGAACAACCCAAATAACTGAGGCAAATATTATTTTCAAAAACCATATTTTATTTTATATTGCAAAAATATTTCTTTTTCAATTTTACTGCTTTAGTGATTATTTTTGCAGATTGCTCAGATGCTGGATTCTAACTGGAAAGAATTTGAAGATAAAAATACGAGTGTGAGTGATATGTAGTGAGGTTCTCTAAATGTAAAATAATGATGTAATTGAATTTGTATCAAAGTTGTATAGTGAATAGTGAGAGCTTGAATTTGTACAATTCAAAATTGTAATAAATATTTATTTGAATAAAATATTCGTTTGAATTCAAATTTCGTGTTATTTATTTTATTCAGCAAATATTTATTTAATCTGTGAAAATAAATAGTATATTAACAAATACATTTAAACGAATGTATATATGTTTATTATCATCAAAGAAAAATCATATAAGCGCATATTCAACAATCTCCCCCTTTTGATGATAACAAACATATATTTAAGATTTTGAATTTATTAAATTTTATTTGATCATTCAATTTGCTCCCCCTATTTCAATGCTCCCTCTCTACACAATACTCCCCCTACATATATGCATACAAATAAAAATATGCAAATGAGCCTAGATTCAAATGGAAAATTATTTGACCTTTGCTTGATTTTATTTGACAAAATCTTAACTTTTCTCTCCCTCTTTTGTTATCAGCAAAAGAATAATAGTGTTAGAGAAAATAGAGATAAAGTGATCGATATTAGTCCAACATTAAAACTCAATTGAATATAAATATTAAATTTCAATAAAAAATCAAACAAAAATCATAAATAATTTGTTAGGCGCATATTCCACTTTTAGAATGATAGGAATGATATCATCATATAAAACCACACAGTTGTGTCTATTTGTGGTATATTTATATCAGGAATTTGAATTTCTACTAACCATGCATAACCGTTAGGACTTTTAAATGAGATTAGTAGTATTCTAATTTTATTTAAAAAATAAATAAATTCAAGTATTTTCTAACCACGCATAACCGTGAGGACTTTTAAATGGG
Organism: Allium cepa; assembly: GCA_030765085.1. Classification (NCBI taxonomy): domain Eukaryota; kingdom Viridiplantae; phylum Streptophyta; class Magnoliopsida; order Asparagales; family Amaryllidaceae; genus Allium; species Allium cepa. The sequence continues at coordinate 151,068,513 of CM060932.1, read as the reverse complement.
ATTAGAATCAACTTGTTTATTTAAAAAACAACTTTTGATATGTGTTCCATACATGCATAACCGTGAGGACTTTTAAATGAGCATGGAAGCACATAACAAATTCCAAGTAATTCACCCATGCATAACCGTGAGGACTTTTAAATGAGAGTGAATACTTTGGTATTTATTTATTTATTTATTTTGTTATCTTTCTTTTTAAAAAAAGTGAAAAACGAAAAACGAATGATTCCTGTTTAAAGTACCACATATTGACAAACTATATAGAATTTTGATGAGTGATGGTCGTTAGAAATGTGATAGATATAGAGATGGTCATGGAATTTTTATCAACAAACAGTTTTATAACTCTTGTTTAAATTTCTAAAGAAATTTATTAATTATACCGTCTCAAGTCATAATATTTGATTAATATTAACACTCATCACTTTTTCAATCACTATTTTTCTTTTCGATAAACATTAGGGAGTCAGATTAGTCAAAATAGTCATTTAAAATCAAATTCAAAAATAATTATGAAATTTTTTTTCAAAAATGACTAATCTGAAACTATGGTCAAAAATGATTTTCTCCAGGGGGTTTTAAAAGAAAATTTTCTGCTATTTGAAAATTATTTGAAATGAAGAATATGCAGATATTTTCTTTGAAAAACGATGCAGTTACTAAATGTCTCAATAAAAATCACGTTTCACTAGTAATTTTTTCTATCAACTAGATTACCAATGTAATCTGCATTTGAATTTCTCTTTCACTCAAAATTATCATCAATTGAATTTTATAGACCAAAACATGAAGTGTGCACCAAAAATTTCAAACTCAATTTTTACAGCATTTTAAATGACATTCTTCTTGAATTTGAAATGAAGCCGTGTAAATACTCAAAAACCATGAATATAGAGTTAGCCGAATTATAACCAATTGTATTATTGTCCAACAAAACACTATTTTTAATCCAAACTGGTATATATGAAGTAATTCAAAGAATCTAGAGATTTTTATAGTGTTTTTGGCATAAGAATATAATCAGCCAACTATGTTGAATAAGTCAGAGTCAAAATCATCATCTTTTCATCATCTCAATATTGGCTGATTTTAACTCAGAATATGGTGCAGATTATCACATTAATATACCTTTACCTGTTTTACCTTTACGATATTTTTCATGATTGTCTATTGTGATTCTGTCACCTTTGAACTAGGCTAAGGAACTTTGTTTTGTCGCCCGTTGTGTTTCTGGAACAGCCAAAAAACCAGAGAACACTATTATTGTTCCTTAGCCTACCACCACACCTCGCTTGGCTCGTCATCGTCGCTATCAGTTATATTTCCTTGAAGGCACATATCTTCTTTCTCACTCTCACTGCTAGTACTTTTATCATTCTCATCCATTTCATCCCAAGTGGATGCAAAACTTTTCTTTTTCTGTTTCTTTCCAAAGTCGCGTACATTTCGAGGACAATTGGGCTTGATGTGTCCAGGTTGGTTGCACTTATAACAGATGATCTCCTGTTCTTCTGAGTGGTCAAGTGCTTTGCCTATTCTACTTTTCAATTCATGATTTCGAGCTGGATTTCCGTATTTGCGATTCCACCTTTTGAATTTCTTTATTAGTAGCGCCAGCTCTACTGCTCCATCATCATCATCATCATCGTTATCATCATCACTTTCGGTTGTTCCTTTGAGCGCTATTGATTTCTTTCGAGTATCTCCTCCTTCATGCTCTTCCTTGAATTTCATTTCTAGCTCATAAGTGGTGAGATTTCCGATGAGTTCTTCAACTTTGAGTTGTTTTAAATCTTTCGATTCTTGAATGACAGTTACTTTCGCTTCAAAGCTTCGTGGAAGGACTCTGAGGATTTTTCGGACTATTTCCAATTCGGTGTATGTTTTTCCGAGAGCTTTTGATTTGTATACGATATTGGAAAGTCGTCCGTACATCTCTTTGACATTTTCTTCCTTCGCCAATGTAAAGTTCTCGTATTCGCTGCTTAGCATGGCAAGGCGAGATTCTTTGACTTGAGATGTTCCTTCGTGAGTCACTTCTAGTATGTGCCATATTTCCTGCGCAGTTAGACAATGTGAGACACGATTAAATTCAAATTGATCTAATGAACAGATAATAGAATTCATAGCTTTGGCATTAGTATTCTGTAATTTATTTTCTAGTTCTGTCCATTGTTCCTTTGGTTTCTCTATTTCCTGATTATCTACAGTTATAGTTGGAGTTTTATAAACTGTCTCAACAATATCCCATGCGTCAATGGTTTTCAAAAAAAAATTCATCCTATTTTTCCAAAAAGCATATTCACTATTGAACATTGGTGGTCTAACTATCGACTGACCCTCTGCAAAAGCATTATTAAAAGAAGCCATTTTAAAAATTCAAATTTTTAAAACAAAAACTGTTTTTTTCAAAAAAAAATTGAATTTTTAAAACAAATGTTGACTTCTAGACCTTGCTCCAATACCACTTGTAGGATCGACACCCTAGAGGGGGGGTGAATAGGGTGATAGTGTAAATTATAAAATTAATTGCGGAAGCTTATAAAATAAATTCAACACAGATCACAGAACAATAGCAGCACAGATAATAGCAGAATAATAAATGCAGAAATAGAACGACACAGAAATTACCCAGCTTCGGCAAAACCCTGCCTACGTGCTGCCCCCAAGGTTTCTACTAGAAATTAGATAGTCCCTCGCTTACACACGTAAACTCGCGACACCCGCTATCGACTAAATCTAACTCTACGCTCGAAACCCTGCCACAACTCAGCCACTGAGTTGCGAATTCTCAAGCTACGCCACGTAGCTTGTCCCTTAGTCACACGACTAGAAAATATAAATGGTTTAAAAAATACAAATTAAAAAACAATTAAAATTAAACCCTAATTAAAAATTTAAAGCCCTTAATAAAAACTCCTTTAGAAAATAGGCCGGCCCCCTTTGTAATTCGACCCGTCTCTTTTATTTCTTCGTTCGTAATGGCGGCCGTTCCTCTTGCAAATTTAGGGCTTCGTCCCTGATCCAAATTAGGGCTTTCGAAGTGCTGACAATATGTTGATTGATTCGATGATTATTCACGTGTAGCCTTGATCGATTGTTGCTCACTTCGGCTGCTTCGTTGATCGAATTCTTTCCTTGATTTGGTATGTAATTATTTGCTTTTGCTTTATTGATTTTATGCTTTCTGGAATTCGATACTTTGCCGATGATGATCTTAGGGTTTATATAGGATTCGAAATTCTATTTTTGCGTTCGTATAAAATTGTTTGAATTCGTCTTCGGCCTTTTGATTTCACTTTGATGTTTGAGATGTATCTGACTTGTTCAACATGAATATGCTTTCGTTGCTTGATGGTCACGTTGTTGATTTGTGACTTGGTCAATTACATTTGCTACCACGGTTTTGATTTTGTGACTTCTGTATACTACGGCTCTGACCATTTTTTGTGTTCATCTCTGATAGCACTTTCCAGTTGAGTTCGAGTTGTTTTAATGTGATTTTTACACTTGTCTTCATTTGCCCTTGACTTTGTTATACCTTGCTGTGCATTGCATTGATGATTTTGGCCTTGACCACTTTGATGCTGTAACCATTTTGGTTCATGTTGAGCATGATTTGTCATCTCACTTGACTTGACTTTGGCCATTTCCGTTCATCCCTGTAGGAGCTTTGTACTTCACTGAGTTTGAGTATTTGCACATTTGCAGCCTTGGCCTTCATACTGTATTCTCTGTATCATGCTTGTGCATTTCTCTGTTGCACTATGCTGTAGCCTTGGTCTTTGTTGGTTTTTGGTGGCATCTGATTGTAGTGGCTTCATTGTCCTTGGCTATGTTGTCTTCAGTTGCTTGTATATATGTATTTACTTTGAGCATGTTGCATTTTGGGCACTGTTTCATCTGACTTCGGTCTTGATACTTGCATACTGATGCTTGTTGTACTTGTATACTTCATATATGCACTGTGTCTTGTATCACTTGGGTTACTTGTGTACTTGAGTATGCACTACATATTTGGATTGCACCTTTTCTGGTTGGTCTGGCCATTGTTGCTGTATTTATGTACACTGTGTTGTACCGAGCTCGACATTGCTTCATGTTGCCTTCATGTAGCTTGTTCTCTACATTTGCTTGATTGTTGCAGTCCATGTTCTGTTGAGTTGCTGTTCTTCTGGTCTTTGCTTCCATCCATTTGGTTGTTGCAGTCCTATGCAGTTGCTATGCCTTGTGTTCTTGTAACTTTCATCACTGGTGCATGTACATTGCTGCTATTATCTTGTACTTCCAATGTGCACTTGTTTGTACTGTCATTTTGCTGGAATAACTTCGACATTGTTTTAATGCATTTGCATATTGTTTCAGTCTTCATGCACTGATGCATTTGGAATTTGTCTAAGCTTTGCATTCTTTTTGTAGCCTTGTGTTGAATTCAGTTTTAAAAACTCGGGTTTGACCTTGTGCTCGTGTCGTGATTTTCAATGTATTGCACGTGAGTTGAACCCGGCTTTTCATTTGGGTTTGACCTGTGCTCACCTGTCCCTGTAGCATTATCAAGTGTATATATCGGTGTGCACGACCTTGTGGCATATACAGTGATACACTATGTATGTGACAAGTTGTTCGTGTATGATGAATTCAAATATGAATGATGACGAACAACCCAAATAACTGAGGCAAATATTATTTTCAAAAACCATATTTTATTTTATATTGCAAAAATATTTCTTTTTCAATTTTACTGCGTTAGTGATTATTTTTGCAGATTGCTCAGATGTTGGATTTTAACTGGAAAGAAGTTGAAGATAAAAATACGAGTGTGAGTGATATGTAGTGAGGTTATATAAATGTAAAATAGTGATGTAATTGAATTTGTATCAAAGTTGTATAGTGAATAGTGAGAGCTTGAATTTTTACAATTCAAAATTGTAATAAATATTTATTTGAATAAAATATTCGTTTGAATTCAATTTCTGTGTTATTTATTTTATTGAGCAAATATTTATTTAATCTGTGAAAATAAATAGTATATTAACAAATACATTTAAACGAATGTATATATGTTTATTATCATCAAAGAAAAATCATATAAGCGCATATTCAACAGAAATTCTATTTTTTGTGTTAAAAAAGGGAAAACTCTATACTACTCACTTCGAGTTTTTAAGAAAGAAATTTGCATTTATATATCTTTCCTGTGCATGGGAAAAGATTCATTTTATAAGTATGTTTCCTTTCCAATATCTTAAAAAAGCGTGAGCAGTTATTAAAATATTATAAAGTTGATGATTCTTTCCAAGAATTTGATCGTCGGTGTCGAGCTAATTCCATATGAATCAGTATGGAGAAGCATACCATTTTAATGGTATGTTCGGTGGGAACAATAGGGAAGTAGAAATATTTTGGTTTCTGATTAATAAATAGTTTATAATTGAATTTGTGCACTTTCCATTATGAATCTAAAAAAAATACTAAGAAAAATTCTTGAAAAATCTTGGCTTTCGTGCTTTGGTGAGTCGTCCGAGATCCTTTCGATGACCTATGTTGTGTTGAAGGGATATCTATATGATCCCATCGGTTGCGTAAGTCCAGCAATATCAATGGAATCGGGGAAAGTATACAGAAAAGATAGTTCTTTTCTATTATATTAGCGTTAGTTAGTGATCTCGGCTCGGTGGGTCCCTTCCTCCGTGATGAACTATCGGCAATTGTGTGAGGTTGGCAAGTTCACTCTCTTTATAGGATACATCAAGCCTGCCTTGAATCTTAATCACTTTTTCCATTATACAACCCTGGCCTTTGGACACACGGGAATTTCCTCTAAACCAAAGCAACCACTTCTACTTTCTTTACACTAGTCCCTGACCCGAGAGTCATCTCTGAGGCAACCGAAGGAGGGCTCTGATGATTAGGAATTTTCTACCTATTTGTGTCTTAGGTCCATATGCGAATGAGCTCTCATGCAAATCAAGTCATTTCTAGACGTTAGTCTAAATAATTCTCCTTCTGCCTCCTTATAAGTAAGGGGGATCTAACTTTCAATTCCAAAGCATAGAAAGCGGGGAATGCAGAATCTATAGACGCGTTGTGTAACATCCCGCCTTTTCGCACACTTTAAACCGACACACGTGCCAATTCAAAGCATACGCAAAGGCGGATTGTTATGGGGTAAATAAGAAAAAAACAGAGAAGAAATAAAACAAAATAGAATCTCACAGCGGAAGGATAAAATATAATAATCAATATACAGTTCATGATAACTGTTTACAAAATATATATTTTACTTATACAATGAATATCAGAGTTACACATACCAATACAATCAATGCAGCGGAAATTTTAGAGTGTGGTGCAATACTATAAATAATATAATACGGATTCTTTGTCTTCGTCCTCCAAAGCTAAAATCTTCGATCTTGAAACGCTCGGACTGACCCGAGCGAATTTGAAAAGACAAAAACACTCGAGTCAGACTAAAAGATCTTATGTGAGTTAAATTAACAGAAATGAATATGAGTAAAGTAACTCAAGAGATGTTCGGGATTTACATCTCCTAAGGATCCGTTAAACTATTTACTATGTAGTATATTGCGCTATTATAATAGTGTCTATTTGTAAAATAAACTTACTTTTTAATAGCGTTAAGGGGTTACCCATATAGCCCTTAACACAAATAATGCCAATAGTCTATACAGTACCGTAATACCTCCTGATCGGGAAGCTACCAGAGGATACTCCATAGGTACGACACAAATAGAAACTCGTAGTAAAGGCTCGGTATGGTAGGTGACACGGCACAACTAGGCGATGCCAGGGTAGATATACCAATTGCTATCCAGGCTGGTGGAAACGCGTAGCCGCAGTTACCGCCCACCTCGGACTAACTCCCCAAAATCAAAATATAGAAGTGGCCACTGAATCAATCCAAAATCAAAGTATAATATCGAAGAGGAGGGTCCGATCAGAGGAATGACCTCATTGGCCTGAGAATCGCTCCTGTTTTAGCCACCTTATGCCAACTCACGGGAGTCGGGTCCACGTATTTACCTTACAGGAAACGTCACCACCACCTACTTCATTCTGGAATCTCCACCGCGTACACGGTTAGTCAAAGTGGTTTTCGGTATCGACAGAGAGTATGTCAGATATCCGATCTCGGTCTCTTTGCCAACCCATCGTTATTATAACACCGCGGTCATTTAAAAATAGGTTATACTTTAAAAATCAGAATAAACATTCCATTTCATAACCATGAATACGATATCATTTCAAAACCCAAAACCATATTTTATCACTTATCCCAAATATAATTCTTTTCCAAAATCAAAATGCTTTAACTTCATATCGTCTGAAAATCAAATATTTTCAAAGCATAGTATTTTGAAAATCATAATTTAAAACCATAACTTCTATAAAAAAACTTGAATGGTTTGGACATTCAAAGGTATATGAATTAAATGGTTTAACTTAAATGTTACTTTGTAAAGAAAATAGTTCTCATGGCTTTACAAATACATTTCTTTATTAAAGTCTAAACCAAAATTTATATTATCTCTCTCAAGTTCCAAAACCACTTCAATTTATTTATATATACATATATCCATTTTGAGTAACAATATTTCAAACTAAAATTGGATTTTATTCTTTCAACAGATCAATTGTTCTATTAATTACTCTTGAATATTCACATAAAATCCATAAATAATAAGACTTCAATTTCTAGTAATAAAATATATATATTTTCCCAATTCAAATTATACTAGAATATTCATTTCAATTTATTTTGGAAAAAATCCAATTATAAATATCATATCTTAAAATTTCCAAACTTAACATTTAAACATATGATATAAATTATTAAACTCCATTTTCTTAATTTTTTTCCATTTTTAAATAAAGATTTTTATACACCTTTTAATTTCAAAATTTCAACTTCATATGTATATATATGGAAGAATAATATTTATACAATATAAAATTTAAGATTATTAGAAACCGTATTCCATCCAAACCATAGAAATCACATTAAAATAGTTATATATAGACCGCGGTGCCTGTATAAAATTTTCTATCCTATGGTCAAGTGATACGGATATTTATCATTTCAATCCGCAATTTAAAAAAATATAAAATTTTGCGGTTATATATCATTTCAAACCACAATCCCGAATGAAATGAAATATGCATGATAATTTGCAATTTAATGATATACAATAAACATCCATTCATCAACATCATCCATCATCCAAATCGCAATCATCAATCAATATCAATCAATAACAATATTATTTTTGGTACTACATAACAGGTAATACTGGCAATTTTATTCAAATTAAATTTAACAGCTATTAATCTACAGTCTATATTCAGTAATAAATTTTAACTATAAATTTATATGCAATAAATTAATTAAATTAACAGTTAAATTTAATAAATGCAATTCAACAGATATGAATAAAATAAACATGCCAAATACTCATAAATAAATTTCTATTCATTTCTAAAATTAATTTAACAAACATAAAAGCTTCTAGTAGTTGTGAGTGGGTTTAAACACTCACCTTTGGAATTTAAATCGAATTTAAATTCAATTTAAACTCAAAATTCTCCCTTCTCGGAATTCGTCCAAACCAGCGTCAAAACGTCAGAAATTCCGATACGATCCCAGCAAAACAAACCGCGCGTGAATCCGAGCTCGTATGCAAAAGTTATGAAAATTTGAAAAATGGAAAATTCTGGTCCTGGGTCGACTTCGGGTTCGACTTCGGTGCGCCGCCTAAATTCCCCGGTGCCTGCTTGGAGTTTTCGCCAAAACGACCCGGAGCGACCCGAGTCATTTTCTTCCTGACCCGAAGTTGCTCTAGGGTTTTCTCCCCTGAAACCCGAAGCGCGACCAGAAGCTGCTACAGATCCGATTTTTTTTTTTTTTTTTTGAATTTGAATTTTTTTTTTTTGAACTGACTGGATCTAGGGTTAGCCCCCATTGAAGAAGAAGAGAAGCTTGAAGAAGATGAACATACAGCAAATAGACAATAAAATGGAGCTAGGGTTTATAACTGTATATTTATAGGTAGGGTTGGGTTAGAGTAGATAGACTAGATAGATGAACGTACGAAACAAACTAAGGCCCAAAAAGCCCGTTCTGACCCCGGAACGAAATTTGTCAAACCCATATATCCAGATAGGTATTTTAAAATATTCTGAACGCGATGGAAAAAGTTTCACGTCCAAATTTGGTCGTATGAAGAAGTTATGCTGAAAACAAAATTTCCAAATTGATTTCAAATTGATTTTATTAAAATTGATTTCAAGGCGTTTCACGCCCGTACGATCAAACGACAAGTCCGATCGATACGAAGCTTGAAACCCTATAATAATTCACCGATACGGATCCGATGAAACTGGTTTCGTCGAAATCCGAGTCCGTGGCCAAAAAGGCTATTTTTAATATTCATTAAATAAATTAAATAAATTATAGAAATCCAATTCTATATGAATATTCTAAAATTGTCCCAATTCTATTGCTTATGTAAATTAAAATCAATTTAAATGATTTAACAAGTTTGGCTGTGAATTAGAGTTGACAAGTCTATCAAATTTCAGTATACATTCCTCCGCTTCCTTATATTAAGGAATTATAAATAAGTTCCTCAAAACCTATTTATTACATTTTTAATCCTTGTATACTTATCTTTTATCCAAAATATGGATGCCACATACTTTGGTTCATGATTCACATTATTATTCTTAAAGTCTATTTTAAATTTCAGTAACGTAATATATAACGTTAAATTCCCTTTATTTATGCAATAAGCGCAATTATTGAATTTGATACTCAAACTAATTTATAGATTCTGCTTTCTAAAAATCTATATCAACAATTTGGTCTAATTATAAATAGAATAAGTATTAACCTCATCTTATAGAATTAATTATTGCAATAAATCCAATTTACCATATCTTAAATCCAAATTAATAGATAAAGCTTGATTCCTTATTAACTCCTTTGGTTTTCAATTAACCTTTTATGGTGAATATAAATTCCAATGTATAATTGAAACCTTATTTCCATTTGATTTCACTATTTCATTAAAAATCCTCATATTCCAGCTAAATTTCAACTAACGTATAAATTAGCTATTTCAATTTCATTTAATTGCGATTATCGTACTATAGAAATTAAATTCCATTAAATAAATAAATAAATGTTGATTCCCATCTATTTACATTATATTACATTGGTACTTCTATTTACAACTTAGCTTTGTATACATGTTTGAATGTAGAATCTTGTCTATTTCACGTATTAATTAAGCCTTAAAAATCAATTAATATTATATCCTTGGTCTAACCTCATTTTACCCATATTTATATTAATATATCCTTTGAATTAGGTAAATTACCATTGATTATCTACCTTAACTTATCAGACTCCACTAACGTAATGGTTAAATATTAATTCCATTTGTAAAAAAAAAAACAATCCACAAGATTTGCATTTCACATTGCAAATGAATTCATAAATCTTGGCTTTCTTTTTCTTTGCTTCTTAAAGGCCAAATCAAACTACCCTATCATCACTAATTTATGGCAATTAATTGCAATTGATTCTCCATTAAACTACATAAGTTATCCAATTGAAACCTAAGTGAAACGTTTATTTATTTAAAAATCCTACTGTTTAAAAGAGTATATCATCTACGGTATAATTTACATTTGACTTGATTTCTCATATATTTCACACAACAGTGAATTCCAATTTCTACCAACATTATGTTTAATATAAATTGGAAATCCAAATCATTGGTATTTCACAACCTTATTGCGTACATTTACGTATAGTTACACTAAGTCCATACACTGATTCATGAATTCATTAATTAATACACAATTTGCCTTTGTTTTCTTATATTAAGTTTATTACCGTTTTCTAGTACATTCATTATCGAACAATATTCATAAAAATTTTATCTACACTTATTGCATTAGTTTATTCAACGGTCACCAAATGAAACAATCCTACTATTTATTTTAATATTAAATGAATCCCATTCTAGTAAATATTTTATTAATATTCACTAATTCAACATTTATTGGTTTCTTAACATTAACTTTTAACAAAGTGTGACAATTACATTATCCAAAACTATTGTCATAAAAATTAAATTATTACATTAAATTCCAATTACTATAACAAATTACTACATTTTCTCAAATAAATCTTAAAGCTTTTTTTTTCTAAATCAGATTAGAAATTATATTAATTTAACTCATTTAATATTATTAATTTAACGGGTCGTTACAATCTCCCCCACTCAAAACTTTTCGTCCCCGAAAAGGAAAAAGAAGGGAGAAGGAAGAATAAAACATTACATCTTATTTCAAATATTAACTTATAAACAATAATTTACTAAATTAATTTCCTTAAATGAGATATGCCCGTTTTATAGTCATTATAACCTTTTATACTTAAATCATTAAAGTTTGGAAAATATTCAACAAAATTCTAAGTCCAAAATTTACGAAATTTTTTGGCAGAGTCTCCTTTGTACGGAGAGACTCTGGAGAAAATATAATATCAAAATATACAAATATATTACATATATTATCAAAATATTATCCCAACACGGGCAAAATTATAAAATAGCGCTTTAAACGTAATCCGAAAACGTACCTATTTGTCGGGCTATACGCTTATTATTATGGAACCAGAGCAGTAGCAGTGGCTTCCACAGCCTGCATTTCACTTATAAAATCTAAAAGGTTAAATATTTATTTTAAAGTGAACTATTCAAGTGGATTCAATCATTAATCAACCAAACAATTCAACAACCATCAACCTTACAAACAACATACATACACAAACAAAGCAACCATTTAATCCATCAAACAAATAGTTGTTTGGGTTCAAACTTGAAATTTGTATGAAATGAAATTAACTATCAAGTGCATCCTTTACTCAACAGTCTTAGATGGAACAAAGATAGATTATTTATTCATCCAACAACTTCAAATTCCTTACCCAACAAACATAAATCAACAATAACAATTCGAACCAACACCAATTTAGCTTATTATACATTTATTTCATGCTTCAGTGGTTTGATTTTCTTTCTTTCATTTACGCAGGGATTTCTTTATTTCTTACAATTTCATTTTACATTTATTACAAAATTCATTATATTTGTATTCCAATTTATTGACTAACGTTTATATCATCTATTTATACTACTTACCTTTACTTATAGTAAAATTTCCAATTTAACTTAAGTCTATACAATTAATTCTCATTAATAATAGCAAATTAATAGAATACCTTTATTACCTTACTCTTCACTTGTAAGATTTCCCCTTACATTTTCCTACTAACATTGCAACTTTTTATTATATGGTAAGTTATGTATGTTTTAAGAATGTAAGTGAAAATTTACAAGTTTCTTCTCCATTTCTTTAATTAATATATATTTGTTTTATAAATTACAATTTCAACTCACTTTTAATCTCATTCATTTATTTAATGCTGAAGTTTCCATTATATTTAATTACAGTAACCCTCTACTTACACTTAATTTATTAACCTTATAACTTGCATTCCTATAAGTGAAAGATTTTACTCATTCATTAACTATGGATTGCAGTCATTTATATTTTTCCTACTTTCCATTATATTAGAATAGGGGAAATTAAGGCGTACTTAAGTTAATAACCCTACAATCAAACTTTATAAATTAAGGAATTTCATTTTTACTTTCTTACGGTTAAAATCACCTATTAATAATACAACCTTTAATTTTAGTAAAATTCCAATCATCACTTAAGTTAATACCATTAAATTCTTATTTATAACAGTAATTTATTGAATACTTCATTATAATATTCTATTCCACTCTTAATTTACATTTCAACTTTTTATACTTGGTAAGTTATTTATGTTAAAGAAAAAGCAAAAGAACTTATACAAGTTTAATCTCAACCCTTTTAATTCATTGATTACTTAACCTTTATTTTACTAACCTAAATTTTTTTTTTCAACTAATTAATGGAAATTCGAGAATTAAAACCGGGTCAAATTCCAAAATTACTTTAAAATAATAGATAATTAATTTCTTACAACTTTTATATCTCTAATTACCTTTAAACAATTAAAATTTTAAATAATTTCAAAATAATCTGTGGTAGAATTTACTGCAGGGGCCTTTCCCTTCGAAACTCGAAAATGAAAGTCGATGATGCGGCCGTCATCACCAAAATTATTTTCCAGCGACAGAGAGGAAAGTACAAAATTTATTTTCTCCAAAATCTTCTTTAAAACAATTCTTCCGAATTATACTAAATATTTATATAAGAAAATACTTATAAACCAAATCATTATATTTCATAAATCCTTTGAAAGCAAAATTTTAAAATCCCGGACTTAAGTTCTAAAATCTCCAATTTGATTTATTATAATTTCAACTTAGCTTCAATTATTATAAATATTTTTATTTCCTAACACCCAATCTATAGCAACCAAATATATACATAATATCATTTAAACTTTATTTTATATATAGAAAATATAATAGGCAAAATTATTTCCTTCACCTATATTAAAACGGATATTATGTCGGTCTGTCCTATTAAGTGTTTAGAAATCCCTATTGATGACATAGCGTCCCATGCATCAACCAGAATTTATAAATACAAAGCGGAACAGGTCAACACAATATCAAAATCCTTTTATAACACTAACAAATACGCTCTCTCATATATATACACTCAGCGACTCCCATAGGATATTATTACCCTATTAACAAAGAGTCAAACCCCACAAAGCCAAAGTTTATCGCTAAACCAAAGCTCTGATACCAACTGTAACATCCCGCCTTTTCGCACACTTTAAACCGACACACGTGCCAATTCAAAGCATACGCAAAGGCGGATTGTTATGGGGTAAATAAGAAAAAAACAGAGAAGAAATAAAACAAAATAGAATCTCACAGCGGAAGGATAAAATATAATAATCAATATACAGTTCACGATAACTGTTTACAAAATATTTATTTTACTTATACAATGAATATCAGAGTTACACATACCAATACAATCAATGCAGCGGAAATTTTAGAGTGTGGTGCAATACTATAAATAATATAATACGGATTCTTCGTCTTCGTCCTCCAAAGCTAAAATCTTCGATCCTGAAACGCTCGGACTGACCCGAGCGAATTTGAAAAGACAAAAACACTCGAGTCAGACTAAAAGATCTTATGTGAGTTAAATTAACAGAAATGAATATGAGTAAAGTAACTCAAGAGATGTTCGGGATTTACATCTCCTAAGGATCCGTTAAACTATTTACTATGTAGTATATTGCGCTATTATAATAGTGTCTATTTGTAAAATAAACTTACTTTTTAATAGCGTTAAGGGGTTACCCATATAGCCCTTAACACAAATAATGCCAATAGTCTATACAGTACCGTAATACCTCCTGATCGGGAAGCTACCAGAGGATACTCCATAGGTACGACACAAATAGAAACTCGTAGTAAAGGCTCGGTATGGTAGGTGACACGGCACAACTAGGCGATGCCAGGGTAGATATACCAATTGCTATCCAGGCTGGTGGAAACGCGTAGCCGCAGTTACCGCCCACCTCGGACTAACTCCCCAAAATCAAAATATAGAAGTGGCCACTGAATCAATCCAAAATCAAAGTATAATATCGAAGAGGAGGGTCCGATCAGAGGAATGACCTCATTGGCCTGAGAATCGCTCCTGTTTTAGCCACCTTATGCCAACTCACGGGAGTCGGGTCCACGTATTTACCTTACAGGAAACGTCACCACCACCTACTTCATTCTGGAATCTCCACCGCGTACACGGTTAGTCAAAGTGGTTTTCGGTATCGACAGAGAGTATGTCAGATATCCGATCCCGGTCTCATTGCCAACCCATCGTTATTATAACACCATGGTCATTTAAAAATAGGTTATACTTTAAAAATCAGAATAAACATTCCATTTCATAACCATGAATACGATATCATTTCAAAACCCAAAACCATATTTTATCACTTATCCCAAATATAATTCTTTTCCAAAATCAAAATGCTTTAACTTCATATCGTCTGAAAATCAAATATTTTCAAAGCATAGTATTTTGAAAATCATAATTTAAAACCATAACTTCTATAAAAAAACTTGAATGGTTTGGACATTCAACGGTATATGAATTAAATGGTTTAACTTAAATGTTACTTTGTAAAGAAAATAGTTCTCATGGCTTTACAAATACATTTCTTTATTAAAGTCTAAACCAAAATTTATATTATCTCTCTCAAGTTCCAAAACCACTTCAATTTATTTATATATACGTATATCCATTTTGAGTAACAATATTTCAAACTAAAATTGGATTTTATTCTTTCAACAGATCAATTGTTCTATTAATTAGTCTTGAATATTCACATAAAATCCATAAACAATAAGACTTCAATTTCTAGTAATAATATATATATATTTTACCAATTCAAATTATACTAGAATATTCATTTCAATATATTTTGGGAAAAATCCAATTATAAATATCATATCTTAAAATTTCCAAACTTAACATTTAAACATATGATATAAATTATTAAACTCCATTTTCTTAATTTTTTTCCATTTTTAAATAAAGATTTTTATACACCTTTTAATTTCAAAATTTTCAACTTCATATGTATATATATGGAAGAATAATATTTATACAATATAAAATTTAAGATTATTAGAAACCGTATTCCATCCAAACCATAGAAATCACATTAAAATAGTTATATATAGACCGCGGTGCCTGTATAAAATTTTCTATCCTATGGTCAAGTGATACGGATATTTATCATTTCAATCCGCAATTTAAAAAAATATAAAATTTTGCGGTTATATATCATTTCAAACCACAATCCCGAATGAAATGAAATATGCATGATAATTTGCAATTTAATGATATACAATAAACATCCATTCATCAACATCATCCATCATCCAAATCGCAATCATCAATCAATATCAATCAATAACAATATTATTTTTGGTACTACATAACAGGTAATGCTGGCAATTTTATTCAAATTAAATTTAACAGCTATTAATCTACAGTCTATATTCAGTAATAAATTTTAACTATAAATTTATATGCAATAAATTAATTAAATTAACAGTTAAATTTAATAAATGCAATTCAACAGATATGAATAAAATAAACATGCCAAATACTCATAAATAAATTTCTATTCATTTCTAAAATTAATTTAACAAACATAAAAGCTTCTAGTAGTTGTGAGTGGGTTTAAACACTCACCTTTGGAATTTAAATCGAATTTAAATTCAATTTAAACTCAAAATTCGCCCTTCTCGGAATTCGTCCAAACTAGCGTCAAAACGTCAGAAATTCCGATACGATCCCAGCAAAACAAACCGCGCGTGAATCCGAGCTCGTATGCAAAAGTTATGAAAAATGGAAAATTCTGGTCCTGGGTCGACTTCGGGTTCGACTTCGGTGCGCTGCCTAAATTCCCCGGAGCCTGCTTGGAGTTTTCGCCAAAACGACCCGGAGCGACCCGAGTCATTTTCTTCCTGACCCGAAGTTGCTCTAGGGTTTTCTCCCCTGAAACCCGAAGCACGACCAGAAGCTGCTACAGATCCGATTTTTTTTTTTTTTTTTTTTTGAATTTGAATTTTTTTTTTTGAACTGACTGGATCTAAGGTTAGCCCCCATTGAAGAAGAAGAGAAGCTTGAAGAAGATGAACATACAGCAAAGAGACAATAGAATGGAGCTAGGGTTTATAACTGTATATTTATAGGTAGGGTTGGGTTAGAGTAGATAGACTAGATAGATGAACGTACGAAACAAACTAAGGCCCAAAAAGCCCGTTCTGACCCCGGAACGAAATTTGTCAAACCCATATATCCAGATAGGTATTTTAAAATATTCTGAACGCGATGGAAAAAGTTTCACGTCCAAATTTGGTCGTATGAAGAAGTTATGCTGAAAACAAAATTTCCAAATTGATTTCAAATTGATTTTATTAAAATTGATTTCAAGGCGTTTCACGCCCGTACGATCAAACGACAAGTCCGATCGATACGAAACTTGAAACCCTATAATAATTCACCGATACGGATCCGATGAAACTGGTTTCGTCGAAATCCGAGTCCGTGGCCAAAAAGGCTATTTTTAATATTCATTAAATAAATTAAATAAATTATAGAAATCCAATTCTATATGAATATTCTAAAATTGTCCCAATTCTATTGCTTATGTAAATTAAAATCAATTTAAATGATTTAACAAGTTTGGCTGTGAATTAGAGTTGACAAGTCTATCAAATTTCAGTATACATTCCTCCGCTTCCTTATATTAAGGAATTATAAATAAGTTCCTCAAAACCTATTTATTACATTTTTAATCCTTGTATACTTATCTTTTATCCAAAATAGGGATGCCACATACTTTGGTTCATGATTCACATTATTATTCTTAAAGTCTATTTTAAATTTCAGTAACGTAATATTTAACGTTAAATTCCCTTTATTTATGCAATAAGCGCAATTATTGAATTTGATACTCAAACTAATTTATAGATTCTGCTTTCTAAAAATCTATATCAACAATTTGGTCTAATTATAAATAGAATAAGTATTAACCTCATCTTATAGAATTAATTATTGCAATAAATCCAATTTACCATATCTTAAATCCAAATTAATAGATAAAACTTGATTCCTTTATTAACTCCTTTGGTTTTCAATTAACCTTTTATGGTGAATATAAATTCCAATGTATAATTGAAACCTTATTTCCATTTGATTTCACTATTTCATTAAAAATCCTCATATTCCAGCTAAATTTCAACTAACGTATAAATTAGCTATTTCAATTTCATTTAATTGCGATTATCATACTATATAAATTAAATTCCATTAAATAAATAAATAAATGTTGATTCCCATCTATTTACATTATATTACATTGGTACTTCTATTTACAACTTAGCTTTGTATATGTTTGAATGTAGAATCTTGTCTATTTCACGTATTAATTAAGCCTTAAAAATCAATTAATATTATATCCTTGGTCTAACCTCATTTTACCCATATTTATATTAATATATCCTTTGAATTAGGTAAATTACCATTGATTATCTACCTTAACTTATCAGACTCCACTAACGTAATGGTTAAATATTAATTCCATTTGTATAAAAAAAAACAATCCACAAGATTTGCATTTCACATTGCAAATGAATTCATAAATCTTGGCTTTCTTTTTCTTTGCTTCTTAAAGGCCAAATCAAACTACCCTATCATCACTAATTTATGGCAATTAACTGCAATTGATTCTCCATTAAACTACATAAGTTATCCAATTGAAACCTAAGTGAAACGTTTATTTATTTAAAAATCCTACTGTTTAAAAGAGTATATCATCTACGGTATAATTTACATTTGACTTGATTTCTCATATATTTCACACAACAGTGAATTCCAATTTCTACCAACATTATGTTTAATATAAATTGGAAATCCAAATCATTGGTATTTCACAACCTTATTGCGTACATTTACGTATAGTTACACTAAGTCCATACACTGATTCATGAATTCATTAATTAATACACAATTTGCCTTTGTTTTCTTATATTAAGTTTATTACCGTTTTTTAGTACATTCATTGTCGAACAATATTCATAAAAAATTTATCTACACTTATTGCATTGGTTTATTCAACGGTCACCAAATGAAACAATCCTACTATTTATTTTAATATTAAATGAATCCCATTCTAGTAAATATTTTATTAATATTCACTAATTCAACATTTATTGGTTTCTTAACATTAACTTTTAACAAAGTGTGACAATTACATTATCCAAAACTATTGTCATAAAAATTAAATTGTTACATTAAATTCCAATGACTATAACAAATTACTACATTTTCTCAAATAAATCTTAAAGCTTTTTTTTTTCTAAATCAGATTAGAAATTATATTAATTTAACTCATTTAATATTATTAATTTAACGGGTCGTTACACGCTGGCTTCGGTTGCTCAATGAACCAATTTTTTTCTTTAAATACACCACGTCATGGTGTCGAATTGCCTCATCGGGCGAAGTCCTTGTTTGAACAACAAAGGGAGGAGTACTTGATGCTCAATCCACTCACCTAGTAAAGATGATAAGGCGGCTATTAGGCATTTCCAACTTCTTGTAGACCTATAGAAAAATGTTTTGGTTGTGCGAACCAAAAGGAATGATGATTTTGGGTTGTACCAAGTCTGAAACCAAGCGGATTTATTTTTTGCCCCAAACAGATAGAACAGAGAATGCTAGAGAACCTAGGGAGTTACTTGTCTTTCTTACCGAGAGTTGATGCATATTTTGGGTTGGCGTTCCATAATGTTGGGGAAAAACAGCTTCTTGAGACCTCATAAACAGCACCAGAATGATTGCTACGCATAGGACTATAGGAAAGATGGGTTACAAATCTGGTAGGGGTGTTTCAGTTACCATTGCTAGAAATAGTGCTTTTAATTGATATTTATAATAATTTGGAAATTCATTCAACTAATATTATCAATGAACTAAGGTACATGAAAGGAATGAACTACTGCAATTCACTTCCTCTCCTGACAATCCTTTGCAAAGCAGTATGCGAAAGGACAGTGAAATCCCTTAGTATATGAAAGAATGAAAAAGTGCTTTCGTTGTAATACCAATGAAGTCTTTTTTAGCTTAGTCTTAATACGAATTAGAATCTAGTTATTCTCTTTCAACTAGAAAAAAATGAAAAATATTCCTAAATTTGAATAAAAAAATCTAGAGTCATGTCATATAAGTGAACATTCGTTTCTTATCATTCAATGAGCATCTTGTATTTCATGAAAATTTCCCATATTTTTTTTCCAAATAGGAGTTTCCTTTTACAGAATTAAGATGTCCACACAGCATTTCACAGCTTTCTATTCATACTCAACACAGACTTTTCATTCCCGCTTCTACTTTGATGAGGGAACCCTAGATGCTGTCGGAGTAAAGGATCGTCAACAAGGGCGTTCTAGTGCATTGTAGATTCTTATCCAAGACTTCGATCCATTTGTTTTTTACTTCTTTTTAGACTGGTTTGTTCCTCTATTTAGTTGTCTCAGCCAAAGAAAGATAATGGAGAGTTGACCGAAATGAGCACTAAATACTTTTCGAGAGATCTCCTCTAAATAACTGGTATAACTATCAAAATCGACACCAACCAGTAAAATCCCCTTGTGCTTCAGGATGATGTATATTTGGAAATATAATAAATCGAAAAAATAATAGAAACTAGAAAAAAAGAATCTATTTTTGAGGATTTCTACCGCAACGATTTTTTCGTATAGCCCTAAAATATAGCCTTTCCGCTTTAATCCCCGCTATTTCCGCTATATCCCGTTATTCCCGCTATATTTTGCTATTTCCGCTATATCTTCTTTAATAAAATGAATTAAAAAATTGCATTGATACATTATAAAAAATATGAAACTAATTTATTTGATTTAATTTTTAATATATTTTCAGAAATGAAAATATTCTAATATTCTACTAAATTCAATTATGTTATATAACAGTTTTACGTTTATTTAAATTATATTCGCACATTTTTTGTTAAAAATCATTTATGTATTAATTAAAATTCAATTGAATGATAATTTTTCATTTAATTACTATTTATATATTTGTAAAAACTTTAAGTACGAGTTTTATATGCTATTTTAGAGCTATCCGCTATATCCCACTATATCCTCATTGTATTCCCCTTATAACTTTTTGCACCTCCACCGCTTTGAATCTGCCGAGTGCTTTAACTGCACAGCATAAGAGATTTCATTAAATCGAAGAAGATGGTATCGTTGACATAAGCGATGTCATTTCCATTCAAAACTACACCAACCTCAAGATGGTATCGTTGACATAAACGATCTACACCAACCTCAAGGTCCATAATTAAGGATCCAACAATAAAGAAAAGAACTCTTGCATTATTTATTCTTAAATTTCATAGTTAATCTTGTATTTCGATCTTGATCGATCAAACAGAGATTCAGCAAATAAAAGAAAAATCGATTCTTTAGGATCCTTTCTTTCTTAAAACGGAACGAACAGAGATAAAATCAGATCGATTCCCAAAATGCCTTTTTGAATCTTCCTCAATGTCCCGGCTATTCACAAAACATGACAGGCAGATGATTATTCATCTGCTTTCGAAAGAAATCGAAGAATTTCTTGGGAATCCTACAAGATCAATTCATTCTTTTTTCTCTGACAGATGGTCAGAACTTCATCTGGGTTCGAATCCTACTGAGTGGGATTAGAACAGATAAAGAAATTTCTCATTAAAATACTTACTTACATAAAAAAGAATAAACCTCGATTTCCAGAAATTTTATCTTCTACCAAGACATTCACCGAGGAAGCGGAAACCTTTTCGAAGGAAGCTATTCGAGAGCACACTGAACTATTTCTACGTGAGGAACAAGCATAAATTTATAACTCTGATTCTATTATTAGAAAAAGAGTTATTCTTGTGAATTATTTTTGAATCAAATCATTTAAAAAAGGGTTTCTTGGTATTTCCACTTTAAGAATAACAAGTTAATCCAAACGAATAAAAAAAATTAATTCCACAATAAAGAAAAAGGAGAGAGCCGATTGCTTTCTTCCGAGAATCTATGGAGTTTCACATAGTACTTTTTTGATCAAAAAATCAATCTGGTTTATTTTGTACCTCTCGCTCGATGAGAAAATGGGCCAGATTTTACAAGATATGACCTTTTACTTTCTTTTTCATCTTGCTTTCTTGACCGAACTACAAAATGGAACTCCTTGATTTGGAAAAATAGAATATCGAATAAAACCTAAAATAAAGGATAAGGGAAGTTGCTCTTCTTCAAATCGAGTTATCCCCGAAAACCTAACTAAACATTATCAGCGAGAAGTCACTTTTTGCTTGTTAACACAATCTTAACTTAAGTAGTAAATGGTAACTTCACCACATCCATTCGCCTTGACCGGATCATAGCGTTAGCGGAATCCACAACCGATCGGCCTTCTATCTGACTTCCTTCGATACGCACGTGGCTACGAGCCATGGTATCGGGGATTCAAATCCCTCCTTTCCCACAACCAGCCCAAAAGGAAGGGCCTTTCCCTCTGGGGGTAAGAAAATCATGATCGGGATAGCGGACACAAAGCTAGTGAACCGGGGTATGGTCTTTTGTCGAAATGGAATGAACTTACTTTTTATTTATTTTATCATAAATGATTTTTAATTACATATAGTAACCATGGCTCTAAAGGAAGATCAAAAGCCCATCGCCCTCACTTGAAGGCGAAAAATCAAATTCGATTCAAAGAGCGCTTCCAGTAGGGGCTTAAGAAATTTTTTCAACAAAAATGTGAATTAGGAAGGATTGGTCGACGAAAAATGAACCAGAGAAGTCATGCTCCCTTCATCTAAACTGAAACTTGATTTAGCAGCTCTTTCTAAAAGGCGTGAATGCAAATAAAAAACATCTCCTGGATAAGCTTCATGACCAGGCGGTCTTCTTAAAAGAAGAGACAATTGGCGATAAGCTTGTACTTATTTGGAGAGATCATCATAAATTATTAAGGTATGGCGTTCACGATACATAAAATATTCAGCTAAATCCAGAAAAAAGTATTCACTTATTGGGGAACAATCAATATACTTCTAATTTCGAATCAGGATCAACTGGGATAGAAATAAAGCATTGTGTCGAACTGATGCTAATAGCCGAGATTTCAATATAAGAGGAAGATCTAATGATTTTGATACAAATAAAAAAAACAAAAATTTATGGGTTCAGTGCCATGCATAAACTGAACCAACAATTGGGATAAGCACGAAAATGAAAGCAAAGAAATGGTAGACATGCGAGACTCAAAATCTCGTGCTAAATAGCATGGAGAACAAAAGGTGATACTATATCCAAGATTAAAGAAAAAACTATGTGACGGTGCAAATACATTCCGTGCTTTTAACCGAACTCAAGCTGAAGAGACTTATTCAATGGTCACTACTAACCGCTTTTGGTACCAAATCTTTGGGGTTGCTTTTTCCAATAAACGTTGGTTACATTTCTTTATGTTATTTGTGCCTGTAACCGGTTTATGGATGAAAGTCAACATTCTCGCACTTATTGCTGCTACACTGTTCATTTTAATTCCTGCTGCTTTTTTACTTATTATCTATGTAAAAACAGTTAGCCACGGTGCGAATTTGTTTGATTCCATTTTGCTTACATTTTTTTATTCATTTCTAGAATATAAGAAGTAAGGATTTTTATAATATTTCTGATCAAGCATCCTATCCCATTTTGAAATTGGTTTATTCCGCAACAGCAAACGCTAGTCATAATATGGGTTTGAACGAAACCAATTGATTCATTAGTAAAGCCGAATTGTCGATGCAAAATGACATGCAGATGATATTCATTATGTGTTTTGACCAATTGTATCTTTTCTTTGTGTACGGCCGATACGATATCCTTCTTTCACTAGAAAGAAGTATTATTGTCCAATACATTACAGCCCGGCAGTCTAACAAGCGTAGGTCACATTGGAACTTGATAGCCAAAATCTCTTGCATTATGTAGTCTAGCCCATCTCTCTACGGCGACATGAGCCATTTATCATTACGATGGGTGTCAAGTGGAAGTGCATTGATGTACGCAGCTGAGGCATCCTAACAGACCGAGAGATTTGAACCTTGTTCCTCCCATTTGCTCCCCTAGCTTTCGTCTCTCAATGTCAGTGTCGGCCCAGCAGAGTGCTTTCGCCGTTGGTGTTCTTCTCGATCTTTATGCATTTCACCGATTTTATTTCCCACTCTTTTCTTTTTATTTCCTTCCATCATTCCTTAAGTCCCATAAGGTTTGGTCATCCTGTAAAATCTGACACATTTTCTTATCGAGCGAGGGGCACGAAATAAATCAGATTGATTTTTTGATCAAAAAAAAGTAATGGCTTCCTCGTATGGATTGGATCATTTTAAGGTAAGGGGCTCGACGAAAGTCTTCGCTATTCATATGGGAGGGTCAGATCTGGTTGGTCTTTGATCAGGCAATCTCTTCCGTCAATCTTTCCACTCCCCCTCCTTCATCTTTTATAGAAAGCATTTTGGCAAGAACAAAAACCTCGGCTCAGGGTAACCAAACAAACATAACATGCATGCGATGAGGGCTTCCCACGACGTAACAAACTACACGAGCCTCCCGATGAAGCCAACAGAAATCCTATCCGAATACTAAGAGTAAAAGAAAATTGTTCTTGGTTCATTCCGCCATCCCGCCTGCTCAATCATTTGGAATCTATTAAAGGGGCCACTCTTGTTTCAATAGAATGTTTGTATTCCAATAAGTAGCGTATGATTGTTTACGATGGATTAAATCCAAGGCGCCCGCCATTATTCCTACTTTTGTAGCTATAGGTTTGCATTTTTATTCGATATGGGAAGCAGCATAAGTTGATGAGTAGTTATACAATGGTGGTTGTTATGAGCTAATTGTTTTGGAGATCCATTCTTTTTCCTATTCAAAGATCAGCCCTTTGTCTCTGTGTTTTCGCATCGAGATACTAACTTTTGTACTAGCGTACTTGTGTGTTAAAGGAGTACTTTATTTTGGCTGCTAAGTAGAAGCTGTAGGCGAAGGCTTTCGCGCCTTGCTGTTAAGTAAGGTGGATCCATATTTCTAGAAAAAGTATTTCTTGTTTTTCATTTCCATTTCCATAAGAATGACAAAAGCGCTAGACCCCTGGTCCTCTACTTTAATCAACAAGGCTGGAATTGAGATCTCATTCAAAGAGAAAGAGAGCAAATATCTGGAGTTTCTTTTTTTATCCTATATGAATGTTCCGATGAGCAAGGACCATGATTGGGAATTGTTTGATTTCGCGTTTAGCTATAACAAACACCCCCGAATCTAGAGCAGTTTGGTGTTCCAGCCCAGTTCCAACAATGCACTTCTCGGATTGAGAAAGAGGTGGGGTTATTACTCGATCAAATAGGGGAAAGGAATCGCTTAGAGATAGAATAGTACGATTCAATTCAATGTTTTGTTCATTCGGGTTTGATTCTGCCATAGCTCTATAATTCGAATTTGATTTATCGTTGGATGAATTGCATTGTTGATATTTTTCGATCGGAGCATCAAGCAGCGCAACCCGGTTCTACTTGACTAAGCCCCATGCTCACAAGATTGGTTGGGTGTGAAGCATGTGTCCCCATCTGATGTATCCGTATTTATAATTGCTTTCATTTTCGTGCTTATCCCAATTGTTGGTTTCTGGCTATCAAGTTCCAGTGTGATCTATACCTATTAAACTGCCGGGCTATAATGGATTGGTTTGAAAATGCTATACGAAATGAAATTGGCACAGTATTTTTTTATATAAAAAGTAATAAAAAAATGAATACAAAAGAAAAATACAAGAATAGATAAGAAGAAATTCGCCTAGTGGGAATGGCTGTTACCGGTACGAAGGCTAAGGGGTACTGAGATTGCAGAGACAAAATGACTTGCCAAAAGACTCGAACTACAACATTTCTTCTGAGTCTCTTTCAAATTAAATAAATTTTGGTTGATTCAAACTCTAAGTCTTAAATGAAATGATTGCGCTGAGCTGGAATCAGAATAGAAGTAGCTTATTAAGTATGATTTATTATATGTCTATCTCAAGATTAAATGAAATTTTTTTACTAAGCATTATTCTATATTTAAATTATGTACGTAACAAAGAACAATTCATAGGAAAACCTCTAACCTTGTTGATTCTCATTGGCAATCCGGTATTGGGATTCGCTGGCTTGGACCTAGTTTGGGAGGAGGTTTTTAAAAGAAGAATCTACTTCAGCCGTTTCGCGAGAAATTGAACAAAAAGCTATCGAATTGGCCTATTTCCTAGGCATATCAATTGAAGTTTTTTGAATTTTTATCAAAAGGAACAAATTCATGGTTATTCCTCTCTGTTCGTATCTCCAACTCGAATTTCGGTCTCATTTAGTTTACAAGATTGAATGTCCTTTCAAACATAGTCCTTCTCTTCCTTGGCAAAGTTACACTACCTATGACTACTTTGAGATCGAGTAAAAAGTCCTTGCATGCAAATTCATACCTACAAAATTTTGATTTGAATGAGCTAACTAACCTGTCCCGCATCGATCCGAACGAAAAGGCGGAATAAATTAGATTGGTAGACAATACTACTCCTAGACCTCCTAATATAAGAAATGATCCCAGAAATAAATAGTCCAAGAAAGAGAGGGGTGTTCCCCTTATTTTTTCTTCTTCTATATGATGAGTTTCTAATGCAATTGCAAAAGGTAAAATTCGGGAAAAAGAACCGATTGTATGGGTGTGGAAAAACCAAAATCCAAATGAATGGAAGATGCCTCTGGAACGTCACACGACCCTCGTTTTTCAAGGCGAGGTGTGTAGCCCACAATAACAAACACCCCCGATCTAGAGCCATTTGATGTTCCAGCCCGATTCCAACAATGCACTTCTCAGATCGAGAAGGTGAAACTGCTTGGCGTAGAAAATATAAGAACTAAGCGCATATAATTCAACAATTGCTATTTGTTCTCCTAATTGATTGCATGCTTCCTATGTTCTTTGAGTTCAGGGAGTCCCCAGCTATTGCTAATATTATTAATGAATTTCTTGACTATGTAACACCAATATTAGTGAAATGGTCGACAAAATTTGGAATTTGTTGCCCTCTTTCCTAGCATGCAAAAACCAAATTGATTTTTCTTTTTTTATTTGTATATTATATATTTATATACGCTACAATTGCTTCAATGGGAGTGGCTGTCGGTATTGGAAATGTGTTCAGTTCTTTGATTCATTCCGTGGCAAGGTCGATGACAGAATGATACAAAGAAATCAAAAGGACAGCGATCATTAGAAATGAATTCTAAATGCGACCGGTTAAGGAATTGACTTCAAATCATTTAATCTATGAAATGATGGATTCATCAGTAGTAATGTAATAACCCGGCCTAGTTAAGTACTGGTCGGGGGAATGGATTTTCTTACAAATTAAAAATCAAGGAAGTAAGGTTTTTCAATTTATTTATTTTTTACACCACTTATGAACCCTTTTTTGGCCTACACCCTTTATCTAACGTTTTAGATCGAACTAATATATTGACACAAATGGAAATGAAAAACAAGAAATACATTTTCTAGAAATATGGACGAATGGAAGTTTAACTCCTAAGGAAGCACTTTATGAAGCTTCTCGTAATTTGATGAATTTATTTATTTCTTTTCTACATGCGAAGGAAATGAAAGAAAATAATTCTAACTCTAAGTCTTAAATGAAATGATTGTGTTGAGCTAGAATCAGAACAGGAGTATCTTATTAAGTATCTAAGTTAGTGTGATAGAAAGAACTATAATATATAGTTCTTTCTATCACACTAGATAGTATTATCATTGATCGGCAAAAAGAATATACAGTTATTCGAGAATGTGTCATTTTGGGAATTCCAACAATTTGTTTAATCAATATAAATTGTGACCCGGAAAGTGGATCTATTTCATTATATTCCATCTATATCACAATTCCATTCATTTAGCATTTCTGTTTTGTCCAAAGTGGGATCCGCAGCTCAAATTAAAGCCATGAAACAAGTAGTTGGCAACTTAAAAACGGTATTAGCTTAATTCGTGGAGTTAGAAGCCTTTCCACCTAGCCGAGCCAGAACATAAAAAAACAATAGGTATAAAGAAAATAATCTTAACTAAGTGGGGTCATAAAAAAAACAGGTTCCAAATCGCGATCGATTCCTTTTTCAAATCCTGCTGCGTTAGAAATTGGACGATAAAGAAATTTCTCATTAAGTTACGTACCTACTTAAAAAAGAATAAACCTCAATTTCAAGAAATTTTATCTTCTAAAAATTGAAAAACTCAACATGAGGGAGGAGAAAGAAATAATAGTAACTTGGTTTCGGGCATCTACCATTATACCCAAAATGTCTTCGTTGGTTGGGGAAAGAATCAGCACGAATCAGATTTTTGAGAAACGTATCGAGAGAGAATTGGATTTGATTAGACAATTTGTGTTATACACCCAAAAATAAGCAAGCTATGTCTGAGCTAAGCTTGGATATTGAAGTCTTATTTCTTTTCTCGACGGTCCATTCCATTCCTTCCAATCCTCATACCATTCGAGGAATTGAAACAATAACATACGAGTAATATTTTTAGCTATTATTAATATGGGAAATAGAACATATTTTCTAAGAAAAGACTAAGTTACTAATATTAAACCTGAGTGTTAAGACGTGAATATATTACTGTTATTGATAGAACCAAAACACTAAGTCAGGATAAGATATTACTGAGGATATAGATAAACTTATTAAATATTAAAATTATCGACCAATCTTTTCTTTTTTCTTTTAGAAATTATAATTTTTTAATATTTTAAAATAGTTAAGAAAATTCATATTCACAGTTTAAGTATGAAGGTATGAATAAATACAATAATGATGAATGGAAAAAAGAGAAAATCCTTTAGTTAGATAAAGGGCAAATGTAGCCGGGGCGAAGTCCTTGTTTGAACAACAAAGGAAGGAGTACTTGATGCCACTCGGTAAAGATGATGAGGTGGCTATTAGGTATGCGTTTTGAAAAAAAATCCCATGCTCAAGAAAATATAATCTTTTGAGCACGGGCTTTTATCGGTAAAAAGGAATCAAATGATTCAAGTGGAATAGTTCGTCGAATCGAATTTTCTAAATGAACAAGAGCCAATTTGAATTGATCTTGTAACAGATCTGCTGCAGAACATATAGTTTTATTTTTTAGTGATTCATATCATCAAAATATTGAAATCATTTCAGATATTTTCCCTTACTTTTCCTGTGTCAACAAACAATTCGAAATACCTTGACTTTTTCAAAATAGGTCTGAGTCAAAGAGTAATGATTCTAAGCACTTCTTTTTACCGGGAGTTTTTAAAAATCCAAACATCTTAGAGATAGATATAGAGGTAGGAATTTGTTGAGCGAACCGCACTCCTTCGTATAAGTCCCTCCCGTTGGTCACCTATGTTTATACTGGCGTTTGAATCGTTCTTCTCCGGAAATGATAAAAGAATACCTAGAGACACATATAAAAAAGATTAGTATAGGAATACATAAAGAAACCATACAGTTAGTCAAAAGCCAAAGCAAGCCACTCCTTAAAGAAATAAATGAATTCATAAGATTTTGGGCAAATCTAAAGAAGGTTTTCTTGTACGTTCATCACAAATGGAGATGTGAGAGTTGTGTAGGAGACCATTAATTTGACTTGCAATCGATTAGTGAATTGGTCGACAGAAGAGACACCAAAGGAAAGGGCACACAAAACCATTTTTGAACAAGGTTACCCTCACCACAGACTATGTAACTGGCATTGCCAATATTTATTATAGTAGGATAAATATTGCAATTAAACCTCTCGAGATGGTCACTGCCACTTGTTAGTTTCGGCCCAATAGATAGTTTGGATAGGTGCTCGAGATCCAAGGGAAAGTAAACATCTGGATGAGTGAATCGAAGACCAGTAACAAACTAGATTAGATGTCTTCCACATCAATTCATCCAGTAAATTGATTCTAGAAACATGAGTTTAATTAGTCGATTTATTAGTGAACAAGAAAAGAATAACTCATTTTGGATTCATGGATCTATCTGTCTATATAGATCATGTTCATGGATTAACGAAAATGTGCAAAAGCGCTATTTGCCTTTGTCATTCTTTTTTATCAAATGTATATAATTTTTGATTATTTGTTATATGAAACCAAAAAGAAGAAATGACAAACTATGTGCTCTTAGTAAAACAAAACAGATAGAACAGAGAATGATAGAGAATCTAGGGAGTTACTTGCCTTTATTACCGGAGTTGGTGCATATTCTGGGTTGGCGTTCCATAGTATTGGGGAAAAAGAGCTTTTTGAGACCCCGTAAGCAGCACCAGAACGAGTGCTACACGTAGGACTAAAGGAAAGGAAGAAATAAATGAATTCCAAAGATTTTGGACAAATCCAAAGAAGGTTTTCATGTATGTTCATCTTAAATTCATCGAAAGATAATTTTGATTTATCTTTTAATACAATTTTTATATGAAAGTTGGCCTTTTTATCGGATAACTACGTCCTCGAGCTCCCGTCCACACTAACAATCCATCCTTCTCCTCCAAAAGGTAATTTTAGTAAATAACCAAACATAACACTTGGGCTAGGTTTCAAATTTGTAATTTTTCTTACATCTCCCCCTTCCCCGTGCCCAGGTATCATATAAGCCTCCAAAATAAGTTGTATTTTCTATTACCAATTGAGTTTCTCGATCGTTTGTGTGGACGGCCGGCCTGGGTGCGCGGCTACGAAAAGGTAAGCAGTTAGGTTGACTTTTCCCCCATTTTTTCTTTTTTTGAATTGGAAGAGAATCCCATTTTTCTTCCCCGCGGGAAGCAAACGAGTCAGCTTCCGCTATCGCTTGGTTGGAATCATTCTTTGAGTCTGGCAGAAAGGAAAGAAAATAGTATGCATGTAGCAGAGGCGACTGAGCAAGCCAAGCAAAATGCCAGGATAAAGAAGTAGGGCTTAGCCCATGGCTTCAAGCGAAATGGAAGCAAACTGTGTATTTATGCACCTAGGGACCTTTGGTTTCAAGAATATACCCTCGGTCAATGGGAGTAATAACTCAGCCCCTATCAACCAAGGCGAGCGAAGCAAGGCCTAGGTATGCAGGGGGAGCCAGTCAAGGATTTCGATCCCGGCTGACGAATAGGATTTATTCATCAATAAGACCCGAGCACATTCCTTGGTTGAGTCTAAGCGGAGAAGGATACTAAGTCATAGGTCGTGCTTTCGTCTCCCGGTGTCAGTTTCAGCCCAACAGAGTGCTTTCACTGTTGGTGTTCTTCCAAATCTCTATGCATTTCACCGCTCCACTAGAAATTCCCACTGCAGTATAAGTAAGACCTAAGTACGGTAGAAGGAAAACGACGAGAAATTTTATTACTACGCTCTACACTCCGAGCTAACACACTAAGAACAAGGGAGCCAACAACCCGGGGATAGGATAAGGAAAGGCTTCCATCAACAAGAACAATCTAATGAAAAGTCATCTAGGTATGATGTGACTCCCTGGTCTAATAGGAGTTTGGGAATCACTAAATATGGGATCGTAGATGTGGATTCAATCGTAAAAAGGAAGATTTGATTGAGTATCGAGGAGTAAAAGAATTTAGTCTAAAATACCCGAAGATTCGATAGAATCTGAGGTGCTTCCAGAACCTCTAAGGCCGGAAACTTAATAAAGTCGAAGGTGGAAGGCCCACAAAAGCACAAATGAGAGATATAGTCAACCGGGTGCTAGACTACAAGATTGGAAACGTTAGCGAAGTCATATTATCTATTCTTATCTGTCTTTCCTTGATATAACCAAAAAACTCAAAAGAAAGAAGCTTAGAGGCCTTTTTCTTCTCACTATTTCTTTGATTCATGGATCAAATTCGATTCAATGGGATCTTTCACTCACTTTTTTTTCCACCAATATTAGCACTGACATATTATCTATTAATGTCGGCAGACCACATTCCAAGCCCTTCCACTAAAATGCAAATAATTCACAACCTTCCAATGCGCCTTCCAAGTTTCTAGGTAGATTGAACAAAGAACTATTCGAGCAGATGTTCCTTTTCGAAGGGAAGAATCGTTTTGTGTTGCTGAGACATGCGCCTAAGGAGAAATGCGAAGTGAGTCGGGGAGCCGAGTGACGTGCTACTACTTAACTTGAGTGCTAGCGAAGAATTTCAGGGGCTTACACTTATTGCAGTTCTTTCTTCACGAATACCATAATTGGAATAATCTCTTCATTACTCATAAGAAATCTATTTATGTTTTTTCGAAAGAAAATAAAAGATTCTTTTGGTTCCTATATAATTCTTATTTATTTGAGTGTGAAATTTTAGAGTTCTCCATAATTGTTTAGCTCTTAGCATTTGGTTGAGACTCCCACCACGACACCCGGTGCACAAACCGTTTTCCATTGCCAACACAACATTAGGGCTGTTCCATAACAATTCATTCTATTTTGAACTAAACTCAAACTTTTGGGAGGAATATTCACATTATGTAGAATATCCCGACTCTTAATAGTTACATACAAGTCTATAGAACATAGAAAAGTAGGATCCCGTGACGGGTATGGCCACTAAATTGTAGTGAGGATAATATTAATCCAACAGAAAAAATCATCTCATCCACACACATTGGCCTGATGTATGAAAAGAGCGGATTGGTTCAAGCAAGCTAATCAAATTTCCCTTTCTAGGGTAGTACGATGTCATTACTCTCTTTTGCTCCACAATCTAGACAAGTGGCTGAATTCCGTGAAACCATTTCATAGAAGTTCATTGATGTCTTCTTTTTATAAAGAAAATCGACATTGGTTCTTGAATGATCCACATCACTTCTGGTTCAACCCTCCCCTTCAATTGGTCTTTTTTCACGAAAAGCATAGATGAGATAACAAATCGAGTCTCTCCCTAAAATTTCGAATAGCTTTCCCGAATTCAAGTTAAGGATGTAAGAATTAGAATGATCCCACTACATCAGAACCCTTTCGACGTTACACAAAAGCCATTACTTTGCGTTCCGCTAGCACTAAAAAGGCGACTCCTAATAGAAGTGGTAGAATTAAACCAAGTACTTCTGTTGCAACACCAATGTATGTTTTCGATTTTCTATTCACTCATGATCGGGCCTGACCTGGTCGACCTGACCTATTGGAGTCCTAAGACAATCACTTACATCCCTTAATTTCTTGAAAGCTGGAGTATCTTATGCGGGAGTCTTGAAAGAAAAGCCTAAAGGCAGATCTAGGTCTTTTACTAGTTAATCTCGGTAAAGCCCTAGACGACATATTTTTTTTAAACGAGGTCCTAACGAGACATAAAGTAAAGACTCTTTTTATTTTATTGAAATTTCATTATCTTTCTTTTTGTTTATTTCGAGAAAGATATCGATCAATTCCGATTCCAATTCTGAGAATTAAAACAAATGAAAATTCACAGTTCTCTATGCTTCTTCGGATTTGGAAAAGGGGTTAGAGTAAACCTGGCTGTTTTTCATGTTTAAACAAGACATGAGATAGGTCTAAAAAGTATAATTTCTAGAAAGCGACACACGCGCTATAATGGGGGGAAAAAGGGTCGCGATCCGGCGAGGTTGAGATAATTCCAGAAACCCGTCCTTAGTTCGGATTGCAGGCTACAACTCGCATGCATGAAGCCGGAATCGTGCAATTTGAATTGGGAGAGATGGCTGAGTGGACTAAAGCGACAGATTGCTAATCCATTGTACGAGTTATTTGACCGAGGGTTTGAATCCCTCTCTCTCCGCTCCCCTCGATCGCTTTAGACTTTCAAAATCTTTTTTTATTCCTCACGTCCATGATTGTGAATCGGATCATTAGATAAGAATCCAAAGACGAAGAGAGAAACAAAAAATATGGCTACAGTGTAAACAAAGGTTGGTGTTTCTCACCCAGCCCTACCTACTGAAAGTTAAGAAAAAGAAAAAAATTAAGAAAAAGAAATCGATCAAGAAAAGGCAAGTCAAGATCTGGCTTTTGGTTTGAAGTTTGAATCAGTGGTCAGCCTGTGCTTGAATGACGACATTCCAAGAAGAAACCTCCTATGTTATGGGATAGTCCCTTATTGATGGGCTTGATAGTGGTATGTTTCGAATGATCTGTGAAAGTGAGTAGGCATGTGAACGTCATTTAACGCTACAACCAAGCGAGTTTCATTCTTTCCATCATATTACTTACTACGTGCTTTGAATCATCTGAAAAAAATGAGTGGACCACTAGTGAATGGTATTTCAACAAAAAGAAGTTAAATGAACGAGTCAGGGGCTTGTAAAAAGCAAAGGACTACAAAAAACACTACCCGGATTAGGATTCTTGGCATCTATAACTACTTCTGGTTTAGGCGGGCACCCCGGCAAATAGACATCCATAGGAATTAACTTATCAACCACTTTCATAGTTTGGATCGGTCCTAATTAATATAGTACGGTCGCCTCATTCTTTTCATCCAGCTCTGCAAGCCGAATATAACCCTAGTTTCCTGGGCCAAGTCAGCCCATAAGTAGCCGACAAATTGCTTTTGCCATTGCTTGTCATTCTTGAAGTTGGTCTCGCATAATCGGCTCAATGAGAGCCACAGCCAGAACTTTTGTCCTTCTTCAAACCGTACTAGAAAATCCAGAAGTACCGATGGAGGCCCAAAAAACCACTCGACCTCGTACATCTGTAACAGTTACAATGCTATTGTTGAAACTGGCTTGAACATGAATAACTCCTTTTGGTGTTCTACGTCCAATCTTACGTCGAGAGTTAATGAAACTATTTTAATAAAATTCAACTGTCTCAATTCTCGAGCAACCGCGTTAAAAACTTGACGATTATCCCTACCCTTGGTAGCTTATGAGTTTTATGTCCATCCCTAGTCGGGTACAGTTTCATTTCTTGATGCGCCCTTGTAGCCGTTACCCGAATTCGCGGTAAGTTAGACAAGACAGGCAGCAAGGAAGATTTGTCCGCGTAGAGTCCAAATCACCGATAGGGGCTTTTCCAATATTTCTAGCTCATTAGGTAGAAACTGGTAGAAGTGCACTCGCGGTGCGAAAAACATGGGGTTAGGCCCAACAGCTATTTTCGGTTATTGCACGTATATGGAAGACAGTAAGATGTTGAAGAATCAGTGGATGAGTTGTGGTTAAGGGTGAAATGCCACTCGAACCCAGAGCTAGCTGGTTCTCCCCGAAATGCGTTAAGGCGCATTTCTAATTGAAATAAAGATGATTCACAATAGAGGTAGAACGAGAGGGCCTCATTCTTTGCACTGAAATAAAAAAATATAAATAAAAATGATATGATTCAACCTGAGACCCTTTTGAATGTAGCAGATAAGAGTGGAGCTCGAGAATTAATGTGTATTCGAATCATAGGAGCTGGTAAGTATTTCAAAAATACCTTTCATTGTCAATGCATCTCTCTTTACTCTGAGGCCAGCGAGAACTAACTATTTGATGACCGTAGCACTGCTTCTTCATTATGGCGTCTTCGAGGGCGGAATCCGAATGGAATCAATTCGATAACTAGCAGCCTGATGTAAGAGAACTAATGGATTCTCTCGTTATCCTCAAGGTTTAATTCAACAAAAGGAGCCATACGTAGACCCACATTATGCACAAAAAAAATTAAATAACAAAAAGAAACAAAAATAGGAAAGAGAGGATTCAAGAGGCCTAGAACGACCAATATTAGTCTTTTGTGATCACAAATTCTTGTCTTTTGTGATCTAAGAAACTAAAAAAGGAAAAAAAACCTGCTTTCTGGTAGGCGAAGGAGTGGAGTGCTGCACCCTAGACGGCGAGAGTCTAGTAAGCTATCCTTTTTTTATTTCACGTTCACGACATCATCTCATCGTCAATTTTGAAAAAAAATAGATACTTATCATTCATTGGCAGGAGATACTCTTATGATAAAGAAAAAGAACTCAAATTCGAGTGGAGAAGTAAAAGTTTTAGCTCAACATATATGTATGTCTATTTTCAAAGCGCTTGCCTGGAGAATTAATTGGATTGCTGCGAGCAGAACGAGCAGGGCATGTTTTAGACGAAGCGATATGTTATTGGGAAATTTTATTAGGAATAACGAGGGCATCTCTGAATACTCAAAGCTTCATATCTGAAGCAAGCTTTCAAGAAACTGTTAGAGTTTTAGCAAAAGCTGCTCTAAGGGGGAATATTGATTGGTTGAAGGGTCTGAAAGAAAATGTAGTTCTAGGGAAATTATAGAGTTCGATGGTTCTTTTTGATATAACCGAACACCCTTCCCTCCTACTAGCGCTACTAGCCTTGGAAGCTAACTCAGTTTGAGTGATAGTTGCCTTAGTCTCTTTAGAGGAGCTCACCAGCCAGAAAGAGGTCGGAGGTTTCATTATAGAGAAAAGTTCTAGCATTCCAGCTTTCCTTCTCTTTTCAGGGCCTATCCGAAAGAGAATCCAGTACCTCTTGGTCCTGAATAGGACGAACCACCTCCATGGATATCTTTGCTTCAGAACAAAACAATTAGAATTAGGCTTGGTCAATATTAAAACAACCAATTCAGAAACTTAGTTAATAAGTCCGCTTCGACATCGCCCAGTCATTTCGGATAACGCTTGCATCCTCTGTCTTTCCGCAGCTGCTGGCATAGAGTTAGTCGATGCTTATTCCTCAGATACCGTTGAATAAGAGTAGAAGTAGAACTAAGAAAAGATACCTTCGATGTATCCTATTAATTTTAATGAACTAGATCTTGTAATTTGTAATAAAGCACTAAAAAAGTAAGTAATAGGGAATTATGCTCTATGAAATGATGTACTAGCAGTGCATCAAAGATGCAATCATTGATTCTCCCGATAGACCACAATTAATGTGAGCAAACATATTAATGACGAGGAACGCATTTTTGCTATGCTACTAATACTTGTACTTTCTTTGCTATTCTGCCCAAGCATGGTTGATATGTTATGTTAAATTATGGAAAAAATTCTTCTCGAACAAATAAACTCTAAATCTAAAAAGAATGGCCCTCAAGCCTTTTTTAATCAAGATAGCCTTTAAAGAGGATTTCTAGGGATTTTCTTATCATTTTTGTTTTAACTTCACTAGCTTTCCTTTTCAACTCGAAAGCCATAGATTTTCTCACTTCTGACACAAGGTACTTATTAGATCGAATCAAATGATTTTGCCGTGATCTTGTGCATAAATCTTAGTTTTAACATTCATGTACTTCATGAGATTAATCCTTTCACTATGTAATTGTAAAATCAAATCTCTTTGTCATGAATAAAGTAAAAAATCACATGATGAAATGTCGTCTCTGCTGCAATGGACGACAGAAGGTCCGTTGTACCCGAAGCACTGGAGTGATCCAGTAGCCCCCCTTTTTTGGCAAGGTACCGCTGCGTTCTTACTCTTTTCTTACTCTTAGAGTGGCAGGAGACTTTGGTCTATTCCACAACATACAAATTGGAAAATTATGTAATCAACATAATCAAAATTTTATGTCTTGAAAAAAGAAAAGGGTAAGTGCTAATATGCTGGATCGGTCCCCTATTGTTTGATCTAATATTGACTGGGGGCGAGCCCCGATGGTCTAAGTTAAGTTATACTGGCATCTATCCTGGAAATCTCTTTGTCTACGGAAAGATCTCTTCTGCTGCGCACCTGTTCTGACCTAAGGTGCTTGCCTCTCCAAGCCTGGTGAGTTCTGGATACGTGGCTCTTGGTCTCTTTCACAGAACATGGAGAGATTTGAACATAGAGAGAGCTTCTACTTCAAGGTTCTATCTTTAAAGATTTCTCTAGATATCTTCTTACGAAGTTTCGTTGTTTCCAGATTCATTCGAGTAAAGATATTGAGAGGAGTTTAATAGCCCCGCTTATTGTTTTCATTTCTCCCGGAGAATAAGTAATACTATTCCTTTTGTCGAGTCTTCATTTGCAGGGCCTTTTTTTTCGTGAGTTGCTTCTTCTGTATGAATTGATCTTATTACATTCCAATTACTTCCCGATACCTTCCAAGGAATGCAAATTTCTTTCTTAAAAACTCGAACTGAGAGTTACTTGTGGGGTTCATACGGTATCCGCGAACTCTATTGATTTGTAATCCAATACTCAAATCAATTGGTTCCATCAGGTTGGCTATATACTGTGTTGTGTCAACTATTTCGGGTGCCTTAAGTCATCAAGCATCGTGCCGGTCGGCAGCATCAGAGTTAGCCTTCGCTTTACACCTAGCCACTTAACCCCGGCCACTTGAAAGAGAGCACATACATCAAAGGCAACCCAAAATCTAACCAAATGAGAAAGAGAGACCAAGCTAGACAATCAGAGGCACTCGAACTCTACTTCTTCTGTTTACTAAAACATATGACATTTGCACATTTAGATGCTACTACCGTACTATCAAGAGGATTAGCTGCCAAAGGTATTTATCCAGCAGTCGATCCTTTAGATTCAACATCAACTATTTTACACCCTCGGATCATTGGCGAGGAACATCCATTCTAGTTCTACATTTGTTCGGATAAAATGTTTAGCTAACTCCATGCGTCTAACCAAAAAATCCTTTCTTCTTCTAGTTTTTCTATCTTCCCATTCATTTCCAACGGATGTGGGATGAACCAAATATTCATTGAACTTTATTTTTCAGTTAGAAGGAGCTCGTACATGTTCGTCAGTACTGTGTTAATTACGTCTCTCCTAGAAGGTGGTTAACGACCTCTCATTCTGTTCGAGGATTTTTTTTCTATTTGTGGGTCATTTGTGGCATGTGGTAAGGGCCCGTGCAGGGCCGAAGATTGGGCCGAAAGGCATAGTCCATAGGCAACAGGTGAATATTCATGTACGACCCCTTGTTGGTCCCGAGGGACGGAGGAGGCTAAGTTAGCCGAAAGATGGTTATCGGTTCAAGGACACAAGGTGACTTGTTTCACCTGAGAGACTAATCGCAATTGATGTGTTATAATCAGGATGTCAAAGAAGTTAAATGCCTAGCTTACCTTCAACACGCAATGAAGAAGTCATTATACATACACATAATTGGAACTGTGAGATCAGGTCATAATATTACTCATAAATCTTTCCACTTGTTTTCTTTTCTTCCATAATACTTCAAATATTTCAATCAATCAACCATGCATAGCTTTTATCTTACAATACGCAATAAAAACTATTAGTTATTCAAAGCTGAGTTCGTAAGTCACATGCATTAGTCATTTTCATTGGCGGGTGTACTAAATGTCATTAGTGAAAAAAAATAGACATTAATAAAATAAACGGAAGAGAAGATACATACTTAATATGCAGTTTTTAAAGCTAAGCTCAAGTACAAAATTACGGTTGGTGTTATGTAATCTTAGTCTTGCCTTAAACAGAAATGATGGGAAATTATATCTTGCTGTTTGCTATATGAGTATTCCATTTCAAACTTACTTTACTTACATAATTCCGTAGTGTCAAGAATAACATAGCTAGCCATAAAGTTTCAATTAATTCACAAATATGTTTGTCTTAATCAATGTATTATGTCATTACACTGCAGGAGATCCAAGAATAAAAGGAAAGAAAATCTAAGCTTATATTTTGGAAATGAACATTCCTTTAATTTGTTAGAAATGGTTTTGAATGACATAATCTTTATTTTGATAAAGAATGTGAATTTGGAGTGATATTTGATTTTTGATCAATTTGATAAATGAATATTTGAAGTTATATTTGTATGAACGTATTGGATTTATGAAATGAATATTTCAAATCTAAGTAATAATGAAGTTAAATTTGAGATATATGAAATTACAAAAAAAATTAGTTTTGAAACGAGGTATATTAAAGCTTTGAAACATATAAAAATTTGAATAGTTTATTTTGTGGATCAAATCTATACTTGAAATTGATAAGATTTGAAATGGTTCGTTGGGAAACTGAATTGGATTAAAACTGATGGTTTGAATTGAATTAAATTGGAAATTTGAAAATTTGGGTTTAATTGAATAAATTTGTAAAATGTAAAGAATTAAAGGAATGTTTCATGATTTCAAATGTATGATTTCGAAATGTTATGATTTCCAAAATGTAATGACTTCAAGTATATTGGTTTCGAAAGAGTTATAACTTTGAAAGTATTATGATTTTTAAAAGATGAATATATGTTTGAAATGGAAATGATATCGTATTGATTTGAGTATAGTTTTAAATAGTTTTGGTTTCGAAGTATGAACTATTTTGATTTGAATATAGTTTTGAAATAAAAATGGTGTTGGTTTTGAAGTATGAACTATTTTGAAAGGAAGATAGCTTTGAAATGAAATGATTTGATTTTGAAGTATAAACTATTTTGAAATGACCACGGCGTATAATAACGACTGGTTGTTAAAGAGACGGAGATTGAAAGTTGTCATACGCTCTACCAACTTCGAAAACCACTTTAACAACCATTTATGCGGTGGAGATTCCAGAATGAAGTGGGAGGGTGGCGACGATCCTAATGAGGTATGAACATGGACACGACTCCCGTGAGTTGGCATAAGGTGGCTAAAACAGGAGTGATCTCGGGCCAAAAAGGGTAGCTCCTCTGGTCGAACACACTTCTTTGATACTATAATCTTACTTGTGGTTGATTTGATAGCCATCCTCCGATTTTTATTGGGAGTGTGTTCCAAGGTGGGCGTAGTGGCTGCTACGTTACCGCCAGCCCATGTGCGTAATTGGTATATCTATCCTGGCATTGCCTTGTGTTTCGTGTCACCTACCATAGCGAGCCTTACTATGAGTTTGATTTGTGTCGTACCTATGGAGTATCTTCTCATAGTCTCCAATCAGGAGATATGCAGGTACTGCATAAACTATTGGCATTATAATGTGTTAAGGGCTATATGGGTAACCCCTTAACGCTATTTTAAAGTCAATTTATTTAACTGTAAACATTATTATAATGGCGCATTATTACTATATAGTAAATAGTTTAACCGATCCTTAAAGGATGGGCGATCCCAAGCATCCTTTAAGTTACTGATACATTTTGTTACTGTTCACTTGAGTTAATTTATAGTTCATAAGTATTTATGTCCTGACTCAAGTGTTTTGTGTTTTTTTTACGCTCGAGTCAGACTGGGTGATTCAGCTTTCAAGACTCACCTTCGGAGTTGGAGCTTTGGTTGAGGATCCAGCCATTTATTTTGCTTTCAGTATCAAGTGATTTCAGTGATGTATTCTTATTTGTACATGCTATATCTTGTTACTCTTCTGTTGTATCTTGTTTAACTCTGATGCATCTTATACATATATAGTAGCTTCATGGAATACTACTAGGCTCGGAAGCCAACTCACTTTGAGTGATAGTTGCCTTAGTCTCTTTAGAGGAGCTCACCAGCCAGAAAGAGGTCGAAGGTTTCATTATAGGGAAAGTTCTAGCATTCCAGCTTTCCTTCTCTTTTCACGGCCTATCCGAAAGAGTCTAGTACCTCTTGGTCCTGAATAGGACAAACCACCTCCATGGATATCTTTGCTTCAGAACAAAACAATTAGAATTAGGCTCGGTCAATACTAAAACAACCGATTCAGAAACTTATTTAATAAGTCCGCTTCGACATCGCCCAGTCATTTCGGATAACGCTTGCATCCTCTGTCTTACCGCATCTGCTAGCACAGAGTTAGCTGATGCTTATTCCTCAGATACCATTGAATAAGAGTAGAAGTAGAACTAAGAAAAGATACATTCGATGTATCTTATTAATTTTAATGAACGAGATCTTGTAGTTTGTAATAAAGCACTAAAAAAGTAAGTAATAGGGTATTATGCTCTATGAAATGATGTACTAGCAGTGTATAAAAGATGAAATCATTGATTCTTCCAATAGACCACAATTAACGCAAGCAAACATATTAATGACGAGGAACGCATTTTTGCTATGCTACTAATACTTGTACTTGCTTTGTTATTCTGCCCAAGCCTGGCTGAGATGTTATGTTAAATTATGGAAAAAATTCTTCTCGAACAAATAAACTCTAAATCTAAAAAGAATGGCCTCCAAGCCTTTTTTTTACTCAAGACAGCCTTTAAAGAGGATTTCTAGGGATTTGCTCGTCATCTTTGTTTTAGCTTCACTAGCTTTCCTTTTCAACTCGAAAGCCAAAGATTTTCTCACTTCTGACACAAGGTACTTATTAGATCGAATCAAATGATTTTGCCGTGATCTTGTGCATAAATCTTAGTTTTAACATTCATGTACTTCATGAGATTAATCCTTTAACTACGTAATTGTAAAATCAAATCTCTTTGTCACGAGTAAAGTAAAAAGTCACATGATGAAATGTCGCCTCTGCTGCAATGGATGGTAGAAGGTCTGTTGTACCCGAAGCACTGGAGTGATCTAGTAGCCCCCCTTTTTTGGCAAGGTACCGCTGCGTTCTTACTCTTTTCATACTCTTAGAGTAGTAGGAGACTTTGGTCTATTCCATAACATAAAATTTGAAAATTATGTAATCAACATAATCAAAATTTTATGTCTTGAAAAAAGAAAAAGGTAAGTGCTAATATGCTTGATCGGTTCCCTATTGTTTGACCTAATATTGACTGGGGGCGAGCCCCGATGGTCTAAGTTAAGTTAGAACGGCATCTCTCCTGGAAATTTCTTTGTCTACGGAAAGATCTCTTTTGCTGCGCATTTGTTCTGACCTAAGGTGCTTGCCTCGCCAAGCCTGGTGAGTTCTGGATATGTGACTCTTGGTCTCTTTCACAGAACATGGAGAGATTTGAACATAGAGAGAGCTTCTTCTTCAAGGTTCTATCTTTAAAAATTTCTCTAGATATCTTCTTACGAAGTTTCGATGTTTCCAGATTCATTCGAGTAAAGATATTGAGAGGAGATTAACAGCCCCGCTTATTGTTTTCATTTCTCACAGAGAGTAAGTAATACTATTCCTTTTGTCGAGTCTTCGTTTGCTGGGCCTTGTTTTCATCAGTTGCTTCTTCTGTATGAATCGATATTATTACATTCCAATTCCTTCCCGATACCTTCCAAGGAATGCAAATTTCTTTCTTAAAAAATCGAATTGATAGTTATTTGTAGGGTTTATACGGTATCCGCGAACTCTATTGATTTTGTAATCCAATACTCAAATCAATTGGTTCCGTCAGGTTGACTATGTACTGTGTTGTGTCAACTATTTCGGGTGCCTTAAGTCATCAAGCATCGTGCCGGTCGGCAGCATCAGAGTCAGCCTTCGCTTTACACCTAGCCACTTAACCCCGGCCACTTAAAAGAGAGCACATACATCAAAGGCAACCCAAAATCTAAC
Organism: Allium cepa; assembly: GCA_030765085.1. Taxonomy (NCBI): domain Eukaryota; kingdom Viridiplantae; phylum Streptophyta; class Magnoliopsida; order Asparagales; family Amaryllidaceae; genus Allium; species Allium cepa. Next base: position 151,025,505 of record CM060932.1, on the reverse strand, counting down.
CAAATGAGAAAGAGAGACCAAGCCAGACAATCAGAGGCACTCGAACTCTACTTCTTCCGTTTACTAAAACATATGACATTTGCACATTTAGATGCTACTATCGTACTATCAAGAGGATTAGCTGCCAAAGGTATTTATCCAGCAGTCGATCCTTTAGATTCAACGTCAACTATATTACACCCTCAGATCATTGGCGAGGAACATCCATTCTAGTTCTACATTTGTTCGGATAAAATATTTAGCTAACTCCATGCGTCTAACCAAAAAATCCTTTCTTCTTCTAGTTTTTCTATCTTCCCATTCATTTCCAACGGATGTGGGATGAACCAAATATTCGTTGAACTTTATTTTTTAGTTAGAAGGAGCTCGTACATATTCGTCAGCACTGTGTTAATTACGTCTCTCCTAGAAGTTGGTTAACGACCTCTCATTCTATTCGAGGATTTTTTCTATTTGTGGGTCATTTGTGGCCTGTGGGAAGGGCCCGTGCATGGCCGAAGATTGGGTCGAAAGGCATAATCCATAGACAACAGGTGAATATTCCTGTACTACCCCTTGTTGGTCCCGAGGGACGGAGGAGGCTAGGTTAGCCGAAAGATGGTTATCGGTTCAAGGACACAAGGTGACTTTACTTTTGCAGGGTAAGAAGGGGTAGAGAAAATGCCTCGAGCCAATGTCCGAGTACCAAGCACTACATCGTTGAAGTAACCCATGCCATATTCCCAGGAAAAGCTCGAACGAACTTCAACAAAAGGGTACCTATATAGTGTTGTAGCTTGATGAATAGGAAAGGATACCTGTATAGTGAGTAAAGGCAAAATGCTCCACCCTTTCATTATTGAGAAATGCTGGGTTCCTTTTGCCGAGTGACTTAGCCGGGGACCGGGGAAGAACTTGGATCTGCTCTAAGAATCATAATAGCTTGATCGCAAGCTAAAACTATTTCATCTCAGTAGAAATTAATTACTTCTTTTGATTTGATCGAACTATAGAGCTATGACACAATCAAACTCGAATGAACAAAATGTTGGATTGAATCGTACCATGAACATATACCTCACAAGAAAAACATTTATCAGATTCATTTTGAATTTGACCGTGGAAATGTTCCGATGTGATCGATTTTTCATAAGGATATTGAATAGTTACAGGTAAACGAGTTGTATGGGATAGGGTAATTATGAAACTTTGACCAATGTACCTTGCCGCCCGTATTGTTTGTTGACCAAAATTTATGAACCCGGTCACCATAAGGAACATATTGTAGATCTCCATGAATAATTTGATGTTTCTTTCTCTTGTTTAAGATTGGTTCTTTTATTTGTATTTTATATACAATAAGTTTTCATTTATTTACTATAAGAAATGTAGAAATGATTTGCAGAATATCTCCTACTCTTGATTCAACACATTTCCACCGTAGTGTTCGAGTGGATCCTGCTATTTCCTCTCGAACCATACTAATATTATTATTTAATTAGATCATTGAAGAAATGAGATTTATAAAGAGCGTAGAATTAAATTACCCTTAAAGTTAAGGTTTCAAGGAATTTATTTACAAAGGGGCAGGAAGATGGCCCTCTGTTCGAAAAGTGGGGAATAAGAATTCGAGTTTCAAAAAAGGGGCATTTGCGACATGAGATGATAAAGAGAGGCATTCGTCTACTAATAAATTAATAGGCTCCAAGTTCAATCAAAATCACTTGCGGTCTCCTGTAAATGGACCTTTGATTCTTTTTTTACGAATAAAAAAGAAATCTTACCTATAGGACCGTACTAACCTCACTATTTAAAGACACTACGCGACCTATTCCAAAGGTCCACTTCATCCGACCATAGGGACCGAAAACGAAAAAACAATTGATTGCTGATCCGTATGAGGTAGGAAACTCTCAAGTATGGTTCTAAGGGGAGGAATTGAACAACCTATTCCAACCGCGGAGAACAGGACATTCTACAAGGTGATTCTGAAATTGCGGAGGCATGGTTCGATCAAGCTGCTAAGTATTGGATATAGGCTTTAGCCTTGCAAGGTGGTCCTTGCTGATCCACACGGGATTCCACGTGCCCCATGCTACTCGGGTCAAAGCGTAAGCTAGTGATGCTTTCGGCTACTAGACTCTCGCCATTTAAGGTGCAACACTCCACTGCTTCGCCTAGTAGCATGACGCTTGTGTTTCTCTTCCACAACCCCGTTTGTTGAGCTAAAACTTTTACTTCTCCACTCGAATTTGAGTTCTTTCTCTTTATCATAAGGTTATCTCCTGCCAATGAATGATAAGTATCTATTTTTTCCCAAATTAACGACGAAGTTTGAGTTTCTTTTGATGTTGCTTCACTGAGAGTTCTCTTGTTAGTTCCCTTAATGCTAGGTTTTGAAAAAGACTTTTCATGTCATTCCCATTTAGGTCCGATTTGGATTCCTCCGTTGTCATTGAGAAATAGAAATATGTGTTATCAAAGAATTTTCCACAATTATTTCTAGTATGGAATGAGTCAATCATCCACTTTGGTATCTTTTTGAACAAAAAATGCTATCAGCAAGAATGATGACGAAAGTTAAAGCTAATCTTCGCCCAATGGGCTCTTTTATTTTCTACTTATATTTTTATTCTTTATTTCGTTTCGATTTTCTTTTCCTCTCTTTTCTTTCAATAAAAAGAATAAGGAACAAGAAGAAATATCCTAAAAGCTAAAAGAGGGACCCTAAGCAATTGCAAGAATTGGGTATCACAAAAGACAAGAATTTTTTGATATTTAAGATTTGATTTTCTTGTAAGAGAGGGGTATGAAAAAGGGCTTAGAATCTGACTCTAAGACTAACGAGTGGGAAAAATTAAGAAATAAAAATCTTAATGAAGAGATAAATCGTTTGAATAATAAAAAGGATTCATACATTCAATCCCCCACTCCCGGTAAGAAATCCCCTTAAGCGCTTACAATCGATTAGTGAATTGGTAATCGTCAACTGTACAGGTATCGACAAGAATTCAGGATACCCTCTTTTTCGCATTTATCGTTTTTTCGAGCTCTTTAAAAATGGGTCCAAAGAAAGAAGGTCTTTTTCGGGGAGACACAAAACGTGGCTCTACTTCTCTTCTCCAAACTCTGACTCTCCCACTCCAGTTGTTGCTTTTCTCTCTGTTACTTCGAAAGTAGTTGCTTTAGCTTCAGCCACGCGAATTTTCGATATTCCTAGCTTATGTTTACATAATAGGGGCTCCGCTCTTTCATTTGATGTCAGGATTGACTATGAATTCTCCGCTCCCTTCAACCTTTTTCTTTGAGAGAATTGTGACAAAAGGAAGGAAAATCCATGGACCAACGAATGTTGTAATAAAATAAAAGAGCAACTGCCCGCCTATCCGGTAATCATGCCCGGATTCGGAAATCAAAAAACTGGGCTCCGTTCCATGCCTCATTTCATAGGGAACCTCGAAGTGGCTCTATTTCATTATATTCCATATATATCCTAATTCCATTCATTTAATATTTCTTTGATGTGATTGACATAAGAGATGTAATACATTTACATTGCTATTATTTTTATATTTAGCATATTTCGAATTTACATTATTTATCTTAATTTAATATATATATATATAATTCCATTCTATAATAAACTCTAATAAATAAATTAACTAATTCTTTTAGTAATTTTTTTAAATTACCTAATTTCTATTTTTAATGAAATTGATTGATTGGATTTCAATCCAATAAGATAAGAAAATGGCATTTTTCGAATGAGCCAATTTATTTTGGACCCTACATATCCATTATTTTTCCTATTCAACGATCGATAAAAAGAAGGCCGGGAAATGTTCCCTCCAGAATGGTTGGATGCCTGGCACAAACTTCCTCCCTTCAGCGGGTAGGTATGAGGAATTATGGCAGCGCGGTTCCAAATCGAGCTTCTCTGGGCTAGCTACGTAGCTTGTAAGCAATTATTTTATTTCATTTTTATTTAATTGATCTAATTTTTTTCTCAACAATTTATTCATATTGACAATGGTGTGTCGAACAAATATAATTCGATCGTGGATAAGTAGATCTGTTTATTTCGATCTTGGGCCAACAAAATCCTACCAAATGGGGAGATAGTTGTAGAGGTGACAAAGCCCTATACTTTTCGTAGTGGTTCTTTCGGGCATTAGCACAGGTGCCACAGAGAGGTCATCCTTGATTCGTCTAAAAGCTAGGGCATGGCTCTCATCCTATATAAAAAGATAGGTTGGTCATTATTAGTGGATTTTTCAGATTAATATTTAGGGATAGATCATAGCTTTCTTTTCACCTCCTCAAACAAACCCTACTTCTTTATCCAGGCATTTTGCTTGGCTTGCTCAGTCACCTCTACTAGGTTAAGTTTTTTATTATGATTCAAAATAAAATAAATGGAATCGCGCTCTGTAGGATTTGCATGGGTGGTCGCACTTTTGAGTGATTCAATGGACTCTTTTGAGTGATTCAATGGACTCTAATAATTCGTTTTCAATCTGAAATCACGATTCGTTTTCAACTACTTCTGAGAAATTGGAATTCTCTATTCTCTCTCGCCCTTTGCACCCGGGTTACCCAATTTACTACCTGCTTATTCCTTGTTGATCGGCCTGAGATTGGTAGAAAGACCCTTGTGTTTTCCTTTCATTAATTTTCGAGGCTATGCAATGATTTTCTAGCACAGCGCTTTGCAGTTCAAAAAAATTTGACTTAGGTTATTGCCTCGTTGACAAATGGGAACCAATAGTGCCACCAAGTGATCAATTACATAATTCCTTGGGGAAATTGGACAAGAAAATGGAGTTTCATGACCAATACCCCAGTTGATCCTATACATATGCCCCACGATCAAGAAAAAATTGCAATAGCAAAATGATCAGATTACGCTATTGGAAAGGCTAAGTGCTTTCAAGTTGAAAAGGAAGTAAAACAATACTTATCATCAAATTGAGAAACAACATTGCCAAAGCTCATGGAGGCGTATCCGTATTTGGTGGAGTAGGTGAACATAATCTTCTCCTTTTTATATAAAAAGAAGTGCAAAAGCGACTCAACCTCACTTCCTACAAAACGGCCTGAACCTTTTGGAAGGCTCTACAGGATCATCAACCATAGCTGCACGGAGTAGGAAGGACAGTTGTTATGCCAATAGCAGTGCCGGGCAGCTAAGTTGTTATGGAAGAACTACTACGCCATGGGAAATCCGCTTTCTTATTCAATTTTGCTTGTAGCCTATTAGATATCAAAAATAAATCCCGGTTCAATCAAGCAGCCCATGCTGTATAGGTAAATATGGTTAGCATGCAACGGAATGTAACTTGGCTATTCATCAAGCTACAGCACTGTACGGGGCGAAGAAATAATTCCTTTGAGTTTCAGGAGAGCAAGTACAAGTATCAGTAGCATAGCAAAAATGTGTTCCTCGTCATTAATATGTTTGCTCGCAGTCCTAGCCATAACGATGGATACTAGATGCTGCGCGTATCGACCCATGCAGTGCTGTAGCTAATGCATTAAGTATCCCGCCAAGGGAGTACATTCGCAAGAATGAAACTCAAAGGAATTAAAGTCGATAATTTTCTCTTCAACATTTCTGCATCTCTTTTAGGGAGACGGTTGAGTTTCCCCATCTTTTATCATCTCATGTAGCAAATGCCTTACTTCTTTCTTTGCGTCGAACTTCATGAAATCAATCCCCAAATAATGGAATCCAATAAATAAGAAATAAGGGTTTCGCGGGCGAATATTAACTCTACCCAAGAAGATAGAGAGCCCCACATACAAGAAAAGGTCATAAATAGAGTTGAACCAAGCAACATTACAAAGGCACATGAATCGTAAATGCATGGATGTGATGGACCAAAAAATCTACAGTTCCTAACGGAATATGTAACAAAGCTATTTTTCCACCTACTGCCACTAACTCACCACCTCCCCTCCAAGTTAAGCTGGTACTTTTTGATGCACTAGGAGCTGTTACGCTAGGGGCTAAAGCATGGGTGTTTTGTATCCATTGAGCAAAGATAGGCTGTAATTTTATAGCAGTGTCTGAAAACATATCTTGAGGACATCCTAAAGAGATCATGGTATCATTATGAATATACAAACCAAAACTGTGAAAACCTAGAAATATACTGCCCAATTTAGGTGTGATATGATTGCATCGCGGTGCCTAAGGACACGATCTAATAGATCATTGTATCGAGTATTGTGCCGTAGCACCAACTATAAGAAAACCACTGATCCACATGTGATATGTAAACAACGAAAGTTGTGTACCATAGTCAGTAGCTAGATATGGATAGGGGGAATGGAATACATATCGTGGGCTACAACAATAGTTAAATAACCTAGCATAGCTAAATTAAGAGATAATTGAGCATGCCATGACATTGTTAGGATTTCATAAAGGCCTTTATGGCCCTGGCCTGTAAATGGACCTTTATGAGCCTCTAAAATGTCATTAAGGCAATGACCAATACCCCAGTTGGTCCTATACATATGGCCCACGACCAAGAAAAGAATTGCAATAGCTATATGATGATGAGCAATATGGCTCAACCATAGACCTCCTGTTATTGGATCTAATCCTCCACGAAAACTCAAAAAATCCGCGTATTTTGACCGGTAGAATCTAGGGAGTTACTTGCCTTTCTTACCGGGAGTTGGTGCATATTTTGGGTTGGCATACACAACCTCGTCTTGTATTCTCATTATTAAAAAAACTAGCTTAGAAGACATTCCCAATCGGAGTGAATGCAACATGAGTCGCTCTTACGTTAAGCCCTAAATTTCATATTGCATTAAGCTACAGCACTGTACAGGTACCGGCTCTTGACTTATGGTGCTATTTTTCCCTGTTCACTAGTAAATCGATTAGTGAATTGGTCGCCGTCAACTTTGAGAGAAAATCTAGTTAAAAATGGTCGCTGCCACTCGTTCGTTTCGACCCAATAATGAAGAGTGCCAACTTTTGATCTTTTACTTCTTTATCGTTAAGTTTTGAATGAGAGAACGAAGTGAGGAATCCTCTCGGACAAAGTCCGGTGATGAATAATCGTCTACTATTACCAGATTTCATATCAAATCGAGCTGTATTTCTTCTTTCCTTTCAAACCTAGCTAGGGAACAGGAGTGGGGATGAAAAACTCAATTCCACACAGCTGCTGAGTTGTCGAACTTATCCACCTCAGGGATTCATGGAATTTCCGTTTTTGAATTGCTAATAAACGAAATTAGAAATTAAAAGACTCGTTTTCAAAAAATCTTGTTTTTAGTCTACTTTTGAATGTCAAATGAAATTCATAATATCTTCAAAATTGGTTAATACCAATGAAGTCTTCTTTAGCTTAGCCTTAATGCAAATTAGAATCCAGTTATTCTCTTTCAAATGCCAGGTATATAAGCAGTGATTTCAAATCCAGAGGTTAATCGTACTCTGGCAACTTTACATAAGGCAGAATTTTGTTTTTTGGGTGTGATGGTGGAAAAGCTAAAATTTTGTTGGTTGGTTAATTAGTCACATTTTATTCATGAAATGGGTTGGATTGGTATTATACTAGATACGGCAAAATCATTTGATTCGATCTAATAGGGCCTTAATCTATATTTTGTTATTCACGTATTATAAATGGACACGCAATAGAATTTTTTTGCTCTTTCTACAAGATTTTTCTTTATCATTCGATTTGTTGTTCTACAACTCCAACTATCCACCCTTTTTCTTCAGCAATCGAGAATAGGTCTTTAGTAAAAGCGCAATCCCAACTCTCTTATCTGGTGCACCCTAGAGCTATTGCCAGATTTCATCTCAAATCGAGCTGCAGTTCTTCTTTCCTTTCAAATCTAGTTAGGGCATAAGAGTGCACAATCACTATAAAGGGCCCAGGCCTGGAATAAGGCAAACTCCCTCTCTCTTGCTTGTAACTTAATAGATCGAGGGATAAGTAATTCGACTCATTCACATACAGATCATGAATGTTTGGAATCCATATTATGCAAGGAGACATTGCTTTTACTAATTCGAATTGAAGGCAAATCGGTCTATTTTCAGCGAACTGAGAAAGAAAAATAGGACGGGAGCAAAAGAAATAGAATGCAAAATATTGAATGGGAAAAATGAAATAAAAAAATACGATATAGGATATTTATTTCTTTTCCCCACGATATTTCTCATCATCATTTAGCAATTGCAATTCTTTTCTTGATCGCGGGGCATACGTATAGGACCAACTGGGGTATTGGTCATGGCCTAAAAGACATTTTAGTGGCTAATAAAGGTCCATTTACAGGCCAGGGCCATAAAGGCCTTTATGAAATCCTAACAATGTCATGGCATGCTCAAATTTCTTTTGCTCCTATCATATTCTTCTTTCTCACAGGAGAGGAGGTACTCTGAAAAAAATGTTCATATTGATCTATTATGCGCCTCTACATCTAGCATTGGGTAGACCTCATATAATAACTGTCCTTGTTCTACCGTATCTTTTGTTTCATTTTTTCTGGAACAATCACAAAACTTTTTCCCCCAACTTGACGTAGCTTGCTAGAAAGTCGGTTAATAATTCGACTGGAACGAGCTTAACCATCGATTCAAATTCAAAATTCATTTCCGATTCATTTGAAAAGTGAAAATAGTAAGAGCCCTAAAAGTTTAAAAAAACAAGATGGGTCATCAAAATAATTCTATTTATGGACCTAATAGCGTGATTCCATTTACTTTATTTTGAATCATAATAAAAAAACTTAACAAAACACCGTTGAATTAACTGCTTATGCTTACTCGAACAAGAGAGTTGACGTACGTACCTTCTTTCTGAAGCAGTGTGCCTGCTGAGTGAGACTTGCCCTTGCTTCATAATATGTGTGCTATGTCCTTCCCTTGGCCTATGTCTTTTTAACCGCAAGCCAGCCTCTGATCGAGCATGGTATGATGGGATGTAGTTAGATTGTACTTCTTGCAACGCCAATTAATATACTGGCTAAGCTTAGATTCTCATCTATTCTCTTCTCATTGCACTTCAAGGACATAACAAGGGGCAAGTCGAACAACCATAAATCTATCAGCCTTTACTATATTAATTGGATCGCCTCTATAGCTATATTTTTCCCCTTCTTCTAAATAGGATTTTCCTCACAGGCAAGTGCCTTATTGGGAGGCAAACCATAAAGAAGTCGCTCTTGTGTTAAGCCCTATATTCTACAACAAAAGCCATTGCAATCGCCGGAAAAACTAGGCCTGCTAAAGGGACAAAAAAAGAAGGTAAGTAAAGATCTGTCATAGAACGGGTACCTCAATTTAATATTTGTACCTATTATAAATATGAAGATATCATAAGTATATCTATTATATTATGGCTCATTAGGTAGAACCTGGTAGAAGTGCACTCGCGGTACGAACAACATGGGGTTAGTCCTAATAGCCATTTCCGGTTATTGCTGTATAATGAGCCCTTATAAGCATCAATGGCTAAACGGTTAAAGTGCCCAAATCATAATTGGCAAATTCGTATGTTCAATGTCAGAGCAGATTAGTTTTGCCTTTACTTGTAAAGAGAAGTCGTATGCAGGAAACCTAGTCTCCCCAAAGATAACTCATAAGCCCAAATTAATATACTGGCAAGTGAATTAGCCATCCCCGTATCATTTTGCATTTATCGACAAATATAATCTGTTTTACTTTTCTAAGTGGTTATTTTATTCTGGGTAATCCATGTTGTATGTTTGACGTAGTTGACCCCTTGCTTCGCTGGTACAACCCTCTTCTCGCTGAGCCACCTTCCTCTATCCTATGAGGTGAAAGAAATTTCTAAAAAATAAAAAAGAAAAGTGAGGTCCTGATACAAGGTTAGAATTCTAGCTCTTCCAAAGTGGTATCTCACTGATGGCTCCAAATAAATGGAAAAATAAGGCCAACCAATGTCATATAATTCAAAAAAAAAGACTAAGGAATGGGAAATCTTTCCCCTGTTACATGAATCAAATATTTTATTTCATCAGGGAAAAGCCATCTCTTTCACCACACTGTCAAGTCGAGGAAAACCTTTTTAATAGTTGGATAATAAAGCAACGGATTTAGTAGTCTCAGCTACAAGAACCCACACTTAGCTTTTTGGGAAATTTCCAAACGAACAGTTTCAACGAAATCTTTCAATTTCTTATTTTATTAAGGCCAGTATAAACGGAGGATTTACCTTTCTAACGCATATTCTGTCGTAGCAGATCCAGATACCTGATTTGCCATGTTTGTAGAATGAGAAGGCCCGAGATCTTCAAAGCTATCCTATCTAATTATTTTTATAGATAGTTTTTTTTCTTATAAACCTAACTCATTGAAATTCCATCCAGTAAAATGGAAGAATTATAAATTTCCAAAATAATAGATAGAAAAATAGTGGAAAGGAAAAATACTTCTAAAACGAATCCGTTCCCATGCAATAGTCAAAAATTCTTGAGTCCAAAAACACGGGGTTCCGTGATCAGTTTCACATCCAGGAAGAAAACCATGCGCATTATCGCCCCTTATCTATCAAATTTTGGCTTTAGGCAAGTAATAGGCGCTCAGGAATTCCTTCCGGCTGATAAGAGAATTCCTACTACTCTCTTTCTTTCTCTCAATTGAAGAAATAATTGGAAAATAAAAAAGGAAGAACTCTTTTTTTATGGCAGTTCCAAAAAAAACATACTTCTATATCAAAAAAACTTATCCGTAGAAATATTTGGAAGAAAAAGGGAAATTTAGTTGCACGATGGAGCAAGGTACTACATACTGGTCCAAAATGGAATGCGGTTTCGAACAAAACAGTACTTTTTTACATTTTCGTTCTAGGATGAAATTAAACAAAAGGATTTGCAAATAAAAGTGCTATTCATGCTTGACTAGCCAATTAGATATACGAATACCCATCTTTTCGATTTCTCCCACATATTTATTTGTATGAGTATTTAAAATTTCCAATGAGATTTTAACAGATTGATTTGACCCACTCTTTCTTGTTCAGGACTTTAAATGTAAATTTTTACATTTTTTTATCTGTCTTTAAGCTAGTCCACTTTCCATTCTCTTTTTTTAACTGATCATCTAATCTTTCCATTATGTTTTTTTTTTGAATGTCGTTTCGTTGAGTTACGGATGTGCTCCCATTTAGGGGCGTTGGAAGCTCGGCTAGGAAGGTTTGGAAGGAGAAAGAATAATAGATCGACTTAGAGAGGTAAGCTTGTTCTCTGGTTTGATTATTTGTCAAAGAAAAATTGAGTACGTTATAAGAAATTGATTAACCAGTTGGGTATTCGGGAGTTAAAAACTCGCTAGTTTTAAGTTTAAGAGGGCTCCACCAATTGATACCTTTCCACAAATAATTGAAATTCCATTTCTTGATCTCTATCTTCAATTTTTGGAAACTTATGAAATTCTTCTGTTTTGATTCTTCCAATTGAATACAATCAATTCTAGATGATACAAAAAAGAAGACATCAATTCCCAGTCTTAAGACAATTATCCCTGATTCACCGACTTCCATACAAGCTCATGCCATCTCGTGAGTAATAGAAATCGCAAGCACCTTTGTTCTTACATCGGAATGATTCTTTCTTTCTCCGTTGGATCACTCTTGGAATTAGGAGGGGATTTTATTCTAAGCTGAGCTGGCATGTTCTAAAGTCGCAAATATCATACATAAAAAGGGTCGCATTACAGAATAGAAAGAGGGAATAAAATACATTATAAGATCCATTCTGTCTCTTTTAGAGTATGCCGCTACTCGGACTCGAACCGAGATGCAGCCTTAGTTATTACTAGGTGGTACGCGGGAAGGGGGGACGCCAGAGCAAATAACGAGCCTGAACAAATGAATAAGCATAAGCCGTATCGAACTACTACCGAACCGATCACTTTCTTTTTTTATTTCTTTTTAGACTGGTTTTGATACAAATAAAAAATACAAAAATTTATGGGTTTAGTGCGAAAATTGTTCGGATGCAAGCAAACTCATGGCCGATAATTGGCTGCTTAGATTCCTGTAGTAAGAGTCCTACTGATATAGGACGCTGGGCTAAGCCATTGATGCAAGGCTTTGGAACCTTCGAGGCCGACTGGTCAAATGTATCACTAGCATGCCACCACGAGCGACAAGCCTGAGTATTGACTATGCGATGGTGTACGAGTGAATCGAAGACCAGTAACAAACTAGATCATACGTCTTCCACATCAATCCAGACAGTATAAACATTGGTTAATTCCGAGTCGGAGAATGAGTGACTCTCTTCAATCCGAAAAGATTTCCCTCCCCGAACTAGAGATCCACGGATGAGATAATAATGAAGACTACAATGACTCGGTATTTTGAATTTTCAGTCTTTTTTCTCAATTTAGTTAATTATTTAACAGGAAAAAAGAACATTAAATCCTCCTGGCCATTGTCCTATTGCAATAATTCTTGCTAAGAAGAATGCCCATGTTGTGGAATTTCCACCTAGAAGGTAATGCGTTACTCCTATAGCACGTCCTTGCCAGTTTGCTAGCTCGCAAGGCTCGTAATCTTGAGGTCACGGGTTCAAATCCTGTCCCCGCACTATATCAGGGCTAATATTAGAATCCTTGGGGCAATGGAAGAAATAAATTTTTAAATAACAGAAACTATGTGCCCTAACTATCAAGAGATGATAAAATGGATCATCTCAAAGTTGACGGCAACAAATATTGCACGACATTGCCAGTTACATAGTCTGTGGTAAGGGTGACCTTGTTCAATAATTTGAAAAATAGAAAAGTTTTCAATCCCGTAGTTCATTCGCTTTTAGACAAGGATTTGATTTGGTTAGACATTGTGTGGTTGGTAAATAAGGATCGATTTTTTAGCAGGGTACGGAATGTATTGTCAAATATTCAATATGATTCCACAAGATCTATTTTCGTTCAAGTAACGAATTCTGGCCAATCGAAATGATCCTCTGATCAATCCAGAGATCATTTCAATTCCATTGGAAATGAGGGTGTCAGATGAACCCAAAATCCCAATTCCGCCTGGACCAAGCATGCACGTTCTCAAGGCTCTGTTGGCCCAAAAAGAAAGCTTGATAACAAAAAAGGAAATAAATAGATAGAGCCTACATACTATATTTCATGGATAAAGAATCAAATTGAAAAAAAAGCATCGTAAAGATCAATTAGCATGCTTTTGGGTCGATGCAGTTAAAAATTGCTTACTACTAGAACAGAACAGGGAAAGCATCTTCCTAGGCTGACTAGTGTCAACACTTCCCATATATCTCTCTCTAGTGCCTGCGACCACTAATCGAAAGACGGTCGAAAGAAAAAATCTCTATTTCATGGAGCTTCTTCCTATACCTATGAATTCCATTCCTGGGCGCGACATCGGATGGAAGTCTTGATTGTCGGTCTCGATGTTGTCCCTTTCAGTCGCAAAACCTCGAGTGCCAACGATTTTTTGATTTCTTCTTTCCGCCTATCATCTTCTTGGTGAAGATGACCCCTTTTTGTGATCTTTTTCGTGGTTAGTTTAGCAATCGTCGGACAGTTGTTTTAATGTGCGATAATATATTCTTTCTTGCACAAAACCTCTCTTTTGATCTTGATAGCATGGGAAAGTCCACTTTCGTCCGAGCTCTAGCGAAGTGACTAGTATACCAAGTCCAAACTATTATTCTCTTCAGGAGGAGAGCTAAATTGCTCAAGCTTGATTCAAATCATTTTTGTTGGCTCGAAAGCCAGAGCTTCCGCATGATTTCCTTCGGATTGAGCTAACATCCGTTACCTTCGTTCATTTATTTTATTCAAATATACTTCACTCAAAAGGGGGCAAATTTTAGCAGACGCGGTGGCCACGGAAAGTCTTTCCTTCCTGCTTCTTTCTTAGCTGCTCTTTCGCTAGAGCGCGAAGCCCCATTTGAGTCATCGCGGGCAGGGGACAAATCTTATCAAAAAACATGGAAAGTAGACAAGAAATCTCTACCATGAGAAGCTACTAAAATGGAATCCTAGAATGGTCCATTACATTTCTACAAAGTGTAAAGGTATTCATATTACAAATCTTACTAGAACTCTTTTATGGCGCAAGGTTGAAACCAAGAAATTTTTATTACTTTCCTGATGTTTTCGAACATTTTCAATAAAACCCTCTCATAGGAGTATTTTAACAATGTTTTCGGTGAAATATTTGTGGATACTATTCGAACCGTTCCATTTATATGAAATAGAAAAATAAAGTAGTTCAATTTCAATTCTTTTCTGACACGTTAATATGAATTAATTTCTGTTATTAATTGAGAATAGATGTAAATTATTGCAACTTCTTCTTCCACTTCTCAAATCTAATTAATATTTGGTTTAAAGTATGGGACATATAAATTGTCTATTCACATTTTAAGGCATAAATAAGATTGAAATTTATGCAAATTATTGTATTTTCTTCTTCTTCCACTTCTCAATTCTAGTTCATGTTTGAGTTGAAATTTGAAATAAACAAATTGTTATTCATGTTTTATGGCGTAAATAAGATTGGTTTAATTAAAATTGGATTAAAATTGTTATTCAATTTCTAATGGTAGAACGGGTTAGTTGAATAAATTCAGAATATGTTACTTGAATAAAATTATGGTTGTGATTGATATAATTACATAATTTCGAATATGGTTTTGGAACAAAATTGGGAAGTCTAATTGGCATAATTATTTGTTTAATATGTGGCCTATAAATGTAAAAGTGTAATTTTGTGTAATTAAATGGTTTATGGTTATTGGATAAAAAAATTGTATAGATTAAATCTCTAAAAAGAGAATGTAAATTAGGGTGGAAAAAAATGTAAATTAAATGGACCCTAAAGGCTAGTGTAAATCTGTAACAAAATGGCATAAAAATTAAAGACAGACCATACGGACTGAACGGACGTGAAATAGAAATAACATTTACGAAAGAAAAATGGGAAACAGTGAAATAACCAAATCGGATGTAAAAATGGCCCAAAGCAGATTAATGGAAAGAACCGGTATGTAAACTATAATGGTAAAATTAATTAATCTAGAAGCGATTTGGTGAGCAGACCTTGTAAAGGTCTGGATATGTATTTCATGCAGTTAAGACCAAAATATAGTTTTGGATGTACGTACTAGGAGCGGGCAAGTAGGTTCGCAAGGATGTTCAAGGATGTTTGTGTTAGGAACTGACTTGATGAAGTTTTGATGACAACAACCTTATATAGTTATTATACTTTACTTTATAAAATATATACTAACATTTTCATATATATATATATATATATATATATATATAGGAAGTATATGCAGGTATTATCGAAGACTGGTCAGTATAAAGACTCAAGCATCAAGATGAAGATTAGAGATTCAAGACTCTGGAGAATCAAGATTTCAAGATCTCAAGATAAGTGTCTAGTATTTTGTTAAAACTTCATAATAGCACTCTCATCTTTCTTCCAATTTTCTTTTGGGATGGAACCCAATTTCTATCGAAACCAGTGGCTTACAAACCCACGACAAGTGGCTTACAAACCTACGACAAGTGGCTTACAAACCCACGAAAATCAAAATCATTTAAACTACTTTGTACAAGTTCTCGAGTCCTATGGAGGAGCTCTGTAGGAAGGTTCTTGCAATTTCAGTTTCAATAGATTTTCAAAATGTTTTTAAATCTGTTTTTCAAAATGTTTTAGCTTTCAAAGTCATGTTTTCAAAAATGTTTTCAAACTTTGTTTTAGCCTTGAAATATTCCTCCATTCTGATTTTAAAAACTTCTATTTTTAAAACATCAAAACTTATTCTGATTTTAAATATTACTTATATAATTGACGGTCTATATCAATTATATATATATATATATATACACTTAAAATAATGTTTTATATTCATTCTCTATCTCAAAATATTGTTTACACACTTTATTTTGCTTCAGAGAAGTTTCAACTTGTTTTAAATTCAATTGCTTTTACAAAACAACATCTCTATAATTTTGAACTGAGGGATGTCGACATATGGGGATACCCCATGTCGACATGGTGGCCGTTGGATTCAAAATTCAACTTTTCAAAAGAAATGTCCATTCGTTCGAAAACCTTTCGCCAACGGTTATGACTGTTGTGCATCTATATAAAGGCTTCCAAAACGAATTTTTTAACAACTACTTTCTTATTTTCTTCACTCTTTCTTCTCCATCATTTCATATCCATAAAACTTCATATTTTCAAGGTCGTGCCATCATTCTGCCAAATTCTCAATAGGAAATCATTTAGATACTCTCTCTATTTGATTCTCCATCATTCTACTAAAGATCAAAGTGCTATTCAGAGTTATAGGATTAATTTGTATTCAAAAAGTCCATAGAGTCTATCCATTCAAAAGGATTGTTATTAGAAAGTATTAGGGTGATCTTGTGTCCCGTAAATCAAGAGAGTTTACCCCAGACTCGGAGATAGGAGGGTTCCTCAAGGCCTTAGAAATTGAGGGTTGTAATTTGGATAATGGCTTATAAAAATATGTACAAGGATATTGCCTTGGTGCAGGACTGGATGTAGGAGGATTCCGAACCAGTATAAAATCCAGTGTGTTCTTTCCTTTTACTTGCTTTACTTTACTATTTGCATTTGTTATATGTTCTGTGATCATTCTGTGTTAGAATTCTGTTTAGATTTGTGTTGAAAGTTTTAATTTAGTCATATAGTTCATATATTCTTTAAAACACTATTCACCCCCCCCCCCCCTCTAGTGTTATTTCTGTCTTAAGATCCTAAATCCGCATCCCCAACAATTGGTATCAGAGCATTGGTTTTCATTATTTTCATAATCTGAATTTTTGAAAAGTTTTAATGGCACAACACACTAATAATGTCACTCCTATCACCACTACTTCTGTCAACACAAGCACTAACACTAGTTCATTTGTAGAGGGTCAGTCTACTGTCAGACCACCACTTTTTAATGGCAGTAATTATGCATATTGGGCATGTAGGATGAAAATTTATTTACAATCCATAAGTTTAGATACTTGGAATATGACACAAATTGAATATGTTGAACCAACTACTAATTTTTCTCAGTGGACTACTGAGGAAAAGACGGTTGCACAAAACAATTCTAAGGCTATGAATATACTATTTTGTTCACTATATAGGAATGAGTTTAATAGAGTCTCTGTTTGTAAGTCTGCATTTGAAATCTGGAAAACTTTGCAAGTAACTCATGAAGGAACAAGCAAAGTAAAACAGACTAAAATTTCCATATTAACTAACCAGTTTCAATTGTTTAAAATGCATGAAAACGAGTCCATTTCCGACATGTATTGTCGATTTCAAGATATTGTACATTCATTGATTGCTTTAGGAAAGGGTTTCTCAGAAGAAGATCAAGTCAGAAAAATACTCAATTCACTCACTCCAGAATGGGATCAAAAGACACTTACTATTGAAGAGGCAAATGATGTTAGTCAAATGAAGATCGAAGAGTTAATCGGTAATCTAATGTCTTATGAAGTTCAACTACAAGGGAGAAAAGAATCTAAGGCAATGGAAAAGAAATCGATCGCATTCAAAGCAACAACTGGAGATTCAGAACAAGAGAGTGATGAAGAATTTGCTTTCATGACCAGAAATTTCAGGAAATTTCTGAAGTATAGAAAGATGAATAACTTTAAAAGAAATGATCAAAGAAATTCCAGAAATACTTCGGAGAACTACAACAACAACAATAATTGTGATAGATGCTATAACTGCAACAAAACAGGGCACTACAAGATGGATTGTCCATATCCAGACAAACAGACATTTCAACCAAACAACGAGCAACCAAAGAAAAGAAAGAAGGCATATGCAGCAACTCTTGACGATTCAGATTCATCCAGTGATGATGAGAAGAAAACTGATAATTCAAATCTGTGCTTCACGGCTATTCTCGAATCAGAAGATGATCGGAGTTTGGATCTAAAAATAGGTACACATTTATTTTAATTTTATTGGATGCTTGCTTGCTTTGATTTTGTTTGCAATTTCTTGAATTTTTAAATTCAAAATCACCCTTTGAAATTTGAATTTTTAAATTCAAAATAATATTATTCTAATAATATTTTAAATATTAAAATATTTTAATATTATTATATTTAATATTATTACTGAATTAAATATAGATATAGAATATAGGTTAGCTTTCTTAGGATTTTAGGAATTTATTAGATTTTAGAAATAGGCACCTCCTTTCAAATTCAACAGGCACATGTCGACATGCCATGATACCCCATGTCGACATGCCTCTCAGAAATTTGATTTCAAAATTTGAATTCAAACTTTTGAGTTTCCCTCCACCTTTTCACTTACTTCAAAATTCTGAAAAGACACCTCTTGACCAGAGAACATGACTTTAGAGAATCTATTTAATATACTTCTCTTATCATCTCTTTTCACTTTATTCTCATAATTCAAACTTTCTTCATTATCTTCTACTCCTCTCAAACACTCATCAATGGCTTCCTCAAGTAACCCATCAACTATGAGGCTGCCCAAATCCATCAAAAATGATCTTTTCAATGACCCGGAGGCTATCAAAGCTTACATAAGCTATGTATACTATGGTAAAGTCAATATGGGAAAATTTGCCATTTTTGATGATTTTTCTTCTTATGAAATCGATCAACTTTTTGAAGAAAACTCCATTCTTAGCTTGATTGATAACAAGCAAAATGATTTCGTTTGTTATCCAAACCTTGTCAAAAGGTTTTATGCAAACCTAAATCGTGGATTTTATAATGGATGAAGATCAAATTTGGAGTAGTGTTAAAGGAACACTTATTGTTTTGGATTCCGATATTTTGGGTACTATTTTGGATTGCAAATCTACCGGTATGAATCTCTCAGAATTTCAAATCAATGAAACCGATCGAGAGACTTTTCATTACATTTTTGAAAGCGATGACCACATGGATTTTAAGAATCGCTTTTTCCGCCCAAAAGCAAGAATTGTCAACCTTCTTATTCAACACACAATTATTCCTAGGTCGGGAAACTACAATAATCCCATCTCAAAAGTGTGTAAAGCTCTTTTTGCTATTTTTGGAAAATATGATATTAATTGGGCACAAACTATTTTGGATGAGTTAAGACCCAAAAAATTTAATATGGGAGAAAACACTCTTTATCATGGAATTTACCTTACTCGGATTTTCAATTATTTTGGTGTGGATGTTAAAAAGGAAGAGTTTATAAGTAGAAAAGTGTTCAATCATGGGAACATTTCTCTTATGAAAATCCCACTTATGTTTCAACCATATGCAACACTTGCCGAAAAGGAAGAGAGACTTGCTCATGAAGAGATGGAAGAAGAGGAAGAAGAAGAGGAAGAAGAAGGGGAAGGAATGGAAATTGAAGAAGAAGAGGAAGATGAAGAAACATTTTTGGAAAGTATAGAGTATCCACATACCCCCGCCAATCCGTCCAACAAAACCATACTCAAGAACCAAAAGATACTTGCCCAAAACCAAAAGGTTCTTAAGAGATCTATTAGCAAGAAAATGGATAAAATCTCTACCAAGATCGACAAGTTCTTTGGGAAGATAGGAAGGAAACTTGGCTTTTCCTCATCATCATCTTCATCAAACTAATCCTAGCCATTATCTCTCTAGCTATCGTTTATCTATCTTTGTATTTTCTACTTTTTTAGTTAAGATTATGTAATGTTAACTAATATAAGTAATGCTATCTCATTCTCTGTTTTTCAGCTTTATATATCTCTGTTAGTTATTTATTTTAAGTTTATATAGGTCCATGAGTACAAAAATGAACTTAGAAATCAAAAATAACTCAACTTGGTCATTCTGTCTAGACCATGTCGACATGCCCCATCCCCCCATGTCGACATATAACAGTCAGAAAGTAGTTACAATCTCTAATTTCAAATTCTTGTAACTACCAAGTGACAATTCATTTTGAACGGCCAATAACTCCTATAAATACCTATTTCTTCCAGAAAAACTTCTCTACCTCCATTTCTATTCATCTCCTCTCATACTTCAACTTATTTCTTAAATTATGGCTTCTCCAGTTAAGAATTTAAGTAAAAATCTTGAAGAAACTCTTACTTCTTTCAATAATATTCTCTCTTTTATACTTAGAAATCAAAGGCACTTAGAATTAAGCCAAATGCAGATGATCAAAGAGCAAGAGAAACATTTCGATGCACTTCGTTGGATGATCTCAAGCCTTAGCAAAGACGAACCCGAAGCAAATCCACCGGTCACTCTCGACAAAGATAATTGGGATGTTATCAAAACTGATCCTATCTTTAGAGAAGATGGATGGGTGGAAGTCCCAAGGAATGTCTGATCATTATGTATGTTTGTTTGTTTGTTTGATTTGATTTGATTTGATTTAGATTTGATTAGGATTTGATTGAATTGTTTACTTAAGTTTGATTTGGATTTGGTTTGTATATAACTTCATATACTATACATGATTGGTTTGCTATGTATGATATTGATTTGATTGTCAAGTTACACTTATATATATGCACACACACTTGATCACTTACAAGTTCACTTTACACTTTTATTCTATATATACTTTAGAACAGGTAAATCTTTTATTCCTTTTTGTTGATGACAAAGGGGGAGAAAGTTATAAAAATATATGTGCTTGGTGTAAGGGGGAGTCATGGAGTAAGGGGGGTTGTAGTTTTAAGAAGAAGTCACGGAGTAAGGGGGAGTTATGGAAAGTTATGATATGGTAAGAATATTTTAAAGGTTGTCATCATCAAAAAGGAGGAGATTGTTAGGAACTGAGTTGATGATGTTTTGATGACAACAACCTTATATAGTTATTATACTTTACTTTATAAAATATATACTAACATTTTCATATAGATATATATATATATATATATATATATATAGGAAGTATATGCAGGTATTATCGAAGACTGATCAGTATAAAGACTCAAGCATCAAGATGAAGATTAGAGATTCAAGACTCTAGAGAATCAAGATTTCAAGATCTCAAGATAAGTGTCTAGTATTTTGTTAAAACTTCATAATAGCACTCTCATCTTTCTTCCAATTTTCTTTTGGGATGGAACCCAATTTCTATCGAAACCAGTGGCTTACAAACCCACGACAAGTAGCTTAAAAACCTACGACAAGTGGCTTACAAACCCATGAAAATCAAAATCATTTAAACTACTTTGTACAAGTTCTAGAGTCCTATGGAGGAGCTCTTAGGAAGGTTCTTGCAATTTCAGTTTGAATATATTTTTCAAAATGTTTTTAAATCTGTTTTTCAAAATGTTTTAGGTTTCAAAATCATGTTTTCAAAAATGTTTTCAAACTTTGTTTTAGCCTTGAAATATACCTCCATTCTAATTTTAAAAAATTCTATTTTTAAAACATCAAAACTTATTCTGATTTTAAATATTACTTATATAATTGACGGTCTATATCAATTATATATATATATATATATATGCATTTAAAATAATATTTTATATTCATTCTCTATCTCAAAATATTGTTTACACACTTTATTTTGCTTCAGAGAAGTTTCAACTTGTTTTAAATTCAATTGCTTATACAAAGCAACATCTCTATAATTTTGAACTGAGGGATGTCGACAAATGGGGATACCCCATGTCGACATGGTGGCCATTGGATTCAAAATTCAACTTTTCAAAAGAAATTTCCATTCGTTCGAAAACCTTTCGCCAACGGTTATGACTGTTGTGCATCTATATAAAGGCTTCCAAAACGAATTTTTTAACAACTACTTTCTTATTTTCTTCACTCTTTCTTCTCCACCATTCCATATCCATAAAACTTCATATTTTCAAGGTCGTGCCATCATTCTGCCAAATTCTCAATAGGAAATCATTTAGATACTCTCTCTATTTGATTCTCCATCATTCTACTAAAGATCAAAGTGCTATTCAGAGTTATAGGATTAATTTGTGTTCAAAAAGTCCATAGAGTCTATCCATTCAAAAGGATTGTTATTAGAAAGTATTAAGGTGATCTTGTGTCCCGTAAATCAAGAGAGTTTACCCCAGACTCGGAGATAGGAGGGTTCCTCAAGGCCTTAGAAATTGAGGGTTGTAATTTGGATATTGGCTTATAAAAATCTGTACAAGGATATTGCCTTGGTGCAGGACTGGATGTAGGAGGATTCCGAACCAGTATAAAATCCGGTGTGTTCTTTCCTTTCACTTGCTTTACTTTACTATTTGCATTTGTTATATGTTCTGTGATCATTCTATGTTAGAATTCTGTTTAGATTTGTGTTGAAAGTTTTAATTTAGTCATATAGTTCATATATTCTTTAAAACACTATTCACCCCCCACCCCGTCTAGTGTTATTTCTGCCTTAAGATCCTTAATCTGCATCCCCAACAGTTTGTTACCTTTTATAGGTTTCTAGCACTTAGGACAGATAGCATCGCAATCGTAGGCTTTTTCTAGCAGGTCGACGTAGACGGAATGGGACAAGTGTGCTCCGACGTATGCTTCTTTAGGCAGACCGTTAGAGGATTTTGCGCAGCCAACCCAGCTGCAGATGCTCTTTTGGAGGACCGACACTTTGGGTAAGAGAAAGTTCACGTTGGTGACCGAGGAGACAGGAGGATAGGAGTCTAGTTTTGCGAAGCCGGAGCGCAACTTGGGGGTCCTATGAGATTATTTGAGTCGGCGCCGGTCAGACGTAAGAGGCATTTAGTCACAGTGCATGAGTGAAGAGCATGACTTTCGCAGTGTAGCACATGGATAGGTAAGGACAGTAGGTCTGACAGGCCAATTGACGTTTAGTATTACTGCATGGTTGACTTCCCTAGAGTGACCATGGACTTTGGCTTCTTAGGAACTGTATCAAAGAAGGATTCACTTCATTATATTATTCACCCTCGATATCCGAGGAAGACCTGAAATTAAATTTTTTTATTCTTTCTGCTTCATTTTATTTCTCAATCACCATACTTTATGTCTAACCCATTCCTCTTTTACCTGTTCTTCCCAAATCATTGGTGGGAAGGTCTAGGTTGCAATCCTTTGCAGCTTGGAGGGTCATTGGAGCAGTTGTTATCTTCATCTTTTGTTTCTTTTGTTTCATCTATTTCGTTTCTCTTTTCCATATTTTACTCTATATATGAGAACCTATGTTGTGAGTTTTGTTATGTTTTATGTTTTGGTGGAGACTACTTGGTACTTTTGGTTTCAGAAATAAATTTGAGATAATGTTTTTTTAATGAAGCTGTTTTGCTATTAATTTATAATTGGTGAAAGTTTTCTTCTGCTATGATATTTTAATCATTTTATGTTGTTGCCTTAGTCTATGTGCTGTATTATGGATTTTTATTTCACCCGACCACTCGTGCTTCTAGTCATGTCCGATTTTTGGAGTGCCTAGAGATGTGGGGTGTCACAATAATTGCCAAGAATCTCTTGATAATTGTGTGTATTCAATATTAATTTAATTTCAGAAGTTAGGGTGATGGAATTTTGATGAAAATTTTGAATTTTCATATATCAAAATGGAGGGAAGTGGTTATATTTATAGGAATGGATGAAGGCTCTAGAAATGTAAAACTCAATAGACCAAGCATTATGAAAAAAAATTCTATATATATAGTTAGGTTTAGATCCTACTAATTTGGCTCAAAAACATTTCTTTTGTTCTTTTGTTTACATGATACAATATTTACACAACAACTCCATCTTTGTATACATGGAAGCTTATTGGGTTGGGTTTTGTATACTAATAGGCTTTGAATTTTATTTTTATTATTGAAAATCATTCTAAATACAATTAGATTCTTTTAACTATAAAAATATTTTCTAACTTCTAATTAAATTCCATGGTCAAATTTCCTTTACTATAAAATTTCACAAAATTTTATTTGATCAACATAGTTCATATTATAATTCGTAACTTCACATGTAAAATATCTGAATAAATTAATAAATCAATTTTCCTTCCAAAATAAATTATTTTCATTTTAATAAAGTATTTTACACTAAATTCTCCAAATCATTTCTCTAATTTCATTCAAAATCCCATTTATTTCATTTTAATAGTCATTAAGTCATTAATTATTAGTTTCTCGACAATGGGTCGCTACACACATAGTCGTAATATGCGTTGTAGGCCTATACGGGGAAGTTGTAGAATGACCCTATGATGAATTGCTCTAGTAGCGATGGTCGATCGTTAGTTATTGTGGTTTGATTCGTAGTTCGATCCATATAGGAGTGTGCATAAGACGTTAGCATAGGTGTTGTATTAAGTAGAAACACTTAGGTAAAGGGCCCTAGTAATATACCGACACTTATTGAGCATCTTAGGTCACATAGAGTAGAATTAAAGTCAACTACACATGATCACCATATATTAAACATGTACTCATTCACCAAACTTTTGTCTGGCCCACTTTTTTTCCTTTTTCCCACTACAGGAGGACAAGGTGGTAGTTGATTAGCTTAATTTCAGTATATGAAGATGCGAGCTCATCACAAGAGTTGCTTACACTTTTATTTACTCTCTATGCAACTGTTCACCTTATCAATACTTAGTATTTTATCGGACTATGGGTTGTATTTAAGTATATTCTGTATTTGACAAGTACTATTTTCTGAGACTGTGTTTTGAGATATTTTCTGAGATGGTTATTTTCTATATTTATATTTTTCAGTTATGAGTTCTAAAAGTGTAGTATATCTTAAATCATATATGTTTATACTTAGTCTTTGTAATTAAATAAAAACCCAATAGCTCCTAATTCTTGGTACCGATGCGAATCTGAAAGCCAACCTAGTCTTTGGATTGGTGTGTCGAGAGGTGTGGGTTGTCACAACTTGGGTCGTTGTTGACCATTTGACAAAAGCTCTCACTTCAGTGTAGTATGAAGTTCGAGGATGACATCATTATTAACTACTTTATATATAAGGGAGGTGAACTGATTGCATGCAGTTCCAATAAACATTGTCAGCAGTCAAGACCTTCTTTTTATGAGCGAACTCTAGAGAAGTCTTAAGGATGCATTAGTTATTGAGTTAAATCTCAGCACTGCTTCACAAGTAGATGACCATAACAAGAGGGTAAATTAGGTCTTAAAAGACTTGTTAAGTCATGAATTTTAAATCTTTGTGGAGCTTTGGAGGACCACTTATCATTAGTTGTGTTTACTTAAAATAATAACTATGAGTGAGAATAGACATGACATTGTTCGAGGCTTTATATGGATGGTCGTGCAAATTATTGTTTTATTAATGGGAGGTGAATGATATTCATACTTGGGTCAAGCAAGATTAGGGACACACTTGAGAAGGTGTAGCTATATAGAAGAAATGAAAGCTTCACGGGATAGACATAAGCTATATTCTGACATGAGGAGTATGGAGCTGGAGGTTGCAGTAGGTGATATGGTTTTTTGAAAGTCTCGCCATTGAACCATGTTATGCATTTTGGTAGCTTGGGAAAGTTGACACTACGTTTCATTGGGCCTTTTCTATATTGGCAAGTGTAGAGAGTTTGTCTTAAAGTAAGCCTTCTTGAAAATATGATTAGAGTTCACAACATGTTCCATGTATTGCACCTATGGAAAATGTGTCCACGGTTTGTCTGCCATTGTCTAGCCGAGTTAGCTTGAGAATGTAAAATTGGAAGGGCAGTCGATAGTCCCCCATGGACCATTTCGTATTGTAGAGCATAATGTGAAGTGACTTCATAACAAGAAGGTGAAATTAGTCTGAATATAGTTGGGAAAAGATACTGTAGAGAGTACTTGGTAGCACAAGGAGAAGATCCATGTAACTTCCCGCGCCTCAATGGGCCCGAATTTTCCCTAAATTGAAAACCCAATTCCACCAAAGCACGAATCATTGGTTTTAGTATCTGATAAATAAATAAAATTATATCAAAGCACTATAAATAAAACTCACAACATAACAGTAAAGTATAATAAAACATATATTTACTGACCAAAGCTAATATCCCTGGCATCTTGTGTCCTTGTCAGTGTTGAGCATGCATAAGGAATCTGTTCTTCCTGTGTTCCTGCTTTGTACCAGTACCTGTTCTTCTGAGTCTATCCTATGAGTTGTTGTAACACCTCATGAAAAGAAAACATAAATAAATAGGTTGGATGAATTAATTTAAATAAGATAGAGGTAACTGGAAGTTTTTTCAAAAATTTGAATTTGACCATAAAAGTTATGCCATTGCATTGGCGAAGTACTAATCAATTACTATATATAATATGCTAAAAACAGAGCTCAAACGAAGAATTCATGGGCGTTTAAAGTTTTTGAGTTTAAAATAATTCAAATAAAATTCAAATTCGATTAAATAATTAATTCCCAAATTTAAAGTTCAAAAGTTAATGGTAATTATACATGGGCGTTAAGTAATGGTTAAAATTAACATTAACATTAAATAACAATTAAGGAAGGAAATAAATTAAAATGGCAACAGTTTTAACGTTCCCAAAATAAGGGAAGTAGTAGACCACTTGACCACGACCATTGCTTGTAAGTGGCGACTAGAGTTTTGGCTATTTTTACATACCAGCTTTTTTAACCGCCCTTCGTTCGACGGAACTGTACATTCCAATCACTATAAATAAGATCCTAGCCCCCTCACTTTTATTCACAAAATATTTTGGAAAAACTAGCGAAGCTCTATCAGTTCGTCTCTTTATGGATTAGGAAAACTTCATTAGCGTTTCAAGTAAGAAATCCAATATATTATCTTTGTTTATTGTTTTTCGACCTTTTCTCCTCTAAATTTCTAATTTTCTGAATCTAACATATATAGAAATCCCTTGTTTTATATATCAAAAAAAATATGAAAGAGTTTATTGAAGGCATCTAAATCCAAGTGAAGGAAAAGTTAAGGACCTATGTGAGTCGAAATCTTAGTTTTTATATTTTAGTAGATAAATAACGTAGTTTTGACTAGATATATTCCTTAGGGAGCTTTGGATTATAAAAACATGACAATAAAAATCCCTAAATTCCCCGAAAGAAAAATGTTAATTCTTAGGTAGGAATCTTAACTGTCTTCGGTTAAAATAATGGATTTTTTGTGGATTTTGCGATATATATGTTTACCTTCTTTTCCACTTGTCATTCTTTTCCGTTGGATCTGATTAAGAGATTTGATTGAGAAATAATATGTAAGGTACAAATTCTTATTCATAGTTTGTACTACCTATTTCTAAATAGAAATTTCCTTATCTAATTTCGTGTAAAAAAGAGTTGAATAGAGCATAAAATTAATAAAATTATAAGTTTCTGTTATTATTGTTGTATTCCATTGTTTTAATATAAAATTCATTGGAGTTGGATTTTAAATACAAGTCTATTGATTTGATTTTGGAATATTGGATTAGTGTAAAAAAAAGCTATTATGGATATGATGATACTTGTATAACACTGGAAGATTTAACATTTGAACGATAGTTTAGGGTGTAATTCCACACATGTAGAAATTAATAAATGTGTGCTTATATATATGTATGTATGTATAAACTAGCGTAAATAACATACAATTGTAAGGTATTAAGTGCATAGTTAGTTAAGTTAATAATTGCCATTTAAATCTCCCTTACGAAAGTAACTAATTAAGTGAAATAAAAAGGATTTCTTATAAGGCCTGAATAATGAATACGGTGGGGTATGTGATAATACATTTAGAGAGTGTTATGAAGCACACACAAGTATGCCTTGCTAATCTGGCTACCAGTAATGTGACTTTGTAGCTGATGTGAGACGTCGCCTATAATAAGTAACTATGGATGGCACGAGGTTAGTCCAATTCTATTGGGTCAATCTGCCCAGCTAATCTGGCTACCAGTTCTTAAGAATAGTCAAACTAATGTGAGACGTCTTTGTGGGGTACATATTATAATACGAAGGACCTGCTTTGGAGATCCGAAGGTATTAAGTGGTTGTTTGAGGGCCTTCCTCTTTCCCTTATATAAAATATTAAATGGTCGGGATTGAGTTTAGGCACAGTTGAGGATATCTTGGAAATGCCTGCTTCAATTGAAGTATTAAGTGTTCGAAGAGAATTCTGTGCAATATCAGCTAGATGGAGATATGTGTGGAGTCTGGCGTGAGAATATGTATTAAATGATGGGGGCTTACCTCAATTAAGGTCTTAAATGGCCAGAATCTACATATTTTCCATTAAAAGGTATTAAGTGGTTTGGGTTCCGTCTTTAGCATTGGTAGACATTAATAACGATGGTTATGGGTTACTGATTATTGGAAAACCTGCTTTGGGGATTTAATATATTAAGTGGTAGTTTAAGGGCCTACCTCTTTCCCTTATATGAATTATTAAATAGTTTTAAAAATAGTTTAAATGCGAAAAAATGTCCTTATTTAAATTATATTGTTCAAGTATTGATATAGAAAGGCTAGAGAATTTCTATTCGCCGGACCTGGTTGCATGTAGATGCATGCGCGATAGGGGGTTCTCGCATTGTGAATTGTTGCGAAGCTTTATCTCTTACTGTTACATGTCCCGACAAAATGGGTAGGTTAGGAAGTCAAAGGATTGGATTAGGCAGTCGAGAGACTGGACCATAAAACCAGTGTGTTTGGGATTACCATTTATAGAATCTACCATTTTCGGGTGAATGTTACATTTTGTATCAGAGCTTAGACTATCCAATCAACTAGGAAAAGTATATATATATATATATATATATATATATGCGTGTGTGTGTGTGATGTATTTCTTATTTATGAAAGGTACTTTTCAAAACCTCCGCTATATATAAATATATATACACTTATTTTAAAGATATGTCTAACTATATTAATTCCAAATATAGAGGTAGTTGTGACCATATTCCGAAAGGATGTGCGAAGCAACTATGAGTTGGAAAATAACGTTAAATATAGCTAAATTTATACTCCTGTTCTGGTTACCCATGGGCTGGAGGTCGTATCGTAAGGAGTGGACTAAGAAGAGCATAAGTGCAACATATGAAAGCACCCCAGAAGCTGAATGGTCTTGACTCCTTTATTAACCTATACTTCCTTATAATTGTGAAATGTATAAGCATAATACCCGTCAATGTTCACATTAGAGGTAATTAAAACATTTACATAAATCGCCTAATAAATAATAAGGATAGAAAATGTAAATGGAAAAGGTTGCAACTCTAGGGTTAACGAGGCAATAAATGTGGAATAAATATAGAGTTATAAGAATTTAATAGAGATATAAATAAATTAATTATAGATAGGTAAGGAAGGCATAATGGGTAAAATTAGTATGAATAAATAAATGTCTTTAAGAATTGTCCATTAGAATTATAATCATTTATTATGGACAATTGAAATTTATAGAAATAGCATAAGGAAATATATTTGTTAACATCCGAAACAACAAGGTAAAGGAGTGAAACAAGCTTCCATAAGGAAGTATACATTAATCACCATAAGAAGAAAACCAAATCTTTAAAGGTTGAATAGGAAAGTTCAAATGAAGGAACTATTAATTTCTAAAACTCAACCACATGAGAAATAATTTGACAAAAAGATTTTTGAAAAAGACTTTAAATATGTTGAAAGGGCTTTTCAAAGGATTATTAAATGAAGATCTAACGCATCATAAGTTGAATTATTTTTGAAAAAAAAGTTATTTTTGTCATGTTTGGGAATATACTACTAATTGTTTTGTGAAAAGATTGGAAAGAGGATATAATTTTAAAAGTGGTGGAGCGTTTAAAAACAAAATGGTGGATAAACGTTATAAAAAGAAAATTATAAATCTGATGATCTAAAGAGTTGAAAATATGGGTTTTTCATTTTTGAATTTTTAATTAGTTACGTGAAACAATTTTTAATTTTTGGATTCTTCATTTTTGAAATAAATAGAGCGTATGTTGGACCGAATAATTTTTCTCACTTTATAAATTTGGAAGTTGTTATTTCGAAAGAGTGAGGAAGTTTGGAGACTCATAATTTATAAATTAGCTGAGTTGAAAAGTTCTAACTTAACAAGGAATTTTTTTATTGTTGAAATTCTTATTTTAAAATTTATTGAGCCAAAAAAAAATTTGGTTAAAAGATTTTTGATAAAGGGACTTTTCGTTTTTAAAATAAAAGTAAAGTAGAACGTAGATTAGACTTGATGATTTTTCTACCTTATATATTGTAAGCTCTTTTCCTTAAAATTCTTTTAAAAGGGTGTATAAATAGAAATGACACTTGATTAAAATAGGATAAAAAGAATGGAAGGTTAAGACTACTCGATAAGGTAGGTAATACAACCATTCCTGTATAAGGAATTGCGGAGAACAATATCTGAGATAGACAGGGATTTATATAAAGTATGATTAGTGATCTAATTAGGAATAATATAAGAGGAAAGTAGGAGGTTTTTATTGAGAGTGGGCAGATTAGTTCTCATTAATTCTGTTTTTTATCTACACTTTCGATTTATTGGATGTCAATGCATCTTTTTCCAGAATGGATGATCAATAAAATTGATAAAATAAGAAGGGATTTCTTATGGATTGGTGATAATCCTTGCAGTAGACTAAAATTTTTAGTTAACTTGGAAACCATTTGTAAATTGAAAAAGGAGGGAGGACTAGGTGTTATTAATTTACGTAATATGAATTTGTCTTATTAGGAAAATGGTTATGGAAATTAAAGGATACAAATGATAATTCTATTTGAAAAGAAATTGTATCTAAGCATTATTATAATGGTAGTTATAATTTATACCAAATTACAACTTTGGTTAACAATAAATATTCTAATTTTTAGAAATCAATTTTAAAATGTCACGACATTTATAACCTTAGTATTAATACGATGTTTACTCGGGTAATATTACAAATTTTTGGCATGATCGTTGGACATCATCCATTCCTCTTAGGGTCGAATTTAAAGAGATGTGCTTTAATTAATGATGTTTTTTCTCCGGATAATGATCCCCCTTGAAACTTTAGGTTTAACAGAATCTTAGAAGGTATAGCTCTTAAACAATTTTCTTTATTATGTGCAAGATTGAATCATATAATAATGATAACGAAAAAGATATTATTAACTGGGAATGGGATAAAATTAAGAACATCTAATTCATTGTATAAATTTCTTAATTTCTCGGGCGTTTCTACTAACACTTTTAACCTTGTTTGGAAAGCAAATGCACCGTCGTAAGCTAAGATTCATATGTGGTTAATCATGCATGAGAAGCTAAACATCCTTGAACTTTGAAAAAGAAAGAATTTGCCATTTGATAATAAATGTACTTTTTGTAACTTGTATTTTGAATATATTAATCATATATATTACAACGGTATGGATACTTACTACGTTTTTAATAATATTCTTAAAATCTTTAACTTTATTCTTATAAGTCACTGATCGTGATTTTTATTGGAATAACTTAAGATTTAAGTTCAAAAAGTGAAATAGATTTTTATTAGATACTTTATTCATTATAATATGTTGGTATACATGGTTTGAGAGAAACCAAAGACTATTTAATAACAACATCAGTCATACTAATAGATTAGTAATAACAGTTGCATCATTTTGTTTCAATTGGATCTCAAATCCAAAATATAGATTGGCCAAAAATAATCATTTTAATGAATATTTAATAAGGTTAGGAAAAGCATTGAATTATTTAAACAAAAAAAACTAATTTTTTTACATTAATAACGACAGCGTTAGCATTTATTCGAATTCGAATGAAGACTTTTCTGATTATCGTACTATTCTTTTGATCAAAGGAGAATAATGTTAATATTTTTTCGTTTTTTAATTTTATAACTATGTAATTACATATTTTGTTGATATTAATACCTCTTGATTCTATCTCCTAACATAATAGTAAGTTATGATGCCGCATAATGAGTTTTGACCCTTTTATTATTTTAGCTCTTTTTATGGTTTCTTTGCTATCTCATAATTTTAGCTCTAGTTTTCTTACTTCTATTTCATTAATGCATATATATATATATATTATTTATATACATACATAAATATATATATGTATGTATGTATTGTTCTTATTTTTTTTGTTTAGTTTCATCTTTAGGTATAGGTTTAGGCTATAAATAGTGCTATAATTCTATTTGTAGGGTTTCACGGTTGTTGTTGCCAGGATTATTTTTCGTAGGATCATTGTAGGAGAGATTTCACATTTTAGATCTAAATCATCCACGCTGGCTGTGAGGCATTCATTCTCTAGTGGAGCTGCTTGTTGATTCCATTTGTTCACTTGGATGCACCATGTTTTATATTGGATACTTCTAACACTTCATTATCGGACGGTGGCCTTGCCGGAGTTCGATACTGAGGTATAATAGGCGGTGGCCTTGCTGGAGCTCATTCAATAAGTTACTTGATGTTGTTATCTTAAATTTTTCTGTGTTATGATTTGTCACCTACTAGGTATGTTGGCAGCTCCTTACTACCAGTGATGTATGTATGTACAAGTGTGTTCTCCTCTACTCTAGAGGATCACATATTTCTCTCAGAAATAATATAAGAGGAAAATGAAAGAATGAAAGTTACCATTATTTAAAGCCATATAAGATGTTTTTGAAAAACATTTGAGTTGGATGATTATTCGGTATGATAATTGAGTTTTTAAATGCTTTGGGTTAAAAATCCTACTTTTAAAAGAAGTGGGTCTTTACTATTGGAGGTCATTAAAATATGAAGTGTTTCACGATTCCTTTTGAAATCCAAGAAATTTTTAAATATTATGAATGAAATTTCCAACTTTAAAAAGAAAAAAAATCTTTGTTGTAGAAAGTATTTGAGAAGGAAAATTATTTTACTCTTTTTTGGAAGCAAGTAATATTGAATTCTTGGTAAAGATTTCTGAGTTTATATTTTCAAAGATAAAGATTTTGGATTCAGCACTTAATGGTTGTGAAATTTTAGCTTTATAATGAATTGTGGCAACCAAACCAATTTTTGTTAATAAGGAGTAGATGGGGATCACTACCTAGATAGGACATGTCAAAAGTTTTGGTATATGAATAAAATGAGAATAGTACATACAACCTGATTTGAAAATTTGAAATCAGTCCCATAC
This sequence comes from Allium cepa, assembly GCA_030765085.1. Lineage (NCBI taxonomy): Eukaryota > Viridiplantae > Streptophyta > Magnoliopsida > Asparagales > Amaryllidaceae > Allium > Allium cepa. Next base: position 150,992,440 of record CM060932.1, on the reverse strand, counting down.
CTTTATTTGTAGAAGGTGGTAAAGTTCTTAAGATATTCTAGATCTGTAGTTGGGTTGTAAATTAAGTTGCCAGTATATAAATTGTTTACACATCGGTATAATATATACACAACTGCCGGTAGCCTCTTGGGGTGGGCAGACTTCTGTTGTGTAACATACTGACCTTGCATTCCAACACATATTAATGACTATATTATTTTTAATTATTCTACGTTCAACTATTGGTATTTAGTTATTTTACCCTAATTTCTTCTTGTTTCATTTTCACTAACTTAATGTCATTTATCGCGTAATTTTAATTTAATTGATTAAATAACTTTTTCTGCTTGACTTTTATTTGATACTATTAGGTATATCATATTGTTCCTTTTCAACCATTATTGTCTTTCTTTCATTACTATAGTTCTCTTAATTACTCATTTCATTGCTTTACATACATTACATTACTTATTGCTATTTTATAACGTATCGCATATAATAGATTTATAATTGAATTGTCATTATCTCTACTTATAATGCTTTGGTTTATACTTAGGGATTTATGTATTTTAATGCATTGGAATTACATCTTCCCAAACACTGTAATTTCCAAAAATTATTTAAAAGAGAACTTGTGTTGTGTTTGAAATTGCAAAAAATTATTTTTTCCTATTATTATTGAAATACCCGGTAAAAAATATGGTAAACATTCCATTGTACATCTCTTTCTTTTAGGCGTGCTTCTTGTTATTTCAAACAATACATTTTTTACATTATTTCAAAACTTGATAATTTATAGAAATTTACATTGCAACACACTTTATTTTAATGAATTAAAGTACTACTTATATCCTGATCCAAATTATATTTACCTCCAATTATATTTACTAGCATATAATTCAATCAACAAACCATGAATTATTATACAATATTATAAATTTAGGAACTACTTTCACCCTTACTTTCCAGATTTAATTATATGCAATATTAAATCAAAGTTAATAATCTACAGAATATGAAGACATTGTTTTCAAATTCATTACATGTATATATTTAAGTTTACAACTCTAAAATTATATTTAGGAATACAAGAAACAGATTTACAATGATATAAATACAACATTATACAAAAATATATAACTTTCTACTCATCTTTAAGCTTCCATATCTCCAGATCTAAATCCTATTATTCTTGTCTGACTCCCTTTTACTCCCTATCGAAATATGCATCACAAATACATCATATTAATAGAAATTTAGATCTGAAAAGAAATTTTAATTTAATTTAAATATGGGTTTAGATTTACTATTTACCTTGACTGGCGATTTAATTCAATACTATTCTTCTTCTTCTCCTATTACAATTCGCTATTCTCCATTTACATATATATACATACATACATACATACATACATACATATATATATATATATATATTACACTTTATATAGATTTTAGAATTTTAGGACAAAAGAAAATGTAAGAGCTTTGCCTGTTCTTCAGAAAATATAAGAAGAATAATGAGGGGTTGGGCTTGTATTTATAGGGGTTCGAATCAACATTAGTCGTTAGATTTAATTATACTAAATCCAGGCCATTCGATCTAGGTTTAATTTATAACCACCGCTTTCCACTGTTGACCGCTATGATGCCACCGGTTGATCGTTGACGGTCGATCGGTCCCAATAAAGCCGTAATCAGTTATCGCTTGTTTATGTTAATTAATTTCTACATTTCATTTAATTCCTTTTAAAATTTATTTTTTATAATTCTGACCGATTTGATTTTACGTTAATTCTGCTTAGAGGTTAAGTAACTATTGACGTTAATTAACATTAGTTAATTACATTTATTTTCTTGATTACATATATAATTATTTCCAATTTGAAATATTCAAACGTTAATAAGTTTTTCGTTTGAACTTCAATCATAGAAGTTTATATATGAAAATTAAACAGAAAATTACAACAAGTGATACAAGTTTTGTAGCCAAATTTTGATATTTGTGAGTATCTACTTTCATCTTTATTAATTTTAGTTAATTCTTTCTAATTAACTATAGTTTAATTCACGCGGTGTTGCACTCTCCCCCTTAAAAGAATTTTCTACCCGAAATTCCTCAAGAACACAATCATGTAACATAGTGCGCAACTATATTAAGATATCCAACCAATTAATACGCAACCTATTTTACAACCAATCGTGTATAAGTGCACGATGTATCATAACATATATGATATGTATATAAAATAATACTAGATCAGCGCCTCATATACGAATGCATTCTTTAAAACAATTTTGAAAATATTGTGTAAACATCTTATATACATTGACAGTTCTGTATGTATGCAGGTTTTGAAAATAAATTTTTTTTGTTTTTGCGCATACATTTTCCCACACTCAAATAAATAGAAGTATAGTTCAACCAATTTTTTTTTACATCCAATTACGACCATCCAATCCGAGCAAACTGTTTCTAACATCCAAATGTTGTAAATCTAGTTTTCTAAACCTATATTCCTATGTCAGAAAAAAAAGGTTTAGACGGAAAATTCAATATTTACATCCTACTCTTACGTACCTTTTTCACTATACCTTAGAACCTTCTCTTATGCCCCCAATTTTATCTTAACTTTTCCAAATACAGTACATATAAAGAAATTTACTTTTAAAATTTTTAAAATTTTATATAGAATTATTTCAAACAAGTTCAATGCACCAATCGATAAGATATGGAAAAGGAAACCCCAAAGCTAAAAAAGCTTTTTCCTTCATCACTAATTATATTTCACTTATTATCATTTCTATTGTATAGTAAAATTCATATTTGCTAACATATCATCATTTTTATGCTAAGTATGTTGCCTTAAAAAAATCACTTTCCTATTTGAAATGATTTCAACCAAAAATTTGGAGAATTTGAAAATTTTAAAATAAAAATTAACTTTTCAAAACTTTTACAAAAACATTTCATATTTAAAATTAATGTTTTTGAAAAAAAAATTCAAAAGTATCTGTTTCTACTTTTCACAAAAAAATTAGCCACATCCTATGGAGTCGGGATTTAGTCAAAGGGATATGCTTATGATTGACTCTTTTCTACCATATGGTAAATTTTGAAATTTCTAAAACGTTTTCTTTTTATTTTAGAACATTAATCAGCACACAAGTTCATTTATAATTTCAACTTTTAAGGCGTAGGGATAGTGACTCATGGTTTCACAATAACTTTCTCTATCATTCGCTCGCCAAAATTTCTTCCTTAAAATTTTATGGCTTTTGGGACTCAACATTATTTTACTTTTAGCAACTAATAAATTTTCTAATTTATGTTATGAACTTCCAGTCTTATTTTGTATTAGCTGAGTGTCTATATGAAATTTCCTTACTTACACGGTTTTCCAATTAATATAGAGGTCAACCCAAAAAACCAATTTTCAACAGGAACATTTCTCATAATATTGTACGTGTTTTATACAATAGAAATAACTAATGCTTACAAACCAAACCTAAACGAAAGATAATGACGGAAGAAAATAACAACTGCTACTAATAATCCTACTAGCACCTATGGGCTGCACGATGGCCATGTTCTTTTGTGAGAACTCAAACTACTGTCACGGCCTCTGAATGATCGGAGCATGGAAGTTATGAATCCAATCTCTCGACCCTAGCATTGTTGATCCGTCCGTATATCTTGCAAATCAGACTAAATTCGGATCTTTGAATCTTGGATTGCCATGTACTTCGAACCTGTAGTTACGGCTGGGTAGCCTCATGATCGAGCCATGGAGCCCACTCCATCTGTGCCTGGCCTGCTCCTCCCTACACCTGCCCCGCCCCGCCCCACATGATACAAAATCCATAAGTACGTCTCCTATGCACATCCTTCTAAAGGAAGCTCTATCCAATGGCGCAAGCGCCTTCTTCTACAACTTCTTCCCTCGAAGATTAATTCCACACAATCGAAAGATGAGATTGAAAAGATGACGGTATGGAAGATATTTCCTCCACATCTTAAATTTGGGCCCACATAATGGAACATGGTGGCCTTGGTTTAATTCATTGAATACCACCTATGGTGGCATAGGTGGCCTTCTGAACGAGGGGGTAGATCTGGTCGAAGTTCCCCGTCTAGGGGACGTTGTTGTGCTAAATAATGTTGGTAACTAGACGGGCTTGGTCCTGCAAGTTGACCAACTACCAAACGTCTACTCCCTAGTGGAAGATATGCTGAAGACTAGCTTGATTCGAGGTCTCTGTATCCTCTAGATCATCTCCTACTGCGGAGATGTGCAGGATCCCTCTAAACTGCTCGTCTGTCATCTGAATCTCTGCTCCTATCACTTCGGATGTGAAGTTGGGTTGCCCTTGTCGAATAAATACTCCAAATTAGTGTCAAATAGACACATGCATCGGATAGCATTCCCTCTCGAATGTATTATGGCTAAGGATCGGTAGCAAATATATAGCCGCAAATAAACCGTCCACATCATAGAAATCCCAAACTTAAAAGGTCGTCTCTAAAGAAATGTAAAGTTCGCCGCTTCTTTACAGCTTGTTACACTTTCTTCATCGTTCTGGATCCACGCAATTTCTTATGGGGTCGGACTTGGGTGGCGAAAGGAGAAGCTACTGTATGGAGGTGCCATGGTTTAGTTCGATGGAGGATTTTAGATATGGATCTGGGGGTTGAATTGGATAGAGCATCGCTAGTTTTCAGGGTGTTGAAGTCTTTTGGAGTTGTTGCCGTCGGTGAGGAGGCTGCTGAAGATGGGTTGCATGATTTTTGAGAAGGAGTGAGGACTAGTGGGAGCTGAAGGAAGAGGGGAATTGATGAAATGTAGTGGCGAATCGACCTGAATGTGACTTTATGTCGCATATGAGGTTCTGGTCACGTCCAAAACCCGCAGCCAGTCGACCGCTTATGCTTGGGGCGATCAATGAGAAGTGGTGTACCATTCCTGGCCTATTTCGATCAGGTTGAACCTGAGCCCTATTTGAGATGGATCGAATCATAATTATTAAGTATAACTTACATTGTTTCGTTCCGCCTCTGTCTTCATTCTAATTGTTCTAAAAAATTGCTATCTACCCATAGTGGCACATTTGCCTACCGCTTTGTTTTTGGTTTCTTATCAGTTTTCCCATGTTTTTTACCTCGTTAAAACTAATACCACTTCATATTGCTCATCCCTTTTAAAAGAATTTTTAAGACTTAACTTTCTCGTAATCGGAAAAACATTAAACTCATTTTTAACTGAAATTTATGGTCCAACAAATTTTAAATTTTATACTAGAAATTTTTATTGGGTAAATTAAGGGTATTTTATTTTTCTAGAAATTTAATATTTACTTTTCAAAATAGAATTTTTCAACTTTTAAACAAATTCCTTAAAATTATTATTTATATATTTCTCAAACCTTTTTATATTAAATTCTTTCATACGGGATCAGACTCGGAGTGATTTTTATTTATCCCTTCTTTTGGAATTTTCTTTTCTCCACTTACTTCTGACTTATATTCCTTCAGAATATTAAAATTCGGCTATCATGTTGGAGTGATTACTGCACATCTTTTTTTGGGAACTTATTTAATTCTTTCTTTTAGAATATACAACATATAAATTCTTACTTTTCCCTTATTTAGATCTAATGTACCTCATCAATCGGCAATCCTATAGGGATCAATAACCATTGAGAAATTTGTGCTCTATAAGGAAGTCAAGTACTGTCCAGCTTTAGGGACTCTTCCATATGTCGCATTCATGCTCTTCTTACGTTAATGCCTTCCAATACGACCTACTTCCCGTAAGGTGATCTTGGAATAGGTGTATAACTTCAACTTCATATATTGTTCCAACTCATAGTCGTATTGTACATCTTTTCTGAATATGGTTGCAACTACTACTATATTCGAAATTTGTAGAGTTTGGCATATAATATATATAAAAATACAAATATGTTCACTTAACGTATTCTAATTTTCAAGATCGACTAACCTATCCTCTGATACCAAATGTAACCTAGATTGTAAACCCAAGCCTATAAAAGTATGAATTTTGGTGTGGGTATCCTGTAAATAAATAAAAGTATATCAGAGTACTATGAATAAAACTTGTAGCAGAATATTAAATTATTATCAAACATATAATTACCGACCAAGGCTAATACCTTCGGTATCTTATGCCCTTATCAGTATTGAGCATGCAAAAGGAATTTGTCCTTCCACCATTCCCTTCTTATAACAGTACCTATCTCTCTAAGTCTATCATGTGGTTTGTAAAGAGGAGGGTGTCAGAACAACATTCTGGTGACCGGTAACTTTCATACTTTATACATATAAATAGTTCGATCGATTTCTTTCACTACATGTTATATCTACTATTTCAAGTTAGCCATCTTGACTTCACGTACGTGTATTATATGCCCCACCTACTCAATGTGTTCAATAACTAAAAACATGTATATATATGTAGTGTATGTATATAAGTACCGCAGTCCCACCTTGGACCAGGATACTCTGTTCGATAGTATCTGTAACTCATTACCGCGTCAGAATTAATCATCAATGAAGTATCATGTCCTCGCTACCATGCATACTAAGGAACTCTCGTAGTGCATAGTAATGACATTACAACTATCTAGCCATATTAGTTTTGTTTTTTGAAAAACCACCATTAAAAGGTTATCTAGCCTTGCATCCTAACAACAAACTAACTAATAAACAATTATGAGATAGTGCATGTACTAAACATGGTCTACACTAGTAGGAGGTGTAGCCCGTTTAGACATAACCATTGTCTTTCCATTAACCGCTTAGGAACGAAGACAATCTCGGCCTATGTAAATAGCTCCTACTGCTCACATATATGGTACTAACCTCACCGTACGGGTTGGCCCAATAACATCAAATAGTTTACATAGCTCAGATGTTTAAAAAAAATACGGTTTTAATAAAACAATGCTTACTAAAGCCTTCTATCCAGTTTTCTGTAATGTAAGAGACTCAATACATAAGGGATAATTAAATTTTAGATGTAACCCTTGTCTTTTCATTGGCCGTTTAAGACCGATGATGTGACGACCCGACTTTCCACTCCCGGAAAATCGCATCATCTTTAAGAAAGAAAGGGATAGAAAAGAGAAAAGATAGAGAGGAAGAAAGAAACAACACATCAGAATCTAAACAGCGGAACGAATAAATTATATTAATCACATAATACTTTACATAGTATCATATACATCAGAGTTACACAGCATAATCAACTCAATACAACTCAAAAACATCAACATATCAGAGAACACACAGCGGAATACTCTATAGCTATACGCAGAAGCCTCCTGCTCCATTGCTCCTTCAGAATTCGTCAAGCCAACTAAAAAACCTAACCTGAATCCCTTGGCTACTCGTAAAAATTTGAGTACCCAAGAGTTTAAGAAAAACAGAATAAACTCCGGGTCAGACATGGGTCTGGTGTGAGTAAACGGTTAAAGTTGCTTAACTTTTAAAAATCTTTTGAAAGAAAAGGTATCACGTAAGACTTCCCACACATAAACATGGAAAAGTTTTTACCTTACGCTAACCAAAACATTTGATAAGAAATTCTGTGATATTATAATAGTGTCTAGGGTTTTCAAATAAATATGAAATAGCCGAAATTGTTACATCTATTAAATTCCAGCTACTAGCCACAAAAGTGGGTAATACAATCAAAACCGTTGGCACTTATTGGATTTTGGATTCCATACAATGGCAGGGCTACTGGGGTACCGCCCGTCACAGTACGTGGCCTAGATCACCGTACCGAGGAGCCACCCTAACTCCCCTGCTACACAAAGCCGGACCCATTCCTTACTGAATGGTTCCAAATAAGACAACCCCGACGGTTGTAGCTATTCAACCGTCCCACACAGCCGAAATAAAAGGGACTCTAGACAGGGGTAAATCTTACTCTCAAGTGGGGGCTACCCACGAAGCCTTGCTGCACCTCCCCTGTTTTAGCCATTCCCGGTTGATGAGGCTTGAGGCTACGATTACCTTTATAGGACTTATCACTTAGAATGCTCATCGTCCACCTGACGATGTGCTGAAAGCATTCAATCCATACAAGTTCGTTCCGGGTTCGAACGAAACCGAAGGCATTATCTCGTTACACTCATTTTGGAATCACCCTCAGAGTTAACGACAATAACCCTTGCACTCTAAACCACCATCTCGAATCTATAAGGTCTATTCCGTCAACTCATTACGGAATCACCCACAGAGTTATACTGACGTATAGCCCTTACACCTCGAGTCTTCACTCGCTCCACTTTGACTCACGACCTAACGTTATTTGGAATCGATGTGGTTTTCGGATATCCAAATATGGAAACCCGATCCCGGTCTCATCGAAATCCAAAGCGTGTATTTTAAGTCCAAGTTGTTTTAAAGGTTTTAAAACAATTAAATTCAACTATCTACATATACACAGAATAGATAATGCACATGCCACAATTGATAATCAACATTATCAAATAACAGGTAATCCACAATACCAATATCATAATAGATAATCCATATATCAACATCCCAATTGATTAATCACAATTCAACCAAGCATTCCTATCATACGACCATACTTATCTCATTACTGAGATCACACAGCATTCAAGACAATCAATGTCATCCAATCATTCATAAGCAATGATTAACTCAAACCATAACATAATTAATTTAAAATGGATTAAATTAACTATCTCTAATTAATTTAAAGTGAATTAAATTAATTATCTAATTACTTAATTAATTTAAAATTAATTAAATTAATTACCTTCATCACAATAAATCTTACTTAATTAACCATTAATTAAATCAATTAATTAATCCTAATCAACCTTGATTAATTAACTCTAATAAAGTAATTAATCCCTAATTATTTTCATTAGTCACATCAATTAATGATCCATAATTAATCATACTTAGATTAATTGCTTTTAATTAATCACTTAAATACAGTAATTAATTATTATTAATTACTTCTTAATTACTTTTAATTAATTTATAAATTCATTGATTTATTACACCAAGTAATAAACCTTTAATTACTTCAACAAGTAATTACCCATTAAAATTTACTTCCCAAATCAGTAATTACCTTATCTCAATTACCTCTGTAATTAATCAATTACTTATCTTAAATAATTAACCTTATCAAAACTTATTAAGTAAACATACTTAATCTTTTATCAAGTGATCCTATTTCATTAATTAACAAATTAATTAACCTACTTGATTTCAATCATCTCATAAAACATAGTCGAGTAATTCATCCTTCAATTACTCATTAACCAAATTAATCTTCTATTATCAGATTAATTATCTTCAATTATTAATTAATAAACCTTAATTATTAATCAATTCTTTAATCAAAAGTAATTAATCACTAATTACTTTTAATATTAATTAATTAAACTTAATTAACTAATTAATTAACTCTTAATCATTAATTAATAAACTTAATTTATTAATTAATAATCTTAATTACAAATTAATTAATCCATAATTACAATGAATTAATTCTTAATTATAATTAATTAACCTAAATAAAACAGTTAATTAATTCTTAATTAACTTTCATTATAAATTAATAATCCTTTAATTATTAATTAAGGAAACTCATTTAAACTAAATAAATCCTTAATTAATTAATTAATTACTATTTAATTAACTCTTAATTACTTAGTTAATAAGTAATTATAATTTAATTAATCATTTGTCATTAATTAAATCATCATCTTAATTAACAGTTAATTAAATAAATAATTATACTTAGTTAATTACTTAATTAACCCCCTTTTTAAAATAAAAATTAAATTATTTAATTAACTTAAACTTCTTGAATTAACTAACTAATTACACATTATTAATTCTTAATCATTATTTAAGATAAAATATTATCTTAAATAAATCTTGAAATCTTAATTTAACTTAATTCCTTAATTAAATTAAATTATAAGAAATCATTAATTTCTTTCACTAATTATTAATTAACAAATCTAATTTCAAGTCAATGTGTTATCTTAAACTTTATTTGTTAATCAATAAAAACAATTATAAAATTATTTTATTTTTTTCCCAAAATAAGTTTGAAAACAACATTAGCTAAAAACATTTAAACAAATCATATAAATTTCATTTATAAAATAATTCAATTCATAACAAGAATTTTACTTTGATTTAAACTATTTAAAGTTTTAGACCTATTCGTTAATTTTGAAAATTTTGTTAACACTTAAGTACAGGTTTACTCTTTTATTTACTGGGAACGAAGCACATGGACTTTAAATCCTAAAAAAAATTGTTTGAACTAAACTGTTCAAAACCAAACAGAAAACACAGCAATCCACCCCAAAGCCACACGAGTTCCCCGAGTTCTTTCCCGAGTTTCCCCTCCCATAACCCGATATCTACTTCGAGTAAACATATCAACCCAACACAGAAAAACTGCAGACACCAACTAGGGCTCGTGCACCTGCACCGGAGTTTGAGCCACCGCCGACCAACGTTGACATCGCCGACAAGTCATCCCACCTCTCCACAGTCCTCCACAAACAACCAAACTCCAAAATCTTCCCTTAATCAAAATCGAGTTCGTCAGTTGACAAAATTCAAAATCCCATCACCAGAAAACTCCAAAATCATCACCGCTGATCATCTATATCTACTACAACTCCGGCCATAGTCCACCGACCCACCAACCTTCCTTCACTCCAATTCTCACTTCACTCGACGCCATAAAGACGATGCAGTGATAAATTTCCAGTAGGCTATCAAAACTAGGTTTAAATTGAATTTCTGGCAAATTCAAACATCAAAGTGATTTAAAAATTCTTCAATGATTTTTGCTATACTTACTGATGTTTCAACTAGCTCTACCCAAAATCTCGAACACTCTAAATACACAAATCAACAGATTTTGGCAAAAACCCAAATTCCAGACAAAATCCAATTACACATTCAATACAATTTTAAAAAATGTGAATTTCTTTTTAAAATTCATATTTTCCAGTGACAACCCAGATTATATAATTATTTCATCTAATTTTCATCATTTGATTTCAACATTTATTATCAAATGTCACTACATTGTAGGCTTCCCAGACAAATTCCAAAACATAATCTTAGTTTGAATCTTTTAGTTCTTGGTTTATGCTTAACTAACTTATTTTGTTTTGAATCTGTGTTTTAACTAGTTGTTTAAACAAAATAGTTTGAAGTTTAGATTTAAACTTCATTCTGCAGTAAGTAAAAGCAGAGAGTATTTATGCAACAAACATACACAGTTTCAAGCATAACAATCATAATAACACTTATCTACACAGAGGCAATACTTATATGTATGTAACATCATCACAAACTCAAAGCAACAGCTAATAACTAATTAAGTTTAGTAAAAAGTTTACTCACTTTAATTATGAAGTGCAGAGCCTCATGAAGAAGAGCAGGAAATTGCAGAAATTTTGAAGATGACAGGAACATGAAGTTTTGCAAAAGACTTGAACAAAGATTTGAGAGGAAAAGAAAATGAAAGGAAAGAATGTTGGTTTATATAATGTTAATTTCAGATTTTATAAATTAAAAAGAAATTTAAAACAAAATGGACACATGTCTCTTTACTTAACACTTGTTAAAATAGTGTTTTAAAATTAAACACTTGTTACTTCTTATGTATTTGTTTTAAAAAGAAAATTCAAAAGACTTTTAAAATTATTTTCCCAATTAACAAACATGTTTTCTAAATTTTAAAAATGCTTTTCTTATTAAATATCAAATAAACACATGCTTATATATTTATAAATGTATGCTAATTTTTATAAGTACAATTTTTGAAAAGAACATATAGTAAAAATCAACCAAAGTTTAAATAAAGCTATATACAATATTTTCAACTTGCTTTAAAATATTATTTCAAAAGCCTTTCATTTATTTTAAAAAAATTAAATACAAATCAAATTTATATAGAACAAATCTTATTTTAAATTAAAAACATTATTCATATATTTAAAATCAAATCATATTATTATTTATATTTTAAGATGCATGTATATCTTTGAATTCAAATTTATATTCATCTCAAAGTCAAATTTTAAAAACCAAATTTTAAAATAAATTTAAAAGAATAGAAACAACTATTTTAAAATAAGCTTATTATTATTTTCAAATAATAAATCCTATTTTGAAAATCAATTTAAAATACAGATTTAAATACATTTTAAACACACTTATAAATTTTGAAAACAATACACCAATTTAAAATTTATTCACACAAATAAAATAATTAATCCTAATATAAAACCAATTTATAACCATAATTAAAATATTACTTGGTTTAATTATCTTTGAAAATAACAATTTATTAATTTCAAATAATTAAATTAAGCGATTATCAGCATTTTAAACTCCTAGAAATTCCGGGATATTACAATCCTCCCCCCTTAACAGAATTTCGTCCTCGAAATTTAAAACAAAGATAATCCACAGTTTCATTTATTTTAACCAATTCAAACATACATAACAGCCATACCTAATCAAGCAAACAACCAATTCAAACAAATAATTAACACTAGCTATCCGGACACAGACCCGGATAAGCTTCCTAAAATTATCTCGAGTTTCCCAGGTAAAGGCACAGGGATACTCGCTCTACTAAATCCAACTAGCTATACTGCTAAGCTACTGAGTCTACCACTCAGCTAGATCTATAATCTATACAAGATACCAAACCACAGACAAGTCTGATCAGCAACTAATCCTTCACAGAACAACTAGTCTCAAAACAGAGATGGACCAAAACACGTACTCCCTCAGAGACACGTGAAATATTTGAATTCCAGTCTTCCAAACTGACAATTCAACTCTTCAAACCAAGGCACCGATCTTTACAAAAACTCAGAAAAATCCAATATACTACGGAGATCACCTCATAGTCTCACCAAATCTTATTGCTTCCTTTTACCAGAGAAAACTCAACAACATCGAAGTCTCCAACTTCGAATTCCAAATTCTTCCGTTTCTAAACCTCAAAAACTTTCCAGATGATCCGGGCTGCCTACAGACACTTCCTGATCAGCTCAACCTTCGCTGATGCTTCTACAAACTAATTGGATCAACTCAACAAACTGATCCTCACAAAATCAATCCAAAATCAAAATCAAACTCTACTATCAACAGTGGAAAACAACTTCTCCTATCCAGAAAAGAACAGAACAGAATCACTCGTCAACTAGCCTTGGATTCTGAAAAATAAATTCAGTAGAGACTCTCAAATCCAAAACACTGCAACTTCCAGTTGCTTCTACTCTAAAACAACAGCCACCTAGCTTCCGCTGCACAACTCTGATTTGGAGCAGATGAAAATGCCGACTAAACAGCACATCCCAGCTGAATCACCGGTATCACTCCTGACATCAAGTTGATTCAGAACTCAATCTCCAATGCGGGCAAATCTCTAACTTCTACATCCTCTAGAAATGCCACTAATCCAAGCAAAAGACTATCTAAGATAATCACTAAACCATCGCAAGTCACTTTTGCGAACAACCCAATCCAATATCCAAGATACTGTTCTCTCTCCACTACATAACAGTTTATCCTTGACAAACCAATCTATCGAAGAAACAGATCCTCAATGCTGCTTCTGAACTCCACTTCAGAAAAAACTGCCACAACACCGAAGCAGACACATTTCCTTAACTCGCTCTGAAAGAAAACACCTTCGGAGACATCCATAGTCACTGCATCTCATCACGCAGCTACTATTTCCTGAGGTATCATCACTTGCTTCTGCCTACTATGACAGATCCAAACTCTCAAAAATTCGCTCACACGAGCGCAAATAAACTTACACTTCAAAGATGAACTTCGAACCTTAACAGGTTTCCTTAAGAGATCAAATGAAGTCTTACTCCAAACTACAAAGATTACTCGAGACCAACCTAATACCGTCTCGACAAATACACTTCCAACCTCAAACATTCAAACTCCAACCAATGGTAGTAATCGTGTTACACACACTACTACCTCATCTCTACCTTTATAACTAATATTGGAATACCCGAACAGGTAACCCAACAGATAGGTAGAAATATATATATATATAGTTATATATTTAAAATTACAAATACGCTCTCTCAAGAAGACACCACTACAGAGCCTAGGTATTCGCTCAACCTAACGCTCTGATACCAAGATGTGACGACCCGACTTTCCACTCCCGGAAAATCGCATCATCTTTAAGAAAGAAAGGGATAGAAAAGAGAAAAGATAGAGAGGAAGAAAGAAACAACACATCAGAATCTAAACAGCGGAACGAATAAATTATATTAATCACATAATACTTTACATAGTATCATATACATCAGAGTTACACAGCATAATCAACTCAATACAACTCAAAAACATCAACATATCAGAGAACACACAGCGGAATACTCTATAGCTATACGCAGAAGCCTCCTGCTCCATTGCTCCTTCAGAATTCGTCAAGCCAACTAAAAAACCTAACCTGAATCCCTTGGCTACTCGTAAAAATTTGAGTACCCAAGAGTTTAAGAAAAACAGAATAAACTCCGGGTCAGACATGGGTCTGGTGTGAGTAAACGGTTAAAGTTGCTTAACTTTTAAAAATCTTTTGAAAGAAAAGGTATCACGTAAGACTTCCCACACATAAACATGGAAAAGTTTTTACCTTACGCTAACCAAAACATTTGATAAGAAATTCTGTGATATTATAATAGTGTCTAGGGTTTTCAAATAAATATGAAATAGCCGAAATTGTTACATCTATTAAATTCCAGCTACTAGCCACAAAAGTGGGTAATACAATCAAAACCGTTGGCACTTATTGGATTTTGGATTCCATACAATGGCAGGGCTACTGGGGTACCGCCCGTCACAGTACGTGGCCTAGATCACCGTACCGAGGAGCCACCCTAACTCCCCTGCTACACAAAGCCGGACCCATTCCTTACTGAATGGTTCCAAATAAGACAACCCCGACGGTTGTAGCTATTCAACCGTCCCACACAGCCGAAATAAAAGGGACTCTAGACAGGGGTAAATCTTACTCTCAAGTGGGGGCTACCCACGAAGCCTTGCTGCACCTCCCCTGTTTTAGCCATTCCCGGTTGATGAGGCTTGAGGCTACGATTACCTTTATAGGACTTATCACTTAGAATGCTCATCGTCCACCTGACGATGTGCTGAAAGCATTCAATCCATACAAGTTCGTTCCGGGTTCGAACGAAACCGAAGGCATTATCTCGTTACACTCATTTTGGAATCACCCTCAGAGTTAACGACAATAACCCTTGCACTCTAAACCACCATCTCGAATCTATAAGGTCTATTCCGTCAACTCATTACGGAATCACCCACAGAGTTATACTGACGTATAGCCCTTACACCTCGAGTCTTCACTCGCTCCACTTTGACTCACGACCTAACGTTATTTGGAATCGATGTGGTTTTCGGATATCCAAATATGGAAACCCGATCCCGGTCTCATCGAAATCCAAAGCGTGTCTTTTAAGTCCAAGTTGTTTTAAAGGTTTTAAAACAATTAAATTCAACTATCTACATATACACAGAATAGATAATGCACATGCCACAATTGATAATCAACATTATCAAATAACAGGTAATCCACAATACCAATATCATAATAGATAATCCATATATCAACATCCCAATTGATTAATCACAATTCAACCAAGCATTCCTATCATACGACCATACTTATCTCATTACTGAGATCACACAGCATTCAAGACAATCAATGTCATCCAATCATTCATAAGCAATGATTAACTCAAACCATAACATAATTAATTTAAAATGAATTAAATTAACTATCTCTAATTAATTTAAAGTGAATTAAATTAATTATCTAATTACTTAATTAATTTAAAATTAATTAAATTAATTACCTTCATCACAATAAATCTTACTTAATTAACCATTAATTAAATCAATTAATTAATCCTAATCAACCTTGATTAATTAACTCTAATAAAGTAATTAATCCCTAATTATTTTCATTAGTCACATCAATTAATGATCCATAATTAATCATACTTAGATTAATTGCTTTTAATTAATCACTTAAATACAGTAATTAATTATTATTAATTACTTCTTAATTACTTTTAATTACTTTATAAATTCATTGATTTATTACACCAAGTAATAAACCTTTAATTACTTCAACAAGTAATTACCCATTAAAATTTACTTCCCAAATCAGTAATTACCTTATCTCAATTACCTCTGTAATTAATCAATTACTTATCTTAAATAATTAACCTTATCAAAACTTATTAAGTAAACATACTTAATCTTTTATCAAGTGATCCTATTTCATTAATTAACAAATTAATTAACCTACTTGATTTCAATCATCTCATAAAACATAGTCGAGTAATACATCCTTCAATTACTCATTAACCAAATTAATCTTCTATTATCAGATTAATTATCTTCAATTATTAATTAATAAACCTTAATTATTAATCAATTCTTTAATCAAAAGTAATTAATCACTAATTACTTTTAATATTAATTAATTAAACTTAATTAACTAATTAATTAACTCTTAATCATTAATTAATAAACTTAATTTATTAATTAATAATCTTAATTACAAATTAATTAATCCATAATTACAATGAATTAATTCTTAATTATAATTAATTAACCTAAATAAAACAGTTAATTAATTCTTAATTAACTTTCATTATAAATTAATAATCCTTTAATTATTAATTAAGGAAACTCATTTAAACTAAATAAATCCTTAATTAATTAATTAATTACTATTTAATTAACTCTTAATTACTTAGTTAATAAGTAATTATAATTTAATTAATCATTTGTCATTAATTAAATCATCATCTTAATTAACAGTTAATTAAATAAATAATTATACTTAGTTAATTACTTAATTAACCCCCTTTTTAAAATAAAAATTAAATTATTTAATTAACTTAAACTTCTTGAATTAACTAACTAATTACACATTATTAATTCTTAATCATTATTTAAGATAAAATATTATCTTAAATAAATCTTGAAATCTTAATTTAACTTAATTCCTTAATTAAATTAAATTATAAGAAATCATTAATTTCTTTCACTAATTATTAATTAACAAATCTAATTTCAAGTCAATGTGTTATCTTAAACTTTATTTGTTAATCAATAAAAACAATTATAAAATTATTTTATTTTTTTCCCAAAATAAGTTTGAAAACAACATTAGCTAAAAACATTTAAACAAATCATATAAATTTCATTTATAAAATAATTCAATTCATAACAAGAATTTTACTTTGATTTAAACTATTTAAAGTTTTAGACCTATTCGTTAATTTTGAAAATTTTGTTAACACTTAAGTACAGGTTTACTCTTTTATTTACTGGGAACGAAGCACATGGACTTTAAATCCTAAAAAAAATTGTTTGAACTAAACTGTTCAAAACCAAACAGAAAACACAGCAATCCACCCCAAAGCCACACGAGTTCCCCGAGTTCTTTCCCGAGTTTCCCCTCCCATAACCCGATATCTACTTCGAGTAAACATATCAACCCAACACAGAAAAACTGCAGACACCAACTAGGGCTCGTGCACCTGCACCGGAGTTTGAGCCACCGCCGACCAACGTTGACATCGCCGACAAGTCATCCCACCTCTCCACAGTCCTCCACAAACAACCAAACTCCAAAATCTTCCCTTAATCAAAATCGAGTTCGTCAGTTGACAAAATTCAAAATCCCATCACCAGAAAACTCCAAAATCATCACCGCTGATCATCTATATCTACTACAACTCCGGCCATAGTCCACCGACCCACCAACCTTCCTTCACTCCAATTCTCACTTCACTCGACGCCATAAAGACGATGCAGTGATAAATTTCCAGTAGGCTATCAAAACTAGGTTTAAATTGAATTTCTGGCAAATTCAAACATCAAAGTGATTTAAAAATTCTTCAATGATTTTTGCTATACTTACTGATGTTTCAACTAGCTCTACCCAAAATCTCGAACACTCTAAATACACAAATCAACAGATTTTGGCAAAAACCCAAATTCCAGACAAAATCCAATTACACATTCAATACAATTTTAAAAAATGTGAATTTCTTTTTAAAATTCATATTTTCCAGTGACAACCCAGATTATATAATTATTTCATCTAATTTTCATCATTTGATTTCAACATTTATTATCAAATGTCACTGCATTGTAGGCTTCCCAGACAAATTCCAAAACATAATCTTAGTTTGAATCTTTTAGTTCTTGGTTTATGCTTAACTAACTTATTTTGTTTTGAATCTGTGTTTTAACTAGTTGTTTAAACAAAATAGTTTGAAGTTTAGATTTAAACTTCATTCTGCAGTAAGTAAAAGCAGAGAGTATTTATGCAACAAACATACACAGTTTCAAGCATAACAATCATAATAACACTTATCTACACAGAGGCAATACTTATATGTATGTAACATCATCACAAACTCAAAGCAACAGCTAATAACTAATTAAGTTTAGTAAAAAGTTTACTCACTTTAATTATGAAGTGCAGAGCCTCATGAAGAAGAGCAGGAAATTGCAGAAATTTTGAAGATGACAGGAACATGAAGTTTTGCAAAAGACTTGAACAAAGATTTGAGAGGAAAAGAAAATGAAAGGAAAGAATGTTGGTTTATATAATGTTAATTTCAGATTTTATAAATTAAAAAGAAATTTAAAACAAAATGGACACATGTCTCTTTACTTAACACTTGTTAAAATAGTGTTTTAAAATTAAACACTTGTTACTTCTTATGTATTTGTTTTAAAAAGAAAATTCAAAAGACTTTTAAAATTATTTTCCCAATTAACAAACATGTTTTCTAAATTTTAAAAATGCTTTTCTTATTAAATATCAAATAAACACATGCTTATATATTTATAAATGTATGCTAATTTTTATAAGTACAATTTTTGAAAAGAACATATAGTAAAAATCAACCAAAGTTTAAATAAAGCTATATACAATATTTTCAACTTGCTTTAAAATATTATTTCAAAAGCCTTTCATTTATTTTAAAAAAATTAAATACAAATCAAATTTATATAGAACAAATCTTATTTTAAATTAAAAACATTATTCATATATTTAAAATCAAATCATATTATTATTTATATTTTAAGATGCATGTATATCTTTGAATTCAAATTTATATTCATCTCAAAGTCAAATTTTAAAAACCAAATTTTAAAATAAATTTAAAAGAATAGAAACAACTATTTTAAAATAAGCTTATTATTATTTTCAAATAATAAATCCTATTTTGAAAATCAATTTAAAATACAGATTTAAATACATTTTAAACACACTTATAAATTTTGAAAACAATACACCAATTTAAAATTTATTCACACAAATAAAATAATTAATCCTAATATAAAACCAATTTATAACCATAATTAAAATATTACTTGGTTTAATTATCTTTGAAAATAACAATTTATTAATTTCAAATAATTAAATTAAGCGATTATCAGCATTTTAAACTCCTAGAAATTCCGGGATATTACAGATGACTATCTCGACCTATATAAAAAGCTCCTACTTCTCACATATATGGTACCAACCTCATCGTCATAGCGTCGAGCATATGCTCACTGTAACGTTTAGATTTCCTAATGCGAATAAGGAAATGCCAATTTGGTTACTTAATACGTACCTCCTATAAGGCTGAAGCAGACTCTACTTGCCCTTTGACAATTCAACTTAGATGAGACATCCTATTTTGGTATATTCCTTTCACTTATACGCGAATGTATACTCAAGTCCTACAATTGTATATGTACTACATCGGTATAATTGATACACAGCTGCTGGTATCCCCTTGCATTGAGCAGACTTCTATTGTGTAACACTATCGACCTCGCATTCCAACCATGTTAATGACTATGACATTTTTAATTATTCTAAGTCATTGACTAAATTCAATAATTCATGCCCGTCATAAATGCAAACTTGAGATTGCATAAATTTATATTGTTACTAGGCCTTGTATGTTCTGTTGGTATCTAGTTATTTTACCCAACTTGCTTTTTGTTTCATTTACGCCTACTTAATGTTGTTTATCGGTTACTTTTAATTTAGAAGATTAAATTACTTATTTTGTTTGACTTCAATTTGATACTATTAGGAATATCCTACTATTCCTTTTCAACTATTATTATCGTTCTTTGATTAGTATAATTCTTATATTACTCATTTCATTGCTCTTCATACATTTCAACACTTATCGCTATTTTCTAATATATCACATATATTAGATTTATAATTGAGTTATTATCTCTTCTTATAATGCCTTGGCTTATACTTAGGAATTTCTGCATTTTAAAATGTTGGAATTACAACTTCCTAAAAGAAAATGTTAACACCATGGTTTTGCAAAAATTATCTAAAGTAGGACTTGTCTTATGTTTGGAATTACGAGGAATTATCATTTCTGTTATTATTGAAATAGACGATACAAAATATGGTAAATATCCCAACTTTGTACATCTCTTTGTTTTTTAGGAACGTTCCTTATTACTTCAGACAATACACTTTTTACATTATTATAAAACTGGATAATTTATAGAAATCTACATTGCAATGCACTTTATTCTAAAGAATTAAAATTATACTTAAATCTCAATTAAAGTTATATTAACCTCCAATTATTTTTACAAACATATCATTCAACCAACAAACTTAGAATTATTATATAATATATTATAAACTTTCCTGATTCAATTATGTGCAATACTGAGTCAAAGTTAACAATTCATAGAATATGTAGGTATGGTTTCAAATTCATTTCATGTATATATATTTAAGCCTAAGATACTCTAAAATTATATTCAAGCATACATGGAACAGATTTACCATGATATAAGTCCAATATTATTTAAAAATATATAATTTCTCACTCACCTTTAAGCTTTCAAATCTCCAGTCTAAATTCTATTATTCCTGTTTTACTCCTTTTTCCCCCTATCAAAATATATACCACAAGCATACACATATTTATTAGAAATTTAGATTCGAAAAAAGATTTGAATTTAATTTAGATTTGGGTTTAGATTTACAATTTACCTTGGCTGGTGATTTGATTCGATATTGTTCTTCTTATCCTATTACACTCCACTATTCTCTATTTATATATATATATATATATATATATATATATATTATAGTTTATACAGATTTTAGAATTCGAAGAGAAGAGAAAATGGCAGAGCTTTGTCGTTCCTTCAGAAACATAAGAATATTGGTGAGAGGTTAGGAATGTGTTTATAGGGGTTCGAATCAACGCCGACAATTAAATTTAATTATATTAAATTTGGGTCACTTAGCCTAGCTTCGATTTGCAGCCATCGACTTCCACCGGTCGACCACTGGTGGTAGAACGGTCCCAATAAAGAGGTCGATCGGTTGCTTTTTATGTTAACCATTTTTTATGTTACTTTTAGTTCCTTTTAAAACTTATTTTGTCCAGTTCTTACATATCTGATTTAACATTAATTCTACTTAGAGGTTAAGTAACTATTGATGTTAATTAACGTTAGTCAATTGCATTTATTTTCTTAATTACATATATAATTATTTCTGATTGAAAATTTTCAAACCTTAATAATTTTTTCGTTGAACTTCGATCGCAAAACTTTATACATAAAAATTGATCATAAAATCACCACGAACATAACGGTATAAGTTTCAGTAGCCAAATTCTGATATTTTTGAAATTTTCATTTTTGAATTTTTGAATTTATAATTAATTTTATTTTAATTAATTACATTCAATTCATGGGGTGTTACAATCCATACTTCTCATCTCAAGCTCTTTATTAGTATGTTTTCATTCATTTAATTTTTATTGTTTGGTTCAGATTGGTTGCTTTATGTGTGATTGGTTAGAATGTGTGGTTTATTATTAGGTTTTGTTAGGTTTTTTAGGCTATGCTTAGCATGCTATGAAATCGCATGTTGTATTGATACTTTGATGTGGTATGTTGCCTGCATTCATATAGAGGTTGATTGTTTATGCTAGGTTGTTTGCATACATGCCAATATGCAATGACATTTGCATGCATACAGAAAGCCGATAGTTGCATTTTCACGTGTTGATAGTATTTCATACGCCTTATTCATCACCCATGTTTATATATGTACGTGGTGTAGTTTACATATATTATCTTAGCTTGTGTATGCTTGGTTGGTTTGTATATGTGTTATGCATATAGTATGCGTGTTTGTGTGATACGTGTACGTATGTGTGTGAGAGAGAGAGAGTTGCATTCTTCGTCTTTTGGGATTTTGAGGACAAAATTCTTTTAGGGGTGGACCGTAACACCTTATGAATTTTAATAATTTAATAAAGCGAAATCTTGTATTTTTATGTAAATATGGGAAAAAAAAATTTTTTTTACATATGAGTGAATTAGATGACGATACTTGTATCATTGCGAAGATTAGATTTGGGTCAAGTGTCATTTTAAAAACACTTTAATCAGATTAAAGGACTGGGAGTTATGATCGAATTAGCACTCGGATTTGATTTGGGCTAAATTACGATCCTAAGGCCCATTAGTGCCAAATTGGACATAGAAATGGTCATCGGCTTCTAAAACCGTGTATATTCATTACTTCCCTTCTCAAAAGAAATAAACGAATCCATTTTCTAAACCAAGTCAAATTTAATACTTTTTGATGCTAAAGTTATCACATAATGAAGATATCAAATTTGACTCGATTCATGGAGATTGGAGCTAAAGGCATTTTGTGGATACTAGAGAGCACATCGATACAATTTGATTTGAGGGCTTTGCTTGGTAATTAGTTAGTGAGAAAAATTCAATTAAGATGCATAATATTATAAATGCTGTTATTTCATTGATCATGACCCAAGTTAGGTTCAATGTCCTTGTTTAATATGATATTGATGTTAAAATACGCCTAATATTTGATATTAGCATTTCGATTGGTGTTAGAAAATGTCAACTGACCATTAGTGACGACTTTAGTCCTTGAATTATGTAAAAACATAGATGATGAACGGATATGGTTAAGTCAATGAATAAAAAATAAATTAATCATATATAATTGCTAACGATGATGTATGAGCATTAAATTATCATGGTTAAGTTCATCTAACACAGTAATGAAGCTATAATTATGCTTATAGCACACTGATAATAGTTGTATCAATGGCTTAGTTAAGAATTTAAGTAAATAATCGGAGATAACAATAGTAATCGATGTGTTATAACAATCGAACGTGTCTATAATGTGGCAGTAATGTTAATACAACCATACCAGGAGTTTAATTATGCTTAAAAATAAATAATTAAATGTATATAAAACTTGTGTTAAAACAAATTCGAATACTTATTGAAAAAACTCGAAAGAAAAATGACTTTCGAAGTCGACCAATTGACTGACTATTGCGCTTTATAAACGCGGGAAATTACAATGTGAACCATTCGACGGACTATAATACCGAAACATCCGGGAATTATTTCCCTAATAACTCATCGACGGACCTATTCGCTTGGTCCACTGATAACCTACTTCAATGCTAGGTTAAATCTGAACCCTAAAGGGCCCATGCAAATGCTTTGAGGCATTTTGTGCAGATTGTGTGGTAACGTTAATAGTGATACACTATGTTATAATATATTATAAAATGAGACTCAATTTCAATGAGTTTTATCATGTTTTGTACTACGACGAGTGAGTTAGAGGTTATTAGATGCTTCAGCGTGACTTCGGTTTGTTACCGTAGGCATTACGATACGTTTATAATTGGTATAGGGATCAAGGGATGAAGACGTCCATCTAAATGTTCGGTATATTTGATTGGTAGTCTAATTATTTAACTAATCGACTAGAAGGCTAGGAAGATTGGACGGTTGACCAATCTTCGTATATATACCTATTAGTGAATCAAATGTTGGAGGTAGAACACGGTTTTTGATTGTAAAAGTGTGCCACCATCGAGATGTTGTTTCTTGCTATTTCTTTCGATGCTTTGTATGTTTATCCACTTTGGGGATCTTGGCTTCAGGTGGATCCTAGGCGAGTTAGGCATGTCAATGAATACTATTAGATGCTATAGTACCATCCACATATGCATCCAAAATCATTTTCTGATATCAGATATCTGAATCAGTGGATAGGAACGGATATCAAATATTTATTATATTTGTTAATGGTCGATAAATCAAGAAATGTATAGTAAATTTTGGGAAAGAATTTTTTCAATTCCTTTGACTATATAAGTATTAAAATAAACAAATATGATAATATTAAATAGTTTCAAGCAGATAATATGCATTGAATGCATAAAATATATAATATTAAATTAATAAAACAATTAATACATATATTTTATTGTATTAAAACACACATAACTAATAACCTTGATAAAACCTAAATGGAAAATTTACAAATGAAGATGACTTCGTATTCACATCCATGTCCATTTTCCAAATATCAGATGTTTATCCTCCTTTCCAGTATGGATGCGGATAGATTTTAAGTTTTTTGGGTACTCATTGACAGACCTAAAGTGAGTTGCATTTATATCATGGTATGAAACTATACTAAAGACGTATGTAATGTGACATCGACCCTAGAGTAGTTGTCATTGACATATGTTATATTATGATGGACTAATTCAATAGAAACATGTGACACAAGTGAAGGCACATTATCTGTAGTATTAGTCCATAACGATGTTTTATTGGCATATTAATATCATATACTTAGTGATATTTCTCATCCGTGTAGACATATGTGATCCCATCTATGTTTCCTTTTTATATCTATCTTTTGATAAGTTAATGAGAGGCTAGAGAAATGCTTGGTGTGTGGTTATGAAAGTGGTGACTTGAAATAATTATTTTATTATGTTATTGTTAACCCAAAAATGGATCAGCGCTCGAAAATTAGTTAAAAGTACCAATTCTTTTAAAATAAATGTAAAAGAAGTAGAAATCCCAGATCATGCAGGTAAAAGATGGCAAAAAAACGCACAAGAATTTTTATAGTGGTTTGGCAATTTCTAGCCTACATCCACTTTATAGTTTGTTATTCGTTGTGTTCCCTACGGATTGCAATGAACTATATCAGATTTGACCACAATCTAGTGGATCCCAAATTTATAATAATGTTTCTAAAGATTTTGTGAGGTAGAGGATAGAAGTGAAGAAGAAGAAGAGAAGTCCCCAATGGCAGAGAGATCAGGTCCAGAGTGAAGAGCTGAAGATCACTGAAGAGATTAAGTAGAAAAGATCATGTAGAAAAAAGCCCACTACTTGGTTTTAAGTAGACTAGTATTTATAGAGAAATAATCATGTTGGCTCATAAGTTCACTTGAAGCAGAGTCCAGAGATCGGCCTAAAGTCACGTGAAAAATTGCAGAACCTCACGAGTTAACCAAACATGTCGGTACCGACATGAACATGTCAGTGCTGACATGTTCCCTTTGTTCAAATCACTTCAAACTTTTTTATATCCTCCTTCTTACTTCGTTTTGTTGCATCCCATGTTGTTTCCATCGATTATAGGTTGATTTTGATGGTCGTTCACTTGATTTAATATGTCGTTCTAACCGTTAACACTTCAACCCTTGAAATAGGTCTCTATAATCCTTGGAAATCACTTAAACACATAAGGGAAAGGTAGATCATAACTCGTGCAAAGTTGGAGTGCAAGAATATATGGCAAAAACATGTCATCGTCAACATGAACAAGTTGGCACTGACTTGTGTACTTTGATTATTTTGGGTTGAAACTTCTCCGAGTTATTTCCTTGCTTCATCCAAGTGTTCTTACCAATTCTCAACTTGTTTCATCCTCATTTTAATCTTCTAAGTTGAGTTACAATCTGCTTTGACTCAAAATAGGTTAACATTTGCTTCCTAAAGTGCGTCTTTTGAATGTAAGATGAGAACAAGTTTCAGTAATCGGTCTTCGATAGTTGAGCACTCTGGTTATCTGCTAATCTTAATCTTGGTGAATCATCCAGTTCATTTGGATTCTCTTAGAAATCACGGGTCGTTCTGAACCTGTTATAGCTATAGACTTTATTCTCTGGTTAAGTGTTGTTTATACATCATAATCATTCTGATTTCATTTGGAGTTATTACATAACGTATCAAAATCATCTGGTGTTCGTCCAGGATTTATCTATTTTACTCTATTTACAAGGCGTTCAAATCCTTTTATCAAAATCAAATCTATTTCTATTCTAATGTTCGATCTCTTCGGATCATTTTACATTCAAATCAACGTGCAATCTCTCCGAATCGTTTATCGTTTAAGCTAAGGGGACGATCTCCCCGGATCGTTTAACATTCTAGTTAGGAGGCGACCTCTTCGGATCGTTTGGCTTCTAATCCAAGGTTTCGATCTCTCTGAATCCTTGTTGAATTTGCTTGCTCTCCGGCAAAGGAACTTAATGACCAAGAAAGCCCATACGTTGACTCTCTGATGAGAGGACTTACTTTTCATACAAGCCCATCCCCTTGCTCTCCGGTAAGGGAGCTCGCACCCTGCACTTCGATCCTGTCTCTCCGAACAGGGCTTAAAGTGATGCGAGTCCATCTACTCACTCTCTGATGAGGGGACTTGCACCTTGCGATCCAGTCCTGTCTCTCCGAACGGGACTTAAAGCGTTCAATATCGGTCATCGCATTCAATGTGGATTTTTCAATATTCAAATCAAAGCAAACAAGCAGAAGTCCTAATTATCCATTCCAGACATCCGACTCAGAGCGTGCCTAGAGACCAATCTAGTTCCTATACATGTGTAAGCGGTCTGAGGTTATTATCATCCTAAATATTCGTCCTCGACATTTGAATCATAGTGTGCTTAGAGACGAGTTTGTGCCTCATACACATATAAGCGGTCTAAGATCCTAATTATTCAAAGTAGGAAAAAGCAAAGCAAGGGAGCCGGACCTAACCCCCAACCATCCCGATCATGGGATTTTGAGTCTCGGACCAAATCCATGGTTGTTCCTTAATGCATTTGTTGTAGATGATGGTTGCTCCAGCCGCACCATTACGGTTTGGTTTCTCATATACTGTTGCAGTTGGTTGCGAAGATGTTGGAACTTGTTCGTTTCATGTCCCTTCGCTCATGGAAGATGCAAAAAAATTCAGATCTTTTCTCCCAATCAGTGGGTTCTCTCTTAGTTAGATTTCGATGGGGGATCTGCCTCCTAGTGTCCAGATATATCATCCCTGGAGTCTTTGTTAAATCAATGTAAGAAGAGAACTTCGGTTCCCTCCTCCACCATTTCGATTTCCCGAAGTCATCATCAGCTCTTCCCTTTCATTTGTCCTTTTGTTCCCTATTCCAGACAGCCCTCTATCATCCACGGATTTAATTTCAGCATCCTCAGCTTCGGCGTCTTGACGCAAATATATCTCAGTTTCATGCCAGAATTCTGCAAGATCCATCGGTGGATCTCTTTCCAATGAAACTTTGAAGTCGGTCTAGCTTGCTACTCCAAACATTATCGCCGTTAAGATTATTGATGGATCCGGCTTATCGTCTACAACAACTGTCACATTAAATCTTGTCACATAGCGTCTGAAGGTCTCTTCAAGCCTTTCTTTCTCGCTTGATATTGTTATCACATTCTTCCATCGTGAGACGTGAACTCTAAACTATCTCAAGAACTTACCACCAAGTCGGTCCACATGCTTATGGACCCATTCTCCGGCAGTCTGAACCAAATTACTGCCAAGTCCGTCAAGTATAATAGGAAACATCGACCCCATTACCTCCTTAGAAGCACCCAACACCTACATGTCTCGGATGTATCTCATCAGATGAACCATCGGATCCGACTTTTTATCGTACATTTCCAGCGTTGAAGCTTGAAATTAGGAGGATTTCTCGCGTTCCGGATATTAGAAGTGAATGGATTCCAATTTACATCCTCCAAACTCTACTTTAGGGTTCTACCTCTAACTATTCTCCTTACCAATTCAGCAATCCAGTTTTCACCGTCCAATGAAGGTCTTCGTCCAAAAGTGATATTATGCTCTCTTCTCCTATGGGGTAATTCCAGCACATACTTTAGCATATACTCCTCTTGTTGAACGTTAACGTTCTGACCTACTCCTCTAGTTTCTTCATGTCCTCCGTTCCTATAGAGTGGTTCCCATGCATACTCTTCCGGCCGTTGCCTGTTCACATTCTGATTTGCGTTTCTGGCTCCAGCATCATTTGCTCGTAGCATTCCAGCACATTCCAAGTTCACACCAGCGCTGCCCCTGAGTATAATTCTCTTGGTACCGAATTGATTTAGGTCGGTACTAAGTTGTTATGTTTATGCTGACATCGTTCCAGTTTGCTCCGTCCCAACTCCAGGTGTTCACGCATTAGCTCCTAGTACTTGGTTTTGAATTCTTGCAGCTCTTGCTATTCCTTGTTGTCCCATTCTTTGGAAAAATCCTCCAAGCATTTCCTGTTGTCTTGTCATTATTCCATCATGCATCTCCTTCATCATTTTCTCCATCTCTTCCCTGGTCACGTAGATGGATTGATGAGGATTTAAGGGTATTTCCTGACTGCCTACGTGCTCTAGTTGGCTTGCTCCAACCTTATATTTAACGTTAGGTCTCTTCATCTTCTCCAAATCTCAGATCCAAGCTTTTAGGTTGTGAAATCTAGCTTCCTTCTCAGTGAAAGTTACTAAAATGTTAATCCAAAAAATGGATCAACATCCGAAAATCAGTTGAAAGTACCAATTCTTTTAAAATAAATGTAAAAGGAGCAGAAATCACAGATCAAGCAAGTAAAAGGTAGCAGAAAAGTAAAGAACACAAAAGAACTTTTATAGTGGTTCGACAATCTTTGGCCTACGTCAACTTTATAGTTTTTTATTCATTGTCTTCTCTCCGGATTACAATAAATTATATCAGATCTGACCACAATCTAATGGATCTCAGATTTTCACTAATTTTTCTAAAGAGTTTGAGAGGTGGAGGAAAGGAGTGAAGAAGAGAGAGATGTCTTCAATGATAGAGAGATCAACTCAAGAGTGAAGAGCTGAAGATCGGGGAAGAAATCAAGCAGAAAAAAGTCTACCTCTTGATTGTAGGTAGGCTGGTATTTATAGAGAAATAGTCGTATTGGATCAAAAGTTCACTTGAAGCAGAGTCTAGAGGTCGTCCCGAAGTCGCATGGAAAGTTGAAGAACCTTTTCGCGTTAACCAAACATGTCGGTGCCGACATGTTATCTTAGTTCAAATCGCTTCGACTTTCTTGCATCCATCTTCTTACTTCGCTTTGTTGCATCTCATGTTGTTTCCATTGATTCTTGGTTGATCTTGATGATTGTTCATTCATCACTTGATTTATTCTACCGTTCTAGCAGTTAACTTTTCAACTCTTGAAATAGGTCATTCAAAACCCTTGAAAATCACTTAAACACATATGGAAAATGTAGATCACAACTCGTACGAAGTTGGAGTGGAGGTATATGGGGCAGAAACATGTCGCCACTGACATGAACAAGTTAGCACCGACTTGTGTACTTTGATTATTTTGGGTTGAAACTTCTTCGAGTTGTTTCCTTACTTCATCCAAGGCCAATTCTCAAGTCGCTTCATCCTCGTTTTAATTTCCAAGTCGAGTTGTAATCTGTTTTAACTCAAAAGCGGGTTAACAGTTATCTAATATATTTCAATATTATGTATCCACGTTGCATCACTTGTGTATGATTGTATTATTGTTGACTTGATGTATTGACACTTATGATGGTTATCTAGTAATTTCTTATATCTGAATTATATAATGTTGTGTCATATATTATTTCTTCTGCTGTGAATTTCTGAAAGTTTTAGATAAAACATATAGCTTTGTGTACCGTGTTACTTTATTTCATCCTACTGATCAGTCATTTAAAGGCCTTAGGGATTCAAATGTTGATTTGAGCGTAAAATCGGAAAGTAGCAAATGACGAGTTGTTATATACACGCACACCCCATTTTAGCATCTAAAAGTCTATTGATTTCAAGTATTTGATTTAATAAATCCAAGGATAAAAGAGAATAGAGAATGTCACAATCAAAAAAGACAAAATTTTATGTCTATTATGTTTTTTCCATGAATTGATTGAAATTAATCGGTTTTAGGAACTCAAAATAGGAGGTGTTCTTGAATCTTCCTTGTATACTTAAATTGCTTATAGAAATAGCAATCAATATTTTGATTTCTTTCGGTATATGCTTAAATTGTGACTGTATGCTTATAATGTGAACAACTGAATATATGAGCAAGAATTGAACTCTCGATCATGTATGTAAACATCGCATGTCATAATCAATTGCACCATCCCGTGTGTCTTTTTTTTAATCTGATTCATTAATATCTACAAATGTGGATCTCAAAAATTGAACTCATAACATTGATCTTATGGTCTAAACTACAAACCAACTGAGCTATTGAGCCAAACCAACTGAGCCAAATATGCTGGCGCACTCCAGCGTGCTTTGCACAAAATATATCAGAATAAAACTCGTGCTTGCAACAGCATTAACGCAATTGACATGCAACTATAAATTAATTGGTTTATAAATACCATTCTACAATATTCCCTAATATAACACTGAACTACTTTACTTTTCCAATTGTAATATACATGACAATGGAATCTATTCCCAGCTGTATGTTCCAGTTACTTCCAATAAAATAACAGCGAAATGAGAAACTGATGCAAACATTGACAACACAATAGAGGCTGTAACATGTGCACAGAAGTTACTGACTGCATTGCAGATTTTTATCATTCCTAAGTTTCTATTCCCGCTGTGAATTGCTATATTGGTTGAAATTGCTGCACTGTTGCTTGAATAAAGAAGAACGAGAAACACTAAATCTGATATTTTGAATCCTATCTCAATGTGCTTTAGTTTTGCTTTGTATGTAAGTGACACAGCAAGTGATGCAGCTGAGTATATGAACATGAGTACGTTTACTACTACGAAATATCTGCAAAATATGTAAGTAGGCAGATTTTAGCATACAAACTGGAACACGTGACTTCACTTCAATCATGTTTTTCTTCTTTCTTAAGGGCTTTGTTGCAAAAGGAAGTGGCAACAGTTCGTAAAAACTTAATAGTATTGAACTAATCAAACTCTGAGACTTTTTACAAGGAGCCAATCAAAGTAATATCTCTATTAGTTCATCAACTGTTAATGCCCACATGATACAAAATTATGTTGGTACCATTGTGTATGTCAATATATTCCTGACCAATGCGAATTCCACTGAATTACTACCAGTGTATTGCTTTCATCCTTTCCACATTCAAACACCTTATTTGATTTGCAAACTATCATAGTTACGAATAATCAAATCAAATAATGATTATCTAAAGGAACTGGACAGATCCAGAGAGCAAAATTAGGTTTGAAACTTCTCTGGATTATAAAGTTTGGAGACAGTGATTCTAACATAGTTTTGATTTAAGCATCAGTACAGAAACATGAACTGAATACAGGCTTCTGTAAACTGAATGTTAGACTATAATTAACTGATATAGAGGAAACAATCATCAGTTAAACAAGAAAATACAAGTTATATGGTTATTTCTTTATAAAGATATAAATGGAAGAAAAAGAACTTACACAAAAGAAGAAGAGTAAGCAGCCCTGACGGTTTCAACAAAATTAGTAGTTTGCATAGAAACAGGATTGATGATGGATACTCTAGCTCTATCCTTGCCTGTGCCCATGACAACGGATGCTATAAAAGTCAAAACTATGACAAAACCTCTCAATATGCAAATTGTTATCCGCATATTCTTTGGTATTGAAGAGGAAGAAGATAAAGATCTTGAGTTGGATCCATGGCTATTATCGTTGAAAACCCCAAAACTTCTGGAATTGGTGATAATATTAGTATTGTACTGACTAATGGTAGGCTTAATCTGTGGTTCCATGTGGATGCAGGAAGAAAGAGAG
Organism: Allium cepa; assembly: GCA_030765085.1. Classification (NCBI taxonomy): domain Eukaryota; kingdom Viridiplantae; phylum Streptophyta; class Magnoliopsida; order Asparagales; family Amaryllidaceae; genus Allium; species Allium cepa. The sequence goes on along the minus strand of CM060932.1, from coordinate 150,960,383 downwards.
AGTTGATTAATTTCTAATTGCTTAGTAGCAAAGGTTTGGTGTGGACGAAGAATGACTTCTTCTACACAATAATGGGATCGCACTCATGTGGCCATTTGCTTTACTTTTACTTTTCTATTTCGTTTTCTTACTATGTTAGTTTTTTGTTGATTTGATATGATAAAAAAATAAGAATAAAAAGCGTTTTCTTTAATAGAATAATGTTTGTGCTTAACACGTAGATTTACTTGTTTGACAACCTTTCTCTTTGTTGACGTGTTCCGACATTTACTTGTATATTTCAATGCAGCAATAACACAATCGACTCCATGTGTTTTAACAAAATGTTGCACTTCCTTAATTGTTATCTACTTTGTTCATTTTTACATTTTGATACAAAGGCTGTATTTAAGGCGACAAGGATACGATATCATCGGTAACAGGACCACCGACCACACTGGTAGAAGACAATAAATTTTACGTTATAGAGATGTTTATTAAACTTTATTAGTACGAGCTGCCTAAACGGACCCTGCTACTACGTTCCAAATTTTTTGAATACTGATAACAGCATGATAACAGCCAACGTTATTCAATTTGGAGTATAAAGTTGGCTGTTATTCAATTTGGAGTATAAAGTTTCCAACTTGCGTGCAGTGCGCTGTTAGACCATTCCCAACCAAGGTCGAGGTTGGGAAGTGATTTTGTGTTACTAACCCAATGATTCGTCGGTTTGATCAGCTTTCTTATATCCGGCTAACCTTAGCGACTATAAGAAAATCGTCCAAACCCCTAATGTAGTAAAAATATGACCCTTGGTTAAACTTGGTTTGTGAAGATCCGGAATTTCTAACAATTTAAATTGAAACATTTAATTAATTGTTAATATTTAAAAGTTAATTTTCAACTTGAATGCAAATGTTATTATTATTCAACAATTGAGTTATTAAATTTAATGAACTGAAATTGGGTGAATTATTGAATCTTCAGGTTTTAGCCTGTTAAAAATAATTTGAAGGCTTATAAAATTTATAATGATGATACTAAAGATAATATAGTGGTTGGAATTTAATTTAAAAGTAATTTTTTCAATTTTAAAAATATATCGTTTAAATTGAATTTAAAAATATTCTTCCAAGGCATAGCCTCGGAATTTGACGAAACCAGTTCCATTGGATCTGAAATATTTAGTTATTATCGGATTTCAATTTTCGTAGCAATCGGAGTTGTCGTTTGACCCTGGCAGCTTAAAACACATAGAAACTATTATAATCGATTTAATTTAAGATTGATCGTTTATTTCCGTAACTCGCGCATATGATCGAATTAGCTTCCGAAACACGTTCCATTGTGTTCGCAATGTGGGTAAAACCTTATAATCATCTAGCGGCATTTTTTAAGAGGAGTTCGAAATTTTAATAGCAATTAGCGAGACGTTTTGAAAGTTCTATAATATAATAAAGTTTAAGGTCAAATAGTCAAAGATATTTTTATTAACAAAACGCATACTCAAGAAGCTTTCCCAAATCGTTATCTTATCCCCGTCCCCTTCTCTATTCTCAAAAGTAGAATCACTACAAGGGGAAACACATTTTCCGACGGTCAGAATCCGTCGGCGGTCGTTGGAAGCCGTCGGCAGCCGTCGGAAAAGACTGCGTTCTTTTCCGACGGCTTCTGACGGATGCTGCCGAACACGTTTCCGACGGCTCTCGACAATTTCCGACGATTTCCGACGGCTTCTGACGGGCGTCGGACACCGTCGGAAGCCGTCGGAAATGTTTAGCTACAGGCCGCCGGAAATTGTCGGAAGCCGACGAAAATTTTGACCTGTAAGCCGTCGGAAATCTGCTTTCTTTTAATATATTTGCAGCAAATAGAGCCTTCCAACCATATTTCTCTTCCAAACACTACGATATCAATACTGCACAATCCAATAAACAATAATCCAACCAAATATCCAAACCTAGACTGCAAAATATTCATTAAACACACAAATGGATAAAATTAGAATAAAAATAAAATACAAAATATACATACCATTACAACATTAACAATAATCCTAATAATAACCGTTCTACCATGTTGTTAATACACAAATTCATCAACATTCTCATGCATATCCTCATACAACTACAGAACCAAGTGTATCATATATAATTATACAAATCAATAATTAATTGCACCATCTACCAAATCATTCTAAACTAAAACAAAACATACCTGCACGAACGAATAAGAAAGCAATGAATCAATCTCCTCCAGATCCAGAGCCAGCCGAGGAAGGGAAGCGGCCACCAAACTGCTGCATGTACTCTAACGACTGTGCGGTCTGCAAGGCCTGTTGGCGATTCTGCTCCTCCAATTGGGACACTCTAGTCCGCAATTCTTCTATACCTGCTAAATCGCTCTGAGGTCTACTCCGCCGTCCCCTACTCTGACTACTGGACTGCAATAATTGGAAAATAAATAAAATCTAAGTTTATTGTTTTGAAAAGGTAAAAATATCATATTTTCAGTATTTTAAGAAAAAGTAAATTATTTACCGCTAAATTGCCAAATCCGTATCGTCGACCATGCTCTGCTGGACTCATAAAGGACTCAAAAATAACGTCCTCCTCATTGGTCGTCAGCTGCTCTCTACCCGTATCAGAAAGGAGTTTCTGCCGCTGCTCCATAAACATCTTCTGCATTAACAAATTAATAATATCATATCTTATTTCATCATAATTTAACAATTAAAACAATTACTAATACTGAATAACATGAAATATGCTTACATGGCTTTTGCTGGATTTATCGTCCTGCCATGTGGACGAAATAGTCCCGTCTGGATTAACATGCTCGACAGCATGCGTACGGGTGAACACGTCCACATAGCTGACAGGACCATGTGTCTCGGCTTCCTGAAGTTGATTGTCTCGGCTTCCTGAAGTTGATTGTCTCGGCTTCCTGAAGTTTTTTAACTTCGTAGTGATTTTAATTATCGGGAGGCATATGTCTTTTTGCAGCTTGTACATTAGCCGTAAACTCAGCTTCAGTGATGTTGTATTTTGACTTCATCGCAATATTTGGTTCTTCAACATTTCAATCATCGTCGTCAACTTCAACATTTCCATCGTCGTCGTCAACTTCAACCATAGGAAACATTGATCGTGTTGCATCTTCGACCATATTTTCTATACGGGTCGTTGAAACTATTTCGTTAACGACACTTTCGGACTCTACAGAAGTATTTGCTACAACTTCTCCATGCCGATCCCAAACATAATATTCGGCTGCGAAACCGTGTTGGCACAAATGAACTTTCACAATATCCGGTAACAAATACTTCAAATGTCTACACCTACTACACGGACAACGAATTTCTGGATCGTTTCCGTTATTACTTAAAGCGAATTCAACAAACACGCTTATACCATTATAAAAATCTTCTTTTATTGAGCCCCTCGGTTCTTTTCTTTGGTACATCCATCTCCTCCGATCAACAAAATAATCAATCATTTTTCCTATTTGACAAAATGAGAAGTTCAAATTTTAATATTTATTTTGAAGAAACAAATTCGAAAAAGATTATTTTCATGGTCGTATAATATTTTGAATTTAAAGAACAACTTCACAAATTTAAAAATATTTTTAAATAGGGCATATTTTATTTTTTTAACGTAACGATTTAAAAATATATATAAATTTTTTCCATTGGTCAGGCATCCTACTTCCCATTACAAACACAGTAAGCATTTACATTTCGTATATTACTTCGTCTCAAACGATTCAACAAAATTTCGACAGCATTTTCCTTTTGTTCTCTGCATTGTACACAAATGCGTGTACGCAGGAAACAAAAAAGAAAAGTTAGGCCGAAATTTTATGAACCGTTTGAGACGAAGTAGTATACAAAATGTAAATTCTTACTGTGTTCATAACTTGTCCAATACAGGGACAAATCCGACAAACATTGTACCAGATGAATATAAATGGTCGTTTTTCGAAAAAACGACTATTTATACAACGACCATGTACAACACTCGTCAGACGGGGCCAAAAACTCTCTAAGGGACATTTGTCAGTTAACATGCGCACATTTTACGAAAAAATACAGTTTTACTCACTGTTCACGTTTACAAAAATATATATTAATTTAACACATTTATTCGACGTATTACGCATCAACTTAAGGCTGGTTTAACATATTTGTCATTTTTCAATACACACAATTATAATTTAGAGCAATGCATTTTTTTGTTTCATAAGTAAATACGTGCACAGTATAATACTCCCAGTTCATTCAATCATTTTATCTTATTCCAAATAACGTATACAATCGTCGAATCAAGACATACACAACAATTTACATATACATGAATTCCAAATAACGTATACAATCGTCGAATCAAGGCATACGCAACAATTTACATATACATGAACAACCACAAATTATACGTGTTTTTCACAATTTCACGATAAAAGATGAAATATGTATGCCATGTGATGCTATAAACCGTTATTACGCTATTGAAAACAATTGCAATCACTAATTCGCCCTAATTTATCAATTTATGCAAATCTAGAATTATGGTAAAAACTGAAATTTTCACAAAAATAAGAGATTATACCTGAGATTAAGAGCAAGAGATGTTGAATTAACGGGGGGAAGGAGAAAAAATCACGAAATCAGCGATTGGAGGCGGAAAATGGGGATTTGGGGGTTTTTCTTGAGAATTTGAGAAGTTGGAAAATGAGGAAGAAAGGCTTGGCCGAGCTGCAGATAATCGTGAATTTCCGACGGCTTCCGACGGGCCGTCGAGATTATACCTGAGATTAAGAGCAAGAGATGTTGAATTAACATGGGGAAAGAGAAAAAATCACGAAATCAGCGATTGGAGGCGGAAAATGGGGATTTGGGGGTTTTTCTTGAGAATTTGAGAAGCTGGAAAATGAGGAAGAAAGGCTTGGCCGAGCTGCAGATAATCGCGAATTTCCGACGGCTTCAGACGGCCGTCGACGACCCGTCGGAAGCCGTCGCTCCCATCCGTCGCTATTTGGCATTTTTCTAGTAGTGAATCGAACACATTTAAAAAAAATGAAAGCAATGGCAGGTCGAAAAAAAAGGGGAAGAAGTAAGAACCATGTCGAATTGAATAGCGGTGGTGTGAATTCGAGCTCGAGCTCGAGAGGTTTAGCCGAAGTCGCGATCGATTGGGTGGGGTTAGGGTTTCGATTGTCTGGAGTGAGTCGCCGGTTGGGGATCTAGAGGTAAACTCGAGCCGGCATAGGGGAGGCACACCTATGGGGAAGATTTGGAGGCGGGCGGCACTCATCTAGTGGTCACGGTCGTTACTGCAGGAACAGTCAAAAGGAGGGGGCCGCGTTCTCATTCAGGCGTGGGTCGTTTCTCGTTTGTATCGCCACAGGCAAGGAGGGAGGCCAGAGCAGTGTAAGAGTTCGGAGTAGCGTAAGCAAATGCTTTTTGATCGAAGTAGTCAAAGTAGTCGTAGGCAAGTCAATTTTCTTAGGCGAATGGGGGAAGGTCTTGATTCAAGTGCAATATAGTCGCGAGGGTCTGGGAAGTTCTACGAGTTTTGTGGGTTGATGTCAAATGAAGGTGAGGTAAACCGAGGTATAATGTTGTTTTTCAATTTAAATATATGTATATGATTTAGAAAACAGATAATATATATATATATATATATATATATATCAACCTGTTGTTGATTGGAATAGGGATTTTAATTTAAAAGATGGATGGGTAGGTATAATAACAGTAAACAGAAATATATATAGATATAAATGCACATATAGGTTTCAATTGAAATATATATAGGATGTTGGGATAAAGATAGGAAAATTATTTTTTTAAAAGGAACATACTAGTCCAAATTTAAATTACTAAGTTAGAATAAGTTCATTAAATGAAAATTAATTGTTTAATTAGTTCAACTATCAATAAAATCATATAATGATTTTTTTTCAAGGTTTTAAATCATGAAACAAGCCAGTTTGGAATGGATTGCAAACAGCAAAATATAAGGTGAGTTAACCTCACTCTTCTGGATTTTTATTTAAATTTAAATGGTTAAATTTAAATGATTGGTTAAATGGTTGAATTGAATTGATGTGCTATATTATATAGTAATATATAGTATATATTGGAATGATTGATGTTCCGTGATGAATATTTTGGTAATTGGAATGTTGAATGTTGCGGTTTGCTTGAATATTTCGGTATCATGCGTTATCGAAATATATAAATTGGATTTTTGAAGAAATATAAGGGTGAATTTCGAAAGTGAAATAATTATCGAATAAAAATAAGAATGTATTGGAAAGAAATGATAGTGATGTTTAAAAAACTGAAGCTAAATTGTAAAGTAGAGATTTAAAATCAAGTTTTAACTCAAAGTTAAATCTGGCATTTGAGTTAGAGAATCTAAATTTTTAAAACAAATAAAGTCTTAAATATTGAGTGTTTTAACAACTTGAATGTTAAAGTGCATTTGTAAATTGATTTGAATTTAAAAATAAATTTGGTTTTAAATTCTTTTGTTTCTATTATAAAACGAGTAATTAATTTATTTAATGAAGTAAGTAAAAAATAGTAAATTACAGGTTGAGATTAATCGAGGATGATTAATATTGTGGTTTAATTAATGTAATTAATTTAGAATAGGATAAATTAAAATATAATTGGAAATCATTAATTTATATAATTAACGATGCAATTAAAGATGGATTGATTAAGATAAATTAATCAATAATAAGTGACTTATGAGAAATTAACTAATATAAGTAATCAAGGATTAATGTAATTAAAATAGTTAATTAATTCATGAAGTAATTAAGATTATTTATTGATTTTGGTTAAGAATAACTAATATTGCGAAGTTAATTAAAGATAATTACTTGAATGTAATTAAAAGATAATTAATCCAGGTTGATTAATTAAGATGAATAATGAAGGGATGATCGATTAATTGATTTGAAATTAATTAATGACAAGTAAAGAAATATAAGTGATTGAGGTTAGAAATTCAATTAGAATTAACTAAATTAATTTTGGTAGCGATCAAGCATTGCTTATGGATGGTTGAATGGTATTGAAGGCTTTCAATGAGTTGATATCTCTGATGTGAAATATTGTGTATTTCATTTGGATAACTTGGGTTAGGATGACATGAGTTTCGAAGAGACCGAGGTCAGGTATTGGGAAATACCCGAAACCACTTCGAATTTTTATAGATTGATATGGGAAATCAATAGGCTGAAATGAAATGATTTAAGTGAATTGGACTATTTAATCTAAAGATTTTGGTACTTGGATATTGATGTGTGAAATTAGAGAAGACTATAACAAAGTGTGAATTTGTAAGTTGATTTGAGTTACCTCGGTTTTATATAAGTTGTTTGCTTGGATATTCCTTGTTAGTTGGGTTTACTCACGCTGGTTTCCAGCCTGACCCGGGGGTTACTTTGGTGTAATGCTCGAGTCAGACCGAGTATTACAGATTTTCAGGTAAGGACGTTCTGGAGCTCAGAAGGTAAGCTGAATGGAAAGAAACGTATAGAGTATTTCCGCTGTAATTATATTATTGTAAATATGAGACATGTTGATTTGTATATGTCCAGTGTTTGAGTATGTGTAACTCTGATGTATTAAAATGTAATCGACAGAATATTATTCCTTTGTAAACTGTTATTTTTTATTATTATATTTTATCCACTGCGAATGTTGAGATGTTGGTGTTTCTATTCTTCTTCTTCTTCTATCTCTTTCTTCTTTTTCATAACTATCTGAAAATTTCGGGCTCGAAAATTTCGGGTTGTTACAGTTAGTATCAGAGCTGAAAGTTAAGCGAGAACCTTGGCTCTGGTGGGGATTACTCATTAAATAGAGTCCGTGGTACTCTAGAATGGGTTGAATATGTGTGTGTGTGTGTGTGTGTGTGTGTGTGTATGAGAGCGTACTTGTTATTTTCTTGTATAAATTTTTTAAATGGTTTTATATAAAATATATTTTGATATATAAAGCAATATTTCCTTCTAATAAATATTAAGGTGATTGGTTGTTAAATCATTGGAATTAAATTAAGCAGTAATATAATATAACCAAATTGAAATCTTGAACTGGAATTAAATTAAGTGGTACTAGAAATACAACCAAATTAAAATTAAATTAATTGAAATGAAATTCTAGAGTTTGAGCTCAGAAATTAAATTGTTTAAGAACTTTTAATAAAGGTTAATTTGGTTTAAAAAGTTAAATCAACCTTTGAGAATTTAACTCGAATTTATATAATTCGAGATGGTTTAAAATTTGAAATTGGAATTGAATTCATTCAAATTGAATCTGATTTGAATTAACTGGATTTGTGATTGAAAATGAATAAGTTTAAAAATGTAAATGAAGAATTTGGATTGGATTAAATTGAAATAATATTGAAATTGAAGTTGGTTCAATCGATATTAGTCCAAATTGATTGGAATAATTTGAAATTATCATTTAAGTTGAACATGATTAAAATCAAATGGAATTTGATTTAAATTGGGAAAGAAATCAAGATTGATTTAACTTGAATTGGGGTTAAATAAATTTCAATAGAAATTGAAGTTATTCAAGTTAGAATTGAGTCAATTTAAATGAAAGTGGAAATTTAACTTGAATGGATAGGGAAGTGAATAGTTTTGACTCTGGACTATTTTCAACATAAATTGTTTTAATATTAACTTATTTTTCCAAGCTATTTAATATATACAACCTTTCTTTTTAAAGCCAAATTATTTTATATTTGTTTTACGATTATTTTTGGAACTATTAACCATTTTTCAATTGTTTTATAAACTAATTATTATTTTTCAACTATTTCACAAATTAATTACTATTTTACAACTATTTTGCAATTATCTAAAATTTCTGAAACTATTTAACTATTTCTCAACTATTTTATAATTAGCTAACTAGTTTATAGATATTTTACAAACTAATAAGTATTTTTCAACTACTTATCTGTTTTTTAAAATTTTCAAGCTATTTTCTAAATATAAACTGGTCGGAGTTCAAACTCTTATTGATTAAATACCCAACTGAGATAAGAATTGAAGTGATAATTCAAGGGAATTTAAGCAATTGTAAATAAGTGAATGGAAATTAAAGGAAACGTGAATAGGAAGAGAAATCGATTTGGCTAAAAATCAATGAAAATAAATACGTAGGATGTATGTATATTATTCTATTCGCATAGTGATTTGATCCAGATTCGAGCACAGAATTTCAAGACGGTTTTATATATCCGAGTTGGGATTTTTCACTCGATTTTCGACGGCGAACCTGGATATGGATTGTTGATTGGTTCTGGATATTCTCTATCATAGTTATGGCTATGCGAGGAGAATGACGGTTTTTGATCAAGAAACCAGATCTGTGTCCGCACTAGGAAGTCGGGTGGGCGATACTAGTTCGAAAGTGAAATTGTGTGATCGTGTGAGCGATCAGATTGGTATAGCATACAGATGATAAGTGTACATCGTACAGATTTGAATGAAACTGATATTGGAAAGAGTAATAAAATTTGAATATTTGATTTTGAATAAACAAAGATATATATCCTTGTTATATAAGATAAATCTCCCCTTGTTGAATTTATTGCCAGAAGGAAAGGATTTTTGAAAGTGTTTGAAGTATAAAAGGAGTTTTATACAAGTTTGAAATGATCCAAAGTTTTAAAAATTATATATATTTATGTATATATAAAGGATCTTATGAGGATTTTGGAAAAGGTTTTGGGAACCTTTGGATTTGGAAAGGCTTTTATTTTTGGGTAAAATCAATATGAGAATTTGAAAAGCCTAGTTTGAGAATTATCGATTTTGGGATAATCGATTTGTGTAAAGGAGGTTTATGTGAAATTCATACTAGGTGTATGATTTGAAAAATACTATATTTGTATGGTATAAAGTGTTTTGAAAATGGCTCTGGGAAAAAAGACGCTCCCTTGAAATGAACTTCTCAGGAGTACGACCGGGTAGTGCTGCCTTGAGCCCCAAGGGGAGGTTCTAAAGTTGATCCTGTGAGGAGTCCGGACAAAACTAGTTCCTGAGGACTATGAGTAGTGTGTTCCATAGCGTAAGTCGTGTCTGCCGCTGAGAGCCAACGGTCTACGTTTTATTTTATATCGGTAGACTGCGACCTATGGTAACATAGTGAAAGTCATGTGTGCTGCTAAGAGCCAACAGTCTGCGTTTGATTTTATATCGGTAGACTGCGACCTATGGTAACATAGTGAAAGTCGTGTATGCTGCTGAGAGCCAACTGTCTATATTTGATTTTATATCGATAGACTGCGACCTATGCAGGAGTGGAGAAGTTTCATTTTGACAGCGAAAATCGAGGGGCGCTGATGCCTACGGTTACATGGGCTTTTGATGCGATGGCAACGTAACCCTGAAATGAACTGCGATCTGTTGTGGGTTCCATGGCGTAATTGGGGGGCGCGGAGTGCCTACAGTTACATGGACTTTTGCTGCGATGGCAAAGTAACCCAGGATGTAACTGCGACCATGGATGGGAATGATGATTTCCAGAGCATTTTCACCAAAATATTTCCTCTATTTTCAACAACCATTTTCTATATTTTCAATAAAATTATTTTCCCAAGTATTTTCACTGGATGTTGAAAATGGGTCTGGTAAGTACTTATAGATTTTCAGTCCTACGCCTAATCAACGTATGACTGAATTTCTGTGAGAACAAGGATGGACTGGTTGAGACATCGAGTTATAAGAAGTATTTTTATAAAGAGCTATTTTATTAGTATGATGTGAATTTAAAAGCATTTCTAAATTTTTTAAGTGTTGGAATTTTGAAAGATGGAAGAAATCCAAACTAGAATTACGAAAATTTTTGAATTCAGGAGGATTTATGAAGTGATTTTTTTTTGTAATAACAATCGAATATTGATTTAGAAATTGGAAGTAAGCTAATTAGCTAAATAATTATTTAATAGAGTATGTTAATAAAATTTAACTCAGTCAAATAAAATGGATTGTAAGTTAATAATGGAATTTGGAAATGAATTCGAATTGTAAATAGAATTCGACTTGGATTTGATAATGAGTTAAATAAGTAGAGATGTTGTAAAAATAAAAAATAAAATAGGGTTGGATCGAAATAGTGATGGTTTGAATTGCAAATAAAATTCAAGTGTGATATGAATAATATTTAACGAAATTTGCAAGTAAGTTAGATATAAGAGAAGTGTTGTCGTATGAAATGAAAGTGAATTATAATAGAAATGGGTTGAGTTGCAAATAAAACCCAGGTGGGTAAAAATAAATTGAGAATGGCTTTGTATTAATAAAATAAATTCGAAATTGAATTAAGTAGGTGAATTAAAAATTCAAAATGGGGTGAATAAATGGGTTAATTGAATTAAATAACAAATGGATGAAGTCTGATTGAATAAAAATTAAATCAAAGTTTTAATTGGAATTGCGTTATCAGAATGGACTTAAGTTATGAGGCAAATTAATTTGAAGTAAAATTACTTAAATAAAAGCTTGGTTTCGAGTAAGAAGGGAAGACCATTAATAAAAATTTGTGTTAAATTTATTTGGAAAATGGATATTAATATAAGCATCGAATGTTATCAAGCTGAATGAAATAGTTTTAAAATGAATCCAATGCGCAGATGAAATAAAATTAAATATAGAATGAGTTGAAATTAATTTGAAGTAGTTGTAGACTAAAAATAAATACTCTATTAAGCGAATACTGTCGAATTTGCATAGAATGAATTGTCGTTTGACGTAAATGAAAGTAATTAAAATTCTATGGGTTGAGAGAAGTTAAATAACTTGATTTTGGAATCAATTGAATTGAATATGAGCTTGTTTGGATTAAAAATAAATTTAATGTAAGAAATTGAGTTGTTAGCCATTAAAATTGAATGAAATGGCATATGAATTGGTTGGAAGCAATTGAATTAACTTTAAATCATATAAATCGCTTATGGAAAGCGTTTGGTGCTTGTTGTTTATGTAATGCTTGTGTTTAGCTATTGAAAGTAAGTGAAATGCTAATAGATTTTCTATATATGGCACTTACATGTTTAAATTGAGTAAGTACAGGTTCAGGAAAGCCGTTTGGCTGGATTTGGTTGCACTAATTGCTAAAATAATAAGCCGCTTGCTTAATATGCTAAATAAAAGTACGCCTATGCAATAAAAATAGGATATATGAACTGTTTTTGATTTTCTAACAGGGTGGGTCGATGTATATATATTTATATCTCTTGTCAAATTGCAGAAGCTTCTCTGTACAAAGGAGACTCTGCCAGAATTTTCTGAAAATTTTGGGAGTTAGAAAATTTTTGGAAAAATTTTGGTTAGCGACAAACGATTTCAAATTGAAAATTGAAATATATTAATGGATGAAACTAATTTAAATATTAATATGAATCAGTTGTAAATGGAAGGTAAAATTCAATGTTCAGAATTGAAGATAAATTGAATTCATATGGAAATGGGAAAAACTAATTTGAATAGAAGTAGATGTGAAACCTATGTAAGGAAATGTATAAAATGATTTGGAAAGTTACGATTGGATATTATTGCTAGGTAAGTTATGCAGGTATTATTAAGGAAAAGGAAAATTGGTTTTGATTTCAGAAGATAAATTTGAATTACCCGACTAAAAGGTATGTATTTAAATTTCTGTATGAAATTGGATTGGGTTTTTGATCTAGCCACTTGGCTTTCTGTTTTCATTTTGGAATTTGGGAGCCCGTAAAGGTCTTTTGTAGTTGTTCCGAGCTAGCCGCGCAAAGGAGTCGCTGGCAAAAAATTTCGAAAATTTAGAGAATTAGAATTTTTTTGAGAAAGTTTTGATAATTTAAATTTGGATTTTAGATTTGAACAAATGAAGTAAATAATGTTGTTGGAAACTATAGAAAGTTTTGAAAAGTTGGTTGAAGTGATAGTGGGTCTTTAATAAAAGATAGTTGGTAGGATGTTGAATTGTGGGCTTTGGGGAAAAAGTAAATGGGTATTGGACCATTCTTCCAACTAGTAATTTCGGGGACGAAATTCTTTTAAGGGGGGAGGAATGCGACGACCCGGAATTTCTAACAATTTAAATTGGAATATTTAAATGATTGTTAATACTTAAAAGTTAATTTTCAACTTGAATTCAAATATTATTATTATTCAGCAATTGAGTTATTGGATTTAATGAACTGAAATTGGGTGAATTATTAAATCTTCAGGTTTTAGCCTGTTAAAATAACTTGAAGGCTTATAAAATTTATAATGATGGCGCTAAAGATAATATAATAGTTGGAATTTAATTTAAAGGTAATTTGTTCAATTTTAAAAATATATCATTTAAATTGAATTTAAAAATAGCCTTCCGAGGCATAGTCTCGGAATTTGACGAAACAAGTTCCATTGGATCCGAAATAGTTAGTTATTATCGGATTTCAATTTTCGTAGCAATCGGAGTTATCGTTTGACCCTGGCAGCTCAAAACGCATAGCTTCCGAAACACGTTCCATTGTGTTCGGAATGCGGGTAAAACCTTATACTCACCTAGCGACATTCCTTAAGAGGAGTTCGAAATAGTAATTAACGAGACGTTTTGAAAATTTTACAATATAATAAAATTTAAGGTCAATTAGTCAAATATATTTTTATTAACAAAACGCGTACTCAAGAAACTTCCCCAAATCGTAACCTTATCCCGTCCCCTCTCTATTCTCAAAAGCAGAATCGAACGCATTTAAAAAAAATAAAAATAAATGAAAGCAATGACTTGTCGAAAAAAGGGGAAGAAGTAAGAGCCATGTCGAATTGAATCGCGGTGGTGTGAATTCGAGCTCGAGTTCGGGAGGTTTAGCCGAAGTCGCGATCGATTGGGGGAGGGGGTTAGGGTTTCGATTGTCTGGAGTGAGTCGTCGTTTGGGGATCTAGAGGTAGACTCGAGTCGGCATAGGGGAGGCACACCTATGGGGAGGATTTGGAGGCGAGTGGCACTCATTTAGTGGTCGCGATCGTTATCGCAGGAACAGTCGAAGGGAGGGGGGCGCGTTCCCATTCAAGTGTGGGTCGTTTCTCGTTTGTGTCGCCAGAGGCAAGGAGGGAGGCCAAAGCAGTGTGAGAGTTTGGAGTAGCGTAAGCAAAGGCTTTTTGATCGAAGCAGTCAAAGTAGTCGTAGGCAAGTCAATTTTCTTAGGCGAGTGAGGGGAAGGTCTTGATTCAAGTGCAGTATAGTCGCAAGGGTCTGGGAAGTTCTACGAGTTTTGTGGGTTGTTGTCGAATGAAGGTAAGGTAAACCGAGGTATAATGTTGTTTTTCAATTTAAATATATGTATATAGTTTAGAAAACAGATAATATAAATAGATCAACCTGTTGTTGATTGGAATAGGGATTTTAATTTAAAAGACAGATGGGTAGGTATAATAACAGTAAACAGAAATATATATATATATATATATATATATATATATATATATATATAAATGCATATATAGGTTTCAATTTAAATATATATAGGATGTTGGGATAAGGATAGGAATTTTTTTTAAGGAACATACTAGTCCCAATTTAAACTATTAAGTTAGAATAAATTCATTGAACGAAAATTAATTGTTTAATTAGTTCAACTATTAATAAAATCATATAATTATTTTTTTCAATGTTTTAAATCATAGAAAAAAGCCAGTTTGCAATGGATTGCAAACACCAAAATATAAGGTGAGTTAACCTCACTCTTCTGGATTTTTATTTAAATTTAAATGGTTAAATTTAAATGATTGGTTGAATGGTTGAATTGAATTGATGTGCTATATTATATAGTAATATATATTACATACTAGAATGATTCATATTCTGTGATGAATATTTTGGTAATTGGGATGTTGAATGCTGTGGTTTGCTTGAATATTTCGGTATCCTGAGTTATCGAAATATATAAATTGGATTTTTGAAGAAATATAAGGGTGAATTTCGAAAGTGAAATAATTATAGAATAAAAATAAGAATGTATTGGAAAGAAATGAAAGCGATATTTAAAAAACTGAAGCTAAATTGTTAAGTAGAGATTTAAAAACAAGTTTTAAATCAAAGTTAAATCTGGCATTTGAGTTAGTGAATCTAAATTTTTAAAACAAATAAAGTTTCAATATTGATTGTTTTAACAACTTGAATGCTAAAGTGCATTTGTAAATTGATTTGAATTTAAAAATAAATTTGGCTTTAAATTCTTTTGTTTCTATTATAAAACGAGTAATTAATTTATTTAATGAAGTAAGTAAAAAAATAGTAAATTACAGGTTGAGATTAATCGAGGATGATTAATATTGTGGTTTAATTAATGTAATTAATTTAGATTAGGATAAATTAAAATATAATTGGAAATCATTAATTTATATAATTAACGATGTAATTAAAGATGGATTGATTAAGATAAATTAATCAATAATAAGTGACTTATAAGAAATTAACTAATATAAGTAATCAAGGATTAATGTAATTAAAATAGTTAATTAATTCATGAAGTAATTAGGATTGTTTATTGATTTTGGTTAAGACTAATTAATATTATGAAGTTAATTAAAGATAATTACTTGAATATAATTGAAAGATAATTAATCCAGGATGATTAATTAAGATGAATAATGAAGGGATGATCGATTAATTGATTTGAAATTAATTAATGACAAGTGAAGAAATCTAAGTGATTGAGGTTAGAAATTCAATTAGAATTAATTAAATTAATTTTGGTAGCGATCTTGCTTTGCTTATGGATGGTTGAATGGTATTGAAGGCTTTGAATGAGTTGATATCTCTAATATGAAATGTTGAGTATTTCATTTAGATAACTTGGGTTAGGATGATATGAGTTTCAAAGAGACCAGGGTTGGGTATTGGGAAATACCCGAAACCACTTCGAATTTTTATAGATTGATATGGGAAATCAATAGGCTGAAACGAAATGATTTAAGTGAATTGGACTATTTAATCAAAAGATTTTGGTACTTGGACATTGATGTGTGAAATTAGAGAAGACTATAACAAAGTGTGAATTTGTAAGTTGATTCGAGTTACCCCGGGTTTTATATAAGTTGTTTGCTTGGACGTTCTATGTTGGTTG
This sequence comes from Allium cepa, assembly GCA_030765085.1. NCBI lineage: Eukaryota > Viridiplantae > Streptophyta > Magnoliopsida > Asparagales > Amaryllidaceae > Allium > Allium cepa. The sequence goes on along the minus strand of CM060932.1, from coordinate 150,944,262 downwards.
GGTTTACTCACGCTGGTTTCCAGCCTGACCCGGGTGTTACTTTGGTGTAATGCTCGGGTCAGACCGAGTATTACAGATTTTCAGGTAAGGACATTCTGGAGCTCAGGAGGCGAGCTGGATGGCAAGAACATATAGAGTATTTCCGCTGTAATTATATTATTGTAAATATGAGACATGTTGATTTGTATATGTCCAGAGTTTGAGTATGTGTAACTCTGATGTATTAAAATGTAACCGATAGAATATTATTCCTTTGTAAACTGTTATTATATATTATCATATTTTATCAGCTGCGAATGTTGAGATGTTGGTGTTTCTCTTCTTCTTCTTCTTCTTCTTCTTCTTCTTCTACCTCTTTCTTTTTTTCATAACTATTTGAAATTTTCGGGTTCGAAAATTTCGGGTCGTTACATGGTTAAAGGCAACGGCCATTTTTTTGACCGATGTCTTCTTCATCTCTTCTTTTCTATATAATTTCACAATTTAACAAAATTATTTACATAAATTTCTTCAAAATTTCTTATCCTCTTCAAATAATTATTTATATACAATTTTAATCACGTCAAAAAGGAAAATCTCAAAAATCTTCATATCCCTATATTGTATCACAATACAGACCCGGTAGTCAAAATCCATCTCAGTTCAATCAAATATGTCTTGTCAAACTCAATAGCATTCTCAAATTTTCAACAGCAAAATCGAAGTTCAAATTTTAGTTTTTCCGAACAAATTCCAAATTCATATCATTCCCTACAAAATCAAAATCCCTATCATTCGCAACAGAATTTGAATTATTACCAAAAGTCCCAAAATTCAAATTTTTTTCAGAATAGCTCATTTTAATGAATCTATGACTATGCTCCAAAACACCTGTATTCCAATAGCCAACAATGGTAAATGATTCTTTATCACGCTCAAATTTGATAAGAATCTGAACGATCAATTCCGTGATAACGATTGGTAAACCATGTAATGACCCACCATTTTGGACTTTTTAAATCGACAATAAAGCACACATGTCTAACTCAAACCATTCAAAAGTGAGGATTGTCAATGGGGTAAATAAGAAAATTAGACAAAATAAGGAAAAACAAAACAAAGAATTTCATAAGAGAATTACAAAATATAATAATCAAATAAATAGTTCATGAAGTTGTTTTATAATATACATTTGATTACATAATTTTTACAACAATCAGAGTACAAACAATGACATACCAATAATGATGCAACAGAATTTTTTTAATAATATAATATATCAAACTCCGTCTTTGTCCACCAGAAATAAAATCTTCAACACTGAAATGCTCAGGCTGACTTGAACATAATGAAAAGACAAAACACTCGAGTCAGAACTAAAAAATCTTATATAAGTTAAATCAACAATAAGTAAATATGAGTGTAATTGCTTAAGAGATGTTTACGGGATTTTACAACGCCTATCCAGTGTATAACCTGCGTGCAATAACTTAAGAGATGTTTCGGGATTTTCCATCTCCTAAGGATCCATTAAACTATTTGCATGTAGTAATATGCGCTATATATGTAGTGTCTATCAGTAAAGTAAAGTATTGAAATAGCGTTAAGGCGTTACCCATATCCCCCTTAACACATTTCTTATAAATATCATAGTCTATACAGTACTGCAAACTCCACCAAACAGGTGGGCTATCAAGGAGCACTTCATTGGTACGACACAAACTAAAATCGTAGTTGGCTTGATAAGGCATATGATAAGGCACATGAGGATATACCCACGGTAGGATTCTACCGGATTGTGGAACCAGGCTGCTGGTAATGCATAGTTGCAGCTACCGCCCACCTCGAACAACACTCCCATAATCAAATCGAAGTGGCCACCAATCAATCACAAAGTAACATATATGGTATCGAAGTAGCGTGTCCGGTAGGAGGAGCGACCTCATTTGGCCTGACTATGGCTCTTGATTATAGTCATATCAAGCTGACCCGATGGTCGGGACTATGTTTCTTACCTCATACCAGTAGCGTTCACCAAACCATCCTACTTTGTTCTAGATTCTCCACGACGTGCACAGTAGTTAATGTGGTTTCGGAATTAACAGAGAGTATGACAATATCCGATCATGGTCTCTTTAACAACCAAACGCTTATTTCACGCCTTGGTCATTTTATAAATCATTCAAAAATAGTTTATACCTTCATATCAAGATATCCATATACTTATTCCAAAATTATAAATATATTCATAAATACCGAGGAAGATTTCTTTCAATCAATTTCGAAAATAATTTATAAATCTCTCTTGAACCATTTATAAACTGTTTACATGCTTTAAAATCATTTATAAAGCTATTTATAAATTCCAAAACAGTTTACAGCTCTTTCATTTTTCATAAACTTCTACACAAATTCCTTTAAATGATTCTAAATCCTTTTATACAAGTTCTTTTATAAAACCCTTTATAAAATCCTTTAAAACCTTTAAACTCATTTATAAATCATTATAAAATCTTTTATAAAAATCTTTTATAAAATCTTTTTATAAAATCCATTTATAAAATCTATTATAAAACCTTTTACAAAATTCCAAATTTTTTTACAAAAATCTTTATCCGTTAAAGTTATTATAAAAGTCAATATTTATTACCTTAAATCAAAACAATATTTATTGTTAAATTAAGTTTAAAATATATATATTAAAACTATATTAACTATTTTATTAAATTAAATTTTATACTATTTAATATATATATATATATATATATAAACTAAATAAAATTATAAGTTAAAATATTAAATTTACATTTAAAACCTTATATTAACTTATAATTTGAAGCTTTAAAACATATAAAATGAATTATGTTCCAAATATAAATTTATAAATAAAATCAATAAATTAATTTTAAAAATCAAATTTAAAAATCAAACATACTTTACTATTTAGAAAATAATTTAAAGTCGACCAACGGTGTCCGTATATAATTTTCTACGTTATGGTCAAGTATTTAGGTATTGATCATTTCAACACAAAATAGTTAAATTTCCTGGGTATATATCATTTCAATCCGTATCCCGGATCAATAATTTCCAAACCAATAAAATCGCTCGGTTTTATCATTTCAACCCATAACAATTTTCCCTAATCTATAAGATCATTCGGGTATGTACCATTTCAACTCATTGTGATAACAGGGATATAAACATTCAATCATCCAAAATGTCAACAAATAAACATCCATCTCAATCAACATCCAAATCAGCCAATAAATCACAACAATTAACTGGTTATCATTATCAAGTATTTAACTAACAATTTAAATTCAATATTAATTTAAATATAACTCAATATAAATTTAAATTAAATCAAAATGTCAAATTAATCTACCAAACAGCAACCAATAATATACTTATCACATCTAAATTTAATTCAACTAACATAAGAAGATTTAGTATTTATGAGTGGGTTAAATCACCCATCTTTGATTTTTAGTCGAATTAAAATCCAAAAGAACACCCAAATTTGAATAGTCTTAGAATCCAACCAAACTAGTTCCAGATTGTTCGAATTTCGATACGATCCCAATGGATGAAATCACGTCCAAATCGAGTTCATATACAAAAGTTATGCGTGTCAGAAGATTTGAAATTCAAAATTTAAATAATAAATAAATAAAATAAGGGCATTTACGTAATATACTTACCCCTGCAACCCTACCACAATCGAACCCTACCCACGAACAGCAGCCACCACATTATCTTCCAAATGCCGCCAACTCCAACCACCATCGACCTAATCCATGACCACCATCACGATGCCCCTCCCTGACTGGCCTCTCAAGTACCTCACGGCCACCCTCTGGCCACCCAGGCGTTCCACGCCACCGCCGTAGAACATGGCGATTGTTGGCGATTCCTAATGCCTCAACAATGAACGAACACCGCCGATTGCCTCTACTCACCGTCCTCTTCCACACGCCACTTCTTGATCGTTGAATGGTCGACGATCCACCATTGAAATCGAAAACCCTAGTTCAACGGCCGAGACTAAACCGCTGATTGTTCGCGATGATATATAATCAATAAGGTTTGATAAGTTTGAATTTTCGATTTGATTTTGAATTTGGGAATTGGGGTTTTGATTGCAACTGAAATTAGAGTTTTGAGCTGCCATTGAGAAGGAGTAGATGAAAATGAAAGCACGTACAGAAATATGAGATAAGAAATTTGTTAGGGATTATAGCAGCCTATATATAGACAGAGATAGATAAGAGCAAATAGACATATCAAATTGGATCGAAATGATAATAAGGACCTGAAAAGCCCGTTTCATTCCCGGAACGAAAGTATGTCATCCCATACATTAAATATAGGTTTTCGATATTTTTAAACTTAATGGAACTAGTTTCAAACCCTAATTCCATTGTATACAGAAGTTAGCTTTGAAAATCAAATATATTCATTTAAATTCATTTAATTGGTTCCTACGCATTTTAATCTCATATGGCCAAACGACAGGTCTGATCACTACAAACTTGAAATCTTACAATAATTCACTATCACGGGTCCGATGAAACTGGTTTCGTCGAAATTCGAGACAGTGGTCAAAATGACTAATTTTCATGTTAATTAAATTAATTATTATCAAACTGATTTAATCATCTTCAAATTCAAATTTGAAAGTTAAAATTTTGATCATTCATGATTAAACAGGAATTTATAATCTTTTAAAATACAATTTTCCTTATTAAATCGAAGATTTAAATATTGCACTGATTTCAGCGTTCAATTACAACTGTAATAAAACCCAGTTAATTATATTTTAATTTCAATCAAATTCTTTTATTTCGATTTACACTCTTATTATTGAATCAAATATTACCTATGAATATAATTAACATTAGTTTATATTTTATTACATTCTTATTCTACAGTTATCATCTTATCCCATATTAACTGAAATATTAATTACATTAAATTTCATTAATTTTCATATTAATTTGAATGGATTAAATAATAAGGTGATCAATAAACAATTATCATATATTAGTAATCCAAACACATTTTTTTATTTATTATTTACAAATAGAAGCTAATAAATTTACGTACTAATTAATTAATTTCATATTCCATAATAAACCTATTCTAATCTACAACATATAATTTCAACATTGAATCCAACATTTAATTTATTTCTTATTTACAATAACCAAATTAACTTTACAATTATTTCAATTGATTGAAATTACATAAAAATAGTTGTCACTAACATTCAAAGAATAAAAATTAAATTATATTCTAATTATTTTCTCATTAATAAATCATAAGTTTTAATTTCTCACAATATTAAATTTAAAAATCTTATTTAATTTAATAGTTTATCAAAAAATATGGGTCGTTACAAACCAAGAATCACAATTTGAGAGTGATGAAACTAGCAAAGAAGATGTTTGTAGGAATCGTAATTTGTCTACCGCTCAAAGAATAGGCAAATAACGAGAATTAACATTAATGAATCTCTAAATGCAGGAAGTGAAATTCCACCAATAAATGGCCCTAAAGTACAGAAATGGTTGCCGAACGAGAAAGTTGAATTAGCATTTTGTTGGGTTGAATGTTCTAAAGACAATAAGAAATGTATGAGTCAAACTGAAAGTTCTTTTTGAAATTCTATGTACAATTTGTTCAACTATCGAAGTCCAAACAATGTTCCGAGAACTATTGATTCATTTAAGCAATCATGGAAAAGAATAAATTTCGTCTGTCAACATTGGAAAGAAATAATGGTCGGGTTGCATAAACGAGAACAAAGTGGGGGCACGCGACATGGATTTGGTGATGATTTTAAATTCATAATTCAAATTCTCATATTTCATGCTTCATGTTTTCGCGGTATTTCATCATCTATAGCTTAATCAATCCAATGCATTGTATATGTCCGAACATAATAATCAACCATTCAACCTACAATATTGGTACGACCTACTCTCGTGTGAGGAAAAATGGAGTCGAATGCGACAAGAACACTCAGTATTAAGGTTTCTTTTTAAAATGATGAGTGATGAATTGAGTCCTACAAGTTCTCATCCACATGAAGACACACCCTTCATCACTAATACAGAGGGTAGGCCTCTAGGAATGTACAAGGAAAAGAAAAAATCCACCATTGATTACACCGCCCACCATGAACATATTGGTGAGCGTATGGCAGCCACTGGAAATGCAAATAAGTTTTACATGGGATACAAAAGATGCAAAGAGGGTTGAGAGGGTTAAGGATAGACAATGTCATCATGATGAAATACAACAGTTAAGAGTTGACAAGGTAGAGTTAAGAAAAGAAGAATTAGCTCGACAATAAAGAGCTGATGATTTGATTCTTTTAAATTGCAATCTAAATGAACTTAATCCAATGCAAATTTATATATGGAGAAGCAAATCGTGGAGTATCTAGACATTAAGGAGGCTTGTAGGAAACTATGTTCGTACTTTATATCTTACGAATATTGTCCCTTTTATTTGTACTGTTGTTGCTCTGTTATTGTTATTATCAATGTTAATGTTTCTCTTTTGGTTATATTTATTATTAATGATATTTTTATTGTTATTGTCATTATCATTATTTTCTCATTGATGTAACCAAGTAACATTGAATTAATAGTACAATAGATATTAAAAATTCAAATACAAAAACCATTACAACACATCAACAACAACTACAAATAAATATGTGAAACATACAACAAGAGAAGAAGATAACACAGTTAATTTAAACATCACTTTTACTTATGGTTTTCTATATATTCCCAGTAGTGTTCCACCAATTCTTCCTTTAAATCAAGATGAGCTTGTGGATCTCGAACGTCTTCAATTTTTTGCATGTATTCGGCAAAGGTATTTGGGTCCTTGTAAGGTTTTTTTCAAAATGTCATAACAATGTCTGAATGGTTTCTCAGTTGAATCTCATATCTATCACATTCTTCTTGCACAATCATAGTTTGTAAAATATTACAATAGTACATGATATCAGATAATACCATGGGATTGTGGTAGTATACCTCTTTTCTTAAGATATAAAACCTACCTTGAAGCACTCTAAAAGCTCGTTCAACATTTTTCTCAAACTCTCTTATTGTTGGGTGTATGTTGCTTCTTTTGCGTTATTTTTTTATAAGCTTGCATTAGTGTTTTCCATTTTAGATAAATTCCATTTGTTGGATAATAACCCATAGAATGAACTTTGTCTCCTATTTTGTAATTGCATGGGGGTGCTATATCATTGCTTAGATCATTAATAAATATGACTATCATAGAATGTTAATATCATTAAGTAAACTTGGTGCTCTAAAAAAGTGTCATATATATAAATCAAATGAAGCAACTGCTTCCAATACTAGAGTTGCCTTTTTGTAGTATTCTATGTATTGGCCTTCCAAAGCAACCAGATAGTTTTTCCACCTCTGATGCATAAAATCTGATCTATCTAACACACCTGAAAATCCGCATTGAGCTCCCATCGTTAGAAATCTGTCAATGTCATGAAGGGTTGCAGATCGAAGATATTTTTCACCAAATTGTAAAACAATGGTTTAACAAAATTCTTTCATGTATAAGATTATCGTTGATTCTCCAATTCTCAGTTTGCCATCCTACAAATCAGTAGAAGTTCCATATGATATCATGCGAAGTGTAACCATAACCTTTTGTAATGGGGAAACTCCTAGTTCGTTGATTCTGTTTCTTCTATGGGTGAAGAAGATGTTTGTTTTGGTTAATTTGTCGAGAATCCAATTAAAATAGTCTTTGACATACAGAATCTTCATCGAAAATCTACATCTCCATACACGGGGTTTTTCGAAAAGTAATTCATGATTAGTTTATAGTGGCCGGTAGCATAGTCTCTCCCGTATTTAAGCCCTTCCTTCCAAGAATGCTACCCCTTGGGTTGATGTAGATATTTCAACATTTTTAAAAGCCATTAAGTCCTTCACTTCAAATGCAAACATTCTTTGTTGAGTAATATAATATTCGATGAATTCTTCCAAAGATGAAGATGATGATGATGATGAGAAGCACCATAGGCTTTTTAGGTTACTCGTTTGATTTATTAGTGATGAAGAATTTAGGAGATTGAATGAGTATGCTTTTGGTTGCCTTTGCCCCTACTTATAAGGTCTTTTTATGAAGGATGATCGGATAGATGCCGCGTGCATAGCTTTGACATGGATTGTGGCTTTGTTGAGGAGATGGTGTGTTCGTTGAGGATTATCGGATTCAAGCGATGTCTCTTCATGTCGAACATTGTAGCCACGTTGCACTGATTTTAATGCTTGCTGGCCTTACCAATGGAAACAAAATGCCACAATGTCTCGTCATATCGAACACTGTAGACACATTGCACCGCTTTTAATGCTTGCTTGCAGCATTTTCAAGAGCCATTAAGTCCTTCACTTTAGAAGCAAACATTCTTGGTTGAGTAACACAATGTTCGATGAATTCTTCCGAAGATGAAAATGATGAAGATGATGATGAGAAGCACCATAGACTTTTTAGGTTGCTCATTTGATTTATTAGTGATGATGAATTTAGGTGATTGAATGAGTATGCTATTAGTTGCCTTTGGCTCTACTTATAAGATCCTTTTATAAAGGATGATCTGATTGATGCCACGTGCATAGCTTTGGCATGGATTGTGACTTTGTTGAGGAGATGGTGTGTTTGTTGAGGATGATCGGATTAATGCAATGTTTCGTCATATCGAACACTATAACCACATTGCACTAATTTTAATGCTTGCCAGCCTGACCAATGGAGACGGAATGCCACAATGTCTCGTCATATTGAACACTATAGCCACATTGCACTGCTTTTAATGCTTGCTAGCCTGACTAGTAGGGACAGAATGCCACATTTTCCTTTCATATCGAACATTGTATCCACGTAGCACTGCTTTTAATGTTTTCCAGCCGGACTGGTAGAGATAGAATGCCATAGTGTCCCATTATATCAAATATTGTAGCCACATTGCACTGCCTTTAACATTCACTAACTTGACCAATGGAGATAGGAAGCCACAATGGCCCGTCGTATCGAACATTATAGCCACGTTGCACTTCTTTTAATGCTTGCCAGCCTAACCAGTGGGGACAAAAGGACTCAATTGCTTTTAGTTCTTTTTACGTTGCACTTCTTTTAATGTTGCACTGCTTTTAATGCTTGCCAACTTGACTAGTGGAGATAGAAGGCCTCAGTTCTATTTATATCATACTGCTTGCCACAATGTTCTTAACTAATATCATAAAAGTAACGCATAAAAATGGTAGATTACAACCATAATTCCTTGTCCTCATCATACTCGTATGAAGGTCTTTTAAGACACGATACCCTACCAGATATGTCTTTATCCCAACCACCAACCGAGTGGTATGTTGAAATGGATAAAAGACACTATAAGGTTGTAAGGGAGCATGAGAGAGATCTACAAGAGCTCAAATTGTTAAAGGATGGAAGAAGACAAAGAGCAGTGCGATGTAGCCACAATGGGAGAAGGCAAATAGGACATGAAACATGCCACCAAGTACCTCAAGTAGATCAAGAAACTAACTCTGGACTCATATACTGTAACTATGGAGTTTTTGTTCTATATTCTGTTGTAAGAAGCAAAACTGACATCGATCGATGTCATTATGGATGCTGCAATTTTTCGGATGGTTGTGAATTTTGGCAATGGTTTGATGATCCTTTACCTCATCGAGTAGTTGTGTATGCTACTAAACTTGAAGAACAAATTGTAACACTTCAGAGGATACTGGGTTTAATTCAATTACCGGATGGTTGAAGGAATTTTTTAATCAATTATTATGTTTATTTTGATCTATGTCGGTCTCTTGTTTTAATGTTTCTAATGCTTTAATTAAGTTCATTGTTTTTAATGTTTGTTCTTATCTTGTAAGCAAACTAAGTAAGTTTTTAATTAATTAAGTAAATTTGTAATGTTGCTCTTATCTTACACACGTACTTTAATTTGAAAGCATAGACTTAATTGCTTAATTTTCTTATCGAAAATAGATAGAATTTGCTGAAGGTAATTAACTTAATTAACTTACTTAAATTGGATTCAAAAGTACATAGAACTTGCTGAAAGTGAATAACTTACTTAACTAACCCAAATATCATTTAAACTGTCTAACATAGCTAACCCAAAGATCATATGCAGCATGTGCAACAAAATTAATATGATACTCCTACAAGTATCGTGAATCAAATGTAGCTCGTGTCAATCGAAATAGGTCTTCTTCCTCTATGGTATTTATAATTCTTTTGTATCTTTGACAAAACTAGTAAACGTGACATAAGTACTACGAGTTTGTAGAATCATTCAGATTAATCTACAATCAGAATGATTATTAAATATTTCGTTTAGAGTAAACCAAAAATCTTGCTCCAACTCCTTTTCCATTAGTCTGCAGTCGGCTTCTACCTATGCTTTGATTTGTACCAAATAATGTTGTGGAATCCAAATTTCATTTTCCATTGAAGATGTTGTGAATTTTAAATATAAAACTTTCGTCTAAATAGAAAGTTCATGATCCGCGTCTCATGAATCAAGTGCTATCTGAACGACTACATGGCAAACACCTGCGAACTTTAATAGAAATAAACTCTTCACAAAACGAAATACAAACACTAAAATGAGATATGAAATTAGATCCAAATACCAAAATTGATACTAGAAATGAAATACAAGTGCACTTGTGAAGAAACAAACATAAGTGTGTTAGTTTCTTTAAAAGGTGAAATAAACACAATGAAATGAAATATGAAATACAAACACTTTCATAATAATCAAATGAAATCCAGATACTAATACCGACAATTGATACGAAATACAAATACAAACACTAGCATGAAACATGAAATACAAACACTGATATCAGATACAAATCCCATTCACTGATAATCAGTGTCAATCAGTGATAATAAATTGGTAGTAAATCTCAAACACTGATAATATAGTGACAGTAAATACAAACACCGATATGCAAAAAAACAATCTAAAACTGTCAAGGTGATCATTATCACCCCTAAGACCAAATGCATCAGCATCATCAACTCTAAATGTTGGATGATATCATTGCTCATCAGCAACAGTAAGCTATACGAGCACTCAAATCATCTATGATCCGTCGGTGCCCGACATACATGAGCTGACGCGGTCCCATCTACATCTGAAACAAATCCTCATATGAAAACGTAGGTGGATCTGGATACTGCGAAATCTCAGGCCGAGGAATATCAATATATCTATCAACTCCCGATGTTGAGGTATACCAACTTTCCAACCATAATCTCCTATCTAGGATGGTTGTGAAGCAGGATATACTCAAGTGCTATATGTAAGGTCCCATAAAACGGGGGGAACAACACCGCTCCGAATTCCCGAAGGTCCTACCCAATCAACACATATAGCATGAACAAAAGTAGTCGTATGCGGTGGAGTGTAAAACTGATACCAAAAAGATACATAATCTAAATTGTTGATGATGAAGTAATTAGTCGACTACCACTCATTTGCATATTTCTATAAAGCAGCGCTGTATACACCATCAAAAAAGGTGAATCAAGGTGCGGATCTTTAGGAACCAAATCACCATGCAAGGTTTGTCTAAAGCTATGCTTGCTAAGGAACCAATAACATCCTCTTGTGGAGGGGATGATACCAATGGAAAACGTCTAATAGATAGGAAGCCATTATGATGTATGTTTATAGGAGATTTCACCCTAGAGGGAGGTGAATAGGGTGATACTATTAATTATAAAAATTTAATGCGGAAGTATATAAAATAATCACAACACTGATAATAGCAGAATAATAGCAACACGGAAAATAGCAGAATATAAAGAAAAACACATATTTACCCAACTTCGGCAAAACCCTACCTATGTGCTACCCTTAAGGTTTCTATTAGAAATTAAATAGGAAGACGCTTACATACGTAAACTCGCGGCACCCGCTATCGACTAACCTAACTCTACGCTCAAAATCCTACCACAACTCAGCCACTGAGTTGCGAATTCTTGAACTATATCACCGTAGTTCATCCTCTAGTCACACGACTAGAATTTACAAAAGTTTAATAGAGAAATACAAATTAAAAAACAATTTTAAAAATAAAAACAGAATTTTAAAAAATAAAGCCCAATTAATAATTAAAAGAAGCCGGCCCAAATTAAATAAGGAATTCACCTTTTCTTTGCTTATGTCTTCGACCTGATTCCTTATACTTTGTTGCTTTGAAAACAGCTGCCTCTTTTTCATTCGTTCCTCTTTCACAAAATTAGGGATTTATGAATTTGAGCATGTCGATTGATTGTTGATCAATTGAAGTTCTCGCATTGCTTTGTTGATCGATCATTTTGCTATTTACTACACTCGGCAGCTTCAATTCGTCAAGTTCGATTTTTAATTAGTATGTGATTTTGCTTTATTCCTTTCGTTGATATGCTTGAACTCGATCTCATTTAGGTCGTGATGTTAATGGTTTATATAGGACTCGAATTCCTATAATTTCGTTCGAATATATTTAGTTGAATTTGTCAATTGATTTTTCTCAGCCACTGATTTTTGATTGAATGCTGATGATTTGTACTGACTTGATCAAATTTGTATATTTTGTGTTTACTTGATTGTCATGGTTTGAAATTTCTCTAGATTTGGTTCTATGAATTTTTGGTTTGGTTTCGGCTTGATTTGTGATAATTTGAATTTGTTCGAATCCTTGGCCACCCCTGGCTTTTACTCTAACTTGTTCGAACTCTACTAGACTTGGTTCTATTTTTTTGCTGGCTTCGATTATGATATTTAAATTTGCTAATTGCACTTTGGTTAATTGCACTGTCCACTTGTTTCACTGTTAGTCTGCACTTTAATAAAAACGCCTGTGGTCTAGTTGACGTTTGAGTCCGCACTTACTAAATCGAGCTGCTGTTTCGTTCACTGTACTAGTTGAAGTCACTGTGTTTTACCGGCTACACTACATTCTGTCACTGCATACATATTGTTACTGCATATATATGTGTATACGTGTGTGTTTGCGCTTGTATATATGTATACCTGTGAAACTTTGCTCGACTTTTGATTCGAGTTGCTGGTTTGATTTTGATTTATGAGTACACCCTGAATTTTTGTCTTGAACTCGAATCACTTGATTTTGTTACTGCAACTTGGTTTATTGTATATATGCATGTCCTGACTGTCTTGATTGAGTTCATCGTGGTTTGTTGTTAGTACATATGTCTTTGGTTCTCTTGTCTCTGTAGCATTGTGTCTTGAGTTGTTGTAGTGTTGCAGTCTGATATGCTAGCTCTTGAATGTGTATCACCATGTGTTTGATTGGTAGTTGCAGTGTCATCTCCATTTGTATTAAGTATACTCATTTGCATCTGAAGCTTTTTGTGTATGCACTTGTTAGTGTGGTTTAGTTTGAACTGCTATGTTCATTAACTTGGTCTATGTAGTCACGTTCTTGCATTCAGTTCAGCTTCATGTATTTTGATCTCACCTCTGGTTCCTCTGAGCCAGTTTGAAAATGTTGTCACCAATGTATATTTTGTACATTTGTTGATTGAGATGAACCAGTTCATTTTATTCATGTGAGCTTCAATTGCTCCTTTAGGTAGTCCTTTATTTGACATTTATTTTCCAAAATCTTAACTTTTCTCTCCTCTTTTGTTATCAGAAAAAGAGTAGTAGTTTTAGAAAAATAGAGGTAAAGTGATAGACATTAATACAACATTAATACCTAATCTAGTATAAATATTAAATTTCAATAAACAATCAAGCAAAAATCATAAATACTCTATTATGCTCATATTCTACTTTGGAATGATAAGGATGATGTCGGTATATAAAACCATATAGTTGTGTCAATTTGTGGTATATTTATATCATAAATTTGAATATCTACTAACCATGCATAACCATTAGTACTTTTAAATGATATTAGTAGTATTTCCAATTTTTGTAAAAAATGAATTTCAAGCATCATCTAACTACGCATAACCGTGAGAACTTTTAAATGGGATTAGAATCAACTTGTCCATCTAATAATCAACTTTGATATGCGTTCCATACATGCATAACCATGAGGACTTTTAAATGAGTATGAAAGCACATAATCAAAAATTCCAAGTAATTCACCTATGCATAGCCATGAAGACTTTTAAATGATAGTGAATACTTTGGATGTTTTTATTGCTAAAAAATATAATAAATTGAAAAATGAATGATTTCCCATTTAAAATATCACATATTGACATACAATATTGGATTATGACGAGTGATGGTAATTAGAAATATGATATAAATAGAGATGGTCATGGAATTTTTACCCATCAAAAGTTATTATAAATCTTGTTTAAATTTCTAAAGGAATTTACTAAGTACACTGTCTCAAGTTATAATATATGACTAATATCAACACTCATCACTTTTTCAATCACTATTTATCTTGTTTATAATCAGTAGGGAGTCAGATTAGTTATTGTAGTCATCTAAAATCAAATCCAAAAAATAATTAGGTCAAAATTTTTTTTAGAAGGGGTTTTATAAAAGAAAAATGTCTGCTAATTTAAAATCAGTTGATATGAAAAATATGCAAATATTTTCTTTGAAAAAGTGATCCAGCTAATGAATGTCTCAACATAAATCACGTTCCAATAGTAATTTTTCTATCAACTAGATTACCAGTGTAATCTACATCCGAATTTTCCTTTGACTCAAGATTATCATTAGTAGGATGTTATTGACCAAACCGCGAAGTTGCAACACATACATTAAAATCTTTTTACATCTTTTAAAGGAAATTCTTTCGAATTGAAACCGTGCAAACAGTGAACATAGTGTGAGATAAGATAAACACATATGTGCACTAGTATCATGAGTAATAATCAAAAATCAATACAAGACAGTATCTCTCATCATCTAACTTGCAATATTATTAGTCCAAACTAATCTATTAGTTCAAATACTCTAAAGATATATATAGTGTTCTCGGCATAAAAAGATAGTTGGCCAACAATTTTGAAAAAAAGTCAGAATCAAAATCAACATTCATTTCTTCATCACATAACTAGCTGATTTAATTCAGATTATGATGCAGATTATCACATTTAATATACCATTCAAGATAGATGTACTTTTACCTATTTTACCTTTACTATAATTTTTCGTTGTTGTCCATTGTGATTTTTTCACCTTTGTACTAGGCTAAGGAACTATGATTGTTGCCCATTGTGTACCCAGAACAGCCAAAATCCAGATAATACTATTGTTGTTCCTTAGCCTGCCACCACACCTACACGGGAAAAGATTTTTGTGACTTATTTTTTTTTATGGGTCCATGGTTGTTAATGGCAAATGATTTTGACAAATATGTTTGAGT
The DNA here is from genome assembly GCA_030765085.1 of Allium cepa. Lineage (NCBI taxonomy): Eukaryota > Viridiplantae > Streptophyta > Magnoliopsida > Asparagales > Amaryllidaceae > Allium > Allium cepa. Next base: position 150,928,840 of record CM060932.1, on the reverse strand, counting down.
AGACCCAAAACTATTTATATATTTTTCCTTTTGGCATCCATATTTGTTTGACTTTAAGGGGTTTTATATTCGTGCATTTTGGAACCCAAATTGGAACAATTTTTACGTGTTTGGTCTATAACAACAAATGTTTTGATTGTGTCCAATTTTTCTACAAATTGTGCACTCAGATTTGACTTGATTAATTTTGCTTTCCAATTTTTCTACAAATTGTGCACTCAGATTTGACTTGATTAATTTTGCTTCAAACAAGTTCAAGTTGATTATATACAAGTCCTTATCTATCTGTATTAACAGTTTGTTTCCCTAATAGCATATTTAACGATCTTTCACTTTTTGAAAATTTTCCTAAAGTCCTAGACAGTTGTTGGACTTGTGTTTTGAGAGATTCATTTTCATTTAATAATTGTCTGCACTTTTTAATATAATTTTCTATTCTAGTATTTTCACTTTCTTTTAAAATCAGAATTTCATTTCCAAGCGATTTAATTCTAATTTCTGATTTTTTAATTTCTTCTTCGAATGTTGGACAGTTTTCACACTTAGGGCACTTATTTTGATAGTTTTTAACTAATTGATCAAGATGCTTATTTAAATCTATCAAAGTATTTTTTTGATTCAATTTTAGCGTATTTCTCCCTATGTCTTTCGAAACAGTCATTTACTTTGTGAAAATATATAAGTAATTCATAATGAGTAAGTTTTGATACCTTACTTGGCTTGTCATCATCATTGTCAGTTATATCACCTCGAAGGCACAGATCTGCCTTTTTGCTCTCACCGCCAGTGCTTTTATCATCTTTATCAGTTTCATCCAAAGTGGCTGCAAAACTTCTTCTTTTTTGTTTCTTTCCATGGCTGAATCGATTATGTGGACAATTGGGCTTGATATGACCCAGTTTATTGCACTTGTAACAAATGATCTGATTTCCTACTCTTTTGAGTTGTCTAGTGTTTTGGCTATTCTGCTTTTCAATTGTTGACTTAGAGCTGATTTCCGTATTTGTGGTTTCACTTTTTGAATCTCTTTATTAATAGTGCCAGCTCAGCTGGTCCATCACCGTCGTCGTCGTCATCACTTTCCTTTGTTCCTTTAAGAGCTATTGATTTCTTTCGAGTATCACCTCCTTCATGCTCTTGCTTGAATTTCATTTCTAGTTCATAAGTGATGAGATTTCTAATAAGTTTTTCAACTTAATTCTGCTTCAAATCCTTTGATTCTTGAATAACAGCGACTTTGGCTTCAAAATTTCATAGAAGGACTCTGAGGATTTTTCGAACTATTTCCAACTCTATGTATGATTTATTGAGAGCTTTTGATTTGTATACGATATTGGAAAGTCGTCCGTACATCAGTTTGACATTTCCTTTCTTGGCCATTGTGAAATTCTCGTATTCGCTACTATGCATGGCAAGGCGAGATTCTTTGACATGAGACGTTCCTTCATGAGTCACTTCAAGTGTGTGCCATATTTCTTGCGCGGTTAGACAATGCGAGACATGATTAAAATCGTTTTGATCCAATTAACAAATAATAGAATTCATAGCTTTAGCATTAGCATTCTGTAATCTATTTTCAAGATCTGTCCATTGATCCATTGGTTTATCTATTTCCTGATTATCTACCGCTATAGTTGGCGTCCTATAACCTGTCTCAACAATATTCCAAGCATCAATGTTTTTCAAAAAAATTTCATCATATTTTTCCAATAAGCATATTCCCATTGCACATTGGTGGTCTAACTATGGACTGACCCTTAGCAAAAGCATTATTAAAAGAAGCCATTTAAAAAAAACAAAAATTTGTTTTTGAAAAATCAAATTTTTAAAACAAAATTTCGCTTTTGTTCTTAGCTCTGATATCACTTGTAGGATCGATTTCACCTTAGAGGGTGGTGAATAGGGTGATACTATTAATTATAAAAATTTAATGCGAACTTATATAAAATAATGGCAGCACTGATAATAGTAAAATAATAGCAACATAGATAATAGCAGAAATAGATCAACATAGATTTACCTAACTTCGGCAAAACCCTGCCAACGTACTGCCCCCAAGGTTTCTACTAGAAATTATGTAGTCATACGCTTACACACATAAACTAGTGACACCTGTTATCGACTAACCTAACTCTATGCTCAAAACCCTGTCACAACTCAGCCACTGAGTTGCGAATTCTCGGACTACACCACCGTAGTTCGTCCACTAGTCACACGACGAGAATTTACAAAAGTTTAAAAGAGAAATAAAAACTAAAAAAAAAAATTAAAACCAAACCCTAATTTTAGAAAATAAAGCCCAATTAATAATTAAAAGAAGCCAGCCCAAATTAAATAAGGAATCAACTTTTTCTTTTCTTATGTCTTCGCCTGATTCCTTTTACTTCATTGCTTTGAAAATGGCCGTCTCTTTTTTGTTCATTCCTCTTTCACAAAATTATGGCCTTGCAAATTTGAGCACGTCGATTGATTGTTGATCGATTGAAGTTCTCGTGTTGCTTTGTTGATCAATCATTTTGGTGTTTACTACACTCGGCAGCTTCAATGCGTCGAGTTCAATTTTCAATTAGTATATGATTTTGCTTTATTCCTTTCATTGATATGCTTGAACTCGATCTCATTTAGGCCGATGATGTTAATGGTTTATATAGTATTCGAATTCCTATAATTTCATTTGAATATGTTTGCTTGAATTCGTCGATTGATTTTTCTCGGCCATTGATTTTTGATTAAATGCTGGCAATTTGTACTGACTTGTTCAAATTCGTATATTTTGTGTTTAATTGATTATCATGATTTACGATTTCTTTGTATTCGGTTCCATGAATTTCTGTGTAACAACCCGATATTTTCAGACATTCGCATCCACACATGCCGGACTTGAATTGCTCAAAATACCGCATTGTAAATAAACTTGAAGAAAATGAAATACAATCACAGAATCACACACACAGAAATATCAGAATAACCCGCAGCGAGAATTAAAATACCATAGTAGTTCATGAAGCTACTATAACAAACTCTCAAAATATTATACATAATATCATTCTGAAACATATACAATAGAAATCCCAAATATATAGAAGTTTATAAATACCAGAACTGAAATAGAACAACTAAAACTGAAAGGGAACAGATAACTAGACAAACAGAATCTAAAGCGATTCCTACCTCCAGAAAAGAAATCCAAAGCTAAGCTGTAAATACTCAGGCTGTCCCGAGCGTAAAGTAAAACACAGAACACTCGGTCAGGACATATATACTTATATAATGTAAACCAACTCAAGTGAACTGTAGTAGTAATGCACAATATCTTAAAGGATGCTTGAGATCGCCCATCCTCTAAAGATCAGTTAAACCATAAATTAAATACATCCCGTGGTTAAAATTCAAAAATGTTATTTTATACTTCTAAATCAAATATCAGTTTCAAAATTCAATATGATTTCAAATTCATTTCAAATATCAAAATATAATATCTTTCCAAAACCACATTCATTTTATTTAATTTAGATATCCTTCCAAGTCACTTTCAAAATGGTTTCGTTTCAAATCAAATTACTTCACTTAAACCATTAAAAATGAAGTCATTATATTTAACAATTAAATTTCCAAATTTTTAAAGTTTTCAAAGTTTATTTATTAACTTAAATTTATTAAAACGGTGAAAATTCAACTTTCACAGCACTTAGAAAATGCTACGGAAAGTTATGTTTAAAAACAATTCAATTAGCAAAAGACAGCATGTAAAATGCCGTAATAGGTTTAGATTTAAATTAAAACTTTAGTTAAGTCCAGCAACTACAGCACTTACAAAGTGTTGTAATAGCCCTTAGTTCATTTTAGCCATTTAGTTCATTTCTATCAATTACAGCATTTACAAATGCTGTAATATCCTTTATATTAGAAATAATAACATTTCAAAAATGCTGTTAATTAAATTCCAAATATTCAATATAATTTCACAAACAATTAAATTTTATTTAAATCATTTTAAACTTATAAAATCATATATTTTCACTTTTAAAACAATCATTTAAATACCCTTATATTCATGATTTTATAAGGTTAAATTTTCATTCAACAATCAATTTAATAATAATTTACTTATATAATTCAACATTCAATTTCAATTATTTATAATTAAAATTTTAACTTAATACTTAAGTTTAAATTTCCAAATATAACTTATTTTTCATTTTATTTACTTAACTTAAAATTCATTTTAAAAAAAAATTCACAAATTTCCAATCTAAGTTATATTTGAAAATTCAAATTAAACACTCATTTATTTAACCTTTTAATTTATACAAAAATCATTAACAAATTATAAAATCATTTTAAATTCATTTTTAATCAAATTTTAAATTTATTTATCATATTTTACTACTTAATTTAAATTCCATTTATAACCAAATCATAATTTCCAAAATAACTTATATTTCATATTTCTAAATTTACCATTAATTTATTTCACTTATAAATTTGTAGAAAATCACTAATACTTTATAAAATCATTTTTAGTTAAATTTAAACCAAAATTTCATAATATTTACATTTATGTAATATTTTAGAAATATATATATTTAACCACAGTCTGTATAAAATTTTCTAACCTAAGTCCAATGATACGAATAATATATCATTTCAATCCATAATTTCAAAGGAAAAATCCAGGTTCTATCATTTCAAACCCGCAGTCCCAAGTAAATGTAAATAAGTAAAAATCGCTCAGGCCTATCATTTCATCCTATAACGATTTTCCCTATTCTAAAGTCCGTTCGGGTATGTATCATTTCAACCCATAGTGATTCTAATCTAAAGGGAACTTGCAGTGTGATAAACTGATATAAATAATAGAATAACATTATATAACAGTAAAAAATGTTAAAACAGGTAAATAAGCATAGGTGAACATCATATGATCATAGAATAGCAAATATAGCATGGTGATATATTTTACAGATTCAAATGTGATCGGTTTACTAGTCATGTAAGTATAAATACTGTCTGGTGAGAATTACTCACTGGTATAAACCGAAGACAACAACCAAAGTACACAAACTGAGATCCACCAAGGCACGAAAGCACGAAAATGATTCGAGAGTGGGACAGCCAAAACTAATTGCCTTGTTGCATGACAAACAAAACAAAGTATAATACATAAATTTCAAACCAAACTATTATAAACAAAGCTAGAAATATAAGCACAATACATAGCTAAACTTTTGCACTTGCATTCAACAACTTATGCTTCAGCTATGGATAGAAAGGCACTATAATGGGATGGTTTTGGATTAGGTTTGGATCAGATTAAGATCATATAGGGGTCGGATAAAGCAATATAAAGGAGATGAAGGTATGTGTGCATGCATTTACAAAAACAAGGCAACTACAAGCAACAACACGGATTTCAAGGCCTAAATGTCTTCAGCCAAGGGAATATTAGGCATGGTATGATCTGGTATGATCACCTAAAGGTGAGGCATGGGTCCTAGGCTCAGGTTGTGGCTGGTGGCGGTGGTGGATGGCCGGCCAAAGCATGATGGTGGAGTGGTGGATCAAGTAGAGGTCGGCTAGCATGAATAAAGTGGAGATTTTTTTTCTCATTTTCTTAATGGATCTTCAACTTGGTTGGCTTGGCTCTGGAATGGAAGTGGAGAGGAGGGTATGGTAGCTGAAATAGGTGGTGGTGGAGGTGGCCAAGGGGCTGAAGGTGGAGAGGCCGAACCTAAGTAGGTGATTACAAGTGCAAAATTCAAACAAATCAAGTTGAAAAAGTGAAAAAAGAAAAGAAAGTTTTACCAAAAAATTTCTTCAGGAAGAGGCCAAAAGTTTTTAGGGTTGAGGAGGATATATTTTCATGTGAGAAATAAAGTGGAGTCGGCTGAAGAAAGGAGTATAAGGCAGCAAATTGAATTAGTGCATTGATTGGTGAAAAGGTGATTAGAATAAGAAAAGACAAGGCACTTAAAGAGTCACAAACTATTCATATTTCCATAATTCTTTTTAAATTTTTAAATACATATAAATATTTATAAATACAGATAAAAACACAAAATATGATAAATGTAAAAAAATAAATAAATAAATATTAATTAAATATAATTAAATTAGAAAAATAGCAAAGATTGGAACTAAGCTAAAAAAATTGAAAATAAATGCAATAAACTTTGGAAATAGTTAAACATCACTTTGAAAATGTTTTAAAATAAAATATATACCTAACATGTTATATAACACATATTAGAACATGATTTGACAAATAAAAATATTATTTATATAATTTAAAATAAACAATATTGTTAAATAAATTAATGTACACACGATATTGTAAAATGCATAACTTTCACAATTTAAATCAGATTTCAACGAAACGCAAAGCAGTATTCTCAAAATTTAATATAATTTCATCATAAAAGATAAATTTCAAAAATTAAAAAATTTAAATTTTAAATTTAAAAGTCAAAGTTTGACCAATTGACCAAAATGCACTTTTTCTGGAAATATCCTATTTATTCAGGTTTGAAATTATAATTCACACAAAAATAAATATATACTCTTAAAGTAACAAAATTTATTCATTTTAATAAATATAATAAAGTTTTTAAATTAGGAGTTTCAATTTAAACAATTAAAACAAACAATTAAAATAATCGCAAAATACTGGGTTGTTACACTCTCCCCCACTCAAATTTTTTCGTCCTCGAAAAGAACGAACAAGTAAAATAAGGAAAAGAAAGATAGACAACAAATAGTACCTAGAAAAATAATTTCGAATTCGAAGCACGAATGCTCTCCTCCATCTCCCAGGTGCAATCTCGATCATCAATACCCCATCGTACCTCGATCAGACTAACAAATTCCCTTCTTAGCTGCTTCGTACCTCTGTTGACAATACGAAGTGACTTACTCTCAACAGTCAGATTAAGCTAAATATCCAAAGTATCAAGAGCAGTTTGCTGAACAAAAAGAGATGGGTCAAGAAGATACTAGAGGAGATGTGAGACGTGGAGTACATCATGCACTCCAGAAAGTTTCTCGGGAAAATCTAAACGATAAGCTAAAGAACCAACTCTTTCCATAATGCAGAAAGGACCCTCAAAGAAGAAGAAGATAGGAATAGATAGAAGGAAAAAATAGGTTGGAACACAAGGATGGACCATTATTTTAAAACCATATACATTTAAATTTAAAATTTTATATTCACAACATTTTAAACATTTTATAATATGATAAATAGTCATTTGATTCAAATTTTATAGTTCGAAGTAAACAATATTTAAAACATTTTTAAATTATTTAGACAAGTAAAATAAATGATCAAAATATCCTTTACATAATATACTTTATCAAAATACTTTTATAACTCGATGTCTTAACAAGTTTACTTTTGTTCCTGCAGAATTTGGCCATGCGTTGATCAGGCGCAAAGCTAGGATTCTCCAGGTGCTTAGTAGACTTGTTTCAACACCCAGTGAAAATACTGGAAAACCTTTTAAAACAACAAATATGGAAAGTACAATCCAAACAAATCAACCAAACCAATATTTGTCTAACCATGGATCGTAGATACATAATGATTACGCCTGAATCCCTCAAGAAACAATCCATATCCGTAAGCTTTCTCAGCCCTACGAGTTACTCCATGATGACTAGTAGAATACAGGATACACAACGGTTACGCCTAGATTCCCCATGAAACAATCCGTACCCCTAAGCTGTCTCGGCCTGGCAGTTTCGCTACTAATGCTACCTACATAGATTATAGGATACACAATGGTTACGCCTGGATCCCTCAGGAAACAATCCGTACCCCTGGGCCATCTCAGCCAGCAGTTGCGCTATGCAGTTGCGCTCGTAAGACCATGGAGATCGCCATGGAATTCGATGGACACTCGAGTATCATATCCGAAAAAACCAAATTAGAGAGAATAATATTGATAGAATGAATCCACAGTGTGGCCACAAAGTGGATATCAAGCAGAAGAGACTTTCCATATCTTTGCTTCGAAAATATATATCATATAGTACCTTTCAAAATCACTTTCAAATATCATACTTATATAAAGTCCATTATATATAAGATTCCATTTCAAATCGAATACTTTATAAATTAATAGTATGTCAAATCATACTTATATAGACTTCGATTATCTAAGATTTCAATTTACAAGTTGAGTACCTTTATAAATCAATAGTTTTCAAATCACTTCATACTTATACAAATCAATTTTATATAAGTTCGATAACTCCCAAATCAAAGTATTTGAATAAATAAGGTTCTCAATTTCAAACCATTTCAATATCAATTCAGTTTCAAAATCGTATATGATTTCGCCATATCATTTCTTCCTAATTACATATATTCAGTTTCATAGTTTCTTAAAACAATAGATTTAGAAAATAATCCAAATTTCCAAATCAATAAAATTTATGTCAAACAAATTCATTTCCATTTCAAAGATATATTCACTTTCAAAAATCATAAGACTTTCAAAGTTATAAATCTTTCGAAACCCAAAATACTTGAAATCATTACACTTTGAAAATCATACCCTTTCGAAATTATACATTTGAAATCATAAAACATTCCTTTAATTCTTTACATTCACAAATTTATTCAGTTAAATCCAAATCTAAAATTTTCAATTTTAATTCAATTAAACCATCATTTTCAATTCGATTTCGATTTCGTTTTCCAACAAAACCATTTCAAATATTATCAAATTTCAAATAAAGATTTGATCCATAAAATAAACTATTCAATCTTTAATATATTTCAGAGCTTAAATATACCATATTCCAAAACTAAATTTTATAATTTCATATATCTGAAATTTTACTTCATTATTACTTAGTTTTGAAATATTCATTTCACAAATCCATCATTTTTAAATAAACTCAAATTACAAGTAAACCAAATATCCTTTCGTACCAATATAAACTTCAAATATTCATTTATCAAAATAAAGTATCATTTCAAATTCACATTCTTTATCAAAATAAAGATTGAATCATTTCCAAACCATTTCAATCATCAAAATATCTAAAATTTACAAAGTTTAAAACCATCTCTTTTTAAAACCTTCAAACTATTTATTTCAGTATGAAAATTCCAATTTGCCATTGGAAAGATTATTATTATATATATATATATACTTTATTAAAAACATTTCAAATCTATATTTCATACCAGTATAATTCAAAATAGTCTTATTTATTTCACTCAACAAACAGTTTCAAACTTATATAAATCATATTACTTTATACTTTAATCATACCAAACTAAACTTATATTCTTTATCAAATACCCTATACCTTTCAAAATTACTTAGCTTTGAAAAGTTAACCTTGATTTGGAAGTGCTCGAACCTTCAAATTTGTCGAAGGAATCATATTTTCAATCCAAGAGTTGGAAATCACCAACAAATCAGTAAACCAATTCCAAAAGAGAGGGTTATACCAAAACAAATCTGAATCTTGAGGACTGAACAATGGCTTTGTAACAACCCAATATTTTTTGACATTAATTTTATTTGAATTTATTTCACTTTGAAAATGTTTTAGAAGTCATTTTACTTAAAAAAAATTAAAATATTTTTTAAAGCGAAGTAGGAATTTTTCTAGAGTCAATGGTAATTTATTTGGAATTTTCATGTCCTGTCTGGTATTTTTAAACAATTTCTTCAATTCTTTTACTATTTTCTCTGAATTTAATTTTCTATCTCACTTTTAAAATGTTTTAAAAAATTATTTTATTTCAAATTTTGTTTTAGAATATTTTTAAAATGAAGTAAACAATTTTTCAAAGTCAATGGTGATTTATTTGTAATTTCTGGACACTGTTTTGGATTTTTAAGCAATTTCTTTTATTCTTTTTATATTTTATATAAATTTTTACTTGGTTTCGGTTTGTAAAAGTAAATTTCTGATTTTAATTTGGTTTTATTTGAATTAGAGAAATGAAATATGAAAGGTTTTTAAAAGCTTTGAAACTTAAGCCTTTTTAATTTCCAAACTCTTCATTTTCTTTGAATCCTCATTTATTTTCTTTAGTGTGTAATATTCTTTTGTAAAGCCATGTATTCCATTTAATTTTCATGAAAAAAACATTCTTATCTCATTTCATTCACGGCCTGAGAGAATTTGGTAATGGCTTCACTTCCTTTTTCTACCTTTTTTCCTTACTTTTCTATGAATTTTGCCTTGTTTTCTCATGCTATTTGATAGGCCTCTCCTCCATAGCCATGGCCACCACCTCCTACACTTCTTCCTTGCTATCACCACCACCTGTACTCTAGGCCATGACTATAGCCGAGCCCTCCATGGTGAAAAAAAACCCCTTAAAAATGCAACCAAAGGCCTAAAAACATGTTATTTGACCACTACTTGCTCATCCACTTCAACCACCACCCTAACCACCACCAAAGGCCGCCATCACTCCTCTGACCTGACCACCACACACCCATTTCCTCCACTGACCAGTCATGGTGCACCCAGGCCGAGCCATAACCCCAAGGTCGAGCCTTTGTTTTGACCACAAATTACACTATTTTCCTTTAAACTCTTCACCTTCATGCTTTGTAACCTCCACTATATTTTGACCTTAGGCCGTGCATTCCTTGGCTTGTACCCGAGCCAAAACTTATTCAAACCAAAGCCAAACACATCCCTAGGCCGTGCCAATTAGTAGAGAAGGAAAGGAAAAAGACTGTGTATTCATATCTCCTTTTATTTCATAGTTGTTTAAATTGAATGTTGTATTGAATTTTAAATTTATTTGGTTTTGTTTTGGGTTGTAACACAAGATCTATAGCTTGGATCTAGCTCTCCACTCAAGTTTGTAGTCTTGTCAGTTTTCTTTTGATTCCACGTGTTATTGGTTTTGCAATCTCTAGCATTTAAAGGTGAGTAAAGCTCACACGACATTTATGCTTATGTAGTTGTGAAACAACAACAACTGAATATGTAGAAAAATATATGATGCTATAACTGCCTGTGAATATTT